>JALAZF010000525.1:3225000-3825000 GCA_022829125.1 Lathyrus tuberosus
CCTCATGCCAGCAAGGTTGCTCTTTCAATGGATTGACCTTGCTTTTGGCATTATGTCTCTTTGCTCAATCTGCTCTCTCTATGAAAATATAGTTTGTTACCATTGATAGTATATAACCAATTTTTTTTATATATAGGTTGAGTTTAAGATCGACTCAAATGACTCTGCAGAGAGGATGGAATAATAAGTCAAAGCTTCTTGCATAAAGCGATGCATGTGTACATGGCTTGTAGTCACCGTCATCACCGTTCAGAAAATAGAAGAGAATGTTGCAAAAGAATCTTAATTATTGTATATACGGTAAGTACTAAGTACACTCTTTTGGCAATACATATATATTAAACTGATATTAATTCATGGTTGTGTGTACATTATGTCTCTGCACGTGAGCGTAGGACTATTCAGGAATGAAATGAAAAGTATATATATGTATGTATAGGTTTTGTGTTCTTTTCATTGGATGTAATGTGATAATGTTCCTGTAGCTCACACTAAGAAGAAGAAAGTGGAATGCAACCAAGGGTGATTTTCCGGCAGGTTATACAGTTACAGTTCTATATATGATATAAATATGGTTATATATTATTCCTACTTCTTTAAAACTATATTATAGATTTTCGTGGTTTAGTCAGAAATACATTGTTCACGTTTAGATGGTTAGTCTCGAATAATCTTAGTACGTATGATGATTTTTATGACAAATACATTTTAGAGTAATAAGGAAACTACCCAAATACATATATATTTCTCACTTCCCCATTTCTTTTCTTTTTCTCCTATACCAAACAATGCCTCAAATTTTCTTTATTTCTCAAATCTCTCTCTTTATCACACTCTCCCTTACTTAGTTCTCTCTTTTTACTTTCTCTTTACAAACAATCACACCCTAATTAAAATATTAAACTATCTAATTTGTCCACCATTTTCTAGATTAAAATCTTCTTACTTTTTCATTATATTTATACTTTTAAACTGTTGATTGACTTGATTTGACCCGTTAAGACTTAGACTTTTTGAACCTACTGCTACTGCCACACCCTCACCACCCTCTGTTACAGCCTCACCCTCACCCTCTCACGTATTCCCAAATTGTTTTTCCTTTTTAAATAATTTTTCTCTCTCCCCTTATATATTCTTCCTTTCTTATTTTTTTCTCTCATAACTTCTAACTTCTTTGTTTTCTCTCCTTTTTCCCTCTTAACTTCTTTGTTTTTTTTTCTCTTCATCATGGATGCTCTTATGGTATGTTGCATTTTTATTTCTCCAACTTTTCAATCAATTTACTTTATGTTAAACTGGTTCTCTACTTATTACTACTTATTATTACTCTTTCATTATTTTTCTAGATGGCCGCCTTTATGGTGGGAATCATCTTGGGGGCATGTCTCAGTCTATGTCACATGCTAAAGGCCAGCCGGAAGATCCTTCCACCGGCCACCACTGCATTATTCGAGCAGCAGCCTCCGTTCTCGGTGGAGATACAGCTGCCGCCTCCACCACGTCCACCGGACACCACTTTATATGAATTATTCAAGCAGCAGTCTGCCGCCTCCACCACCTCCACCTCTATCTTCATCACCTGATAATGACTTGGTGGAAGAGCTGCCACCACTTCCCAAGCTGCTATTACCACCCATACTGTCATCACCATCCACGCCGGTTCCATGGCGCCGACAACTACCTTGTGTCCGTGGTCGATATCCTCTTGTTGGTTGGTACAACACCCAGAAGCAGTTGGAAAAATATTTAGGTATTAACTTGCCAATGCATTAGATATTTTTTTTTATGTTTTTGTTTAATATTTTGTTGGTGTTCAATTTTGATGCATAGACTTGGAACTTTGACATCAAATTGAACATCATTTTTTTTTGTATGTTGTGTTTATTTTGGATATGATGGTTTAATTGATATTACTAATGTGTTATGCAGCTACTGTATTTATCATTGATATTACTAACTATAGGGGTGTGAAAAAAACTGGTTTACAAAAACCACACTTATAAATCCAGTGGACCAACCACAGAACCCATACCCACTTTTTAAAACCAATTCCTATTTGGTAAACCGTTTTTTATTTCTTTTGAATATATGATTAATTTTTTAATGCAATATTGGGATTTGCCTCTTCATTTTCGGTCTTAAATAGTCTTTCCAATTAACAATGTGATATACATAACTATTGGACTATAGCCTTTTTATTTACCAACGTGAACTACATGGCTATATATTCATCAACTACATAGGTATAAACTCTTTATTCCATTTAATATATAAATTAAAGATAATAAATGAGTCAATTTTAGGGTTAGATTAATTTATTTAACTATTCTAGTTGACATTATTTTAAATTAAATAGAAATCTTGATATCAGACTTTGCGACCCGACTAATTCAAGATGATCAATTAAATAATGACACTTATAAAAGGTCGGAAAGAGTAATATTCAATCCACATTCAAAGCATGGAAATTGGTGCTAATAAGGAGCAAGATGATCCTAGCCAAGAGAAAATGATGGAGTTTTCTCCTAAACTGTTGAATAATCCAGGGATACCAACAAATGGTGATATAAGACTTTGTGGTTCGGAGGAAAATTTGGAGATTGTTGGAAGCAGGAACCGGTGAATGAAATGGAGTTTGTTGTTACTGTTGATGGGGGATTTGAGAGGATAAAGCGAAGATTAAAATTTAAAATAGATATATATATATTAATTTCTTTAAATTTTAAAATATTTGTTTTAACTTATCAGTCAAATTTTATTTTTAGAGTCTGTTTGTTTGACATTAAAGACCAAAACAGATATTTTTTTGGTTTGTTATTAAATCATTAATCATTTTATTTTTTTATAAATTGTGAATAAATAAATGACTTAAATGCTTTGTATTTTTTTATTTAGTCTACTTTTTTTTTCTATAAAAATAGTTTTATCATTTATTAAATATTTTATTTTATTTTATATCTAAAAAGAGCCTTTAGTAGTTGAAGCTTCAAGGTCATTTAGGGAAAATCCAATGCATTTCTCAGGATCAGCAACCATACAAGCCTTTTCTGATGACTTAAGCATATCTTCTTCACAAGCTTCTGCAGAAAGAGTGCAATAAAATATTATTTTATGGATTGCTACTTATATATAAAAGTTGAAGTTTGATCATTATGAGTGGTTTCTCTAATCTTGATATTTTTCAGCTACTGCTACTAAAAATGCAGATACAAGTGGAGTGAAGTTTGAATCTTCTTATTGAAAAAAACAATGTCTTCATCTATAGTTAATATCAAGATTTGAGTTTTTATGATGTTGTGTTTTTTTATGGAAATATTCTAACAAAGTAAAAGAAAACATTTTGTTTTTTTTATAAATTCCTAATTTCTCTTTTTTTTGAAATTCATATAGTAGGAGGAATGGGGAGAGAAAACTTCATTGGTTAAATTGGAATAAGCTTGCTGTGGCGAAGGGCGAAGGTGGTATGGGATTTCGTGGTATAAGCGAGTTCAACACGAGTCTTTTAGGGAAACAATACTGGAGGTTTCTTGTAATCAATGAGTCGCTGGTGGGGAAGGTCCTTAAGGGTAAGTATTTTCCTAGAGGTAATGTTGAGGACAGCTCTGTTGGTTTTTGCCCAAGTTACTCGTGGCGCAGCATTTTAAGTGCAAGGAGTCTGGTTCAGTCTGGCTCACGATTGAGGGTTGGGAATGGCACAAAAATCAAGGTGTTCAATGATAGATGGGTCCCTGGAAATCAACTTAAGTTGACATCACAATTTTTTTTTTTTACTTCACAATTAATTTTAATTTGAAGTTAGAATTTAATATTCAATTCACTATATAAATATATTTAAATATAAATCTTCATATATTTCACTCATTTTATTCAAAATCAAATATACATAATAAATTTAACTAATTTGTTTTTAATAGTGTTGAATATATTTTATAAATAATGTGTATATTTTTTGTGTCATAATAATAAGATCACGAGTGAAGTATCATTTTTGTTTTATTAGCGTCTAGACACATGTTTTTAATTATGCATTAAAAAATAATAAAATTTTCAAAACAGGTGAAACTTTTAATAAAGGAGTTGAGAGATTCAATCACTTTATCAACAGAGATATATTAAGTGTGCATGTGAATGAATAGTGAAAGGAACCATCAAGAAATAAATTACCACCTAGCACTTGTGTCAAAATAAATACAGTGTGAGTGACTGACCTAAAGAAGCAGCACAAGAAAAGAAGCCAAAGAGAAAATTCTAGTTCTAAGTTCTCCAAGTTGCTTTTATGCTTAATTCACTGCTTCATTTAATTCCATATAAAGGTAAACTTTCATTTATGCTCTTCTCTTTTACTTCCAACGTTTTATTTACAAGATTTTTATCTTTATTACTCGGTTATAGTACTAGTATGGTGGATTTTTTCAATGAAATTAGTTGATTTTAGTTGTTTTTCTGCTTTTGAAATAGAATCCAAGTTACTTTATGTTGAGTTGATTTTTAGTTTATTCTTATAGACTGATTTTCTTTTTCAATATTGACCTACTCACTAACATGTGATTATTTTTTCCTTTTTAGTGCAAGTGTAAAAGATTTCGGACTGTAGAAACTTTTAAGAGGATGGCATGTGATTATTTTGACCAAACTCAACCATGTGCAATTATATCTACTATGATTTCTTTGATTAAACATTACATAAGGTATGATGTATATAATATAGTATATAAAAGGTTTTTAATTATGATTTATTTGATTGTGTAATCTATAATATAAGAAAATTAGATGTTTTGCAAAAATTAACTTTGTCATTGCGTTAGAAAATGACACTACATCAATTTAGGGGTTTTTTATGTCTAAATATTACTTTTTCTAATCAAATTAACGGGATATCCGTGCTTTCATGCAATTTAAATTCAAGTATTTATTTTAGCATATCATTTCATATTTGTGTTTATGTTTATGTTATATTTTTTAAAAAGACGTAATTTTTAATATTTCTTAAAAAAATCCAATATTTAATAAATAAAAATTATTACTCTCAATTTTAAATAAATTTCACTATTTTTTATTTATATAAATTTTTATTTTATTCGCTTAAATACATTTTAGAATATATAACTTTTTAGATAGGTATAAATTTATATTAAATAAAAAAAAAATGAGTAACAAGTAAAACCCTAAATATATACAAAGTGAAAAATCAAAGGAAAATAAACAATTAAAAAACAGTAGATCAAATTCAATGTCCGTCTCTCTCTTCCGGTTTCTCCGCCTCCATCGCCCAACCAGACCACCCTCTCCCCCTAACACTTCTGTTCAATGCTCGCAAACCGATTCAATGCTCAATCACCCCCAAATTCGATTCCCACAAACGCCCTAAACAAAAATCAATCGCCACTCATTACTCCCCTAAATCAAATCTCTTTTTCTATCAATGGCTAGCATCAACATGTGATATTTACTATATCTTTGTTGCAGAGCATGAGGTAAACTTAGTTTTATAGTTGATGATTCACATTTATTTATGAAGTGAACAAAATTTGATCTGAGTTGGAATTTGAATATTTTTCTTTTGAATTTTGTATTGAATCTGAAATGTATGGTTTGTGATGTAGGCTAGAAATTAGAAAATATCAATATGGATATTGGATTTGTGAATCGGGTACCCATTTTCTTAAGAAACTAGTATAATACTCGTGCGTTCGTACGCGTTGCCGTGATTTTTTTAATGATAGGATGACATTTTCGTAAGTAGAAATAATGATTAATGTTACTTATATAATTTATTTTTATTTACACTTTTTCTATTAATATAGTGCAAAAAAATATTTAAGTAATAATATTTAGTTTTTTTGCTACCACGTCATCACCTTTAACCTCATCATCATCCTCACTTAACACTAGAGTTTCATCAGCTTTAAACGGCACTGTTTTAGCCTTAACTATGTTTCTGATGATAACCCATATTGATTATAATTATTAAAAATTTGGAACGTTAGTTCCCTCGTGATAACTAGGGTCCCTTACTGATTTTAACTTGTGTGCTCCCGTACCTGATACGGGTATTTACACCGGTATGATCTTAAAAAAAAGAATAGTTTTAAAAAGAAAGTTATATTTCAATTTTATTAATTGAAAATAACAAGTTTCAAGGTTAAAAAAAAAAAAAAAAACAAGTTTCAATATTATTCATGGGTAAACGAGTAAGTAGTAACAAACAGCTAGACTCCATAGCCCTTCTTCCTAGAGTCAGCTGATTCAAAGGGCAGCAACTGACTGATTTGATCTCCGAATTCATTTCAACAGATGGGAGATATTAAAAGCTATCACTCTCTTTTGCTCCGCTCTCACTCACTTTCTCTCGCTACCCACCGGCCACGCACCACCAGTCACCACCTCCAAAGCACGAGCAGTGCTCGAGCACCCACCGCAAGGTCACCCACCGCCGCGCCACCCAACAGCCGTCCCACACCACCGCTGGGAGATAGTATAGCTAACAGAGCTGAAGGTTTATCTCTCTCTCCCTCTCTCTTTTGCCTTCGGTTTATCTCTCTCTCTCTCTCTCTCTCTCTCTCTCTAATTCTCCGTCGTTGGCCGCTGAAGCTCTGCCGTTGGCCGCTGAGTAACGAACACGAACATGTCACTCCGGTTTGCTATTGGGGTATGGCTCGCTCAGTCTCTCTCTAGCTCTATGTGTTTTGATCTCTGCCTATGTTTTTTTGGGGTTTTATTTTATTTTGCTTCAGATCTCTGCCCCTGCACATACTCATATAGCAACTAGGCAAGTGAAAGATTTTTAATAGCATAATGTCATTAGGTAAGTGAAAGATTTTTTCACACCTTATCTGGGTAGCCTTTTCCCTGTACAAAAATAGAATTCAAACAAAATCTATCTGGGTAGCCTTTTCCAATGTATTTAGAATGTCACATTCACTGATGGCTTACAGGGATGATGATGCAACGATTTGCATTGCAGAACTGGTCAATTGCTAATCTTTGGAAAACTGCAAGTGAAGTTCAATGTAGAGTGTATTTCCAATAGAAAATATGTCAGGAAATAACATTCTTTATTTTTGCCTTTTTTTCTCAAAAACAAGTATTTGTTTACTTGATTCTTTCTCGACAACTAAGATGCAATGAGCAACACTAACAATATCTATACACAGGAGTCAAGTAATGTATTCCTCATTTCCTCATCTCTAATCACTTTTTATTTTACTATGAAAAACGAAATACAATGATCAGAACTTCGAAAAAGGTAGCTATCATTTGCAGTATATTCACCCAGAAATTAGGATGCCTTGAACTTCTTCAACATTTGCAGTATATTCACCCAAGAGATCTCTTTCTCTTTCTCTTTCAGACACAAGGTCTTGGTAAGACCTAAATGTAAGATAAATGTACAATTTCGCTTATGCATGTGCATAATTGAACTCGGCTTTTTCACATGAATGTGCGAAACTGCACATGGAATTCAATTTGCACATGTATGTGCGTTTCTGGGCAAAGTTCCATTTCAAATTTCACTGATGCATCTGCGTAATTAAACTTAGCTTTTTTCACATGCATGTGCGAAACATAGCTTTGGAAGATGAGATTTGGATCACTTATATTTCTGTTGGTTAGAGATGCAGGAGGAGAACGTGGATCAAAGTAGTTGTACTCATTCCTTAAGTTCCACCCTTACTCAGTGTACAAGTTTAGGTTGGAAAATTGATTTAATTTCTCATATTGTTTTTTATTGTTGTTGCAAGTTGTCTAATTTTCATTTATATGTCTCTTAAGGAACAGTGACAGTGCAGCATAAAAAAAGAACCCGGGATAGTGACTGTGAGAGTGACTGTGACAGCCGTTTTTATTCTCCCACTGTATGTAATTTCAAGCTTGTATGTAATTTGGCAATAGGTATTTCACTAATTTAATCTACGTTTTGTTTTCTTCTTTGCAGAATATGCAGCAGCAGGTTGTTGGGGATAGGGATCTGAATGAAGAACAACTTTTTAATCAGCTGTTCAAAGCTAGACTTGGACATCCTCCATATGACAAATACGAAAGTTGGTATGATATTGCCTTATGGGAGGAAATTGTGAAAGAATTGGGAAGTCGTAGTCTATTTCACAATCCCACGATAACCGACGTGTTGAAAGTTGTCATCAAATATTACAAGGAGTATAAAAGTGACCCTGAATCGATTCAAAAGTGTTTGAGTCATTCTCTCAGGCTCAATATTTGTCATGTGTTTGACTCCTTTACTGACAAATATGGCTCTCTAACATTTGATGCCCTTGAAACAGTGCACTCTAGAGTTAGGCCGCAAAGCAGTCTGAGTGGTGAAATCATAGAGTACAAAAATGATGCCCAGGCGTTGGAAGAACTCCTTAAGGTTTGTGAGGAGAAGGCGAGAAGGATACTTCCCTCCACATCAGATAGAATGGGAATTAGAAAGTATAGGAAGGAGAGGGGTTTTGCGGGGCCTGTAGCACTGCAATATGGTGAAGATTTGACTGCTCTAGGAATTACTGATGATGAGAAGGCTTGGTTACTCCAAAAATTTAATTCAGACTCTGTTGAATATTTATCTTTGGCAAATCAGCCTCTTCAAACAAGACTCAATTTTTTTCGGAGAATTCTTCAACATGCTGATATTACTATACATGAAACCGAATGTTCCAGCCCCCTGTCCTCCACTGCTAAGTCTTCTAAAAGAAGAAAAGAACCAAGGATCAATTCCTAGGTACACATTTCCTTTGCAAAATCTATTTTTTGACTTTTTCAAAATCTATTTTGACCCCTGGATTTCTTTAACATTAAGCATTACAAAGAAGTGGCTATAACAAGAGAAACTACTTCATACCCTACAATTTCACCATGTTTTTAAGGCTACTGGATCATCATGGTAATTGAATGATGGAATGCTTTATATCAGTAACGATTATTCTACTTTATACTAATACAGATTGTGTTGTACGTGTAGGCTAGGTTGTGATGCTCATATTGCTGTTGCCCATGGTGCTGCATGTCTGCCTCTGCTGCCCCAACCGGCCTTGGATTCTATTAGGCACTTGGATTATGTTATTTAGAGCTTGTGTTAGTGTTACTTTAGTTGTGATTTATGTTTTATCACTCGTGCTTATGAACTTATGTTTATTGGAGATTTTAGAATATACCATTTCGATGCTCAAACAATGATTAAATAATTGTTTGCTTCTTCTGCTCTTATATTATAATTTCAATTGATAATTAACATTATAGCCCGTATTTTAAACGGGTTTTTTCGGATCGGGCAAAAAACCCTAAAAAAAATCCGGGCTTAAATATTTTAAATTGTTATAAAACCATTCATGTTTTCATATAAGAACTTAAACTCTTAAAAGACTTCATTATGGCATGAGAACAGACCCTAAAGAATGAATAGTCATGATGAGTTCAATGCATGTCACCCCTTTCTTCAACAAGTGCTAATAAGGAGGCTAAGAACAAAGGCACTTTTATATGCTAATGTTTCCTTTTGTCCTTAGTCTGATGTTGCCTAAGAGCTCAAGAAGGGTCAAAATCAAAATTCGAACTCACTTGCTCTATATGCTACACCACATTATGCTAGGAAAATCAATACTAGAGCTCGCAACAGAACACACTACTGCAAGGTATCAAATAATAACTCACTTGCTCTATATGCTACACCACATTATGCTAACAGGAAAATCAATACTAGAGCTCGCAACAGAACAAACTACTGCAAGGTATCAAATAATAACCCATTAACAACACTTGAAATCTAATTATCCAAAGAGAAATACATAAGTCCAAAATCAGATTCAAATTGAAGATGTATTATTCTATCTCTTAGACATTGGATTGAAGTTAGGCGGCTACATCTCTAAGTAAAGAAATTTTGATGATGTACCAGAGTTCAAACCAATCCAAACTTGATTGGATTGAAATATAACTTCAATGGAAAAGGAAAAGTAATCTGACAGACAGAACAATTATCACCTAATGATGTGGCACACGGATCAAAAGTACCAAAGATAGTTGAATGATATATTGCCTTATACCATCGGCAAATTTCAAGATAATCATTGTTGTGGGAATAATACCTAATCATCAAACTTTGCTATAGCATCGGCAGATTCAGTGCATCACCAATTTTTGACGAAATAAATATTAAGTTTGATGTAAAATATAACATACAATATATTAAAAATTAATATTTTGGAATGACAATTATCAATTATAAGTACATTAAAAATACTATTTTTTAGTTAAAATAAATCTATGCATAAAAATAGAAAAAGAAACCACGATAAAAGATAAGCATAAAAGTAATAATCGCAGATCATCTGTCAAGACTCCCAGTAGAAGTACAGAGCCAAGACAGATATGTGATAAAGGAAGAATTTCCTGACGAGCAATTGCTAGTGATAACATAACTTTAAAAAGAAAAAAAAAAGAATTGAAATGAAACTGCCAGTGGAATGGAACATTACAAGAACATATTTGATGTCCTGCAAAAATTTAATAAACTTCTCCTGAGCAGGAACCACTCTCGCTGGATTTGTTAGAATCTCGAAAGAAGGCTCAGGCTCAGATTTCTTCTCCGTTGGGCTAACGGGCGAAAAAAAATGTTAATATTATCTTTAAAAAAATACATTAAAAAAGGTTCGCAGTAAACAAATGTAATCTTAATAAACATGTTTTATATTCAAACCATAGTTTTTTTTTGTCTTAATCACTGTGCGTATTGACCGATTGAGCTTGCTAGAAGGTACTTGCGAGAATGTTTGCGTTTGTAAAAAATTTAGCAGTTTCACTTTTTCTTACAACAACTGTTTTACTTTCATACTTGCTGATTTACTATCTTCCTTAAATAATTAGGTGCGCTCTTTAGTTCCTAATTTATTCAAAGTTGAGTTTTCTTCCTTGTATAACCTGAAGTCACTGAAAGTAACATATTTACCTTCATCCACACTAAATAATGTTTTATGCAGTATATTAGTCACCGAAGGATATTATATCTTATATTCTAAACTTATACCGATACGGTAACCCTAAATCTAAGCTTAGACCAATCTGGTGAAATATACAAGTTTTAACATTTACTTTCTTATGTTATTGTGTTGATTAATTTGTTGTTATTTAAAGAACCAAACTTAAACTCGAAAAAGTTTTAGTTTGTCTTAAAACACAATTCAATCTCCTTCTTGTGTCTTCACACCTTCAATCTACTTTAAAATCCAATCAAAGCTCACGGTTACGAATGCTCATAAACGCGCTCAACTAACTAATTTCTTCACACCTAGTTCTATGTTTAAACTAGAATTTTGTGTGCTCCACCTTGTTCTATAGCACCAAACCACATGGCTCTACCCACATAGTTCTATGTGACCCAAATTCCTTCACAACTTATTCTCACCTTCACAATTCCTTTTCCTTTTCACAATTCTTTGTTTCGGATCATTGTGTAACAACATTGACAGAGGAAGTAATGTATACATAACTGGAAGGTGCAATAACTATCCCAACGCGTGTCCGATTCCGGGATGTGAAAATGATCATACACGAACCTAACATATAAAAATGATCATACACGAACCTAACATAGTTTGTTAACTATATATGGAGTACTCCTATATATGTTAGTTAAATTTTTTTAAAAAATTCATACGACATGTTGTTCCAGATGTTGAAACTCTTCAACTCAACATGTTCCATTGCACAATTGGACTTCTTGTTGTACCTGTTCTTTCATGATGATCTTAGCAAGTTTATTCATCCTATTTTACATTACAATATTGCTGCTATTATTTGTTTTACAAAATTAATGCCAACCATAAAATTAAAGAACTAACATTCTCCCCCTTTGGCAAATTTTGGCTAAAACAAATAACTAATAACTAAATTACAACTTTGATTACAACAATATCTACCCATCAGTAGTCATCAGTAACTACTGGACTTCAACAGAAACAGTAACCATCAGTAGCTACTGTTTGCACCATCTGTACATGGAGAATCATCTTCTTGGGAGATCTTGAATGATGTTAGGACATCATGTTTGACAACTTTTCCAGCATACTCTATGAGCTCCATAACATCACCTCCGAGCACCACAGCACAACAACTTCAGGCAGCACATTAGGACCTAAAAAGTAGAAAGTCCTGAAGTCATTTGGTGCACACGAGGAAGAAGATATCTGACACTCCCCCTCAAAACAACACATTTCTTTTTCCTTCCAAGAAGGATCCAGAAAGATTGTAGAAGACTCCTCCAGAAAATAAACGCCTGTCTTGACATAAAAGACCAATGGTGGCATAAGAGATTTCTACCCCCATTCTTTAATCAGACGTCCCAAGTCAACCTGTGGCATAAGATGAAACTTAAGAAGTGCCACTCTGCCAACCCAGGTAACTCAGAACACAAGTCACAATTGTGTTCATAACTCAGGACACAAGTCACAAAGACTCAACACCAACTTAAGGATAGGACATCCTCTTCGACATCTCTGAAACACATATGGAACTGCAGACTCCAGACACAGCATCTGCGCAAACCCTTTAGCAAAACCTTTCTCCCCCTTTTTAGCCAAAAATTGGCAAAGAAAGCCCTCACAAAACCAGACCCAAGTAGTGCTCACCCAAAAACGAACAAAAGCCATAAGACTTATGAAACAAGAACACTCACTGGCTGAAGGAGAAAAGAATCACCCCTATAAATAGCTTACCAGTTACTTTGGAATTAACGAGCTTTGAATATGTCAAAGTTCTTGGTCAAGGAAACGCTATTTTAAGTACTAAAAACTCCATTCAAATTCAATGTCTACCGTCCAAAACAGTCTTGACCACCTTTATTGCTTCTTAAACGATTTTTACCATAAATTGTGTCAATAAAGTTGCATGCATAGTCACAGACACGTGTTTCACATTATCCTTACACCACCGTCCAAAATAATTCCTTGTTTGGCTCAAGAAAACTTGTCCTGTAATATTTTAAGTAAATAAATTTAAATTTATAAAATTAAATAATATATGTATAAATTCAAAACAAACGAAAATTCAAGAACATGTTTAGGAGTATTGCAAAAATATGCATGAATATTTCTAAATAATTTCAAATTTCAATTTAGAAGAATGTAATTTTGACCGACATAAAAAAAATGATAAACTCACCAAAATTAATAATAAAATTGATATTATTTATTGAAGAACTTTTTTTTTTCAATAAATAAAAATTTCAAATATAACATTTTCAGTATAATGTGATAAGTTCGATCATATGATTTTGCCACGTATCTAAACGTTGTGTGTAATCTTATCACCTATTTTATACCATTTTTAACATGAACAATACATTTTATTTAGAGAGAAAAAAAATCATGAATATACACATTTTCATATAGAAAGTTTTATAGAAAAAGAAAATATATAGTAATTATCTGAATGCACGGTCAAATAATAATTATTATGGACAAAAAGTTTTTTTTTCTACATTCATGTAGAAAGTATTTTTTTAATATTTGTTTTATAAAATAACTAAAAACAATTTATAAGTTTTCCTCTCAAACAATTTATTTGTTCCATTGTTTATTCAGAAACGCGTTATTCAGTGAAAAAAGGTAATAAGCTCAAAGACTAACTTTCTATTATTATTAAGCTCAAAGACTAACTTTCATACCCCTAAATTCATAATTTTGTTTAAGGGGCTATTTTACATGTTTATTTATGTATAACTATGTTCATTTTGTAGTACTGTACTGGCTATAAGTATCACTTATTTTACTAGTCTCTAGACACATGTGTTTATGCACTTCATCTGTTTCATGTTTATGCACTTTAACAAAGATAATTTATTTTAAATAAATCTTATTTCACTTTCAATATCAAACTAATTATTATTATTTTAATTGTGCTATTAGATTAATATTACTTTTGGTTTTATTTTTATTTCAAAATGTATTTATTGTTTAAAGGATATTTATATCTCTAATCTAATTAAATAATTTTTCTTTTATATATATATATATATATAAACACTATGACGAATTTTGTATTTAAATTTGTTTTAAAAATTCAACCTATGTTTTATAAAAGAAATTCAACCTATGTTTTATATAAAAAGTGCAGTTTTTTAAGTAAGACTTTCACTGGTGGAAGTATAGTGTAAAAGTGACACCTTTCACAAATTGTTCAGTTTTAAGTAAGATTTCCACCAGTAGAAGTATAATATAAAAAGTGTCATTTTTCACAGGATCTCGTTACTCAGCAGAATGATAATCAAAGCGTTCTCATCCCGATGGAGTTACAAATGGTATTCTCCCCTGCAGAGTTGTTACTCTCTCCTCAAATCAAGTAACCTTGATTTTATCGCGTCATCTAGTGTCAACAGACCAATCTCTCTAAGCGCGTCGTCCAGTGTCAACGGACCAATCTTTCAACAGAGTCTCTCTCTTCCCCATGTCTTTATCTTGGGACAGCGTGAAACTAGAAATATTCTCCTTTCTGTTGAAAGAAATATTCTCCTTTCTCTTCACTACATGGAACTACCAAGAAGATACGTTCCATTTCGGCTATCCATTCGTGAGCTTTTACTGGATCTAAGCTACCACGAAATTCCGGAGGACTCATCCGGTTAAAGTCTCGAAAGGTTCCACCTACTACCTCCGGTACCATCATAGGAGGATTCATTCCACCCTGCATGCCTTGCATCATAGCTTCCATAAATTGATTCTGTTGATGCTGCATTTGTTCCATAAATTGAGGCCATGGTACCCCTTCGGAACCAACAGGAGGAGTTGCGGTGGATCGACGTCCTGCACGTCCTCTATTGTTTCTGCGTCTATCACCCATGTTCCTGCATGGCATAAAGATAGGATTAAGTTGATCAGGCTCAATACTAAACGGAAACATATGAAACGGAAACACTTATCATATTTCATGGCTAGGTCGAGGATACGACCTGCTCTGATACCAATTGTAACACCCATAAATAATAAACTTAAAAAAAATCTGAATATTATAAATATTGTTAACTGTTGGTACTGGAAATACATAAGTTCCTAGAAATACATTAATTGTCAATACATCAATTGCTTTTATACATCATAATGTTAAGCAAGTATGCATACAAAAATGTACATAAAATAAAATCTAAGAACTATCTCCATCATCATCAGAGATCATATCTTCAACAGCGGAAGTCTTGCCAAAACAAGAACTAATCTGTAAAGCTAACTCAATCTGCTTTACCTTTTCCTTTATCCGCACCTGTATTACCTGAAATAATGTAATAATAGTGGGGTGAGACATCAACAGTCTCAGTGAGCTCCCTATCTTAGAGTCCTCTCGGCTCTAAACTGGATATGATGGAGGACTGACATGCAATTAGAAAGAAATGGTTAATTTTCATATTTTAGTACAAGAGACAAAAAAAACAATGTTGTGTGAACTCCGGAGGCAATTTATCATTAATCATTTCATTTTTTTTATAAATTGTGAATAAATAAATGACTTAAACTTAAATAACCATTCAGATTCATTCTGTGATCAAACAACATTGTCTGGGTATCAAAAAGCCTTATAAGTCTATTAAGCTGACCTATTTATTAAATATGAACAAATTTATTGTTTTAATATTATATTTTATACATTATATTAAAATACAAAGTAAAACTTATTTATATTTCATAACTTATGAAAATAAGTTAACAGAAACCATATGAATAATGTTATAAAGTAAGTTGAACAATGATATGTATTTCACTTATCACGTGTTCCTTGTCTTATTCTATTTTGGCTTTAACTTTTGCTTTTACTATGTCAGTACACCAAATGCCTATTGTTACAACATTGACAAGACTTTTTAATGAGACATCGAAAGCACTCGGAGGTTCACGTTCAAACCCAGTAAAGAGGCGGGAAATAGAAGACAACTCAAAGAGACTTGGTGGGTTGTTTGCTAAGTTGAATAGTGGGGACATCTCCAAAAATGCTTCTGATAAGCTCCTTCAGCTTTGTCAAGCGTTAGACAATGGTGATTTTGGTACTGCACTTCAAATTCTGATAAGCTCCACACCTGAAGTCACTTGGAGAAGTATCAGCTTCTCCCCCACTTATCTCATTCTCAATCCTGAAGACAACGGATTAGAAAAACCAGAAAGCACTGATAGTGTTCCACACACCTATCATGTACTAAGGAATAAAAAACAGTTTAAACAACATAACAATGAGACAAACAGATTCTCTCTAAGTGCATACGTGGCAGTCCACGTGGTAATTTTTTATTTTATTTATTTTTTTAACCACATGGACTTTATTTATTTATTAACTTATTATATAATATTTTTTAAACTTTATTATTATTTTAAGTTTTATTAATATATTTTATGAAATTATATTTATAAAAATCAAATTACTTCTTGATAAACTATTAATATAAATAAACAGCTAATGTTGCAATTTATAACACCGTCCCTAACGTTGGGATGGAGTGTAAAACGTTTTTTAACTTTGTCCCAACGTGGGGACAAGGAGTTAAATAAATAACTATTTCAAAAGATATTTGTTTTACATCAGACACTCTCTACTCCTCAAACTTCTCTGATTCAGATACCTATGCAGACTAGAGAAGAGTAGGAGGTTTTGAACCATGTTTTCAATATCGTCCATGTTTAAGTAATACTTTGACTTGTCGATGATAGTTTGAACTTGTGACCTTAATCCATGATTAAGTAATGCTTTGACTTATTCATGTTGTGTGTTGAATTTTATCCATGTTTAAGTAATGCTTTAGTTTCTTGGAGGTGGTTGGAAATAGGTCGTAAGAATTGTTCATTATTTAATTGGATGTATCATCCACTTGATTTTTTGTAGGATGGAGGTTATAGGATTCGTCCCTTTTTTCGATTGGATGTTTCATCCTTTTGATTTTTGTTTATTTTAGGGACATATCCTCTAATTTTGATCTCTTTTTGTTAAGCTCTTGTATTGGGTTGGAGAACCCCTTTTTCTCCTCTTATCAGTCAATATTGCTTATCAAAATGGAATGAATTGAACCCTACTTAAAAAATATGTCCGATGAACTTTTTTGTCAGTTTTTGCACTGATCATTCACCGGTGGAAGTTTCATGTGTATCAATAGATTCATAACTTATGAAAATAAGTTAACAGAAACCATATGAATAATGTTATAAAGTAAGTTGAACAATGATATGTATTTCACTTATCACGTGTTCCTTGTCTTATTCTATTTTGGCTTTAACTTTTGCTTTTACTATGTCAGTACACCAAATGCCTATTGTTACAACATTGACAAGACTTTTTAATGAGACATCGAAAGCACTCGGAGGTTCATGTTCAAACCCAGTAAAGAGGCGGGAAATAGAAGACAACTCAAAGAGACTTGGTGGGTTGTTTGCTAAGTTGAATAGTGGGGACATCTCCAAAAATGCTTCTGATAAGCTCCTTCAGCTTTGTCAAGCGTTAGACAATGGTGATTTTGGTACTGCACTTCAAATTCTGATAAGCTCCACACCTGAAGTCACTTGGAGAAGTATCAGCTTCTCCCCCACTTATCTCATTCTCAATCCTGAAGACAACGGATTAGAAAAACCAGAAAGCACTGATAGTGTTCCACACACCTATCATGTACTAAGGAATAAAAAACAGTTTAAACAACATAACAATGAGACAAACAGATTCTCTCTAAGTGCATACGTGGCAGTCCACGTGGTAATTTTTTATTTTATTTATTTTTTTAACCACATGGACTTTATTTATTTATTAACTTATTATATAATATTTTTTAAACTTTATTATTATTTTAAGTTTTATTAATATATTTTATGAAATTATATTTATAAAAATCAAATTACTTCTTGATAAACTATTAATATAAATAAACAGCTAATGTTGCAATTTATAACACCGTCCCTAACGTTGGGATGGAGTGTAAAACGTTTTTTAACTTTGTCCCAACGTTGGGACAAGGAGTTAAATAAATAACTATTTCAAAAGATATTTGTTTTACATCAGACACTCTCTACTCCTCAAACTTCTCTGATTCAGATACCTATGCAGACTAGAGAAGAGTAGGAGGTTTTGAACCATGTTTTCAATATCGTCCATGTTTAAGTAATACTTTGACTTGTCGATGATAGTTTGAACTTGTGACCTTAATCCATGATTAAGTAATGCTTTGACTTATTCATGTTGTGTGTTGAATTTTATCCATGTTTAAGTAATGTTTTAGTTTCTTGGAGGTGGTTGGAAATAGGTCGTAAGAATTGTTCATTATTTAATTGGATGTATCATCCACTTGATTTTTTGTAGGATGGAGGTTATAGGATTCGTCCCTTTTTTCGATTGGATGTTTCATCCTTTTGATTTTTGTTTATTTTAGGGACATATCCTCTAATTTTGATCTCTTTTTGTTAAGCTCTTGTATTGGGTTGGAGAACCCCTTTTTCTCCTCTTATCAGTCAATATTGCTTATCAAAATGGAATGAATTGAACCCTACTTAAAAAATATGTCCGATGAACTTTTTTGTCAGTTTTTGCACTGATCATTCACCGGTGGAAGTTTCATGTGTATCAATAGATTTAACATGTTGTACCCCTGCCGACAAACTTGAAGACCTGCTTCAACCCAATCAAGTTTTGTAGTCTAGAAAAACTTTGTCGCTTGCAGTGGTCTAAATAAGTTCTTCTTAAGTACAAGGATAAGCAATTTTGTATCATGTTTGTTCTTCTCTGTCCTAATCGACCTGCTCCGCTCCGTCTCCTCCTCCGTTCTTCTAAGTCATGGGTGTTATGATTCTGGCAGCTTCAACACCCATTATTTATGTTTAGGGTAATATGTGTTTGTGTTTGTGTTATCACAGGTAAGAAGTTCACTGCTAAAATCAGAGATTTTTTATTTCTTTTATTTATACTGATGCACTTATGTTGGAGGCTTTAGTAACTGCAACAATCTATGATAGTAAGTTTTTTTGTTATACAAAATCTAGGATAATTTTTTTTTTGATTAACTAGGATAAGAAGTTAATAAACTTGCAAATTTTATTACCTGTATACCTCATATTACTTATGTATCCGTCCACTCAGTATTCAGGTACAGACCAATGTTTTTTTTTACTCCTGCAGGTACCTACCCACTGGGTGTCCGGGTACCTGTAGGTCCGTGTATTATTTTTTTTTTTTGTAATTTTTACATTATTAAAATAATATTTTTAAATTATTTAATATTAAAAATAATTTAAATATTATTTTCTAACTAATATTATTAAATATTTTGTTTTTGTTTTAATTAAAAGTATTTTTTTAATATTTGTTTTATAAAATAACTAAAAACAATTTATAAGTTTTCCTCTCAAACAATTTATTTGTTCCATTGTTTATTCAGAAACGCGTTATTCAGTGAAAAAAGGTAATAAGCTCAAAGACTAACTTTCTATTATTATTAAGCTCAAAGACTAACTTTCATACCCCTAAATTCATAATTTTGTTTAAGGGGCTATTTTACATGTTTATTTATGTATAACTATGTTCATTTTGTAGTACTGTACTGGCTATAAGTATCACTTATTTTACTAGTCTCTAGACACATGTGTTTATGCACTTCATCTGTTTCATGTTTATGCACTTTAACAAAGATAATTTATTTTAAATAAATCTTATTTCACTTTCAATATCAAACTAATTATTATTATTTTAATTGTGCTATTAGATTAATATTACTTTTGGTTTTATTTTTATTTCAAAATGTATTTATTGTTTAAAGGATATTTATATCTCTAATCTAATTAAATAATTTTTCTTTTATATATATATATATAAACACTATGACGAATTTTGTATTTAAATTTGTTTTAAAAATTCAACCTATGTTTTATAAAAGAAATTAGATAAATCAATCAATGGTATGTGATTTGTTTTTCCGAACAACTATGAAAGCAACTATGAACTCCGAATCTGAGCCTTCGGAGGTTATGGTGACTATGGTATGTGATTTGTTTTTCCGAACTCGCTTCTGTTTTTGATTCTTCCTCTCCTTCATCTCAGTTTCTCTTTCTGTTAGATTTATGGGTCGTTCGTCATTTGTTTTGAAGGAGTTTTGAAGTGGGTTTTGAAGTTACTGATGAGTTTCGACGGAGGATGGATTGAAGGTGAAAGGTGGATGGTATTGAAGCTTGAAGGATTCAGAAGTATTTTTAGCAGAAGTTGTTTTGCTATTCAAGCTTATGGTACGGCTAGGGTTTTTTCTTTTGAATGGTTTCAATGTAGGCTAGAAACGGCTAGGGTTTTTTCTTTTGAATGGTTTCAATGTAGGCTAGAAATTAGAATTCAGTTCCCAAGCTGATATAATTATATCTTTGTTGCAGAGAAATAAAGTGCAAAATCTTTATTGCAGAGTGGAATATCTTTTGCAGACCTATATATTTACTATATTGGTTAATTACTGAGGTGATATAGGTTAATTACTTATAGTTTATTATATTTGTTACTTATCATTATTTACTACCTCTAACTACTTGATTGATTGATTGATGAGTTGAATATAAATTTGATTCAATGGAATCAATAGCCTCA
This sequence comes from Lathyrus tuberosus, assembly GCA_022829125.1. NCBI lineage: Eukaryota > Viridiplantae > Streptophyta > Magnoliopsida > Fabales > Fabaceae > Lathyrus > Lathyrus tuberosus. The sequence continues at coordinate 3,245,572 of JALAZF010000525.1, forward strand.
AACTCAACTCATTGCAAGAAAACACTAAGAAGGTATGAATGGTTTTCTTTTTCTTTAGTTTTCTCTATTAGAAGGTATGATTTGTTCTCTTTTTCTTTAGTTTTCTCTATAATTTTTTTGTCAATAGTTCAAACTCTGAGTTTGGATGTTGGTTTGTGAGTTAAGGGTGGAGTGTTGTTAGATAGTGGTGTTGAGAGAATGTGAAGAAAATGAAAACTGGAATTCATACATCATCTTTTGAAATATATACAACCTAACAACCTTGAAATCTTGTATAATAGCTTCGGAATGTTGTTGTCCACTGCCTTATTTAATTGTTAACTGAGTATGAGTTAAAGTTTTTGGGTTTATTTTAAATTTTTCAAGATTTTATTATGAAGAATGATTTTACTTGTCTTTAATTTTTTCTTGTCAGTAGTTTTAATTCCGACACTGAAGCATCGGAATCCTGTAATATTCAACCCGTGAAACGGCGTAGAAAGGTTGGTTTCAATCTCTTTTGATTTTTGGACAAATATTGATGTTATTATTTGCCTTAACCTTGTAATTTTTTTGTATGTTTCTGTCAGGTGCTAAAGAAATTGGCCGGACCTTCTCAATTTTGCGAAATGGAAACACAGGTTAACGAAACACAGTTTGTCGAAACAGAGGTATGTCTTATTTTATTTTTGAGTGAAATTGGGAGTAATGCATATCAGAGCATTTGGTTTTTAAAGTGACAGAATCTGAAGTGTACTGGATGAGACAATATCAGAGGGTGTAGCTGCAATAAAATAGGAAGAAACTAACTCAACCTTATTGAAATTGAATGCAATACTAATAATCATAGCCATAACCAAACACATATTAAAAACATCATCAGATTAACTAACACTGAAACTAGCTTAGAGCAGATCGACACAGTTAAGAGGAGTAGAATCAACCTCACATAAACATGATGTACAATAAACCTAAATTAGACCACTGCAATAAACCTAATTGTGGCACATGAGCAAGAAACCTTCTACATTGACATACACATCTTCACCTAAAACTTACTAAGTCAATATAGAAAACCCATTGAGAATATTAATGTTCTAACCAGCAGCAATGTAGCGTTCACATTGTTGAATCAAATTGGTGAACCTAGAATCTTGAGGTGCAAACGAGGTACCTTTTTCAAGTGCTACCTTAGCAGTATGATATTCTTCAAGATTAATACAAGCAGTCCTACAAAACACAAAAACAATTCAATTCAAAAAAACAGCACAGAGAAACAAGTTCAAATTATCCTATAATTAAAATTATATAGTAGGGTTTGATAGAGTCCATACATACCCCTTGCGGATATAAGATTTTGATAAAGTAGGGTTTAATTGAATAGCCTTATTAGTATCAGAAACAGCTTCTGCACAAGATAGAATAGTTAGTAAGTGAATGAATGAATGAATGCGATAAAACAAAGAAAGAAAGGGTTTTGGTTATTATGGACCAGTGAAAGCGTTGAGTTTGATATGTGCTTGAGCTCTGTCGGCGAAAGAGATTAGCGTTGGTAGGATCGAGTTGAATGGCCTGAGAATAGAGATCAACTGCTAGGGAAAAATTGTTATCGATAGAGAGACTTTTTGCACAAGTTCATAATTGATTTGGTTTATTATCGAAGTAGCCCATAGACTGCCCAGAGTGGAGGTCACAAGCAAGAACACGATTTGCACCTGCTTCTATAATAAAATTTGCTACAAGCTTAACAGCAATTGATTCACGCCCTTGAGTCTGAAACAGCGAGCAACGACCGTGTTTAACTAAACTGAACTTGAATGTCTGATCTTTTCAAAATTTTCATAAAATAAACTCGATAGCACTGTACAAGTAATACCAGTTAACATTTGTAAAGCTGGAAATATATGACTTCAGAAGTTGTACTCGTGAAGATGCATGTAGAATATGAATGGTCTAATTACTTGGATGTTGTCATTTTACATCTAAACTATGATACACAGATGAGATATGCCAATATAAATGAAGCTGGCATACAGACCTCTCTATCAGCTCTAGCATGTCCAAAATACGGAATGACTGCAGTAACGGCTATGTAACTGCTTTAGGTAGTCAAAATTATAAATATAGGGTGAAAGGGAAAAGGGAGGGGATTAGGTATTTTGTATGTTGGTTGGTTTGAGAGACTAGGCGCTCTAATTACTAAAAGTTGTTTTATTTGTCAATTGCTGATTTTAAACAATTTGTCCTAATATCTATGACTGGTACAGCACCAGTTCTCTAATATATTGTCCTATAAACAATCACAGTGCCAGTTTCTATCACATCTCTACTGGGACATGGTGTTTTTCTGGACTTATCTAATGGTATAAACACTTGACAGGATGTTTGAGAAAGCATATGTAAATGAACTAATAACATGTCAACAAGCTATTTTCAATACGCTTTTGAAGATAAATAATGAAAACAACTTATAGCTTACATAAATTGTTTACCATATTTAATTTTTTACTATAGAAACAGATTAAATGTAAGTACTTATTTGATAAGTGTTTATCATATAAGCGTTCAATTAGATTATAAGGAAGCTTGCATAATTATAGATGCATCGCTTACAATGATGCAGAGTGTGATGCATAGCTTGCATAACAAGAACTACAGAATATCCCAACTAACTCAACAATGCTAGTGTTCTTCAGTCTTATTTTCATCACACTTTTTATCCTTTAATAGTTATTATATACATGATTATAATGTTTGTATTTTTGAACAACTTCCCTGCATAGGTTCAGAATTCTCCCAAAGATGTTGACCCTTGGATATTAAGAGATGTTTCAGATGATGAGGTGGAAATCATTTTAATTCTTGCTAAAGAAGACGCCCAATATAAATTTAGTAATCCCTTTACAGTGATGGAATCAAGCATTGTGTCATATACGTTACGGGTTGAACATTCAATACAGCTGACTGCATTACAGGTACAAGTATATATCATATGTATTTGCATAATTTGATCCCTCATCCTTTGTATATGTATAATTGTCTATTATTATATATGAAAAATACATATCTTTTACAATTGTATTTTATTGGAAGGTCTCGGTCGTGTTAAACAATATTCTTGTGGACTTTAAAACTTATTGTGCACTAATGAAAAACGGGATGAAGGGTGTGTGGTTCGACTATGACACTGGTTCCGCTGATCGAGATAGTTGTACTATGGTAAATGCATTTATTTGCTAAGTAAATTTTAATACTTTTTTTTTTGTTGCTTATTCTCAAATGTCATAAATTTGCAGGAGGAGATAATTGCCCTGAAGAATAAGTACAAAAATGTTACGAGAAATTTCGAGATCTTGAAAAGATTGTTTTCGGAAATATATAATGGTCTGGTTTCTTCTAAAAGTGCTGGCAAAAGGAAATCAACAAGTAAGGCATCTGGCAGAAGGAAATCAACAAGTAAGGCATCTGGAAAAAACACAATGTCCATAAGCACAAGTTCAGTGAATGAACAATATTCACCGGAAATGATTAATTTGAAAGAAAGAATAGAAAGGGAAGTTGGTTGTTTAACTGCAGACTCTATCCACCAATTATTAGTTACAGAGTTTCAAAACCAAATCAAACTTGCCCTATTTTTGAGCTATAAAAAAGATAAATTTAAAAAAGAAATTCTGAAACTGTGTTGAGAAACCAACTTATGTACTGTACTTATAATTAGTTAATTAGTTAATGTAATTTATGTTTTATGCAAACTTATGTATTTTATTTTAACCACTTATTATTCTAATTATTTAAAAATATTATGGTTTAGAGAAGCAATTTAAATTGATTTAGTGGGAGGTGTTAGAATCCACATTTTGTTAAAAAAATATAAATATTTTATGATTCTTCCAAGCCTCTTTTTGGTAAAAAAAACAATAATTAGTAAAAGTCGTGCTATTTATAGCGAAGAAAATCCACACAAAATTCACTATCGACAATTATATATTTAACTACTACGCTCTCCACTAAAATTTAGTCTAAAACTTAATTGGATTAAATAGTAAAGTAGGTTTAGAGCAAGAAAGAGTGATCTTGCTTATTCCTTGTTTTTCACGATAGTACTTTTGCTATATTAAGCATTATTCTAATTAGTAACAACAATAATTATTTCTATATTATATTAATTTATGAAGAAAAAATTGAGAGATTGAAGAAGTTTTATGAGCATATCACGTTATTTTGTAAGTTTTCAAAATACACCTAAAAAATAATCAACAAATAACAAAACATTAGAAAATTGAGAGATTTAAGAAATTTTATGAACCTAAAAACATAATTAACAAATTGTTAATCAAATGTATTAATTTATGAAAAGAAAATAATAGATTGAGGAAGTTTTATGAACATACCTTATAAATTTCAAAATACACTTAAAAAAACATAATCAACAAATAACAAAACATTAGAAAATTGAGAGATTGAAGAAATTTTATTAACTTAATAAAACATAATTAACAAATAGCACACATCAATCCATATTAGAAGAAAATAACAAAGAACCAGTTTATGAAAAAAAAATTGAGATTGAAAAAATTTTATGAACAAACCTTATTTTGTAAGTCTTCAAATTAGACCTAAATACATAAACATAAATAAATATTAGAAAAAATTAACAAAAAAATAATTAATTAAAAGAAAGTTGACAATTTGAAGAGGTAACCCCTTTTTATAGACAAACAAGATAGTCTGATGTAGGTGTTTTTAGGTGTGTTTGATGCACCTCATTATTGTAGAAATAAATTTTATAGATTGAGATGGGATTGATGTGATTTAAAATAATTAATATTATATCTAAAATTTAACAAATATATACAAATTTCTTCATAACATATTAAAACAATTTCATTCCAAAATCAATCAAATATATATATATATATATATATATATATATATATATATATATATATATATATATATATATATATATATATATATATATATATATATATATATATATATATATATATATATATATATATATATTTATTTATTTATTTGTGTAATTTTGTTAATGGATGTATACCCGCCCCAGCGGATGGACTTGTGTGTGTTACTATTTCTCTTTGTCGTGCCTATAAGGATTGGGGTTCGAATCCCAACCCCAGCCCTTTTTGTTATTTTTTCCATTTTCACGTTCAGTTGTATTTTATATATATTCAAAGGTGTAATGCTTTCACAATTGGGCTAGTGCCCTGGTGGTTTTGCCACAGATAGAGCGCGCAAGGGAGAGGGTAAGGGTTCAACACCCACCTCCAACACTATTTTCTAATCCCTTGTTTTTATTAAATAAGTCATTTTTAAATATCAATTTTTTTTTTCATTTTCCATCTCACAATTTTTTTCTTTTATATAATTATTTAATACATTTGAATATATACAATTATTATTTATTTTATTATTAAATAACTTATTTTAAACTTACATATGATTTAAATACATTTTACTATTATATTTACATGTGCAAACACACAAATATTTAGTTAATTTTAATTTTGTAAAAAATATATATATAATAATTTCTATCAATCAACTATCTATCAATTATTTAAACATGTCTGTCAAATGTACCAACTACACTTTGAAAAACATTTACACAACCAATAGATCAATCAATAAATGTCTCCAAATATCAATCTTTACCAATCTATCAACCTTGACACGTGGCCGAAAATCTTGCACAACACACTTCAATACCAGTTTTCCTCTCAAACCTGCATGTTACTCTTTCTCTCCAAAATATTTTGAATCCAACTTTTCAGAGCATCATCCGACTTTTTTTTTTTACCTATGTGCCCTTTTTTTTCAAAAAAATACTTAAAAATCATATTTTAAAATTTTATTACTTGTATACCTCATATTACTTATGTATCCGTCCACTCAGTGTTCGGGTACAGTCCAATGTTTTTTTTTTACTCCTGCAGGTACCTACCCACTGGGTGTCCGGGTACCTGAAGGTCCGTTTATTATTATTTTTTTTGTAATTTTTATATTATTAAAATAATATTTTTAAATTATTTAATATTAAAAATAATTTAAATTTCTTTTGTCTATTCATTCTGGAGATTCCAAACACTTTCTTTTATGTTGCTGAATGTTTCTCCAGTCATTCTAATTTTAGGAAGTATCCTCACTTAAAATCCATACCTGAAGGTTATTAAAAGATGTTACACCATATAGAGAATTTTATTAATTCAAACAAAATAAATATTAAAATTTAGAAATAATTTTAATTACAAATATCTTTAATTTTAGATAGTTAATCAAATGTATTAATTTATGAAAAGAAAATAATAGATTGAGGAATTATTATGAACATACCTTATAAATTTCAAAATACACCTAAATAACATAATCAACAAATAACAAAACATTATATATGTGCAATATGTGTCTATTTCAGTTCAACATTTAAATATTATTTTGTTATTGTCATCCTTATATTATTTGCAATCATCTTTTTTAAAATTATATAATCACATTATTCACACTACTTAATATTATTTTGTAATATTTCATAACTAACTATTCTAATTAATCTTTTATCATTTTAATTTAAGATTTTTCATTCGCACATTTAAACTTTTCTAATTTTTTCTAATTGTATTACTCATTCGCACATTTAAACTTTTTTAATTGTGTTTGTAATATATTATTCATCTTAAAAATTGATTTACTCGTGCACATAAAGAGCTGGATTAAAACTATATAAATAAATTATGTCAAAAATATATTAAAATAAAACTAATTTTTAATTATCTATTTATCAATTCCGTCCATGCTCAATACTTCTCTAGAAATATATTTGTTTCAATTCCATCCTCAATGCTTGAACACATCTATATTAATAAGACAGAAAAATAATTAAACCTTGAACAAATTAATATTTTTTATTATAAAATATTTAAATGAATTAAATGGTAAAACTTATTAGTCAATACTTCTCTTTTTATTGAAAAATATTCCTAATTCCTAATGGTTCTTTTCCAAGATGTCTATGATGCAGCTCATTCAAGACAAAACACTTGAGCAGATTTTGATAACTAACCTAGACTTTAACTGGATATGATGGAGGACTGACATGCAATTAGAAAGAAATAGTTAATTTTCATATTTTAGTACAAGAGACAAAAAAAACAATGTTGTGTGAACTCCGGAGGCAATTTATCATTAATCATTTCATTTTTTTTATAAATTGTGAATAAATAAATGACTTAAACTTAAATAACCATTCAGATTCATTCTGTGATCAAACAACATTGTCTGGGTATCAAAAAGCCTTATAAGTCTATTAAGCTGACCTATTTATTAAATATGAACAAATTTATTGTTTTAATATTATATTTTATACATTATATTAAAATACAAAGTAAAACTTATTTATATTTCAGAACTTATGAAAATAAGTTAACAGAAACCATATGAATAATGTTATAAAGTAAGTTGAACAATGATATGTATTTCACTTATCACGTGTTCCTTGTCTTATTCTATTTTGGCTTTAACTTTTGCTTTTACTATGTCAGTACACCAAATGCCTATTGTTACAACATTGACAAGACTTTTTAATGAGACATCGAAAGCACTCGGAGGTTCACGTGCAAACCCAGTAAAGAGGCGGGAAATAGAAGACAACTCAAAGAGACTTGGTGGGTTGTTTGCTAAGTTGAATAATGGGGACATCTCCAAAAATGCTTCTGATAAGCTCCTTCAGCTTTGTCAAGCGTTAGACAATGGTGATTTTGGTACTGCACTTCAAATTCTGATAAGCTCCACACCTGAAGTCACTTGGAGAAGTATCAGCTTCTCCCCCACTTATCTCATTCTCAATCCTGAAGACAACGGATTAGAAAAACCAGAAAGCACTGATAGTGTTCCACACACCTATCATGTACTAAGGAATAAAAAACAGTTTAAACAACATAACAATGAGACAAACAGATTCTCTCTAAGTGCATACGTGGCAGTCCACGTGGTAATTTTTTATTTTATTTATTTTTTTAACCACATGGACTTTATTTATTTATTAACTTATTATATAATATTTTTTAAACTTTATTATTATTTTAAGTTTTATTAATATATTTTATGAAATTATATTTATAAAAATCAAATTACTTCTTGATAAACTATTAATATAAATAAACAGCTAATGTTGCAATTTATAACACCGTCCCTAACGTTGGGATGGAGTGTAAAACGTTTTTTAACTTTGTCCCAACGTTGGGACAAGGAGTTAAATAAATAACTATTTCAAAAGATATTTGTTTTACATCAGACACTCTCTACTCCTCAAACTTCTCTGATTCAGATACCTATGCAAAGGACTAGAGAAGAGTATGAGGTTTTGAACCATGTTTTCAATATCGTCCATGTTTAAGTAATACTTTGACTTGTCGATGATAGTTTGAACTTGTGACCTTAATCCATGATTAAGTAATGCTTTGACTTATTCATGTTGTGTGTTGAATTTTATCCATGTTTAAGTAATGCTTTAGTTTCTTGGAGGTGGTTGGAAATAGGTCGTAGGAATTGTTCATTATTTAATTGGATGTATCATCCACTTGATTTTTTGTAGGATGGAGGTTATAGGATTCGTCCCTTGTTTCGATTGGATGTTTCATCCTTTTGATTTTTGTTTATTTTAGGGACATATCCTCTAATTTTGATCTCTTTTTGTTAAGCTCTTGTATTGGGTTGGAGAACCCCTTTTTCTCCTCTTATCAGTCAATATTGCTTATCAAAATGGAATGAATTGAACCCTACTTAAAAAATATGTCCGATGAACTTTTTTGTCAGTTTTTGCACTGATCATTCACCGGTGGAAGTTACTTCAAAAATCTGTATGAAGATACTTTTTGTCAGTTTTTGCACTGATCTTCCACCAGTGGAAGTTACTTTAAAAATTTGTATGAAAATACTTTTTGTAAGTTTTTGCACTGAACTTCCACTGGTGAGGAGAGAAACGAGTGAGAAAAGAGAAAGAAGATGAAAATGGCGGTTTTACTGTTTATTTTCAGAAAATTTCAAAAGGTCAACAACATTCTCCATTAGTACATATTTCGGCTTCAGGAAATCAATTATGTCCATATAAACAAGCAACTGCTTATTTTTAACATCCTCCAATGGCTCTTCATCGTTATGGAATCAATTGAAACTGGTAATTCCTTGGCAAGGTGGTCCTCTACAAATAAAATCAGCTTGGTCCTGAACAAGCATATCAAATTGATACGTTCCGCGCAAAATACCGATAAGGTCTAAATTGGCGGATGAGAAGAGACGAGTTGAGGAATTGCTTGAGTCTTCGAACACGAAGTTTCGCGGACTGAATGAAAGAGTTGGAAAATTGGAGAATGATGTTATCTTTTTGCTGAGTGTTGATGCTTCTGGTGATTGCGAAAATTGGAAAATTACGAGAGCTCTCGCCATTGTTTACTACTAACTTCATCTTGTATATAAATTCTCTTTAAAACAACCATGCAGAGTATGAGGCTTTCCTCGCTAGCTTGCGTTTAGCTGAGGATCTGGGAGCTGAGGAAGTCGAAATCTGCACAGACTCCCAGCTCGTCGCCTCCCAAGTGCCAGGGAAGTACCAGGTTAAAAACGACAACCTCTCCGAATACTTGACCTTAGTCAAAGAAAGGATGGCGAAATTTGCCTCCGTGCAAGTAAAACACGTTCCCCGCGAACACAATACGAGGGCAGACATCCTGTCCAAACTGGCGAGCACTAAGAAAAAAGGAGGAAACAAATCCGTCATACAAGAGCTTCTCCCTCGTCCGAGCATCGAGAGATCTTGCTCGACCATCGATGTGAATGCGATCGACGACAGCAATTGTTGGATGACCCCGGTTTACAATTACCTAGCTAACGACGAGCTGCCATCCGACCCAAAGGAGGCCGGCATAGTCAGACGCAGAGCATGCTCTTACGTCCTGGTCGAAAACAAATTATACAGGCGAGGATTCTCAATCCCCCTCCTAAAATGTATCGACGAGGACAAAGTCACTCATATCCTGCGCGAGATCCATGAAGGAATCAATGCCCAGCACCTCGGGGGAAGATCCCTCGCGAGGAAGGCTTTGCGAGCAGGATCCAATCAAGTATCTTCTTCGCCGGTGAATGCTGCTCAGTCTTCTTCAGCGTCTCCACCTCCTCCACCTGAGATAGGTCAGTCTTCTTCAGCGTCTCCACCTCAGTCTCCACCTCCTCCACCTGAGTCTCCACCTCAGTCTCCACCTCCTCCACCTGAGATAGGTATCAGAAAGTCGTCAAGGGTACGGAAAGAACCCGTGAAGTATAGTCCAAGTTTATCAAAGAACAAGAAAAAATGAAAATGTTGTATTGGAGTTTCTGTGAAGTATGTTTTACATACTGTTTTCTCAAAAAGATACTTGATTGGATCCTGCTCGCAAAGCCTTCCTCGCGAGGGATCTTCCCCCGAGGTGCTGGGCATTGATTCCTTCATGGATCTCGCGCAGGATATGAGTGACTTTGTCCTCGTCGATACATTTTAGGAGGGGGATTGAGAATCCTCGCCTGTATAATTTGTTTTCGACCAGGACGTAAGAGCATGCTCTGCGTCTGACTATGTCGGCCTCCTTTGGGTCGGATGGCAGCTCGTCGTTAGCTAGGTAATTGTAAACCGGGGTCATCCAACAATTACTGTCGTCGATCGCATTCACATCGATGGTCGAGCAAGATCTCTCGATGCTCGGACGAGGGAGAAGCTCTTGTATGACGGATTTGTTTCCTCCTTTTTTCTTAGTGCTCGCCAGTTTGGACAGGATGTCTGCCCTCGTATTGTGTTCGCGGGGAACGTGTTTTACTTGCACGGAGGCGAATTTTGCCATCCTTTCTTTGACTAAGGTCAAGTATTCGGAGAGGTTGTCGTTTTTAACCTGGTACTTCCCTTGCACTTGGGAGGCGACGAGCTGGGAGTCTGTGCAGATTTCGACTTCCTCAGCTCCCAGATCCTCAGCTAAACGCAAGCTAGCGAGGAAAGCCTCATACTCTGCATGGTTGTTTTAAAGAGAATTTATATACAAGATGAAGTTAGTAGTAAACAATGGCGAGAGCTCTCGTAATTTTCCAATTTTCGCAATCACCAGAAACATCAACACTCAGCAAAAAGATAACATCATTCTCCAATTTTCCAACTCTTTCATTCAGTCCGCGAAACTTCGTGTTCGAAGACTCAAGCAATTCCTCAACTCGTCTCTTTTCATCCGCCAATTTAGATCTTATCGGTATTTTGCGCGGAACGTATCAATTTGATATGCTTGTTCAGGACTGGCCCAGCGGCTAGGCATGACCCAATCTACTTCCATGGCCAAAACGGCCCAATAGCTTGGGAGGGGCAGGAAGCGTCCTCTTGCTGCCCCTCAACCGGGCACACAGTGGTCGATTGCCCTTCGAGGCCAACCAAGTCACTGTCTTGCCCGCAATCCTCTCCCCTGCTCGTGTCGCCACGTCTGCTCGTGGCCATCACGCCTGCCCGTGATCGCCACGTCTGCTCTGGTCACCTCGCGAGATCATGGTCGTCACTCCTGCTCGTGATCGCCACATCTGCTCTGATCACCCGTCTGCCCGTCACCACGGGCAGACACCCAGGACTCCGGGTTTTACGCCCATAATCCTGGCAGTTACGTATTTTGGGTCTGGATTGTAGCCCAGCCCAAAATATGGACCAATGGCCAAGCGCTGGGGGCATTATACTAAAATAATATATACTTCAATCAACAAAAAAACAAGTATTTTCATATAAAAAATTAATAAACACTGTACTAAAATTAATATTTCTATAATAAATAGAAAACTCGCCCCAAATCTTGTTCATAGAAGAGTTGCAATTTAAAACATCAAATAACTTCAGCTGGGATCACAAATCAACAGTGTTTTTTTATGATAAATCTGTACAAAATAAACATAGATCGGTAAAGAAAACATAGATTTATACGAGAAAAAACATAGATTTGTGCACATATTGTGAATTTGTCTTAAATAAAAGAAAATACACTTGAAAGAAAATTAAAAATTAAATAAAAAAGAAAATTAAAAATTAAATAAATATTTTTTTTATAAATTAATTTAATTTTTTTAGAAAAAACATAGATTTATACAAACAAAAACAAATCATAGATCTGTATACATATTGTGATTTTGTCTTTAACTAAAAAAAATTATTTTCGGATTAAGCAAATATCATATTTTTTCTACTAAATTAGGAATCTAGATCTTTTTTAAATGAAATCAGATTATTTGTATACCAAACCAGACAATAATTCCCCGAAATTATCCTTCTCCAACTAGTTTTAGGTTTATCAATTGCCTCTCTATCTCTAGAAGACTATTTAACGGGTGTTTCTAGAACACTATGGATATAGCCATTAACTTAGATTCTTCATTGACACAATGATATAATGAATGAGAGACAGTTAGTCACAAGAGACTATTAAATTACATGATGATGATGCAAGGCAGCTGAGCAATCTTCATTTGTTAATATCATGATAAGAAGCAATCGTTTTTCATAGTTGGTGATAGATGAGCAATCAAATATGATGACAAAACGTTAACATAAGCAAACAATAGCACAATAGCCCCATCATCTTGATGCCTCATCATATATTAATATCCATTGAGACTATATGTAACATGGTTGTCAAAACAATGTAATCAAAACAGTATGTAAAACATACTTCACAGAAACTCCAATACAACATTTTCATTTTTTCTTGTTCTTTGATAAACTTGGACTATACTTCACGGGTTCTTTCCGTACCCTTGACGACTTTCTGATACCTATCTCAGGTGGAGGAGGTGGAGACTGAGGTGGAGACTCAGGTGGAGGAGGTGGAGGAGGTGGAGACGCTGAAGAAGACTGACCTATCTCAGGTGGAGGAGGTGGAGACGCTGAAGAAGACTGAGCATCATTCATGTAGAGAGAGACTACACCATCCACCAAAGAAGTCAATCTGTCCTCCGCCAAAAGGTCCTCTACTCCATCATCCACATCCTCCGTCAAACTTTCATCCTCCGTCTCGGCTGCCACACACCATTGACATGGTATAATCTGAAAAATGAAAGGAAAAAAAATGATAAATAGAATGTCAATTCTTAACCAGAACCAGTGGGCCTATATGTTAGGAACCCGAAAAACCACAAGTTACAGAATATAGAAGAAATGAACTAAAATGCACAAATATGGAAATAATGTATTATTTCTGAAACCGAAAGGTAAATAAATGCAAGAGGATGAATATCCTAATGCCCTACAGAGGCAAAAAGCCAACTGTCCAAAACAAACTTTTTCTAGTCCTTCTATGATACCATAAAACATAATTTTATAAGTTAGTTATGCATGAATAGAGTGCAAAAAAAATGTACCTCTGAGGCTTCGACCAATTCCAACGCCTTCCAATTCTTCCTTTTAGCCTTGTACATTTCGATTGGAAGATAAACAAAACCAAGGTATGGTTCTGGCCGTAAAGATTCTATTCTTCTAAAGACAATAGCCTAATATTGATGTTGTAAAATATTAATAGCGGAAATAAACGATATGAGAAATATCATATATTAAAAAAAAATAGGACATTAAATTGAAATTATTACCTCAAAGGCAGGAGCACACCCATAAAAGTAGTGTTGCTTACCATCCCCCTTATCAATCTCATTCTTCAGTTTACGGAAAGAATCACAAGTGTTATCGAAAATGACTTTTGCCCAATTAACCTCTTCTAAGGCATTCATTTTTTCCACCATTCCCCAAGACGCTACACGCGGCTTCTTGGGGTCCAGGGAGCATAACACAAATTGCTCAATCAAAAAATAAGTGAGAAGTTGTTTGAAATTGGATCGACTTTGCTCGTCTTCTATGGTCATTTTTTCCAAAAAAGTCCTAATATTTGCAGTAGTTATTTTTCTTGAACGGTCCGAACAAAATTCTTCTTTCAAATCAAAAAGAAACTCAGGAAATTCGTGTGCCTTAGTGTACACTAAACTAGTCCCGGTATTGTTAATACCGAGGACTTCAGCGATCTCTTGAGCACAAAAAGAAAATGACACTTCATTGTTGAACACAAAGCAATTTTTTTTCTCGTCATAAACTTTACCGAAAGAGGAAATCAAAGTGGCAGAGCTCTCTCTTTTATTACTAATGTGTAAGAGCTTCTCGAAAACAGATTTTCCCATTACAGCCTTTTTTTCAGGACTTAACTTCAGGTCCACAAGCGTTACTAAGCTTGCAACAAGCTTAAGATGCTGTGTCCCTTTTGTATCCTAGAAAACAAAATTAACAAAATTAACTAAAGATGCAGAGACAATAACTAAACAACTAAATAAACCAAATCTTAAACGTAAACAAACATAAAAAAAATTACTAAATCACATCCCCCTCATTTTCACTTCTAAGTTCCATCACTTGATTCAACTTCAACTCCTCACATAACAGATGGAATTCAGCAATGATGGTGATGCTCACACACATGATGAAATTCATCGGCGGCATTCACTGAACCAACAACATTGACGAAGGTGTTCACGGAACAACACCACAATATAAGTTCTCATCAAAATCAAATTATAAATGTGCTCAAAATGTCTAAATCAAATCTTAAACGTAAACAAACATAAAAAAAATTACTAAATCACATCCCCCTCATTTTCACTTCTAAGTTCCATCACTTGATTCAACTTCAACTCCTCACATAACAGATGGAATTCAGCAATGATGGTGATGCTCACACACATGATGAATTTCATCGGCGGCATTCACGGAACCAACAACATTGACGAAGGTGTTCACGGAACCAAGGAACATGTGGTTTGAATGAAATTTGGGTCTTCTAATCAAAACCGGTTTTAAACTGAATCCAAACCATTTCACAAACATAAACCGGTTATATGAATTAATGGATTGGTTTTTAAACCTTAACCAAAAAAATGGTTTGGTTTCTATGGTTCGATTACCATGCACAACCCTATTGTAAATGTCTGATTGTGAATTTTTTTCTAAAGTGACAGTACAGCAATGAAATTTAAAAAATAATTGGAGAGACTTACCTTTATAGAGCATTCTGTCGCCATGAGAGAGTGAGAGAACTGGAAAAAAAGAGAGGCGAAGCGATTGAGAGATTGATAAAGATGGAGGAAGGATTATAAGATGGAACCCTAAATAACAAATCTGAGTGAGAGATAACAACAATCCTACTAGAAATTAAAGAGAAATGGAGAGAGAAGAGCACCTTTGTTTTTTAAGATTTGAAGAGCCTTTGTGGTTCTCGTTCCGTCGGAGTTCGTGTGTGGTGGTGGACGACGTCTACGGCTTTGTTTGGAGTTTGAAGCGGATGCGACTTTTCGAGGGTTTTGGAGTTTGAATTTTTTAACAAATTAATAAAAATATAAACTCATAAAGAAAGTTATTTTTAATTTTAATTTTAAAATAAATTAAAGAATTTGGATTATTAATATTATTATTCTTAGCTCAACTATTATACATAAAATTAATAATAATTATTTGATTTTTTTTAGTGATGTGAATGAATAGAGAAAGAGAACCATAAAGTAAGGAAGCTGCACAAGAAAAGAAGCAAAATATTTTAATATTTTTATTCAAATAAATATTAAGTGAGTGCATGTGAATGAATAGAAAAAGGGAACCATAAAGTAAGGAAGCTGCACAAGAAAAGAAGCAAAATATTTTAATATTTTTATTCAAATAAAAAACTAAAATGATATATTAATTTCTGCAGGGATTTATTCACCAGGTTGAACCTGACAGTGACGAGATCTACTTGAAATTTGATAATTTTTTTTACAAAAACCATAGAGATAAAGATCTCTATAATGTCAGCTTCACATATAGAATCAATATGCGAAGGTTATATCAAGCAGTTGAGGCAGCAGAAAACTTAGCGACTGAGTTTCTTTTTCCATCTACATCCAGAAGAAGGTGCATTGAAACCACTGATCTGGTTCCCATATCTGGTTCTTTTAATGAGGAGCAAATGTGTGCTATCAAAATGATTTTGGGTTGCAAAAATGCACCGCCTTATGTGATTCACGGGGCTCCAGGTACAGGAAAGACTAGGACAATAGTTGAAGCAATCCTCCAGCTCCTCCAACATTATAAGAGTACTCATATTCTTGTCTGTGCCCCCTCAAACTGTGTAGCAGACCACATACTGGAGAAACTCTGTGCTGCAAAGGATATTATATTTAGAGCTAATGAGCTATTTAGGCTCAAGGACACTACAATTTCATATGAGGATTTCTCCTACAAACATTATAGGATTGTGGTATCCACATATATGAGTGCATCTCTTCTTTATGCAGAAGGTGTTTCCCGTGGTTACTTCTCTCACATTTTCTTGGATGAGGCTTGCCAAGCTTCAGAACCTGAAACCATGATCCCTATAGCCCATCTCTGCACAACATCCACTGTTGTTGTTCTGGCTGGAGACCCGTCATAATTTGACTCCGGAATATTTTCCAAGAAAGCAGACGAGTATAAATTCAGGGTTTCTTACATGGAACGATTGTTTAAATGTGAGTTATACGGCAGTGGAGATGCCAATTATATCACAAAACTGGTTAAAAAATACCGATGTCACCTATACCCCTCTTCAAAGCTGGAATTGATGGCATGTAGAGATTCCACAACTTTCACTAAGACTGCAGATTTTCTCCGTAATAAGGATTCCCGTGTTCTTTTCTTTGGTATCCTAGGATACGATGAAAGAGAAGGGAATCAATTGTTCAACGGAATCGAAGTATTTAAGGTGGTACAAATTGTTAATAGTCTTATAACTGGTGATAAATTTTGTCAGAAAGACATCGGCATCATAACACCATATAGGCAACAAGTATTGAAAATAAGAAAGATTCTCGAAAATCTAGATATGCCTGATGTCAAAGTTGACAATGTTGAACAATTTCAAGGACAAGAAAGAGATGTTATCATTGTGTCAATGGTTCAATCGACCAGAGCACAAAATGAGTTTGACAAAGTCCACCAACTTGGCTTTTTGGACAATAGTAGAAGGTTTAATGTGACCATAACCCGTGCTATATCATTGCTGGTTATAATTGGAAACCCCCATATCATATGCAAGGTACTTCCTTTTATTAAACAAACCATGACTCGATTTTATCAACTTTTTACTGTGAATAAAATAAATTTATGTATCCTTTCATTGATTGCATTGCCTGTAAGTCAAAGCCTTCTACCTCTATAGCGATACTCTTTTAATTAGCTTTAATTTTAAGTTGTAATGGGAAAGGCGATGCTTAGCAATGTACTATTACTGCTTTCTACATTAACTAGTTAGCTTGTCTGTTTAGCTTTATGATTATGGTTAGAAAAGATGAAAAGAAATTTGATTACTAATCAAAGACAGATTCCAATCATAATTGTTTGCAAGGCCTTTGTTCTAATAGCCATAATTGTTTATGAAATCATTCTTCACTTGTCATTTTTGGAAGGACGAACGTTGGAGGAAAATGCTGCGACACTGTGTGGACAATAAATCTTATTATGGTTGTGCTCTTCCGGAAAATTTTGATGATGATGCTGGAGAGAACTCTGGCTTTGGCTTCATTCAATGAAGATAACACATGGTCTTCTAAAATTGAAGAATTTGGTCAAAATTCCTTCCAGTCAGAAAGTATGTCTTTTGTTGATATTTTAGCCTAATATAAGTTTGGTGTAAGCTAAAACCTGCGCTTTTGTATTTATACCCGTACAATTATTTTTTATGGCAGAATTATAGTTTAACCATTTTATATGCCCTTCTTCCTCATTCACCTCCCCCCACTGTTCAACAAACCAGCCAAAAAAAAGTATCAGTAATTTTACTTCCCTATCAGATGACCTGGCAGAGAATTTGCCTATGGATTTGGGACCTTTTGTTGAAAGGTATAAGACTATATTTGATGGTGGGAATTTACGGTTGTGGTAACTTTCCTAATGTACCTCTCATATGTAACAATTATTTTGCTGCCAATCCATATTTAAAGTAACTTCCACTAGTGGAAGTTCAGTGCAAAAACTGACAAAAAGTATTTTCATACAAATTTTTTAAGTAACTTCCACTGGTGGAAGATCAGTGCAAAAACTGACAAAAAGTATCTTCATACAGATTTTTGAAGTAACTTCCACCGGTGAATGATCTGTGCAAAAACTGACAAAAAATTCCTCGGACATATTTTTTAAGTAGGGTTCAATTCATTCCATTTTTCCCTTTTTGGAAGATAAATTTACATATTTAAATTATGTTTTTTATTTATAAGCAATATTGATTGATAAGAGGAGAAAAAGGGGTTCTCCAACCCAATAGAAGATATGTCCCTAAAATAAATAAAAATCAAAAGGATGAAACATCCAATCGAAAAAAGGGACAAATCTTATAACCTCCATCCTACAAAAAATCAAGCGGATGATACATCCAATCAAATAATGAACAATTCCTACGACCTATTTCCAACCACCTCCAAGAAACTAAAGCATTACTTAAACATGGATAAAATTCAACACAAAACATGAATAAGTCAAAGCATTACTTAATCATGGATTAAGGTTACAAGTTCAAACTATCATCGACAAGTCAAAGTATTACTTAAACATGGACGATATTGAAAACATGGTTCAAAACATCATGGCAAAAATTGACCAAAAGTATTTTCTGGCAGATTTTAAAGGTAACTTCCACTAGTGGAGGATCAGTGCAAAACCTGACAAAAAGTATTTTCATACATATTTTTAAAGTAACTTCCACTGGTGGAAGATCTTTGCCAAAACTGACAACAAAACATGAATAAGTCAAAGCATTACTTAATCATGGATTAAAGTCACATGTTCAAACTACCATGGACAAGTCAAAGTATTACTTAAACATGGACGATATTGAAAACATGGTTCAAAACATCATGGCAAAAATTGACCAAAAGAATTTTCAGACAGATTTTAAAGGTAACTTCCACTAGTGGAAGTTCAGTGCAAAAACTGAGAAAACGTTCCTAAGACAAAATTTTAAAGTAACTTCCACTAGTGGAAGTTCAGTGCAAAAACTTACAAAAAGTATTTTCATACAAATTTTTAAAGTAACTTCCACTGGTGGAAGATCAGTGCAAAAACTGACAAAAAGTATCTTCATACAGATTTTTGAAGTAACTTCCACCGGTGAATGATCGGTGCAAAAACTGACAAAAAAGTTCATCGGACATATTTTTTAAGTAGGGTTCAATTCATTCCATTTTGATAAGCAATATTGACTGATAAGAGGAGAAAAAGGGGTTCTCCAACCCAATACAAGAGCTTAACAAAAAGAGATCAAAATTAGAGGATATGTCCCTAAAATAAACAAAAATCAAAAGGATGAAACATCCAATCGAAAAAAGGGACGAATCCTATAACCTCCATCCTACAAAAAATCAAGTGGATGATACATCCAATTAAATAATGAACAATTCCTACGGCCTATTTCCAACCACCTCCAAGAAACTAAAGCATTACTTAAACATGGATAAAATTCAACACACAACATGAATAAGTCAAAGCATTACTTAATCATGGATTAAGGTCACAAGTTCAAACTATCATCGACAAGTCAAAGTATTACTTAAACATGGACGATATTGAAAACATGGTTCAAAACCTCTGCGGAACCTGAAGTACCTGAAAATATATCAAGAACATGGGGTGAGATAACAACATCTCAGTGAGTTCCCTATCTTAGAGTTCGCTCGGCTCTAAAGGGGTTCAAATCTAACCACTACTCAAGTCGGGGAAAATACATAGACCTTGAGTTCACATAACAACTAGAGACGTAAGCAACAAATAATATTCTGAGCACAACGTGCTTTAAGGTATCTTTCCCCGCCCAGCCACACAAGGGCAAACAAGCACGGGTCACTCGATCCTTAACGTGTAGATAACTTTCCCCGCCCAGCCACACAAGGGCCACCAAGCACGGGTCACTCATCATCTACCAAAGGTACTTTCCCCGCCCAGCCACACTAGGGCAAACAAGCACGGGTCACGGTACCTTACCACAAAGTAACTTTCCCCGGCCATCCCACACACGGAGATCTCGACACGGGTCACTCGTTACTTATCCTAATGGATACTTTCCCCGCCCAGCCACACAAGGGCCACCAAGCACGGGTCACGGTCATCCATTAAGGGATTCGAATCCACTGAGCAACTATGTCTCCTCGGCCGTCCCGACTCATGGGACCTCGACACGAGCAAGAACATAATTACATTAGGATTATTAACGCGATGGGAACAAGTCCATCATCCGTCCTTAACTACTTAGCACCCAGATACTCCTCGAGTATTAGTGCCTAAGCATTGACACGTCTCTATCACAATTCTGTATCAACCTAGGGTAATCCTAACTACCTCACAAGTATACATTTATCATCCAAAGGCCCTTAATTCCTTAAACCCACAAAATACGGTTTGCAAGGAAAGTCGGGTAAAAGTCGGCTGAAAATAAAGTTCCTCGGTCTCACAAGGTAGAAACTAAATCTAAGTCTTTGGCGTAACAATGAAGTAAATTAAAGTTAAACAAGTTGTAAAATAAAATGGCGAAAAGATTAAATGACTGAGAATGTAAATTTGGCGAAAAAAGGGTAAATGACTGCCCTATTAAAATAAACACCCTACTAACATAAGTAGAGGGTAACACCTACTGTGATAAGTAGGGGGTAACACCTATTAACATAAGTAGGGATTAACACCTACTAACATAACTAGGTGTCAACACCTACTAACATAAGTAGGGGGTAACACCCTATTAACATAAAGGGATGAGAGAAGAAAAAATATTTAACAAATATAAAATGTTGGGATATGTGTAGAAATGTGGGGAAAGGGGGCAGTAGGAAAACTTTCCCACTGCTGTAGACTGTCAACAGTGCCAAATCATGTCAATATATATATTATTTATTTAGTGAGTGATTTTATATTGGTTCATTTTAATAACAGTAATTAATTCGTTAGTTAATTAATTAATCAGTTAATTTTGAATTAGAAGTGGCTATTTAAATTATTAGGGGTTAACCCCTACTGAAGTCAGCAATGTTGGGGTCGGTTTGGTCGATATAGCAGTCATATTTTGATGTGTGTACACATCAGATCGAATGGTGAACCATTGTTCATATCGGATGGTGAACCATGGTATTTTTTTTAAGGTTGATAGAGTTGTATATATATATATATATATATATATATATATATATATATATATATATATTACATTATATATTAATATTAGTTTAAAATTGTATTCATCTATTCATCTCATATTTGCATTTGTTATGCTTGAATATTTAATATTACTTTTATTATTTCTTACTATGTTAATTCTTTCAATACATGACTTATTTATTTTATTCTAACCCTTATAGTTCTGATGAGGATGCATGTGTTGAAGTTGTTGGACGGGGGCCCAATTATTATGTTTGGAAACGTAAGATAAGGAGTGGGAAGACGGCCATAATTAATGTTCTTGTGAGTCAAAACCTTTATACATCATTTCTTATGCCTCTTCCAATTTGTCTTTACATGTCACTCATTATATTGGTTTCCTTTTGTTTTAAGCAAATCCCTCAAAGGGTCATTAGGGACTGCAACCATTTTGGAGAAAGGTCTATAACATTGTTTGATGCTGATAATCGCCAAGGGTATGAATGTGAACTGCACCGTTCTAACCGAAAATATTGTGTTGACATGTTTATTGGACAAGGTTGATATCAGTTTGCTAAAAACAAGCGTCTAAAAAGAGGTGATCGTCTGACTTTCATTGTACGGGACCCTCGTGGTGATAGCATCGTTGTCAAAGTCTTAAATCGTTAGTACTTTGTCTAGCAGAAAGGTTGATATGATTATAATTATTATTTTTATGATGTTGGTGTTTGAGTGAAATAAAAAGATTTATTTAGGATTAAGGTGAAATTTATATGACGAGCTATGTTGATTATGTGGTAAGGGAAAAATCTTATATAATATTTTTTTTTATATTAATTAAGAAAATAAAAATAATAATAAGAATATTGTTAATATGTAATGTGTGTGTTTTTATATTGTGATAGTTTATTAAATTATAAAACAATGTATTCAATAGAATGAATAGTTATTTTCTCAAACATAATTCTATTGAAAAAAACAATGTCTTCATCTATTGGTCATACATTATTGTTTCTTCTCATTTATTTTTTTCTCCAGTATTAGATCCAAAACAATGTCTTCATCTATAGTAAATATGTTATTGCCTTGAACACAATGCTTCCTGAAGATGAAATTGCAAGATTTAGAGTAAGAACTTTAATTTTAATTCTTTAATGGCTTCATTATACACTAAAATCCTATTAGTTTTTTAATAGATATTTTAACTTTTAACTTATTATATTAAATTCATAATATAATTATTTATAGCTCACATGAACTTCAATTAAATTATTATTCGTTATATATATATATATATATATATATATATATATATATATATATATATATATATATATATATATATATATATATATATATATATATATAACTAATAGCACTAACGGTTGAAATTTAAAAGTTGAGAATAATTTAATACTACTAAAAAATTGAAAAAAACATACAAACAAATAAAAGTTATGCAAGTTTATGCTTATTAAACCCAAAAAGTTATATATTTTTTAAGTTAGAAATTTATAGGGGTTATATATTCTAGTAGGAGTTATAAAAGTTTAACATACGATAAAATACAATAAACTTATATAAAACTAACCTATATTATAAAATAAAATAAAATAAATTATTAATTCTATCCCTAATGCAAATTAAGTTTATGCTTATTAAATCCAAAAAGTTATATATTTTATAAGTTAGAAATTTATAGGGGTTATACATTCTAGTAGGAGTTATAAAAGTTTAACATACGATAAAATACAATAAACTTATATAAAACTAACCTATATTATAAAATAAAATAAAATAAATTATTAATTTTATCCCAAAAGCAAATTTGTGATAGTTTATTCAATTAACCTATATATTGCAACCTTGAAAAAAACGTTGAACAAATTATAGCGTTTTCACAATGCATAGACCGAACCATTAATAATAGATGAGGTGAATACGGTTTTATAAATAGTCATAACAAATTATAAAAACAATGGAGTGAATAGTTATTTTATCAAACACAATTCTATTGATAAAAACAATATCTTCATCTATTGGCCATACATTATTGTTTCTTCTCATTTATTTTTTCTCCAGAATCAGATCCAAAACAATGTCTTCATCTATAGTAAATATTTTATTGTCTTGGACACAATGCTTCCTGAAGATGAAATTGCAAGATTACGAGTAAGAACTTTAATTTTAATTTTTTAATGGCTTCATTATACACTAAAATCCTATTATTGTTTAATAGATATTTTAACTTTTAACTTATTATATTAAATTCATAATATAATTATTTATAGCTCACATAAACTTCAATTAAATTATTATTCGTTTAATATATATATATATATATATATATATATATATATATATATATATATATATATATATATATATATATATATATATATATATATATATAATGTGTTCACTTATAACAATAGTTTTCATTCTAGTATTGGCATGGCACATTTCGAGGAATTGTATGTTAGAAGGTGCATAACACCTTTGTGTTAGTATGAATCTGGTGAACGTGTAGTGCTCGGACCTTATTAAAAAAATCAACTAGTTAAGGATGTAAAAATGTATAAACTTATAAATCGTTTGTCCTTCAATCATTTGTTTCCTAAATAATCTCCTTATTTAGAAACTGAATATTCTTCAAATATTTTGATCGATTCTCCAAGACCTGCATCAATTAACGCCACATAGGATTGCATAGGAACAAGCTTGAGTTAAACAAAGATGGGCCCATTTGGCAAAAACTCAAGTTTTAACCACTATTTGCTTCATGCACCTCCTCAAATTTGCTCAACTTTGACAATTCACAACTCCCTCAATTTTTATCATATGAAGGTGTTCTTGTACTTTTTAGAAAGCTCAAGGTGTCCTCTAACCACTCTCATTAGTCTCATGTCAATTTTATCTTCCATGCTCAAGTTATGGGCTTTTGAAGAAAATGACTTTTTGTTGACTTTGTAAAGGACCTATAATGTTTTGGCTTATATCTTCCAAATGAAGCATTTTTGGCCTTGGCTTGTGAGACACAAAATTGTAGGGAATTGAATTTCCTTCAATATGAGCTTTGGATAAGAAATTTCTGATGAAGCATGTGAAAGTTGTGGCTGGTCAAAGTATAGTTGACTTTCACCTTAAAAATCCTAATTTAGAAACTTTTGACTTTGAATGATTTTGAGGTTTTCTTGATGAATCATGATCAACCCTTGATCAAATGATGAATCTTACTTCAAAATGTTGATGTTGACCAAAAATCTTGAAGTTTGACTGTATGTTGACCCTGGTTAACTTTGTAACCCACACAATCGACTGTTGATTATCTGAGGATTTGACTGAGCAATTTTGTGTATTAAGTCTTAAAATTTGTCATGGGGATTCTCTGAGGTGTCTGAGGTATCATGTAACCCATTGGAGGTCTTGAAAGTCTCATTTCCTTTGTAGAAGTCAAAACCCTAATTGAAGGCCTTTTGCTTAGGAGGAGTGGATTTGTCTTGAACTTTTAAGATGTCTAAGAGTATGAGGAGGCCCTTTGATTCAATTTACCCTGAAGAAGTGAGGGCAAATTTTGGGGTACAACACATACATTCTAAAAATACATGATCCAAAAAACAAGACAAACAAGTCCAACATTATACATAAAATTCACAAAATCAGAAATCGAATCAATAAAAATTGATAGTCAATTTCTTAATCATATTAACCTTTGTTGATCTTTTTCATAGCTAATTCAAAGATGCTCTTAATCTCCTTTAGAAAGTCCACAAACGCAAATGTTTCTTGTTGCTCATTGTCATCAATCAATTCATTTCTCATGGTGATTGCAGAAACGATCTTTACTTTGTCTTCAACAATGAGCTTGGAAGATACACTAGTATCCTTCATTACTTTCTTCATTTCATAAAGATAATGGTCCAAATCACTCATTGCTCTAACCTTCTTCATATACTTCATGTCTTCCGCCTTGAAATTCTTAGCTCCTTGAATCATTATCTCAATTTCTTCCACTAAAAGTCTCACATTAATATTAGTTATTGTAATATCTTGTTTATTACCACCTGTTTTTTCCTCTGCAATCACGTTTAATATACCATCACCATCTATAGAGAAACATACTTCGACATCAATCTGACCGCGAGGAGTTTGTGGAAGTGAGAAATGAAACAAACCTAACAAGTTGTTTTCACTAGCTCTCATACGCTCACTTTCGTAAATATCAACAGTGATAAAAAAATTGATCATCTTCAAGTGTAAGAAAAGTTTGTTTCTTTTTCACAGGAATTGGGGTGTTCCTAGGGATTACTTCACTCATGACATTTTCATTTATTGACGTACCTAGTGACAAATGTGTAACGTATTGCAAGAAACAGTAGTAAATTGCAAAACCAATCTCGAAAATGTCAAAATGAAATCGTGGAAGAATAGTGACAAGAGAAAGAAAAGAAGAATAGAAAAGAGAAAAGAGAAAGAAAAGAAGAATAGAGAAGAGAAAAGAGAAAGAGGAAGAAGAAAAGAGAAAGAAAAGGATTTTGCTTCAAATCGATTTCCGATCGAAGATTTAATCGGGTAAGGGTGTGAATCTCGATGACATTTGTCATGAAAGTCTTCTTCATCACAAACAACTCCAGAATAGGTCAGTGGCTTGACCTTGTGCTTTATTCTGGACAAACCGGACTTCCTTTGCTGAAGAGGTAAATACCTTAGATGATGTCTTAACATCAGATCTGACATCTACCTTCCACACACGGATTTGACAGCTACTCTGATTTTGGAGGAACCTCCATAGTAATCCATGTATGATTCTTGTAGGGGATACAAGATTATTCTTCAGCAACTGATCATCCTTCATGATCTGATGTTTGGTAGTTGCAATTCTTAGCTTCTTGAAGCATTCTCTCAATTTCTTCCATTGACATTCTCCAATTTATATTAATTATTGTAATATCTTATTTATTACAACTTGTTTTTTCTTCCATATACACGTTCAATATACCGTCATCATTGATAGAGAAACATACTTCGACAGGGATTTCAGATACTTCGCCACTTATATATATATATATATATATATATATATATATATATATATATATTTCCCGGAGGTTTTTGCCAACAATACTAACATTAAGTGACTTATCATCAACAACATTCACTCTAGGTGATTTATCTATAGTGTAATTTACATGAAGTGACTTATCGGTACCAACATTCATATCATGCGACTTATCGTGATAAATTTTGTAGTCCCATACCTGCACAACCTCTAGATCCCTCTCATTCCAATATGAATTCGATTTTTTCCTACAAGCTGTTATGAGTTTCTCATTGTCATGCCTCGTGCACCGATAACCACTCCCTTGCCCTCAGGTGCTACATGTAACCACTCTCCATCCTTTTCGGCCTCGAGTGTTACAATGGGGTTTTCCATGATTTGAGAAGAAAACAATCAGGAGGATTATATTTCAGTTCAACGAGAAGTTTTCAAGATTTTTGACAACTCTGATGTTCGTAATATATTGGTCGAGTTGGAGCAAAATATGAAAATAAAACTCCTATGTGGCTTGCATGACAATATACGACCAACATTGTTTAAGAAATTTGAACAATAGC
Source organism: Lathyrus tuberosus (assembly GCA_022829125.1). Classification (NCBI taxonomy): domain Eukaryota; kingdom Viridiplantae; phylum Streptophyta; class Magnoliopsida; order Fabales; family Fabaceae; genus Lathyrus; species Lathyrus tuberosus. The sequence continues at coordinate 3,272,399 of JALAZF010000525.1, forward strand.
TTCCTTTTGAGCATCAATATCAATGTCTGAATCCAATTTTGTAATTTCCAAATTTGATTTGTCTTTAGTGGATCCTAACGGGCGTGACACGAGATTATTTAGATCACTGGACTTGACCTCAATTAGTGGAGAAGTTATTATAAATTGATTTGGTTCCTCATTAAGTAAATGTTCAGCACTCACATTAGTTCTCTCATGACAATCCTTTTCAACAACAATATCTAGAAATATAACGTTTTAAAAAGTATAAATAAACTAATATTCTAATAAAAAAATTAAATACCAAACTTATGTGATTTATAGTTTTTATATTAGTTTGGTATTTGATTTTTTTTTAAGAATATTAGTTTATTTATAATTTTTAAGACGTTATATTTCTAGATATTGTTGTTGAGAAGGATTGTAATGAGAGAACTAATGTGAGTGCTAAACATTTACTTGATGAGGAACCAAATCAATTTATAACAACTTCTCCACTAAGTGAGGTCAAGTCCAGTGATCTAAATAATCTCGTGTCACGCCCGTTAGGATCCGCCGAAGACAAATCAAATTTGGAAATTACAGAATTGGATTCTGACATTAAACCATCTAAAACATTGACACTCATTAGCATATTTTTTTCTTCATAAAAGGATCCAACATTACCCCTTCTTTTGTAATGTGGAAGAAAGCATGGAAATTGGTGCTAATAAGGAGCAAGATTATCCTAGCCAAGAGAAAATGATGGAGTTTTCTCCCAAGTTGTTGAATAATCCAGGGATACCAACAAATGGTGATATAAGACTTTGTGGTACGGAGGAAAACTTGGAGATTGTTGGAAGCAGGAACCGGTGAATGAAAATGGAGTTTGTTGTTACTGTTGATGGGGGATTTGAGAGGATAAAGCGAAGCCCAATGACTTAGTTAGTGACATTTTAAGGAGTAATTATTAAACTCTCTTAATAATTACTCCTTAAAATGTCACTAACTAAGTCACTAGCTCAATAGCAAATTCAAAGAATATAATCATCGGAAGAGAAAATGGATGGTGGATTGAAGAGAAAGTACCTGTGGAATTAGTTTTGGTTTAGAATAGGAGAGGGAAACATGTTTTTCTTCAATCTGAATAGAAACTGCGTTTACACACATTCAGAATTCATTGTGTGGCTGCTAGGGTTTGTGTGGCTGCTAGGGATTTGAAGATGGTTGAGAAAGAAAACAATATGTTTAATAATAATAAATAATAATAATAATAATAAATAATAATAATAATAATAATAATAATAATAATAATAATAGTATGTTTAATAATAAATTGATAATAAAAAAATTAAAAAACGAGGTAAGAGAATATATGCCAAGTAGACTGCCACGTATGCACTTTTTAACGTTTTTTCTCAAAATTTAACGGAATGGATTAATTTAACTAACGAAATCGTTTTAAGGGACTATACTGTAATGTTTTTTAACTGAGGGACTAAAGCAAAACATGGACCACAATCCTGCACAAAACATTCAACTGAAGTGAGTGCGATGATGTCCAAAACATTCCCCTTCATCTTTTGACCACTTTTGAACTTATCAGTCAAATTTTATTTTTAGAGTCTGTTTGTTTGACATTAAAGACCAAAACAGATATTTTTTTGGTTTGTTATTAAATCATTAATCATTTTATTTTTTTATAAATTGTGAATAAATAAATGACTTAAACTTAAATAATCATTCAGATTCATTCTGTGATCAAACAACATTGTCTGGGTGGTAAATACTTTAAACGATGCCACAGACAGTGTCATCTTTAAACTAAGTCAAAGTGTACCTGAAGCTTCCATTTGAACACCAGTAAGTATCATTGTCAAACGGAAGCTTCCAATTGAACATCAATAGTTGATGTTCAAATGGAAGCTTCCCTTTGAAAATGATATTGATGTTCAAATGGAAGCTTCAAGTATATCAATGATATTGATCTTCTTTTTTTTCTTCTTCTTCTTCTCATTCTCCTTCTCCTTATCCTTCTCATTCTTCTTCTTCTTCTCCTTCTCCGTCTCCTCCTTCTTCTTCTTCTCTCTTATCTCACTTACCACAACAATGTCTAGCTCTAGAAAGAAGGTTATTCTCAACACAATATCTGTGAAACTAGATCGTGGAAGTTGCAGAAAGCTAAAACTAAGTAACATATTCAACCCAAAACCAAAACCCAAAAATCAAACTTTACAATAACCAATAGTCTTCTTCAGGTCCTTGAAATGAAGACAAATATGACAGCACAAGCACCACATACACCAACACTGCTACTACATTTTCACCTCTCTACTCCTCAAACTTCTCTGATTCAGATACCTATGCAAAGGACCAGAGAAGAGTATGAGGTTTAGAACTAGCATTCTTGGTCATCGGTAAAGTAGAGCTAGCTGGAGTGACTTTTGTAGAAATATTACAGCTAGAAAGTTTGATGACTTCATCCTCGTGAAGGTACTTCACTTTCCCTACTGGTCCTGTTCTAAAAGATTGCTTCCGTGTGGAAACCTGCAGGCCAATATCCTGTTTCACTTCACATGGTGAAGTTTTCACTTCACATGGTGAAGTTGTACAGTTTTTGGTTTGGCATGTTTCACAAAACCAATAATCTGGATCTTCAGCGAGATTATTTCGCATGCAGTAACTGAAATGGGACATAAATTGTATAGCCAAAGTGAATGCAACGACCTCACCATCAAGACTCCTAATCAATGTACCCAACAGTCAACAGATGTAGTAAGTCCCAACAGATCACTGGGAAGCGACAGCCAGCTAAAGCACGAAGACAAAGTGAAGTTGCGTTATTTACACAACAACTTCTCAATGATCTGGAGGATTTGGATTTTCACCAGCACGAGTCTATGAGAGAGACATCTGAAGCCACTTTTTCTATGTTAAACCTTTTAGGATTTGAGCGTAAACAATTTTCTAACTATGTATGGAACTTCATCAACCTCGCAAAGTCTATGGAAAAAATTGACAAGTCCATTGAAAATTCACCTACGTTGGAGGAGCACAGTAAATTCTTGGAGGAGGAGAAAGCGAGACTGGCTAACATCAAGGATTATTATATGAAAATCGAGGCTTTGCTCGGGGCTTCCAATCAAAAGAGAAATCTGCTTTGTGAAGAAATTGCTCGTCTTGAGGCCACGATCCTTGAGAAACGAAACGAGTTGAAATTGTTTGAATTGGAGACGGTGAAGGTAGAGACTCAGCTTGAAGATTTAAAAAGAAGAATGTTAGAGGTTGACATAACCGTAAAAGATAAAGTTCGACAAGCCGAAGAAGCAGAAGAAGCAAGGAAATAAATTGTAGACAGATACCAAAAGTAAGTTGAAGTCATGACAGCATTGGAGAAGGCTAAACTTGAATTGGAAAATTAGTTACAGCTTACAACACTGAATGATTGTAAAGTTTGTGTAGTAGAATAAATTATGTACTTAATCTCATCCTTCTAACAATTTTGTACTAAAACATCTACTAAAAATTGTTACATAATCCAAATTTCAAATATTTGTACTAAAACATCTACTAAAAATTGTTACATAATGCAAATTTCAAATATTAAAAACAAAAACCTACTTATAACACATTATACACACTGTTAGATTCACACTGCATAGTCCAGGGTAGAAGGATGAGATCAAGTACATAATTTATTCTACTACACAAACTTTACAATCATTCGGTTGTTGTAAGCTGTAACTAATTTTCCAATTCAAGTTTAGTCTTCTCCAATGTTGTCATGACTTCAACTTGCTTTTGGTATCTCTCTACAGTTTGTTTCCTTGCTTCTTCGGCTTGTCGAACTTTTTCTTTTACGATTATGTCAACCTCTAACATTTTTCTTTTTAAATATTCAAGCTGAGTCTCTACCTTCACCGTCTCCAATTCAAACAATTTCAACTCGTTTCGTTTCTCAAGGACCGTGGCCTCAAGACGAGTAATTTCTTCACAAAGCAGATTTCTTTTGCGACATTGATCTGAGTTGACCTCTGTCGGGTGCCATGTCCAAATTGTATTTGTATTGTTGGATGAAGGCAGTGCCAAGATCTCTGAAAGTGCTGATCGTGGCACGGTTTAAACCCGTGTACCATTTGAGTGCGGCACCGGTTACACTATCCTAAAAGTAGTGAATCAGTAGGTCCTGATTCTCCATCTGAGCTGACATTCGCCGAGCGTACATCACCAGATGGCTTTGAGGGCAAGAGTTACCCTTGTATTTTTCAAAGTCGGGCACTTGAAATTTGTGCGGAACTTTCACATTGGGGACCAGACAAAGGTCTGCGGCGTCCTTTCCAAATAAATCCTGACCACGAATGGCTTCCAGTTCTTTTTGCATTTCCAGGAACTGTTCCTGGAATTCATCCATTCTATCAAACAAAGTTTCCTTCTTACAAAAGGTATCGGCGGAATCTGTCCTTCCGGGATAGTGTGCACCACAGGGGGTGGGACCTTGACTATGGTAGTGAATCTTGGCGTTTCCCGAAGATTGTAACCTTCATGAGTCTTCAGTATGCCCCTGGCATCTTCGCTTTCCCGAAGTTTGTAACCTTCAGGCCCAGCGGCTTCTGTTGAGATTCCCTGATCTTCAGCGATCGGCGGAATATATCCTTCAGAGATATAGTTAACAAGCATGCCCCAAGGAAGATCTTTCGGAATTTGATACCTAGGATCATACTTTTCCACTATGGGCGTTGAGGTGATCTCTGAGATCACAGTTCTTTGTAGCTGAGCTTCTGCCATGGCTTGCATGTCGTTGCGAAGCTTTCTCATATCCTCTCTCAGAGTGTCGATCTCTTCCTTTAACTTCTTGTTTTCTTCCTCAAGATCATCCATCTTTTTCTGACGATTGGCCTGAGTATTGTACGAATGAGACAGTTTGACTCTATAATTGAGACACAAACGTGAGATTCGTAGGTAAGAAGAATACGCGATGTGAGAATGATGAATGCAATGATTATATTAATTGTTTTTTTTAATCAAAATAAACTTCGACAATTAGATTGCAAATATCAAACAGTGGGGAAACCCCTTTTATTGAATTTCAAAGGATTCCGGAAATGAAATACAGTAGATTACAAGGTGCGGAAATAGAAACCTAAGCTAATGGGTCCCAAGTCCTCTCTGAAGAGAAATCGGGTGCTGACTCTGGTACTTTCCTTTTCTTTGACCGGGGCTCTTGGGATGTTGTCGGGTTATCATTCCTTTGCCAGGTGAAAGGAGTGAGCAAATTCCTTTGATCATCTTGATTTTCCACAGCATGTTGCTCCAAAATCTCAATTAGAGCATCTTTATCTTTTAGTAATTGATGTATCTTGGTACACTCTACACTGAGGGTGCGGTATTTGTTCTTCCAAGACCTTATTTCCTTTTGAACTTTGTTGAGAGTAACTTGAAGCCTTTCCGTTTCCATCATGAAGTACATGACAGATTCCTTTGGCGGAAGAATTCTGTGATGCGGATAAGGCATTTTTAGCTTGAGAGCTCTAGTTTGTACCCAGTGGAGATAAGGCTCCACTGAGACACAGTCTGGTTTTCCCAGAGACTCTCGTCCTTTCTTATGAACATGCTTCCAGGATTGCACTATTTCTGTCTTTAGCGCTCTGTCATTTTTTCCTTCCTTGAAGAAAAGACCTTCCAGATGAACACCCCGTGGGACGTGTCTCATCGGGTATCCAAATTGACAACGAACGAGAACCGGATGGTAGTTGATTCCTCCTTTAGTTCCTATGAGGGGTACGTTGGGGAAGTTTCCACAACGATCAATGGTCCTGATTCCATCATAAATCCTATTACACCAATCAATGTCAGAGTTGGTGAGAGACATGATTTTCTGCGACCAACGTAAGGCACTCTTATGATCCCAAAAAGCAGCAGACTTAGGCAAATGGGAGATAAACCATTTGTAAAGCAAAGGTACACAACATGTGATTTCCCCTCCGTTTTACAAATTTCCTAAGTGTACAGAATGATACGCATCTGCGAGCAAAGTCGGTACAAGGTTTCCAACGATAAAAACCTTAATGGCGTTGATATCTACAAAGTTATTGATGTTGGGAAACAAAAACAACCCGTAGGCGAGCAAGACAAAGATGCTTTCAAAAGCAGTCACGTTCCCGATACTAGCGAAGTACAGGATTTTCTTTGTCAAGAACTGGGCTGGCAAACCTTGTATGCCACCCTTAGTGGTTAAGTGAGTCCTGACCTCAGACTCGTCCAAATGAATTGCTCTTGCAATGGTCTGATTCTTTGGAATTTCTTCCAGTCCAGAAAATGGAGCTTGATCGGTAATGTGTAGATCAATCAGATGAGAATACTCCTCCAGCGTTGGTGCGAGTTGGTAATCCGGGAATGTGAAACAGTGATAAACTGGATCATAAAACTAAATGAGCGCATCCATGATTCCCTCAATCACATGGACTCTTAACAGTTGTAGCAGACCTCCGTACTTGGCTATAAAAGCCTCAGGGTTAGTGATCATCCTTGCTAACCTTCTCAAATCCTCTAGCTTTGGAACCTTGAAGGTATACCTATGGGTTCTCCTTCTACCGAAATCCATTAGCGTAATCCTTTTCTCTGATATTTGCAATCACAGTCTTAGTTTAACTTGAAAAACAGAGAGACTAGAAGAGAAATTTTTTTCTTGTTTTAATGTTTTTTAAATGAATGCATGAATGCAGCACACAAAAACATAGAAAAAACATGGGGTCAAAGGGTCGTTGTCATGAAGTCAAGGCTCTACTCATCCCCAAAGGTTTATACTAGGGTGATTTTTGTACCTGTACTCAAAATCATCAGCTCCTCCCAGGATAACAAACAGCAATCAGATCGTCAGCGAGTGTCATACCCCAAATTTTGACCACTAAGATTTCCCATCATTGTGCAAATCATCATCACAATTTAGATGAACCATCATGCCTCATCAAATGCCTCAAGGAGTATTGAGCATTCACTACAATCAAAATTAGGGTTTTAAGCCCTCTCAGAGCCTTAGACAAAGGATCTATCAAGGAATGACATGATCTTCAACTTGTCTAACCTCTCAAACATCCACAATGGATCAAAAGGACTCCCACTTCAAGGATTAAGCACAAGTCTGCTCCCTTCTAGGTGGATCAAGTCTCGAGATCGCCAATATCACCAAATTAGGGTTTTGGTCGACCAGGGCCTCCAGATGGAAATTTTTCATCTGGACACAAGCCAATGATCCAAAACACAACCTAATATACTCCATTGAACCTCATGGACCCAATCATCAAGTCAATTTGGCCTCAGGGGATGCATTCATAAAAAATCAGGAATTAGGGTTTCTTGACCTAATTCACCCCTAAGTTGACTTTTAGGGCAAATCAAGAGCCAAGACCTCAAGACATGATTTGAGGGTCTCTAATGAACTATATTGATCCATTTGGAACAATGGATTAATCCAAGAAGCTTGAGCAACAAGTCTCATTTTCATCTGCACCACAATTAGGGTTTCGCGAGGAAAGTCAACTGTAACTTTGACTTTTGACCAGGACATGCTCCCAAACCCTAGGACATGCCCCAATATACCCTATGACACCCATGGAATATGTCCATCAAGTTTGATTTAGGTCAAGGACATGATTTCCTGAAGAATTGCACAGTTTGGAATTCATCTGATAAAAAGTCAACTGTGCACAAAAGTCAACTTTGACTTTTTGAGATTTTTCACCAAAATGGATTTTTAACCCTAAAATGATGTTAATGTATGATTTGAATCATCATTCATCAAGAAAAATCAAAGAAAGTTGGATAACTTGTAAAAGGGGTAACCATAAAACTTAGAAATTTTTCTAAGTTATGGAAAAACTACCACTAATGCACTAACTTTGGAGGATCATAACTCCTAAACCACATGGCCACTTTTTCTCATCCAAATATGGATTTGTATCCCTCATTACCCTCTACAAAAACTTCAACTAGACCTAAGGCCAATTCATTAAGGATTTTGAGTTATGGAGTGATCAAAATCAAGAAATCACACTTTGTTCCAACACTTAGTGAAAATTTCACTAAGTCAGATTTTGCTTCACTTTTTGCCAAATGTAGAGGGATTTTTCACTTGGAATCAAAAGAGATCAAAACCTAAACTTGTTTAAACAGTTGTTGTATCATGTAAGGGCTTTCCAAAATGGCCAAGAACATTACCAAATTCAACTTACACTATGAGATATGACATTGTCAAGTTGCCTTGCTGAAATCTGTCAAAGGCAAGGCAGAATTTGCAATTTTGCTCGATTTGCCAAAATCGAGCAAAATTCAAATGCTCCTATCCACTTGGACACATCTGAGGATTGAATCTAAATGGGACAATCACTGAGCCAAGCCTCCAAAGCCCATGGAACAAGAAATAGCATGTTGAACCTAGAATGGCCAAAATAGGGACAAGACTCCAAATTTGGATTGAAGCATTCAATGGAAGCATCAAGGTGGCATGGACATAACCATTCTCATCTGAAATCAGTCAAGACTTATCCAAGACCAAGGGAACCAAAGCTCTGTGCCCTAACCTCTAGTCAATGGCTAGAGGAGACTTGCATTTCTATTGGCCAACATTGAACAAACCTACTTACCAGCTGCCATTCACTATTCCTTGCAAAACAAACTTGCTCTAATATAAATAGAGCTCAATTATGATCAGTTTGAGTACACCAAAGCCATCTAACAGATGCTTTCCTCAAAATCTCTTTCTCTTGGCAAAAATGCCTTTCTTAGCAAGGTAGCTATCAGGTTTTGAGTTTGAGAGCTTTTCCAATCAAACTAATCACTCACACACCTCACATACATCACATATGAGTTGATCAAACACTTAGATCACTTCTGAAACACCAATTTCACAAAATCACCAGCTGGTTGCTCAAATTTTCAATCAAGTTGCAGCTGAGGTACCACAAATTGATCCAGCCAATTTCAATTAAGTCCAACCATTCAAACACACTCCATAGGGTGTAGGGAAGTTGTTCAGATCATCACCACTCATCTGTAACACCTCAAAATCAAAAATTACATTGCACTTGCTGTCACGGCCTAGAGGTAAGCACATACTTGGTCATCTCTCAATCTACGCATATTTCCTCGCACAATAATTTGGCCATATGTTCATAATCATGCATGGAATGTTTCCCCTCAATTAATTGCATTGTTTGAATCGTGTATCAAAAATCCTAGCCTTCATGTAGAAATTAGGATTCTTGAGGTTTCTTCGTGATTTCATGTTTTATGTTTAATTTAAATGAAATTAAGTGTTATAAACATGATCGTGAGGTTGAGACGAGCATAATGATATGTGGATTGCATGATATAATTACGTATTCAGTGATATTGGATGGAAAACGCAAATCAGCCAAACCCAGAAAAACGCGCGTGTTCTTGCTTGTGTTCTTGGCGCCTTTTTCACAAATTCAAATATTTGAATTTTGTGATTTTGTTTAATTGATTCAAAAATTAATTTCTCTCTGAATTTTAATGATTTTGAGTTGATTTTTTTTTTAATAATTCACAAAAATGTTAAAATATTTTATTTTATCAAAATATCCCAAAAATATTATTTATTTCATATAATTGATATTTTTGCAAAGAATTAATATTTTAATTGTTTTTGACATTTTAAATATTTTTTCTACATTGATTTTGCAACTTTTAATGCTTTCTAATTATTTTGTAGGTCAATACTTAATTTTTGAAGCATTAATCCAAAATCACAATTTGTTTTTCATATGTTAAACAATTTTGATCATTTTTAATTGAATTTTTATTCAATTAAATACATTTTTGAAAACAAATTAGGGCTTTTGGATTAATTCAACCCTCATAAATCATTTTCAAAACACTTTGGGCCTCTATTAGAGTGTAAGATCCAACCCACTTGTACAGAAATATTTTGGGCCTCATTCGTTGTATAAGTCCCTCTGTACATTTTCAAATAAACGGCACGTTCATGCCCTTTTGAAAAATAACCCTGGGCCTCTCATTGAGCTATAAGACCCATTCAAAAACACTTTGGGCCTCTAATAGAGTGTAAGACCCAATTCCCTTTTAACCAAACCATTTTGGGCCTCACTTATTGTATAAGTCCCTCCGCGTTAAAAGAAAACCTCGGCACGATCGCCATTTCAAACGGAAAAATCATCTGGGCCTATGTCGCTCCCAGGATTTTCATCCAGGTACAAACGCGAGAGTGGCGCGAAACACAGAGTCGCCAGCCGTGTAAATTTATCCCAAGAGAGGGAAAGGGAACACCGTATAAACCTGAGGAAGATGGAAAGGAATGGTCATCGCAACCATAGCCTGGGTTCGGGAGTCGGTTACGCGAGGGGAAGGTGCTAGCACCCCACACGTCCATCGTACTCGATGGGATCCACGCTTGTAGTCTAATCTAAGGGTGAGTTATCTTATCATCTATGGCTGTACTAAGACGGGGAAGGGAAAGACAAAGACAGACTCGGTAGGACGTCAACGTCCTAGGCCTACGTACCCCCCTTGTGCAATGGGGAATTCAGAGTCAACGTAGTTCGGACCAAGTACTTTTGGTGTTTTTTATGAGCGACGTTAAGTTCGCGTCCGGCAGTTAGGGTTGATGCCTGTTTGCGACTCAGATGGAAGGTAACGTGCCCTTTTTGAAAATAACCTTTAAGTTGGAAATCCCGAAGGAAAAAAAAGTTTGAGGTTGGTTTGTATTTTTTAGGACAGAAGTGGCTTAAGTTAGTTCCTAAGCTGCATTGCACCAAAGTCTAGGGCACAGGGGCGAATACTTAACGCATCGCCCCAAGACAGGACGCTCGTTAAGCACTCTAGAAAGATGAGAGGAAGCCCCTCATTTCTCATTCCCCATACTTAAGGCTCGTGTGCAATACCCCTTATTATTATTAAGTTTTTTAAAGAAATTTGAGATGAGAAGAGAGAAGACACAAGGGTAACTCTAAAGGAGACTATGAACCCTAAAGTTATCATGCATGGGTGACCTACGGTTAGTGAGGTTTGAAGACAACCTAAATCCTAAAGGAGGAAGATGAGGGAAGGAAAAAGTAGTAAAGGTGAATATGGATGCTTATCCACACCCTTAAAGAACTTACCTTAGACCCTGCATAAAAGATTAGTACAGAATAGACATAAGTAAGAGAAATGAGGTGAATGAAAATCGAACAATGACAAACAACGATGATTATCATCCAAACATGAATCAAAGAAACAAAGAAACAGCCTCAAAGCAAATGGCACAAGTGCCTTTTCAAACAGATAATCGCACAAGGTCAAGGATACGCCTGCAAGAAAATCTCAAGTGAAAACAAATCAGATAATTAGAAAAATAACTCCTAAAATTCCCAAATTAAACATTAAGGTTCCTCAACCAGAGACAAACAACACATCAAAAGTCCCTGTAAAAAATCAAGATATTAGTCATTCAAATAATTGGGCAGAGTTCAGGTGAGAATTAGGGCTCAATGTGCCAAAAGGAAGGACCAAAATGCAATATGCAATAATTTTAAAAATGAAATAAAAATGTTTTAATGCACTTTAGAATGTTAATGAATGAATGCAAAAAGAACGGATCAAAAATGTTTTATGATTGCAGAAAAATAAAATAAGGAAATTTATGTATGCATGATATGAGATTTAAAAAAGAAATTGAATGGATAATTGATTTAAATGATGAAAGTAAAATAAATTAAAAAAAAAATTTGTAAAATTTTTATAAATTAACAAAAATGATGCATGAATTTTATGATGATTTTTAGATGTAGAAAACTATTTTTAGTAATTGAAAATGAAAATGTAATAATTTAATAAAATAAAAAATGAAGAAAAAATGCAGGGGGTGCATTCAGTAGTCCACATGCGTTGGGATTTCAAATGGACTGGAAGGTGGGGGTGCTGATAGTAAAGGCCCGCCCATATCAGAAAAATAAAAATAAAATAAAAAAAAAGCTGGGGAGTTTACCATGTTCCCCCATGTGCACGGCGCGTGGCGTTTTTAATGTGTTGGCTCAATGATAGCTGTGTGATTCATCAGACGCACATGGTTAGGTCACCAAGTCAACAGTCAACACAAAGTAGTCAAAACGGAATAACATTATTGGAGGCACACGGTAACTGCTGTAAGGTAATAACATGCAACCACTAAATGAAAATTCAGAAAAAAAAAAAGAAAATCACACGTGGCCGGCTTTGGACCGGGCGATCAAAGGCATGAACGGTGAGGATTACGTCTTCCTCCCACGAACCCTAGACTGGCCGAAAATTCACAGATCGCCGGAGCCCTAGCTCCGGCATCCCTAGCTCCACCTGCAATTCTTAAAAAGTGCCCAGAAAATACGCACGAATACACTATTCCAACCGGTTTTTCACGAGGATTAATATTATGCACTCCACATTCACAAATAATTAACACATAATTCAAATCGAAGGGATTAGTGTTAGGGCGAAAAATTTCAAATCAACATTACAAGCAATATATGCATCCAATCACCAAACCAATCATACCAGCATGATCAGTGACAACAACACAACAATATTTACGTAAAAAAAAGGAGTTTTAGGATCCTTGAAAATCCTTCAAACCTGAGATGGTATACCTTCAAACCTTGCTTTTGGATGCGAATGGTGGTTGGGTTGTGCTCCAGAAATCCCCAGGAGAAGGTTTGTGGAAGAACTTCTTGCAAAAACCTTGTGGATCGTGAGTTTGAATAAAAAATCCTCTTTTAGGGTTTTCTTGAGAACTTCTCCAACTTCAAGTGCATGTCCCCTAACAAATGCATGAATAGGCTTAAATACTTAGGGTTATTTCATATCTGATCATTTGGGCTTGGGTAATTGTTTGTTTCGTGAGTTTTTGAATTATTTTGTTAAAATTCATTATGTGGAATACACCTCTTTCCATGCATGTTCACTTAAAAATTTCATGATGGATCACCAGCATTGGGATTGATAAATACACCCCTATGGAACTTGGGCCTTGAAAATAATTGGTTCATGAGTTTTAAATAGTTTGGCATTTTTGAATAATGGAAAATAAGTGAATAATAACCCATGAAATCACTTGATTAAAAAGCCAAAAATACTCCTTGAGGATTGTTCTTGGATGTTGGAACATATCTTGAAACAATGGAATTGATTATAGGTCATTATACCCAAAGTTGTGAAAATGGAACCATGAAAAACCCTAAGAACCACTTTGCCTTCTTTTGGTCATAACTGGAGTTTTACAAATGATATGGAGACCCACTAGTACTTGTTGGAAAGAGGAGAAAAAGATATTCAACTTTCATGTTGGAGAAAAATTCATCTGAAGCTTCTTTGATGGTGTAAAGTAAAGTTAAGTTAAATGAAGTGTAGAAACTTGCCAAAAATGGAAACTTTTCATTATAGGTCACTTTCCAAATTTGGAAACTTTGCACCAACTCCTGATTTCTGACAAATATGTATGAAACTTGACCCCTGGAGACCATATGAGGGTGTGAGACCTTAAAATCCCTGAAGAGAACCTCAAAATTTAATAGTTGACTTTTCTCCTTTCACTGTTGACTTTCCCCCAAATTCAACTGATTTTCAATCCATTGGCCAATTGAACTTCCCCTGAAACAAACTGATGGGAAACCTCTCATCCCTAGATACTTGGGGACCCAAGGAATACCATAGAATCAAGTCTTGTCCAAAAAATAAGAAATAAACTGACTTTATAGCAAACCCTAGTTGTGGTACCCTCAGTCTAGGAGGAAATAGCACAGTCTCCAAATCCAAATTCCTCTGAGTATGATGTGTATCCTCTCCAACACAGATAAGATATGTCATTTGGTGATGATAAAAACCCAAGGAGCCTGCCCATTGGAGCAATAAACCCAAGAATTTCAACATCCTAATTCATGCACTGGTTAGGAGAGTGATTCCACTTGAGATCCCTTGCAACCTGTGAACTCTTGATGAGGTAGTGGACCAGATATGACTTTACCCTGACCCCATGCTAATGATATGCATACATGATAATGCAAAAATGAAATTAAACATAAGTCAGTTAGTACTAAAGTAAGGAGGGCAAATTTTGGGGTGCAACAGCTGCCCCTATTCAATCAACTTGGTCCTGAAGGTATGATAGCATCGGCTCTCAGACATTCCAGGGTACACGGGGATTGAATACCGAAAAGAGCCTCGGAAATTTGCTTATGGTAAGAATAACGAGATAGAGTGTGCTGAAAAATAAGGAATATGCCCTCAACCATATCCACAAGGAAAAAAACAAATACGACCTCAATCGTACCCAAAAGACGAATACAACCTCAAAGGAAGACTGACCTCAATCACTCTGCCCACGAAGAAAATACAAATATGACCTCAATCGCACCCACAAAATGAATACAACCTCAATTGAACCCACAAAGGAAGACTGACCTCGATCACTCTACCCATAAAGAAAATACGAATACAACCTCAATCGCACCCACATAACGAATACAGCCTCAATTATACCCGCAAAGGAAGACTGACCTCAATCATTCTACCCACAAAGAAAACATGAATACGACCTCAATCGCACCCACAAAACAAATACAACCTCAATTATACCCGCAAAGGAAGACTGACCTCAATCACTCTACCCACAAAGAAAACATGAATACGACCTCAATCGCACCCACAAAACGAATACAACCTCAATTATACCCGCAAAGGAAGACTGACCTCAATCACTCTACCTACAAAGAAAACATGAATACGACCTCAATCGCATCCACAAAACGAATACAACCTCAATTGTACCCGCAAAGGATAACCAATATAAAGTGGACTTCACTGGGGATAACGTGAAACAAGACTCACAAAAGAAAAAGGCCAAAATGAGGCAAACACAGACAAACTTCGAACGGACTCCCGATCCACAGATAAGATGACTCCGTTGGGGAAGGTGAAGTCTAAATAAAAGACTCTGCCGGGGAGCACAATTATGAGGAACGCATCCCTCCAAAATCTCTTGAGTTATGCCATCTCTACTGAGAAAGAGAATTGGCAAAGAAAGTATCAAAACCTGGCTTATGCTCCGAATGCAAATGTTTGAATAATGGCGTAATGCTCTATACGACATGGAAATGCTACGCGCTTGAGGATGCAATGCGAATGCTTATAATATGCAAGATGGGTCCCTCCAGCAAAATAAATGTCGGAGAGGAAAGATCCATTCGTCTGGGGATGACAAAAGTAAATTGTCCTCTGAATCTAGGAACTCTGCTGAGAAGTGTCGACTTTTCGGATCAACAACATCTGCTGGGGATGAAGTCCCGAAAGAACTACCGGGGATTACACCTGTCCTCTACTGAAGGTAACATCCAAAACCTGAGATTTCTCCTCTGTTTGGGGAGTTGAGAATGAACGCCAATAACGGAACCAGAAGTCTGTTACTGAAAATTGCTAATATCCAATTGGCTCAGAACCTCCTGGGGAAAATAGTCCATGATACTAGCCTGCTTGGGGATACTGCTGAACTTAGCCTGCTGATGGGGAGAATGACTTTACTCCTTTCTTGCTGGGGACTAGAATATGATATTGTCGGCGACAGCACGCTTCCTGATTGGATGGGGAAGTGAGCACTCTGATTCTGTGGGGAAATAACGTCTTGATCCGGAGAAAATACTTTCCAAATCTTCAGCTGGGAGAAGCCTGCTCTGCTGAGGAAAGTTTGTCCTGCTGGGGAAGGAGCAATCTCAATGCTGGGGAGAGCCAACTGCTGGGGATGTATAATCTGTTTCCCTGCAGCCTGACTTGTCTTTATGGTCATAAGCGGCTCTTTGAACTTTTCATCTCAAGAGGATTTTACAGAAGATCGGGCGCTCGCATTGTCCCAGGGTCTTCAAACTCTCGGAGAGATTTATCATATCTCGACATAACTGCCCCAGTCTTCATAATCCATGACGTACATTACCTCGAAAGGGATCGTAATGACTTTAAAATACTCTGCTTTAGTATTTTGAACCTTGAGGAGGTGCTTCTGATTAACCGTCTTCTGGAGAGGACAACTTCTCATGCTCTAGGGATGGCCTGCCTCAATATGAACTTTGAAGTGACTTTGCCCCTGATCTTAGAATGAATGCCCCAGAATAACTGAATTTCGGAGAGATTTCTCGACATGACTGCACCAGATTGGCTATATCTTAACACGACTTATTGGGTAGAGCCCACTCTACACTGAGTCTCTTGGCAGCATGCCCTTTGATATGATTGTCCTTCGGAATTTTCAAGCATCCCAACTTGGCAGGATCAAGCTTCTTGACTAACGTTCACTGTGTAAGCCTATCCGATATAAAACACATGCAAGCAGAAAATGTTTATTATGAGAACGACAATTCTAATGCAACACTCATGTTAACCTTGAAGTTTATTGAAAATACGTCGCAAAGCCTTGTGAACGAATCACTTGCTGGGATGCGACCTTGATTTTTGAATGGCAAAAACAATGCGCACATGCAATACCAACAAATCTTATTAGCACAACTCATAGGAGTCAGGAACGCTATCCTGTTGAAGTACGTTTTCGGACTGAACCCTGTTTCAATTAGGACTTTTAAGGGTTGTAACGTGGTTTGGTTCATGGTTTCAGAAAAAGGATTTATGGCTCAAAGTTTATCGGTGCCCACCCACTCTTCGTGATGTTCTCCAGTCCTATGTTCAGTTAATCTGACACAAACGCTCATCTCTCCGAAGGTTTATGATCTTCAAGGAGTCCACGCAACTAATGGTTTGACACCTAAGGAGGTTTTGGAATGACAGTCACCCCTTTTTGTGTTTGTAATCACACGAGTTTGTTCTTATAGAGGATTTTCTTTTGTAACGCTTTTCGCCTTTTCTTTCTTTTGCCTTTTTGATCCCTAATTTTTGCCTTGACTGACTCTTTTGAGTTTTTTTTTTCGATTTTGGAGTCCAGCGGGACGCCCTAACTTTTGCCTAAGTCGCTTGTTTTCAAGTTTCAACTTAGCGGGCTTTTCATTTTTATTCCCCTTTTTCGAACAAAGCGTGTGACACTGGTTGTCTTACTTGCTTGAAAGGGTTGTGACTGCCTTACTTCTTGATTGTTGATGGATAACCATTGTGGTTTCACATCTCTTGACCTCTTGATGGTGGGATAGAAGGTAATGGATCCTCAGATGCACACTCTCCTTGAAATTTGAACGCTCGGTCAAACTAACTGACGTTTACCCTGCTCCCGGGTTAAGTATGTGGGTTTTTTCGTACGAAAGAAACTCCTACTTCAAGGCTCAAAGGGGTTAACGAGGGTCTATCTCCCTTATATCTCCAGTGTTTAGGGGTTTGAAACAATGCCTGTACATCCTCAAAAAGGTTCTATCCAAAAGCGTACCATTAGAAACATGCGTTCTTATTTCGTCATCCTCCCTCAAAAGTTCTAAACAAAGAAAATTGGTATTGCAGTGCATAAAAAACATTTAAGAGTGAATACGAATGGATTACTTCAAGGAAAACATACTCATTGCATTAATATCATCATAAAAAAAACAAACAAGTCTTGCATACATACGATGCTTTAATAAGAAATAAAAACTACAAATGAAAATGCGAGTAAAGAGGCTGAAGATTGCCATTGCTGAGGAAGCTTAATTCTGTCTGAACGTACTTGCGGACTGAGTGTTCATTTGAGAAAGGAGGCTTCCATTGATGTACATGTCATCTTCAGTGAATACAATGATCTCTGAGTCACCAGGTCTTGCACCTTGTGCTTGAATACATTACACTCATCAATTGCGTGCCCAAACGTTCCCGAGTGGAACTCGCACCTAGCAGTCATGTCATAATCCGGAGGAATAGGGTACAGTACTAGCGCGATACCCCTTGTTTGAATCAGAGACTTCTTGAGCAGACGCGTAAACAGCTGGCTATAAGGGATTGGAACAGGATCAATTGTCCTCTTGGGCCTTCTTGGTCTTGGTTGCCCCTGTTGCTGATAATTCTGCTGTCGATGCGGATTTGGGCGCCTCACCTGCGCTTGCTCTTTCCTTTCCACATTTGGCTGAGGCACAAATAAAGGTTGCTGACGTAAAACTTTTGTAGCAAAAGGCTGTGGAGAAAGTCCATGGTATGAGGTAGATCCTGCAAAGAGGGGAGGAGCCTTCACTTCTTCTGCAATAATTGGGGTAACATCACCTTGTACATTCACGCCGCCCGATGTGAACTCAATTGCCCCTGCGTCAATCAAATCCTGGACTCGGTGCTGAAAGGCCCTACATTCCTCCACAGTGTGCCCTGGTGCCCCAGGATGGAAATCACAATGGGCTCTTGCATCATATCCTGGTGGAGGATTACCAGTGAGAGGAGCCAAAGTCCTTTTCCGTACCAGTTGAAACTGAAGGAGATACGGCAATAGCTGAGAATATGGTATAGGGAGCGGATGAAAAACTCTTTCAGACTTCTTCTGCCCCTGTGTACACTTTTTGCCCTTGGGCTTCTCTTGGGAGCCAAGACCTAGCTGCTGCTGGGAAAGTTCTGGAACTTCCGCTTGTGGAAGAGACTCACGAGGTGATCCATGATTTAAATCAAATTCCAAAGAGATGGGAGGATTAAGGATCCCTGTTGTGGAAGCGGTCACAGGACTGTCTTCCTTCTTCAACATTGTTTTCAAAATTTCTATGACCAAACCCATCTGAGTCTTCATCTGACTGATCTCCTCCTTCAGCATCCTCTGCTCCTGGAGCATGTCTTCCCCAAATTGACTCATCTGAATCTTCAGTTCACTCAACTCACCTTGAACTTGTTCCATGATCAACTCTGCAATTCTGAGATTATAACAAGATAAGAATATCGGAGATAAACACCTGTCATGCAAAATGGTTATGCAAAATGATTATGAATATGCCAATGCAAATGGACGTGTTTGAAAATTCCCAGGGTGATCCACCCCCTTGATTCCGATTTAATAACAAGGTGTAATGGAACTTCTGCTCATATATTAAGAAAACCAGAGAAAAGCCAAATGTCAACAATCACAAATCCGAGATAACAAGTCTGAATATAAAAACCATAGGTCCCAACCAACAAGCCTGGTGGTGATCCACATATAATGAAAGAAAACAGAAAACTAAGGCATATCATCAAAGTCCACAAGTGTCAATCCCCCCCATCCATTATGCTTTCTGCACCAGTCTTGAATCTCCTTGAACAGCTTTCTGGTATCGGGATGCTTCGGCCTCTGAATTAGCCCTTGAATGAGAAGGTCTCTCCTGTGTATGATCCCATCCAAGTATCGGCAATGTAACTCCCAAGCGTCTTCTCCGGAAACACCCTCCATGCTAGGACCCTCATGTCTAGGTTTCTTCACTTCAGCTTGGACTTTCAGTTCTTCCATGGAGGCTATGGCTTCATTGAGTCGACCCTCGACTACTTGTCTCTTGAATATCTCTGATAAGATCTCGGCGTCTTTCTTCTTGAGCGTCGATTTCAACTGATCAATCTTAGCTATGTAGTCGTCTTCCTTTCTCTTATTCTCAGTCATGGCAGTTTCTTGGTGATCATTGAACCTGTGAATCTTCAACAAAGCCTTACCTAATTCCTCCTCCTTGGACCTGAGAACGCTACTGACACCATCCAAAGCTTGTTTCATTCTTTCTCGAGATGCGACCATGTCAGCAAGCTCTTTTTCTGCTTTAGCAAGGAGCTCTGTCTTCAACTTGGCGGTATGAACAACTCCACCCCGCTCATGCTTCCACTGATAAATCTCTCTCTTTAGCTCACTATTTTCTTCCCGCAACCTTTCTTTTTCAGCCCATAATTTGTTATACTTCTCCAACTCAACGGTGGTAGGAGGCTCGATCACCAAAGGATACAAAGGTGGTTCCACCGGGAAGGGAAGAAGCTCCTCTTCTGCTCTCTTCTTGATTCACTCTTTATAGGGAGGAAAAGCCTGGTTATTACATTTCCCAAATGACATTTTACCCTTCTTAGTCACCTGTTTCCAAGCATTCACAACTTTCCTTATCAACCCTTGATCCTCAATACCATTGAAGAATAAGGATTCTCGGACATCTCGCTCTTCGGGTGGATTCTTCAAAGGATAGCCAAACTGTCTGATAGCTAGGGAGGGATTATAGTTAATTCCACATTTCCTCCCTATCAAGGGAACATTAGGGAATTCTCCGCATTTGCAAATGATCTCCATTCCTAGCAAGTCACAATTAATCTAAACGATGTTATCAGCAGTCAAGCCCATAACCCTCTTAGACCACTTCGGAGAATCTTTCGTATCAACGAAAGCGCCAGATTCAGGGAGACGACTCAGAAACCAAGTAGCTATGAGCGGCGCATAGCAACTCACAGTTTTCCCACACCTATTCTCATTCTTATAGTGAACTGAATGGTACACATCACCTAGCAAGGTAGGTATAGGATTCTTCGAAATAAAGATCCTGACGGCGTGCATATCCACCAGATCAGGAATATTCTGAAATAGAACAATCCCATAGATACACACAGCTAGAATAGCTTGGAAAGCAGTCCAGTTCTTCTCTTTGACATGTATACAAGCTTGATCAAATAGGAACTTCAATAGGAAACCCTTAACTCCTTGTTTTTCCGCAATGTTGCTGTTCAGAACAGGCTCACTAATATGAAGAGCGACAGCCATATCTTTTATACCGGGGTGTTCTTCAGAAAAGAAAACTAAATCATGACTAATAGGAATTCCCAAAATAAATGAGAACTCCTCCAACGTCGGAGCCAAGATGTAGTCCGGGAAAGTGAAGCAACACAGAGACGGATCGTAAAACTGAAGAAGTGTGTGAATGGCATCCTTCTCATACTAGGAGATATTATAGACAAGTTTCAGAAGTCTTCCATACCTTCCACTGAACTCTGTACGAACTCTGAAACCAGCCATATTAATCAGTTTGTGAATCAGTGTCAAAGTCGGCTCTGGGAATGAATAGGCAACAATCTTCTTTCTCTGAACATCCATATTGAAGTTACCTCAGAAAACCGGAATCAAGAGTAAGATGCAAGCCCTGAAAAATGTCAAACACGTCAGAATGCAAGAAAAATGATATGCTCATGCAAACATGGGGTCAAGGCACACTGCTGGATGTGCTGTGCTGTTAGCTGAACGAGAAACCAGAAAACCAGAACTCTGAACCATTGAGGAACCCAAATAATCAGACATTGATGAGAAATCCAAAAAACCGGGTAGGTTGAAAGTCTCGGTTACCTGCAAACCTGCAAACGCCCATCCCCTCTCACATGTGGGTACTAGGATGTTCAGTATCCCGGGCTCTCAGGTCGAGAAATGATGATACGTTCACCATTTCTGGTTTGGCATCATCATCAATCGAGGAGGCCTCAACTGATTCTCCAAAGCGGAAGGTCCTCGGCTTTGGCACTGAGGTCGAGAAACAATAGTACATTCATCCCTCGGGGTACAGTACTAAAGTCAATCGAGGAGTGCCTCCACTGATTCTTTTCAAAACGTAGGGGCCATCCTATGCGAGTTCCAAAGCGGGCCCTCGGGTGCGAATGGGTTTGCCACAGGATGTGGTCTGCCACTGTCACCACTAGAGAGGGATGTTTCCACTAAGGTCCTCAATGATCGGTCACCAGAGTCGACAGCTCTCTAGATCAACACCCCAACATGCGCAAGACACACACGTTAGAATGCGTCCCAAGATAGCCTCGTCTGGTTGTGAATTTCGTGAACACACAAACGTACCAAGCGGGCACATAGGGCCCACTACTTTCCACTCTAGTCCTAGGGTATTCTCAAGCCTTGGTATTGGGCTTAGCTCTCGGTCCCACCCAACCTGCAAAACAAAGACAGCCAACACAGCACAGCAGCATGACAGTAATAAAAAATGAAATGCAGAAAATGCAGTAAAAATAAAAAATAAAAATAAAATACAACACATAAAGCAAATCAAAACAAAACACCCAAAGAGAACAAAGACAAGCAAGCGTTAGGATTGACTCGCTTAGGGATGGACCAGCATAGGTCAACCAGAGTCCCCAGCAGAGTCGCCAGCTGTCGGTCCCAGGATTTTCATCCAGGTGCAAACGCGAGAGTGGCGCAAAACACAGAGTCGCCAGCCGTGTAAATTTATCCCAAGAGAGGGAAAGGGAACACCGCATAAACCTGAGGAAGAGGGAAAGGAATGGTCATCGCAACCATAGCCTGGGTTCGGGAGTCGGTTACGCGAGGGGAAGGTGCTAGCACCCCACGCGTCCATCGTACTCGATGGGATCCACGCTTGTAGTCTAATCTAAGGGTGAGTTATCCTATCATCTATGGTTGTACTAAGACGGGGAAGGGAAAGACAAAGACAGATTCGGTAGGACGTCAACGTCCTAGGCCTACGTACCCCCCTTGTGCAATGGGGAATTCAGAGTCAACGTAGTTCGGACCAAGTACTTTTGGTGTTTTTTATGAGCGACGTTAAGTTCGCGTCCGGCAGTTAGGGTTGATGCCTGTTTGCGACTCAGATGGAAGGTAACGTGCCCTTTTTGAAAATAGCCTTTAAGTTGGAAATCTCGAAGGACAAAAAAGTTTGAGGTTGGTTTGTATTTTTTAGGACAGAAGTGTCTTAAGTTAGTTCCTAAGCTGCATTGCACCAAAGTCTAGGGCACAGGGGCGAATACTTAACGCATCGTCCCAAGACAGGACGCTCGCTAAGCACTCTAGAAAGATGAGAGGAATCCCTCATTTCTCATTCCCCATACTTAAGGCTCGTGTGCAATACCCCTTATTATTATTAAGTTTTTTAAAGAAATTTGAGATGAGAAGAGAGAAGACACAAGGGTAACTCTAAGGGAGACTATGAACCCTGAAGTTATCATGCATGGGTGACCTACGGTTAGTGAGGTTTGAAGATAACCTAAATCCTAAAGGTGGAAGATGAGGGAAGGAAAAAGTAGTAAAGGTGAATATGGATGCTTATCCACACCCTTAAAGAACTTACCTTAGACCCTGCATAAAAGATTAGTACAGAATAGACATAAGTAAGAGAGATGAGGTGAATGAAAATCGAACAATGACAAACAACGATGATTATCATCCAAACATGAATCAAAGAAACAAAGAAACAACCTCAAAGCAAATGGCACAAGTGCCTTTTCAAACAGATAATCGCACAAGGTCAAGGATACGCCTGCAAGAAAATCTCAAGTGAAAACAAATCAGATAATTAGAAAAATAACTCCTAAAATTCCTAAATTAAACATTAAGGTTCCTCAACCAGAGGCAAACAACACATCAAAATTCCCTGCAAAAAATCAAGATATTAGTCATTCAAATAATTGGGCAGAGTTCAGGTGAGAATTAGGGCTCATTGTGCCAAAAGGAAGGACCAAAATGCAATATACAATAATTTTAAAAATGAAAGAAAAATGTTTTAATGCACTTTAGAATGTTAATGAATGAATGCAAATAGAACGGATCAAAAATGTTTTATGATTGCAGAAAAATATAATAAAGAAATTTATGTATGCGTGATATGAGATTTAAAAAAGAAATTGAATGGATAATTGATTTAAATGATGAAAATAAAATAAAAATAAAAATAAAATTGTAAAAATTTTATAAATTAACAGAAATGATGCATGAATTTTATGATGATTTTTAGATGTAGAAAACTATTTTTAGTAATTGAAAATGAAAATGTAATAATTTAATAAAATAAAAAATGAAGAAAAAATGCAGGGGGTGCATTCAGTAGTCCACATGCGTTGGGATTTCAAATGGGCTGGAAGGTGGGGGTGCTGATAGCAAAGGCCCGCCCATATCAGAAAAAAAAAAATAAAATAAAAAAAAGCTGGGGAGTTTACCATGTTCCCCCATGTGCACGGCGCGTGGCGTTTTTAATGTGTTGGCTCAATGATAGCCGTGTGATTCATCAGACGCACATGGTTAGGTCACCAAGTCAACAGTCAACACAAAGTAGTCAAAACGGAATAACATTATTGGAGGCACACGGTAACTGCTGTGAGGTAATAACATGCAACCACTAAATGAAAATTCAGAAAGAAAAAAATAAGAAAATCACACGTGGCCGGCTTTGGACCGTGCGATCAAAGGCATGAACGGTGAGGATTACGTCTTCCTCCCACGAACCCTAGATTGGCCGGAAATTCACAGATCGCCGGAGCCCTAGCTCCGGCTGTAACACCCCCTTCTATACCCCCCCAAATAATCAGATGCTAATCATTTAGGCATATATTAAAAATTTCATCAGAGTATAATTATAAAGCATGGCATAAAAGAAGCATGTCACATTATACTTGAAATTAAAACATACAACACCTGCTCATAAAGATATCCAACAGTGGGGTAACTTGCACAGAGGAACTTCGTCCTTACACCTACATCTCAATATTTAGAATAAAAGCGGAAACATCTAAATACTGAATAACATCATATATATATATATATATATAGATATATATATCAAATACTATCCGTCAACACGAAATCATGTTTACATAAACAATTCAAGTCAAGATACATATACAAAATGTATCACAAAATAATCATGAAATCCTAGCTACCCGGTGCTACATATCAGAGCCGACCGACCAAAAGAAATGAAGTCCTAAGCTTCGCAAAATACCTTCAGCAACCTACTTTGCAATAGAGCATTATAAAACAGCAGAAGGGTAAGAAACATTATCATAATATCGATGCATATAATTATATATTTCAACATAAAAATACACATAACACGTTTATTACCACATACACTATTACTCACCAATTCCATTATATAACATATATCACAACCCAAGCATATCATTCATGCACATAATCACCTATTCTCATACAATGCATACATTTATACACAAAACATATCATTTACAATTCACTACATCCAACACAATTGCACAATAATTTCCAAAGGCTTATCATTAGCTCAATCATAAAATCAACCATTTATCAATGCATATCAAACATGCACAATACATTTGTCATAAATGTACATCACCATTTTCCACACAAATAATCAATCATGGCTTTCCACATATAACAATGCAATCATGATTCATGTAAATGCAAGAGACCGACACAACAACTCTATGCAATTACATATGCGGTACCGACTCATCACTAGTTTACTCAGGAATTATTGGAACCATTGCTTGTTACCGAAGTAACACCCCGTCGGGCCAACAATGTTCACCCGTCGCTTTAGGTCCTCACTTAGGCACACGACGTTTATGGATCGCTTTAGGTCCGCACCTTAGGCACATGATCCGATCGCTTTAGGTCCTCACCTTAGGCACACGATCGTCTATAACCACCGCTTTAGGTCCTCACATAGGCACACGATGTCATAGCGGAATTCTCTTTGAATCCCTCAACACAAGAATGTAATCATTATGCTTCACATACAAAATGATTCATGACATTCTTATAATGCATACATATATACAAACATTGTCATGCATTCATCTCTTACAATCACATACAATTCATCAATATGAATTATTTCTCCATCTTTATTCATGCATTAGAAATCAATCCAACAATGCATTTTTCTTGCCATACGGCCACCAATTAACATACATTGAACTTCACGTAAGCAATTCATTTTCACACATACATGTAATCATAAACATATAAAACCAATTACAACATATCACATTCATTTGCCTTTCGGCCACACTTTATCATCACAATATGTCATCACATGCATTATCATTACACAGCATCATACAAGGCATACAGATTAATATCAATGCCACATTGTATGTTACACAACCAATATACACATTTAAAACGACAAAAGTCGGTAAATGGCACTATTCCTGACTTTCCGACATAATTAAATCGGCTAACAATCTCAAAACCATCCTCATAAAAAGAAACATTTTATAAGCTTTTTAATGCATCAAACCACGCCTCAAACAGAACCACAGATCAAAAGTTATGCAGAAAACAAAATTACACAAACAGCATTGTTCGCTAGGCGAACCCTCTAGCGAGCATCCGCTACCACCTTCGCTAGGCGAATGTCCCGCGAACCAACTACCAGCTAGAAAACAGACACAAAGTTCGCTAGGCAAACCAAGGCAGCAACCATCAGACCCAAAAACACCCAAAGTTCGCTAGGCGAACAACTCAGCGAACCTTCGCTGACCTGCTCGCTGGCCTTCGCCAGGCGAGTGCCCGTGCCCATAAATGTTCATCCGTTCGCCAGGCGAGTGCTGGCGAGCCCTCGCTAGCCCATTCTCCAGGCGAACCTGCGATACCAGAAATTCCCAGAACGCTGTTCTGAGTCCTCTCCCAACCCAAAACCCCATCAAAATCAGTCCTACTCCAATAGACATCATCCAAACCATTACCCAACATGTAAACATCATTAGAAACGCATTTATAAACACAAAATCACATTTGGATCATCATCAACAACATTTCACCAATTTAGGGTTTTCCAAAAACTCATGAAAATCTTTCCATCCACAAACATACACATACATAACTACACACATAGACAAGATAACAATGTTTCTAACCCTTACCCGGATTCCAAATGATCTAGCTCTTGTTCTTGATGATTTCCACTCTTTTTCCTCTTTTCTTCTCTTTTTCCCTCTTCCTCTTTCTTTCTCTTCTTTTTCTTTCTATTATTCATATTTCTTTTCTTTTATTTTCTATTTCTACACAATATTTCCTCTAATTCAATTTCTACACTTAATTCATTTTCTAATAAATTTCCTCTACAAATTACTTCCTTAATTTTCTCTAACTCATTAATAGTTATAAAATGACCAAAATGCCCTTAAGCCCAAAATTCCCGAAAACGCTCTCAAACGAGATAATACATCATAACATAGCATAAAAGCATATTATCACACCAAAGCCATAAATAGAATAATTTAACATTCAATTAAATAAAGGACTCAACAAAAATTGGAATAATCGAAATCGGGGCGTTACACCGGCCGCCCTAGCTCCACCTGCAATTCTTAAAAAGTGCCCAGAAAATATGCACGAATACACTATTCCAACCGGTTTTTCACGAGGATTAAGATTATGCACTCCACATTCACAAATAATTAACACATAATTCAAATCGAAGGGATTAGTGTTAGGGCAAAAAATTTCAAATCAACATTACAAGCAATATACGCATCCAATCACCAAACCAATCATACCAGCATGATCAGTGACAACAACACAACAATATTTACGTAAAAAAAAGAAGTTTTAGGATCCTTGAAAATCCTTCAAACCTGAGATGGTACACCTTCAAACCTTGCTTTTGGATGCGAATGGTGGTTGGGTTGTGCTCCAGAAATCCCCAGGAGAAGGTTTGTGGAAGAACTTCTTGCAAAAACCTTGTGGATCGTGAGTTTGAATAAAAAATCCTCTTTTAGGGTTTTCTTGAGAACTTCTCCAACTTCACGTGCATGTCCCCTAACAAATGCATGAATAGGCTTAAATACTTAGGGTTATTTCATATCTGATAATTTGGGCTTGGGTAACTGTTTGTTTCATGAGTTTTTGAATTATTTTGTTAAAATGCATTATGTGGAATACACCTCTTTCCATGCATGTTCACTTAAAAATTTCATGATGGATCACCAGCATTTGGATTGATAAATACACCCCTATGGAACTTGGGCCTTGAAAATAATTGGTTCATGAGTTTTAAATAGTTTGGCATTTTTGAATAATGGAAAATAAGTGAATAATAACCCATGAAATCACTTGATTAAAAAGCCAAAAATACTCCTTGAGGATTGTTCTTGGATGTTGGAACATGTCTTGAAACAATGGAATTGATTATAGGTCATTATACCCAAAGTTGTGAAAATGGAACCATGAAAAACCCTAAGAACCACTTTGCCTTCTTTTGGTCATAACTGGAGTTTTACAAATGATATGGAGACCCACTAGTACTTGTTGGAAAGAGGAGAAAAAGATCTTCAACTTTCATGTTGGAGAAAAATTCATCTAAAGCTTCTTTGATGGTGTAAAGTTAAGTTAAATGAAGTGTAGAAACTTGCCAAAAATGGAAACTTTTCATTATAGGTCACTTTCCAAATTTGGAAACTTTGCACCAACTCCTGATTTCTGACAAATATGTATGAAACTTGACCCCTGGAGACCATATGAGGGTGTGAGACCTTAAAATCCCTGAAGAGAACCTCAAAATTTCACAGTTGACTTTTCTCCTTTCACTGTTGACTTTTCCCCAAATTCAACTGATTTTCAATCCATTGGCCAATTGAACTTCCCTTGAAACAAACTGATGGGCAGCCTCCCATTCCTGGATACTTGGGGACCCAAGGAATACCATAGAATCAAGTCTTGTCCAAAAAATAAGAAATAAACTGACTTTATAGCAAACCCTAGTTGTGGTACCCTCAGTCTAGGAGGAAATAACACAGTCTCCAAATCCAAATTCCTCTGAGTATGATGTGTATCCGCTCCAACACAGATAAGATATGTCATTTGGTGATGATAAAAACCCAAGGAACCTGCCCATTGGAGCAATAAACCCAAGAATTTCAACATACTAATTCATGCACTGGTTAGGAGAGTGATTCCACTTGAGATCCCTTGCAACCTGTGAACTCTTGATGAGGTAGTGGACCAGATATGACTTTACCCTGACCCCATGCTAATGATATGCATACATGATAATGCAAAAATGAAATGAAACATAAGCCAGTTAGTACTAAAGTAAGGAGGGCAAATTTTGGGGTGCAACAGCCTACCCTCGTGTTATAAGCCCCACTCTTTTTCTTAAAACCCTGGGCCTCTCCTTGAGCTGTAAGCCCCAAAACTTTCTTTTTCAAAGAACTTTCTCCTTTGATTTTGAATATATTGTTGTTTTCAATCTCTCTTTGTTGAACAACTAACCAAACAGCATGGAAGCTCTACAACCGAGTAAGTGGTTATCGCTTTCATTTACCGCTTTCATATACATATAACTATATTGTGGGGCTGTTTCACTGTAAGTCTTCTTTCATAAACTCATATCAACTGTGTAATAATAGTATAGATATTTCGAGTTTCCCCGGCAACTACGTCTAGAACTAAGTGATGCCGTTTCATTTAGTCATAGAAATAGACAACTAGATCCCCAATAGGATCACCAGACACAGTCTTCTCTCAGGCTGTCCTCATTAGGAATTGTCAAGAAACTCTACTCCCAGAGATGAATGTATTCTCCATGAATGGCATCTTTGAGTTTCTTCCAAATTCTCGAACTTTCCTGACTTTGATCTATTCTCGGTGAATAGCATTGCCTTGAATTTTTCGGGGTTTGGGGACCCACGGGCTTCATAAAAGCATCGGCCTCCTCTTGGGCATCGTACAAGGACCCACAGGCTTCCTAAAAGCAACCCCGCCTCCTCTTGGGCTTAGTACAAGGACCCTACGGCTTCTTAGAAGTATTCACAGCCTCCTCTTAGGCTTCGTATAATGATCTCTTCCTCCGGGAATGATAGCCTCCTCTTGGGCTTAGTACAAGGACTCGTCGGCTTCTTAAAAGTTTCCCGTCTCCTCTTGGGCTTCGTACAAATTGTCCCAACGACCTCCTAGAGGTATAGGAACAGAACTTAGTCATTTGCATAGAACCGTCCTTTCAAAGAGTCTACTACTGTTTCTCAAAGCATAGTACAAAAGATAAAACCCTAGATTTGGACAATCTAACTTCCTTGAGTCTCAAAGACATTCTCAAGTGACCCCTTCAAGAATAGGAAGAAAACCCGCAGACTCGGACAGTCTCAATACCCTTCGAATTCCCCGCTTCCTTAAAGAACAGGAATAATCCGGATCCTTGAATCAAATCCATGAGTATAGTATTGCTCATATAAGAACTGATTTTCTCTTTAAAATCAGTATACTGGACCTATCACTTGACTGAAATAGTTACCATAGCCTCCTCTTAGGCTTTGTATAATGATCCTTCTCTAGTGAAGTTAGCCTTCTCTTGGGCTTTGTACAATGATTCTCCCCAGCGGAGTCAAACAACGTTTAGCCTCTCTCTCGGGATTTGTACGAGACACATAAGAGACTCCCTCGTTGAGTCAATCACCTCTTTCACCTCCATCTCGGGCTTTATTCGAGATACAAAAAAAAACCCCTTGTTGAGTCAAATAGCCTCCATCTCGGGCTTTATACGAGATACCAATAGATTCCCTCGTTGAGTTAAAACCTTTTAGCCTCTCTCTCGGGCTTTATACGAGACACATAATAGCCTCCTCTTAGGCTTGGTATAAGAAAACCACTGGTTAATCCAATTAACCTTTTAGCATCAAAGTTGTGCCTCGTTCACAGTACACAAATATCAATAACTCATTCCCCTTCATCTTATCGCTGTAAGCGGCAAGCTTCTGGATCATCTACATCCATGCCACTGTCCCTCTTTTAGCATGAGAAATTCCTAAGGAAAGATGGCATTACTCTACACTGAGTTAAAGTCTTCTCCTTCAGGTTAAAACCTCCTATAAAGGAAATTATGGCATTGTCGGGTTCACAAATCCTGGTAAAAGTAATTCTCCTTTATAAACAGTTGTGACATACAACCCCCTCTTTAGAGATGACAAATTCTCTCTAAAGTTGAGACCTTCAGCTTCATATCTTGGGCTTTGAACAAGATACAAAACACCTTTAGCTTCACATCTTGGGCTTTGAACAAGATACAAATCACCTTTCGCTTCACGTCTTGGGCTTTGAACAAGACACCAAAACAACCATTTCCTCCCATAGAATAGGAGGAACTACGAACGCTCTGATTTCCCTGTTTCGGTAAACGGGAATACGTAGGCATAAGATTGAAAGAAAAATCTTAGCGAGCACACTAAACAAAAAAACCAAATCCCATACTCCCATATCAAAAGCAGTAATTCAAAAAGCATCAGTCATATCATTCTAATCCTTGTTCCCCGCCAGAAACCTTCTGCCCAGATAAAAAGAAAGAAATCAGTATTGGAAAAAATACAAATAACCAGTACAAAGGCCCCCCCACATTGATAGCATTCGTAACCTAACAGACCGTTGTTTAAACTCAGTATGCAAGCAGGGTTAATTGGAGACATCTATTTCCCTTCCTTCATCAGCTTTAATAGGATAAAAAATGAATCGACCTGTAGTCAAAGCTCAAACTGCAGAGAGCGACCAGCGCTTAAGAACCGCCTCCAAAATCGCTCGCTACAGAAAAAATGGCGCCCACCGTGGGGCAAAATTCTGATTTCTTTTTCATCTCTTGTGAGAATACCACAGATAGGGGCTTCCGCCGGGGAACCCATTTTCTGTCAGGAACTTAAGATTCATAGCTTTAAAGGTCTAGGATGTTTAGGACAAATATATATACTGCTTTTCCTAATTGCTATACATGTTTATTTTTCTGCTAATGGGAATGCGGGTGATGCCGTATGTGGAAAGAATGAGTATACACTTAAGATAAGTGATGGCGACGGGGTCGACCATCAACCTCAGTAGAGGATGACCAACGCAACCCATTCTCTCACCTAGACAATGGGCCGGTTGTTAAGTCTGAGAAGCTGAGGAGCCAAACCCTTTCGTAGTGCGGAAACTATCGGAAATAGTTGTTACGCGATACTACCCTCATTTGAGGCTGGTGATCTATTCTCGGTGAATGGCACTTACTTTAAGATTGCACTACAACTCGCTGGCGATCCGCTTGTTGTTTTGCTTTCCTGGGAGGAGCTGATGATAATGAGTACAGGTACAAAAATTACCCTAGTATAAACCTTTGGGGATGGGTAGAGCCTTGACTCCATGACAACGACCCTTTGACCCCATGTTTTTTCTATGTTTTTGTGTGCTGCATTCATGCATTCATTTAATAAAACATTAAAACATTCAAAAAATTCTTCTCTTCTAGTCTCTCTGTTTTTCAAATTAAACTAAGATTGTGATTGCAAATATCAGAAAAAAGGATTGTACCAATGGATTTCGGTAGAAGGAGAACTCACCAGTATACCTTCAAGGTTCCAAAACTAGAGGATTTGAGAAGGTTAGCTAGGATGATCACTAACCAAGAGGCTTTCAGAGCTAAGCACGGAGGTTTACTACCACTGTTAAGAGTCCATGTGATTGAGGGAATCATGAATGTGCTCATTCAGTTTTATGATCCGGTTTATCACTGTTTCACATTCCCGGATTACCAGCTCGCACCAACGCTGGAGGAGTATTCTCACCTGATCGATCTACACATTACAGATCGAGCTCCATTTTCTGGACTGGAAGAAATTCCAAAGAATCAGACTATTGCAAGAGCAATTCATTTGGACGAGTCTGAAGTTAGGCCTCACCTAACCACTAAGGGTGGCATCCAAGGTTTGCCAGCCCAGTTCTTGACGAAGAAGGCCCTATATTTTGCCAGTATAGGAAACATAACTGCTTTTGAAAGCATCTTTGTTTTACTCACCTACGGGTTATTTTTGTTTCCCAACATCAATAACTTCGTCGATATCAACGCAATTAAGGTTTTTCTCATTGGAAATCCTGTGCCGACTTTGCTCGCAGATGCGTATCATTATGTACACTTGGGGAATTTGTACAGTGGAGGGGAGATCACATGCTGTGTACCTCTGCTTTACAAATGGTTTATCTCTCACTTGCCCAAGTCTGCTGCTTTTTGGGATTGCAAGAGTGCCTTACGTTGGTCGCAGAAGATCATGTCTCTTACCAACTCTGATATAGATTGGTGTAATAGGATTTATGATGGAATCAGGATTATTGACCGTTGTGGAAACTTCCCCAACGTACCCCTTATAGGAAATAAAGGAGGAATCAACTACCATCCGGTATTGGTTCGCCGTCAATTTGGATACCCTATGAGACACATCCCACTGGGTGTTCATCTGGAAGGTCTTTTCTTTAAGGAAGGAGAAAGTGACAGAGCACTAAAGATGGAAATAGTGCACGCTTGGAAGCATGTTCATAAGAAAGGACGAGAGTCTCTAGGAAAATCGGATTGTGTCTCGGTGGAGCCTTATCTCCATTAGGTACAAACTAGAGCTCTCAAGCTAAAGATGCCTTATCCTCGTTACGGGATTCTTCGGCCGAGGGAATCTGTCATGTACTTCATGACGGAAACTGAAAAGCTTCAGGTAACTCTCAACAAAGTTCAAAAGGAGAGAAGGTCTTGGAAGAACAAGTACCGCACCCTCGACGTAGAGTGCATCAAAATACAGCAATTACTAAAAGAAAAGGATGCTCTGATTGAGATTTTGGAGCAACATGCTGTGGATAATCAGGATGACCAAAGGAATTTGCTCGCTCTTTTCACCTGGCAAAGGAATGACAACCCGACAACGGCCCAAGAGCCCCGGTCAAAGAAAAGGAAGATACCAGAATCAACACCTGATTTCTCTTCAGAGAGGACTCGGGACCCATTAGCTTAGGTTTCTGTTTCTGCACTTCGTAATCTACTGTATTTCCATTTCTGTAATCCGTTAAATTCAATAAAAAGGGGTTTCCCCACTGTTTGATATTTGCAATCTAATTGTCGAAGTTTATTTTGATTAAACCTTAAACAATTAATATAATCATTGCATTCATCATTCTCACATCGCGTATTCTTCTTCCCAACGAATCTCACGTTTGTGTCTCGGTTCTAGAGTCAAACTGTCTCATTCGTACAATACTCGGGCCAATCGTCAGAAAAGGATGGATGATCTTGAGGAAGAAAACAGAGAGTTGAAAGAAGAGATCGACGCTCTGAGAGAGGATATGAGAAAGCTTCGTAACGACATGCAAGCCATGGCAGAAGCTCAGCTACAAAGAACTGTGATCTCAGAGATCACCTCAACGCCCGTAGTGGAGAGATATGATCCTAGGTATCAGATACCGAAAGATCGTCCTTGGGGCATGCCTATTAACTATATGCCGGAAGGATATGTTCCGCCGATCACTGAGGATCAGGGAATCACAACAGAAGCCGCTGGGCCTGAAGGTTACAAACTTCAGGAAAGCGAAGATGCCAGGGGCATACTGAAGACTCCTGAAGGTTACAAACTTCAGGAAACGCCAAGACTCACTGTCGTAGTCACCGTACCACCCCCTGTGGTGCACACTGTCCCGGAATGACAGATTCCACAGACACCTTCTGGTAAGAAGGAAACTATGTTTGACAGAATGGATGAATTCCAGGAACAGTTCTTAGAAATGCAGAAAGAACTGCAAGCCATTCGCGGTCAGGATCTATTTGGAAAAGACGCGCGGCGGATGTCAGCTCAGACGGAGAATCAGGACCTACTGATTCACTACTTCCAGGATAGTTTAACCGGTGCCGCACTCAAATGGTACATGGGTTTAAACCGTACTACGATCAGCACATTCAAAGATCTTGGTACTGCCTTTGTCCAACAATACAAATACAATTTGGACATGGCACCCGTCAGAGATCAACTCAGATCAATGTCACAAAAGGACAAGGAAACCTTTAAGGAGTATGCTCAGAGGTGGCGTGAAATTGCCGCTCAAATTTGTCCGCCTCTTGAGGAAAAAGAGATGACAAAGATTTTCTTAAAGACCTTAAGCTCATTTTACTATGACCGAATGGTTGCCAGTGCGCCCAGTGACTTCACCGAAATGGTCGGCATGGGCGTCCGTCTTGAGGAAGCCGTCCGAGAAGGACGTTTGGTAAAAGACACTGGATCGACGAGCGGTACTAAAAAATATGGTAGTGCTTTCCCTAAGAAAAAAGAGCAAGATATTGGGAATATCTCTCTCGGAAAGCAAAGGCGACGTTATCAACCAGTAGCAGTTGTAACTCCTGCTATCAGCCCTGCACCTATTCCTACATATCAACCTCAGGTTGCGCAGATCCAACCTGATCAGCAAAGGACACAACAACCTCTTCAGCAGGCTCGTCCTCCATACAACAGCAACCGTACAACACGACCATCAGGGTTTGATCCTATACCCATGTTGTACGCATAACTATTTCCGTTACTACTGGCTAAGGGGCACATCCAGACTAAGTCTCCTCTTACAGTACCGGAAAATCCGCCTTTTTGGTTTAAGGTGGATCAGACATGCCTTTATCATCAAGGAGGTTCAGGGCATAACATAGAGACTTGCCTCAATTTCAAGTCCGACGTGCAAAAGCTTGTTAGGAGCGGGCTCTTATCTTTCAAGGATACAAATCTTAATGTTCTTACGAACCCGCTGCCTCAACATGAGAAAGCTGCAGTCAATCTGATTGAGAAAGAGACTAGCGATGTCTATCAAATTCACGATGTACTCTTGTTGAAAACCAATCTGGTTAAGATGCATTGTAGACAGAGTGGATATGGCCATGTGCCACCTCATAACTATCACCAGTGTGATATTTGCTCTAAAAACAATCAAGGATGTTCTATAGTGCAAGCAGCCCTACAGGAACAGATGGATCTCGGATGGATCCAAGAGCACCGAGTTCGTGGAGTTAACATGGTCTACACGAATTCTAACGTCATTCAGAACCACGACATCCGTGCAATGAATGTCAACTTGGTGGCGATGCACTCAAGGCAAAGCCAGTATCATAATCTGCCGCAGCACGATTACAGTTCTTGTCTGATTTGCTCGGTAAACAAACAGGGATGCTCTTTCATACAGGAGGCCCTCCAGTGTCAGATGGATCTTGGATGGATCCAAGACTACCATGATAGGAACCCTTATCAGATCAACATGGTTCAGATCTTCGATATTCGCGTGATGAATACCAACCTGGTAGAGTTACACGCTGAGCAGGTCCAACTCAGATTCTTAATATCACATGACTATCAAAGCTGTAAAGCGGGTTGCGAAAATGATCGAGGTTGTACCCTGGTCCAGGAGGCGCTTCAGCACTTGTTAAATCATTGGTGGATGCCAATCTACATGGATGAAGATACTCAGCAAATTAGTATCAATAACAGGAATCCTACTCGGCGTCAGAGTCAGGATGTCTGATGAGTGAAAGGTAACCTAGTAAGGTTACATTGTATTCAAAGCGGGCGTGGCCAGGTGCCACCACACAACTATGACAGTTGTAGCGTCTGTTCGGAAAGTAACCAAGGGTGTTACCTTGTGAGAGCAGTTTTCAGGGTCAGGTGGATCGTGGAGAAATTCGTCCATATCCGGGTTATAGACCCATCAACTGGACGCCGAATTACCTTGCCGATCAAGTTGAGGATGTTATCACAATCTCTGGTCATCACCATACCGGGGATGTTTTTGCCATCATCCCTCTACTTGACGAATCTAAAGTTCTCAACCGGGAACGGATCGAGATTACTTACGATGGTCATAAAAATCAGAAGGCTCCCATAGTCATCTATCTGCCGGGACCACTACCGTATGAATCAACTAAGGCTATCCCTTACAAATACGGTGCAACAATAGTCGAGAATGGAAAGGAAATTCCATTACCCTCCGTTGTGAATATTGCAGACATCAGTCGAGTAACACGGAGTGGTAGAATCTTCAACCGAGGGGTTGGGGAAGTTAACAAAGAAAAGGAACTTCAGACAAAAGCTCCTGATCCACCAGTCGGTCAATCCAGTGATCCCGACCTTTCGAAAAACAATGATGAGATGTTGAAGCTCATCCAAAGGAGTGAATACAACATTGTCGATCAACTGTTACAGACTCCTTCAAAGATCTCGGTATTATCACTGTTGCTCAGTTCAGAAGCACACAGAGAGGCTCTACAGAAAGTCTTGGAGCAAGCCTTTGTGGAACAGGATGTAACAATCAGACAGTTCGATAGCATTGTCTCTAACATCACTTCCTGCAACAATTTGGGATTTAGTGATGAGGAATTACCCGAAGAGGGTCGCCGTCATAATATGGCGCTCAACATTACAGTTAACTGCCAAGACGATGCTTTAGCCAGCGTACTGGTAGACACAGGGTCAGCCCTGAATGTTATGCCGAAGTCCACTTTGATGCAATTATCATTCAAAGGCCCTCCGATGAGAACCAGCAAGGTCGTCGTCAAAGCATTCGACGGATCCAGAAAAACGGTTATCGGCGAAGTTGATCTTCCCATAACTATTGGTCCTCACACTTTCCAAATCACTTTCCAGGTCATGGATATCCGGGAAACATACAGTTGTTTATTAGGAAGACCTTGGATACATCATGCTGGAGCGGTCACTTCGACCCTCCGCCAAAAGCTAAAGTTCGTCAAGAACGATCAACTTGTCACAGTCTGTGGAGAACAGGCCTTGCTCGTGAGTAACTTATCATCATCTGCTGGTATAAAACCCGAGGAGGTTATTAGAACTCAGTTTCAAGCATTGTCGGTGAGCAAGGACAATCAATCCCAAGGAGGAACCTCGATTTCCTCATACAAATATGCTATCAAAGCGGTCGAGAGTACCGACACAACTGGATGGGGACAGCTTGTCATTCCTATTGACAATAAAACAAAGAAGAGTCTTGGTTTTTCTGTAACCTGTACCCAGACAGCTGCTAAAGATGAAAGTTTTCATCCCCTTCAAAAATTCTTCCACAGTGGAGGTTTTCTTCACCCAGTGTCTCAGACAGTTCATGCTATCAATGAGGAAGATCCCTCTGACACAGATAAAGAATGGAAGTCCTACCTTAACGAGGACGGTTATATGTCTCAGGAAGAGGTGCCTATGCCTTTTTGCTTTCCTACAGAAAGTCTGAGATTTATACCAAGATCAGATGTCGAAATGATCTACGGGGATTGTGATCCGGAAGGATGTCGTGCTCCGCCAAATTCGTTAGAGGAGGACACTCCGATAAAAGACAACTTTGACTACAACTACTATGGCCCAATGGATGGTCTGCCAATGTGGCATCCTTACCCAGGAAACTTGGGGCAAGAAAGTCAGCCGAACAATGAAAATCAGCTGACCTTCATCGAACAGAATACCTGTGTCCCAACCATGTCATGGGATCAACACTCAGGTCATTCAGAAACTACTCAACATGAAGATGAATTTACAAAGTTAGCAGGACTTGAATTCATCAACTATGCTTTTCCTGAGGTCAACGTCATCGAGAGAGATGACTCCTCCAGTTCCAAAGAAGTTTAGGACACCTTGGGACAACCGAGTGGAAAATTCGACTTCATGGTCAAGTACACCGCTCCCGAAAGCTCTCGTATCAAGCTCGAAGATATCCAGCCAACTGGATGGGGAGATACAGCTGAGAGCACAAATGCTATGCAAAATGCAACAGAGGAATTCTCCTACGACAACTCTTCCTGGGAGACAGATTCCAATGATCCTGCTCCACCAGAAATCAGTGTTATTTCTGAAGACAAATCAAGGAAGGTGCCAGACTTTGTGATTCACCGAGGAGTTCGCCGCCAATGGGTTGCCGTCGAAGTTCCGAAGATCGTTCATCAGTCAAAGTAATTGCCATCTTTAACCTTTCACCCTGCCCAGGTGAAACGGATGTTTTGATAGGGCTCGCTTTCTGTAAAATTTTCCCTCTTCGCTTTGCCCAAAGCGATAGAGTTTTGTTTTATAGGGTTGTAGTTTCAAGGATCGACTTGTTCATTAATAAAATAACGTCATTCTGTAATTTCCGCATTAATTGTTGTTTTCTCTTTTCGCTTTCTCAGAAAATGGTAATCCTAAAAAACAATTCAAATAAAAACAAGCAGAAAAATAAATACACTGCACACACTTGCATTTTCTCTATCTCTTCTAAACACGAATCATCACGTCATGCAGATTGCTTGTTTTAAACCCAGTTGAAACATACGATCTGATGCCTTCTCCCAACTCTGAGTTCCCAGTATTCGAGGCTGAAGAAGAAGATGACAACAAAATTCCAGAAGAGATCTCCCGGCTACTCAGACAAGAGGAAAGGTCCATTGAACCTCACAAAGAACCGTTGGAAACGGTAAACTTGGGTTCAGAAAAAGAGAGAAAAGAAATCAGGATTGGGGCACTGTTCAGTCCAACTGTCAGAGAGGGTTTGATAAAGCTTCTCAAAGAATTTCCCGATGTATTCGCTTGGTCCTATCAGGATATGCCAGGGTTGGATACCAGTATCGTGGAACATCACTTACCGTTAAGATCGGAATGTCCGCCAGTAAAGCAAAGGTTGAGATGCACTCACCCGGACATGGCCATCAAAATCAAAGAGGAGGTGCAGAAACAGATTGACGCGGGTTTCCTCGCTACATCTGAATATCCTCAATGGTTAGCCAACATCGTACCCGTTCCTAAAAAGGACGGAAAGGTCAGAATGTGTGTTGATTACAGAGATCTGAACAAGGCAAGTCCAAAGGACGATTTTCCTTTACCACACATTGACATGCTGGTAGATAGTACAGCAAAGTTCAAAGTCTTCTCCTTCATGGATGGATTCTCGGGCTATAATCAGATCAAAATGGTGCCGAAAGACATGGAGAAAACTTCGTTCATTACCCCATGGGGCACCTTTTGTTACAAGGTAATGCCGTTCGGTTTGAAGAACGCCGGGGCAACCTATCAAAGGGCCATGACTACTCTATTTCATGACATGATACACAAGGAAATTGAGGTATATGTCGATGATATGATTGCAAAATCAAAAACAGAGAGTGAGCACGTTGAACATCTGTCAAAATTGTTCGAACGTCTAAGAAATTCAAGCTCCGCTTGAATCCCAACAAGTGTACCTTCGGTGTCCGTTCAGGGAAACTACTAGGGTTCATCGTCAGCCAGAAAGGAATTGAAGTTGATCCTGACAAGGTCAAGGCCATTCAAGAAATGCCTTCTCCGAAAACTGAAAAACAAGTCAGCGGATTCCTAGGACGTTTGAACTACATCTCCAGATTCATATTCCTTATAACCGCCACATGTGCGCCAATTTTCAAATTACTCAAAAAGAACCAGGACTGCGTTTGGACAGAAGACTGCCAAACCGCCTTCGACAGTATCAAGGAATATCTGTTGAATCCTCCGATTCTATCACCTCCAGTGGAAGGAAGACCACTGATCATTTACCTCACAGTTCTAGAGGACTCAATGGGTGTGTACTTGGCCAACAAGACGAAACCAAAAGGAAAGAGTCTGCCATCTACTATCTAAGCAAGAAATTCACCGACTGTGAAGCTCGGTACACGATGCTCGAGAAAACTTGTTGTGCTTTGGCTTAGGCAGCCAAACGTCTTCGCCAGTACATGATTCGTCATACTACTTGGTTGGTCTCCGAAATGGATCCAATCAAGTACGTTTTCGAGAAACCTGCTCTTACGGGAAGAATTGCCCATTGGCAGATGCTGTTATCAGAATATGACATAGAGTACCACGCTCAGAAAGCCGTTAAAGGAAGTATTTTAGCCGATCATTTGGCTCATCAACCGATTGACGATCAAGAATCTATCGGGTTTGACTTCCCAGACGAAGATGTCATGTATCTAAAAATGAAAGACTGCGATGAACCGCTACCCAGTGAAGGGCCGGAACCAGGTTCCCAATGGGGACTTATCTTTGACAGAGCAGTTAATCATTATGGAAACGGAATTAGGGCAATCATTGTTACCCCTCAGGGTACCCACATTTCTTTCACTACTAGACTCACGTTCAAGTGTACGAACAACGAGGCCGAATACGAAGCTTGTATTATGGGTCTCAAGGAAGCGATTGATTTAAGGATCAAAAACTTGGACGTATATGGCGACTCAGCCTTGGTCATCAATCAGATAAAAGGAGATTGGAACACATACCAATCAGGATTGATTCCTTACAAAGACTATGCAAGAAGGTTGTTACCCTTCTTTAACAGAGTTGAGTTTCATCACATCCCTCGTGATGAGAATCACATGGCTGATGCATTAGCCACTCTCTCTTCCATGATTAGTGTAGGTCAATGGAATGACATACCTAAGATAGACATAATGCGCCTTGAACGGCCCGCTTACGTCTTCATGATTGAAGCAGTCATAGACGACAAACCTTGGTATCACGATATCAAATGCTTCCTTCAGAAACAAGAGTACCCATCTGGGGCACTCGGAGAAGGCAGGAAAACCCTCAGAAGATTGGCTGGAAACTTCTTCCTGAGCAGTGACACTCTCTATAAAAGAAATTTTGACATGGTTTTGCTCCGATGCGTAGACAGACCAGAAGCAAACATGCTTATGAAAGAAATTCATGAAGGATCCTTTGGCACTCATGCCAACGGACACACAATGGCGAGAAAAATTTTGAGAGCAGGGTACTATTGGTTGACAATGGAATCCGACTGCTACAAGTACATGAGGAGGTGTCATAAGTGTCAGATATACTCCGACAAAATTCATGTACCGCCATCGCATCTCAAAGTTCTTTCTTCCCCGTGGCCCTTTTCCATATGGGGAATCGACATGATCGGCATGATTAAACCCAAGGCTTCGAACGGACATCGGTTCATCCTGGTAGCCATTGACTATTTCACCAAGTGGGTCGAAGCAGCGTCGTACGCTAATGTAACCCGACAAGTGGTGGTCCGATTTATCAAAAACAATATCATCTGCCGTTATGGTGTTCCAAGCCAGATCATTACTGATAATGGATCTAACTTGAACAATAAGATGATGAAAGAGTTATGTGCAGAGTTTAAGATCGAACACCATAATTCATCTTCCTACCGACCCAAGATGAACGGAGCGGTAGAAGCGGCTAACAAGAACATCAAGAAGATCGTTCAAAATATGGTTGTAACCTACAAAGATTGGCACGAGATGCTACCCTTTGCTCTCCACGGTTATCGCACATCTGTCCGCACTTCAACAGGGGCAACCCCTTTCTCTCTAGTATATGGCATGGAGGCAGTTCTCCCCATAGAAGTAGAGATCCCATCAATCCGGGTATTGATGGAAGCGAAGCTCACCGAAGCTGAATGGTGTCAAAGTCGACACGACGAACTGAATCTGATCGAAGAGAAGCGAATCATGGTACTATGCCACGGTCAGTTATATCAGCAAAGAATGAAGAGGGCGTTCGACAAAAAGGTCCGACCTCATGTTTTCAGAAAAGGAGACCTTGTGCTCAAGAAGATACAATCTTTTCTCACTGACTCTCGGGACAAATGGACCCCAAATTATGATGGCCCCTATGTGGTCACGAAAGCTTTCTCAGGCGGTGCCTTGAGACTTGCAACCATGGACGGAGAGGAATTTTCCTACCCCACGAATGTTGATGTAGTCAAGAAATACTTCGCCTAAACTAAAAAAAAAAAAAAACGTCTCAGTGGATTGAAAACCCGAAAGGACGGTCCAGGAAAAAGTTAGAGACATGAAAAAAAATCATCCCGTTGGATTGGAAATCTTATAGTACAATCCAGGAAAAAATTAGGGATAATGGCAAGTAACTATGTTCAACAGAGGCAAGTCCCTCAGCAGCAGCAGTTACATCATCTGTCAGAAAACTCCAGTCAAGGTCATCTTCGACAGAAGCTCAGGATATCCCGAATTCAAAGTTGGTAGAAGGACAGTGGTCGTTATGTTTCAACGTAGCCCTTTTCCCTGTAAATTACCATTTTCAAACTTTGTATATACTCCTTGGAATCACGCGTTTGGCTGATCTCCATCTTATCAATAAAATTTGAGCCCTGGTGCTTTTGTTTGTAATTCTTATTTGTTTTAGCTTTACAGAATGGCGTTTTAACATGATTAGTGATTCTTGAAATAAAACAAAAATGAATTTACTTGTTAAAACTTTTTCTGCTTTTTAATAAAGACGGCAATTTCTTTTGACTGTTAAACCTCAAAAGAACATCAATCGCTTCTCCAGAAGTAATCGAACTTCAAAGTGCAGAATTAAAGTACTCTTTCTAAGCCAGTGCGCCTGAATGAAGGATCAACTATATCAGATGTGGCTTTCCCATCTGATACCCACGGCCGAGTTCTTATCTCCTAAGCCCGACTAACATAGCTCCCAACAGGGACTATCTCTCCTAAGCAAGGTGGAATTGCTATTCTGAACTGACGGTACTTCTTTGCCCTGCGATGGCCGAGTATCCAGTCGTGTTCACCCGTCAGTTTGTATGTCGCGTCAGTTTTGTCAGCATATACATACGTACATCATGCATTATTGATTTGCATTCACATTTCATATTGCATCGCTATCACTCTAGCCAGTCTTGTCCCTTAGTGATAGGAGTCCTCTCAATCGAGTTGTCAGTTCTTGCCTCGTCAGGAAATGCTGCGTTTGAACAATCTCTCCTCCAGTTTATTTCTGGATTGAAGTTGGCTCCTTGACCACTTTGATAACTTGAACGTCTGAAAGACCAGAGAAATCTTCAGTCAACATCACTCTTCTCCATTGAAGATGATATCCTTGCTTTCTCGGATTAAGGAAAATCCACGGAGAAAACCTCATAATCAGAGATTCGGCAGCATGCCAGTTTCGCTCCGAAAAGATCGCTGATGAAAAGGTCATCGGCACCTCAAAATTGGACCCCATCATATGGAATTTCTCCGGGAAGATCCCGAGAAAAGTATGATGTAAGATCCCAAGCAGAAGCAGCCTCTCAGGAGACTCGCTTTCCCCAGTAGAATCAGCAAATGGCGTCTCCAATAGAGAAGTTTGTACACCTCTACAACTCAGACGACTGGGTTCCCCAGCAAGTCTGACATCAAAATTTTTTCCACTCAAATGGCATCTCCCCAGGAAAATTCGGCGAGAAGTTTGAGGAAAACCGCTACGGATAGCGTCCCTTGTCAAGAAAGTTTATTGACAAAAGAAACTAAGACCATTTCCTCAGTAGGAAACCAGGATCGAGGGGAAGTTGACAAAAGAAAATTGAGACCAGTTCCTTGGCTGAAGACCAGGATCGAGGGGAAGTTTACCTTTTCTAAGCATCATTGCTTAGCAAAAGAAGATGAATGCGATCTGCCATTCATAACCACCATCAAAATTTTGGGTATTCCGATATTTAATCCTCTTGCACCCCGAATGCCCGAATACCTTCGTCATTCACACCTTCGTGTCCAAGAAGATTAAATAGGGGCATCTGTCATACCCCAGATTTTGACCACTAAGATTTCCCATCATTGTGCAAATCATCATCACAATGTGGATGAACCATCATGCCTCATCAAATTCCTCAAGGAGTATTGAGCATTCATTACAATCAAAATTAGGATTTTAAGCCCTCTCAGAGCCTTAGACAAAGGATCAATCAAGGAATGACATGATCTTCAACTTGTCTAACCTCTCAAACATCCACAATGGATCAAAAGGACTCCCACTTCAAGGATTAAGCACAAGGCTGCTCCCTTC
This sequence comes from Lathyrus tuberosus, assembly GCA_022829125.1. Classification (NCBI taxonomy): domain Eukaryota; kingdom Viridiplantae; phylum Streptophyta; class Magnoliopsida; order Fabales; family Fabaceae; genus Lathyrus; species Lathyrus tuberosus. The sequence goes on from JALAZF010000525.1 coordinate 3,316,574, forward strand.
TAGGTGGATCAAGTCTCGAGATCGCCAGTATCACCAAATTAGGGTTTTGGTCGACCAGGGCCTCCAGATGGAAAATTTTCATCTGGACACAAGCCAATGATCCAAAAAATAACCTAATATACTCCATGGAACCTCATGGACCCAATCATCAAGTCAATTTGGCCTCAGGGGATGCATTCATAAAAAATCAGGAATTAGGGTTTCTTGATCTAATTCACCCCTAAGTTGACTTTTAGGGCAAATCAAGAGCCAAGACCTCAAGACATGATTTGAGGGTCTCTAATGAACTATATTGATCCATTTGGAACAATGGATTAATCCAAGAAGCTTGAGCAACAAGTCTCATTTTCATCTGCACCACAATTAGGGTTTCGCGAGGAAAGTCAACTGTAACTTTGACTTTTGACCAGGACATGCTTCCAAACCCTAGGACATGCCCCAATATACCCTATGACACCCATGGAACATGTCCATCAAGTTTGATTTAGGTCAAGGACATGATTTCCTGAAGAATTGCACTGTTTGGAATTCATCTGATAAAAAGTCAACTGTGCACAAAAGTCAACTTTGACTTTTTGAGATTTTTCCCCAAAATGGATTTTTAACCCTAAAATGATGTTAATGTATAATTTGAATCATCATTCATCAAGAAAAATCAAAGAAAGTTGGATAACTTGTAAAAGGGGTAACCATAAAACTTAGAAATTTTTCTAAGTTATGGAAAAAGTACCACTAATGCACTAACTTTGGAGGATCATAACTCCTAAACCACATTGCCATTTTTTCTCATCCAAAGATGGATTTCTAGCCCTCATTACCCTCTACAAAAACTTCAACTAGACCTAAGGCCAATTCATTAAGGATTTTGAGTTATGGAGTGATCAAAATCAAGAAATCACACTTTGTTCCAACACTTAGTGAAAATTTCACTAAGTCAGATTTTGCTTCACTTTTTGCCAAATGTAGAGGGATTTTTCACTTGGAATCAAAAGAGATCAAAACCAAACTTGTTCAAATAGTTGTTGTATCATGTAAGGGCTTTCCAAAATGGCCAAGAACATTGCCAAATTCAACTTACACCATGAGATATGACATTGTCAAGTTGCCTTGCTGAAATCTGTCAAAGGCAAGGTAGAATTTGCAATTTTGCTCGATTTGCCAAAATCAGCCAAATTCAAATGCTCCTATCCACTTGGACACATCTGAGTATTGAATCTAAAGGGGACAATCACTGAGCCAAGCTCCAAAATCCATGGAACAAGAAATAGCATGTTGAACCTAGAATGGCCAAAATAGGGACAAGACTCCAAATTTAGATTGAAGCATTCAATGGAAGCATCAAGGTGGCATGGACAGAGCCATTCTCATCTGAAATTAGTCAAGACTTATCCAAGACCAAGGGAACCAAAGCTCTATGCCCTAACCTCTAGTCAATGGCTAGAGGAGACTTGCATTTCCATTGGCCAACATTGAACAAACCTACTTACCAGCTGCCATTCACTATTCCTTGCAAAACAAACTTGCTCTACTATAAATAGAGCTCAATTGTGATCAGTTTGAGTACACCAAAGCCATCTAACAGATGCTTTCCTCAAAATCTCTTTCTCTTGGCAAAAATGCCTTTCTTAGCAAGGTAGCTATCAGGTTTTGAGTTTGAGAGCTTTTCCAATCAAACCAATCACTCACACACCTCACATACATCACATATGAGCTGATCAAACACTTAGATCACTTCTGAAACACCAATTTCACAAAATCACCAGCTGGTTGCTCAAATTTTCAATCAAGTTGCAGCTGAAGTACCACAAATTGATCCAGCCAATTTCAATCAAGTACAACCATTCAAACACACTCCATAGGGTGTAGGGAAGCTGTTCAGATCATCACCACTCATCTGTAACACATCAAAATCAAAAATACATTGCACTTGCTGTCACGGCCTAGAGGTAAGCACATACTTGGTCATCTCTCAATCTACGCATATTTCCTCGCACAATAATTTGGCCATATGTTCATAATCATGCATGGAATGTTTCCCCTCAATTAATTGCATTGTTTGAATCATGTATCAAAAATCCTAGCCTTCATGCAGAAATTAGGGTTCTTGAGGTTTCTTCGTGATTTCATGTTTTATGTTTAATTTAAATGAAATTATGTGTTATAGACATGATCGTGAGGTTGAGACGAGCATAATGATATGTGGATTGCATGATATAATTACGTATTCAGTGAGATTGGATGGAAAACGCAAATCAGCCAAACCCAGAAAAACGCGCGTGTTCTTGCTTGTGTTCTTGGCGCCTTTTTCACAAATTCAAATATTTGAATTTTGTGATTTTGTTTAATTGATTCAAAAATTAATTTCTCTCTGAGTTTTAATGATTTTGAGTTGATTCTTTTTTTAATAATTCACAAAAATGTTATAATATTTTATTTTATCAAAAAAATCCCAAAAATATTATTTATTTCATATAATTGATATTTTTGCAAAGAATTAATATTTTAATTGTTTTTGACATATTAAATATTTTTTCTACATTGATTTTGCAACTTTTAATGCTTTCTAATTATTTTGTAGGTCAATACTTAATTTTTGAAGCATTAATCCAAAATCACAATTTGTTTTTCATATGTTAAACAATTTTGATCATTTTTAATTGAATTTTTATTCAATTAAATACATTTTTGAAAACAAATTAGGGTTTTTGGATTAATTCAACCCTCATAAATCATTTTCAAAACACTTTGGGCCTCTATTAGAGTGTAAGACCCAACCCACTTGTACAGAAATATTTTGGGCCTCATTCGTTGTATAAGTCCCTCTGTACATTTTCAAATAAACGGCACGTTCATCCCCTTTTGAAAAATAACCCTGGGCCTCTCCTTGAGCTATAAGACCCATTCAAAAACACTTTGGGCCTCTAATAGAGTGTAAGACCCAATCCCCTTTTAACCAAACCATTTTGGGCCTCACTTATTATTTAAGTCCCTCCGCGTTAAAAGAAAGCCTCGGCACGATCGCCATTTCAAACGGAAAAATCATCTGGGCCTACCCTCGTGTTATAAGCCCCACTTTTTTTCTTAAAACCATGGGCCTCTCCTTGAGCTGTAAGCCCCAAAACTTTCTTTTTCAAAGCACTTTCTCCTTTGATTTTGAATATACTGTTGTTTTCAATCTCTCTTTGTTGAACAACTAACCAAACAACATGGAAGCTCTACAATCGAGTAAGTGGTTATCGCTTTCATTTACCGCTTTCATATACATATAACTGTATTGTGGGGCTGTTTCACTGTAAGTCTTCTTTCATAAACTCATATCAACTGTGTAATAATAGTATAGATATTTCGAGTTTCCCCGGCAACTACGTCTAGAACTAAGTGACGTTGTTTCATTTAGTCATAGAAATAGACAACTAGATCCTCAATAGGATCACCAGACACAGTCTTCTCTCAGGCGGTCCTCATTAGGAATTGTCAAGAAACTCTACTCCCAGAGATGCATGTATTCTCCATGAATGGCATCTTTGAGTTTCTTCCAAATTCTCGAACTTTCCTGACTTTGATCTATTCTCGGTGAATAGCATTGCCTTGAACTTCTCGGGGTTTGGGGACCCACGGGCTTCTTAAAAGCATCGGCCTCCTCTTGGACATCGTACAAGGACCCACAGGCTTCCTAAAAGCAACGCCGCCTCCTCTTGGGCTTAGTACAAGGATCCTACGGCTTCTTAAAAGTATTCACAGCCTCCTCTTAGGCTTCGTATAATGATCTCTTCCTCCAGGAATGATAGCCTCCTCTTGGGCTTAGTACAAGGACCCGCCGACTTCTTAAAAGTTTCCCGCCTCCTCTTGGGCTTCGTACAAATTGTCCCGACGACCTCCTAGAGGTATAGGAACAGAACTTAGTCATTTGCATAGAACCGTCCTTTCAAAGAGTCTACTACTGTTTCTCAAAGCATAGTACAAAAGATAAAACCCTAGACTTGGACAGTCTAACTTCCTTGAGTCTCAAAGACATTCTCAAGTGACCCCTTCAAGAATAGGAAGAAAACCCGCAGACTCGGACAGTCTCAATACCCTTCGAATTCCCCGCTTCCTTAAAGAACAGGAATAATCCGGATCCTTGAATCAAATCCATGAGTATAGTATTGCTCATATAAGAACTGATTTTCTCTTTAAAATCAGTATACTGGACCTATCGCTTGACTGAAACAGCCACCATAGCCTCCTCTTAGGCTTTGTATAATGATCCTTCTCCAGTGAAGTTAGCCTCCTCTTTGGCTTTGTACAATGTTTCTCCCCAGCGGAGTCAAACAACGTTTAGCCTCTTTCTCGGGCTTTGTACGAGACACATAAGAGACTCCCTCGTTGAGTCAATCACCTCTTTCGCCTCCATCTCGGGCTTTATACGAGATACAAAAAGGTTCTTATTGAGCCAAACAAACAACAGCCTCCATCTCGGGCATTATACGAGATACAAAAAACAACTCCCTTGTTGAGTCAAATAGCATTCATCTCGGGCTTTATACGAGATACCAAAAGATTCTCTCGTTGAGTCAAAACCTTTTAGCCTCTCTCTCGGGCTTTGTACGAGACACATAATAGCCTCCTCTTAGGCTTGGTATAAGAAAACCACTGGTTAATCCAATTAACCTTTTAGCATCAAAGCTGTGCCTCGTTCACAGTACACAAACATCAATAACTCCTTCCCCTTCATCTAATCGCTGTAAGCGGCAAGCCTCTGTATCATCTACATCCATGCCACTGTCCCTCTTTTAGCATGAGAAATTCCTAAGGAAAGATGGCATTACTCTACACTGAGTTAAAGTCTTCTCCTTCAGGTTAAAACCCCCTATAAAGGAAATTATGGCATTGTCGGGTTCACAAATCCTGGTTAAAGTAATTCTCCTTTATAAACAGTTTTGACATACAACCCCCTCTTTAGAGATGACAAATTCTCTCTAAAGTTGAGACCTTCAGCTTAATATCTTGGGCTTTGAACAAGATACAAAACACCTTTAGCTTCACATCTTGGGCTTTGAACAAGATACAAATCACCGTTCGCTTCACGTCTTGGGCTTTGAACAAGACACCAAAACAACCATTTCCTCCCATAGAATAGGAGGAACTACGAACGCTTTGATTTCCCTATTTCGGTAAACGGGAATACGTAGGCATAAGATTGAAAGAAAAATCTTAGCGAGCACACTAAACAAAAAAACCAAATCCCATACTCCCATATCAAAAGCAGTAATTCAAAAAGCATCAGTCTTAACTTCTAATCCTTGTTCCCCGCCAGAAACCTTCTGCCCAGATAAAAAGAAAGAAATCAGTATTGGCGAAAATACAAATAACCAGTACAAAGGCCCCCCCACATTGATAGCATTCGTAACCTATCAGACCGCTGTTTAAACTCAGTATGCAAGCAGGGTTAATTGGAGACATCTATTTCCCTTCCTTCATCAGCTTTAATAGGATAAAAAATGAATCGACCTGTAGTCAAAGCTCAAACCGCAGAGAGCGACCAGCGCTTAAGAACCGCGTCCAAAATCGCTCGCTACAGCGAGCTGTATGAAATCTTAGAGTAAGTGCCATTCACCGATAATAGATCACCAGCCTCAAATGAGGGTAGTATCGCATAACAACTATTTCCGATAGTTTCCGCACTACAAAAGGGTTTGGCTCCTCAGCTTCTCAGACATCACAATCAGCCCATTGCCTAAGAGAGGGAATGGGTTGCATTGGTCAGCCTCCACTGAGGTTGATGGTCGACTTCGTCGCCATCACTTATCTTAAGTGTATACTCAATCTTTCCACATGCGGCATCACACGCATTCCCATTAGCAGAAAAATAAACACAGATATCAATTAGGAAAAGCATTATATATATTCGTCCTAAAGTCCTAGACTTTAAAGAGCTACGAACCATATGTTCCTAACAAAAATGGCTCCCCAGCGGAGTCACAATTTTGTGGTTTCTTCCCTATTTAAAGGTTTTTGACCTAAGATCCTAGTGAAGTCAACAAAGAGTCTTATTAGAAAAGAACAAAATTTCAAGGCTTCTACCTAGGAGATGTGAAGAGAACAAGGTCTCGATTCTCCCCAGCAGAGTCGCCATTTTTCTGTAGCGAGTGATTTCTGGATGTGGTTGCGAAGCATAATCGCGCTAGTACTACAGCTCGATTCATTTTTTATCCTATTGAAGCTGATGAAGGTAGGGAAATAGATGTCTCCAACTAACCCTGCTTGCATACTGAGGTTAAACAGTCAAAACTGTTGGTTTACAGATGCTACAAAGATTCGGGGTCTCTCCTAGGTTATTTTTTTTAAAATAGCGTTCGTTCGATTGTTGGGAGGTATAGGATTTTGGGTTTTTGTTTAGTGTGCTCGCTAAGATTTTTCTTTCAATCTTATGCCTACATATTCCCATTTACCGAAACAGGGAAATCAGAGCGTTCGTCGTTCCTCCTATTCTATGGGAGGAAATAGGTGTTTTTGGTGTCTTGTTCAAAGCCCAAGACGTGAAGCGAAAGGTAGTTTGTATCTTGTTCAAAGCCCAAGATATGAAGCTGAAGGGTCTATTTGTATCTTGTTTGAAGCCCAAGATGTGAAGCTAAAGGTGTTGACCTTAGAGAGAATTTGTCATCTCTAAAGGGGTCTGTTTGTCACAACTGTTGGGTGACTGACTGTAAAGGAAGATTACTTTAACCGGGATACGCGGATCCTAGCAATGATATAATTTCCTTTATAGGGGGTTTTAACCTGAAGGAGAAGACTTTAACTCAGTTTAGAGAAATTCCATCTTTCCTTAGGAATTTCTCATGCTAAAAGAGGGACAGTGGCATGGATGTAGATGATCCAGAGGCTTGCTGCTTACAGCGATTAGATGAAGGGGAAGGAGTTGTTGATGTTTGTGTACTATGAACGAGGCACAGCTTTGATGCTAAAAGGTTTATTGGATCAACCAGTGGTTTTCTTATATAAAGCCTAAGAGGAGGCTTATATGTGTCTCATACAAAGCCCGAGAGAGAGAGAGAGGCTAAAAGGTTTTGACTCTATAGGGGAATCTTTTATACTCAACAGGAGAATGATTTTGTATCTCATACGAAGCCCGAGATGGAGGCTACTATGTGTCTCGTACAAAGCCCGAGAGAGAGGCTGAAAGGGGTTGACTCAACAAGAAAGTCCTTTATACTCAACAAGAGAGTGACTTAGTATCTCGTATGAAGCCCGAGATGGAGGCTAAAAGTTGTTCGCTCCGCTGGGGAGAATCATTGTACAAAGCCCAAGAGGAGGCTAGGGTGCTGTTTCAGTTGAGTGACAAGTCCAGTATGCTAATTTAAAGAGAAAATCAGTTCTTATATGAGTAATGTCGTACTCAGGGATTTTTTATTCGAGGATCAGGGATATTTCCTATTCTTTAAGGAAGTGGGAAATCCAAAGGGTATTGAGACTGTCCAAGTCTATGGGGTTCCTTCTTATTTTTGAAGGGTGCTTGAGAATGTCTTTGGGGACTCAAGGGTCTTAGACTGTCCGAGTCTAGGGTTTCATCTTTTGTACTATGCTGAGAGAAGGTATGCTTTCGGTATGAGGAACTAGACTCTTTTGAAGGACTGTTCTATTAAGATGACTGATTTCTGTTCCTATACCTCTAGGAGGTCGTCGGGACAATTTGTACAAAGCCCAAGAGGAGGCTGGAAACTTTTAAGAAGCCGATCGGTCCTTGTATGAAGCCCAAGAGGAGGCTATCATTCCCGGAGGAAGAATTCTTATATGAAGCCTAAGAGGAGGCTGTGAATACTTCTAAGAAGCCAACGGGTCCTTGTACTAAGCCCAAGAGGAGGCGAGGATGCTTTTAGGAAGCCTGTGGGTCCTTGTACAATGCCCAAGAGGAGGCCTATGCTTTTAAGAAGCCGATGGGTCCCCAAACCCTGAGAAGTTCAAGACAGACTATTCACGAGGAATAGATCAAGCCAGGAAAGTTCGAGAATTTGGAAGAAACTCAAGAGATGTCATTCACGGAGAAAAGATCATCTCTGGGGAATAGAGTTTCTTGACAAGTGTTTTTAAGAAGCCGATGGGTCCCCAAACCCCGAGAAATTCAAGACATGTCATTCACCGAGAATAGATCAAGCCAGGAAAGTCCGAGAATTTGGAAGAAACTCAAGAGATGCCATTCACGGAGAAAATATCATCTCTGGGGAGTAGAGTTTCTTTGACAACTTCTACGAGTGACAGTCTATGAAAGGGTTTACAGAGAATGCTGCCTTTCATGTCTCCATATTGTTTAACCCCAAGAGGAGGGAAGACTGTGTCTGGTAATCCTATGGGGATCTAGTTTAGACTATTTCTAAGAGTGATCAACGGGCTTAATGCTAAACGTAGTTGTCGGGGAAACTATAAATATCTATACTATTATTACACAGTTGATATGAGTTTATGAAAGAAGACTTACAGTGAAACTGCCCCACAATACAATTATATGTATATGAACGTGGTAAATGAAAGCAATAACCACTTACTCGGTTGTAGAGCTTCCATGCTGTTTGGTTAGTTGTTCAACAAAGAAAGATTGAAAACAACAGTATAATTCAAAATCAAAGAAGAAAGTGCTTTGAAAAAGAAAGATTTGGGGCTTACAGCTCAAGGAGAGGCCCAGGGTTTTATCAGTGATCGCACTGTTTGAATTTGTACAGAGGGACTTATACAAGTGACTGAGGCCCAAAAATTGTTTTCTGTACAAAGGGATGGGTCTTACACTCTCTTAAGAGGCCTAAAGATTTTTAGAAAAAGAGATGGGTCTTACTACTCGAGGGTAGGCCCAGTTGATTTGATTTTGAATTGGCGATCGCGCCGAGGTTTTCTTTTAACGCAGAGGGACTTATACAATATCTGAGGCCCAAAGTTTTTTTTGGTTAAAAGGGGATTGGGTCTTACACTCTAATAGAGGCCCAAAGAGTTTTGAATGGGTCTTATAGCTCGAGGAGAGGCCCAGTGTTTGTTTTTCAACGGATGATGATCGCTTCGAACTTTTTGAAATACAACGGGACTTATACAATAAGTGAGGCCCAAAATGGATTGTACTTGCAAAGGGTTGGGTCTTACACTCTATTAGAGGCCCAAAGAGTTTTGAAAATGATTTATGAGGGTTGAATTAATCCAAAAACCCTAATTTGTTTTCAAAAATGTATTTAATTGAATAAAAATTCAATAAAAATGATCAAAATTGTTTAACATATGGAAAACAAATTGTGATCTTGGATTAATGCTTCAAAAATTAAGTATTGACCTACAAAATAATTAGAAGGCATTAAAAGTTGCAAAATCAAGGTGGAAAAAATATTTAAAATGTCGAAAACAATTAAAATATTAATTCTTTGCAAAAATATCAATTATATGAAATAAATAATATTTTTGGAATTTTTTGGTAAAATAAAATATTTTAACATTTTTGTGAATTATTAAAAAAAGAATCAACTCAAAATCATTAAAACTCAGAGAGAAATTAATTTTTGAATCAATTAAATAAAATCAAAAAATTCAAATATTCAAATATTGGAAAATGGCGCCAAGAACAAAGGCAAGAACACGCGCGTTTTTCAGTTTTGCCCAGATTTGCATTTTCTATCCAATCTCACTGAATACTTAATCATATCATGTAATCCACATACCAATCAACTCGTTTCAACCTCACGATCATGTCTCTGGTATTTAATTTCATTTAAATTAAACATATAATAAGAAATCACGAAAAATCCTCAAGAACCCTAGATTCTGCATGAAGGCTGGGATTTTTGATACACGATTCAAACAATGCAATTAATTGAGGGGAAATATTCCATGCATGATTATGAACATTTGGCAAAATTATTGTGCGAGGAAATATGCATAGATTGAGAGATGACCAAGTTTAGGCTTACCTCTAGGTCGTGACAGCAAGTGCAATGTGATTTTTGATTTGGAGGTGTTACAGATGAGTGGTGATGATCTGAACAGCTTCCCTACACCCTATGGAGTGTGTTTGAATGCTTGGACTTGATTGAAATTGGCTGGATCACTTCATGGCATCTCAACTGCATTTTGGTTAGAAACTTGAGCAATTGACTGGTGATTCTGAGAAATCAGTGTTCCAGTTGTTGTTTAAGTGTTTGATCAGCTCATATGTGATGTATATGAGGTGTGTGTGTGATTGGTTTGATTAGAAAAGCTCTCAAACTCAAAACCCGATAGTGGCTTGCCTTAAAAGGCAAAATTGGAGTGAAAGAAGAGATTTTGAGGAAAGCATCTGTTTGATGGCTTTGGTGTACTTAAATTGATCACAATTGAGCTCTATTTATAGTAGAGCAAGTTTGTTTTGCAAGGAATAGTGAATGGAAACTGCTGAGTAGGTTTGGCCAATGTTGGCAAATGAAAATCCAAGTCTCCTCTAGCCATTGACTAGAGGTTAGGGCACAGGCTGCTGGTTCCCTTGGTCTTGGATAAGTCTTGACTGAATTCAGTTGCAAATGGCTCAGTCCATGCCACCTTGATGCTTCCATTGAATGCTCTAATCCAAAATTGGAGTCTTGTCCCTATTTTGGCCATTCTAGGTTCAACATGCTATTTCTTGTTCCAAAGACTTTGGAGGCTTGGCTCAGTGATTGTCCCCTTTAGATTCAATCCTCGGATGTGTCCAAGTGGATAGGAGTATTTGGAATTGGCTGATTTTGGCAAATCGACCAAAAGTGAAAAATTCTGCCTTGCCTTGGCAGATTTCAGCAAGGCAACTTGCCAATGACATATCTCATGGCTCAAATTGAATTTGGTAATGTTCTTGGTCATTTTGGAAAGCCCTTACATGATACAACAACTGTTTGAACATGTTTAGTTTTGATCTCTTTTGAATCCAAGTGAAAAATCCCCCTACATTTGGAAAAAAGTAAGGCAAAATCTGACTTAGTGAAATTTTCACTAAGTGTTGGAACAAAGTGACTTTTCTTGATTTTGATCACTCCATAACTCAAAATCCATGAGGAATTTGGATATAGGTCAGTATGAAGCTTTTGTAGAGGGCAATGAGATCTACAAATCAAGCTTTGAATGGGGAACAATGGCCTTGTGGTTTAGGAGTTATGGTCCTCCAAAGTTGGCACATTAGTGTCACTTTTTCCATAACTTAGAAAATTTTCTAAGTTTTTATGGCTACCCCTTTTACAAGTTATCCCACTTTCTTTGATTTTTCTTGATGAATGATGATTCAAATCATACATTAACATCATTTTAAGGTTAAAAATCCATTTGGTGAAAAATCTCAAAAAGTCAAAGTTGACTTTTGTGCACAGTTGACTTTTTATCAGATGAATTTCAAACTGTGCAATCCTTTATGAAATCATGTCCTTGACCTAAATCAAACTTGATGGACATGTTCTATGGGTGTTATAGGGTATATTGAATCATGTCCTAGGGTTTGGGAGCATGTCCTGGTCAAAAGTCAAAGTTACAGTTGACTTTTCCCGCGAAACCCTAATTGTGGTGCATATGAAATTGAGACTTGTTGCTCAAACTTCTTGGATTAATCCATTGTTCCAAATGGATCAATATAGTTCATTAGAGACCCTCAAACCCTCTCTTGAGGTCTTGGCTCATGATTTGCCCTAAAAGTCAACTTAGGGGTGAATTAGGTCAAGAAACCCTAATTCCTGATTTTTGATGTATGCATCCCCTGAGGTCAAATTGACTTGATGATTGGGTTTATGATGTCCCTTGGAGCATCATAGGTTGTGTTTTGGATCCTTGTCTCATGCCTAGAGGAAAATTTCCCTTTGGAGGTCCTGATCGACCAAAACCCTAATTTGGTGATACTGGCGATCTTGAGGCTTGATCCACCTAGAAGGGAGCAGCTTTGTGCTTAATCCTTGGAATGGGAGTCCTTTTGATCCTTTGTAGCTACTTGAGAGGTTAAACAAGTTGAAGATCAAGTCATTCCTTGTTGATCCTTTGTCTAAGAGCTCTGAGAGGGCTTAAAACCCTAAATTTGATTGCAGTGGATGCTCACCCATCTTTGGGGAGAATAATGAGGAAAGATGGCTCCCCCATATTGTGATGATGATTTTCACAATGATGGGAAATCTTAGTGGTCATAATTTGGGGTATGACAATATGGAAACACACCACCACATCACATATATTCATATATAGCACACCATAGAGAATTAATACAATCATTGTAATGTACAACATCCCCACAAAACATAGCATATGTCTATACATAAAACATATCATCCATAACCAATGCATTTATCACCAATTCACATCAAATCACCAATGCTATCACAAGCTCAACACATAATCAATCAATTCACAATTCCCCACACATAATCAATCCATTCATGATTTATGCAAATGCACAGAGACCGACACAATGACTCTATGCAATGCAATGCGGTACCATCCATCCATCATTCTCATCATCAGTTTACTCAGGAACTATTGGAATCATCGCTAGTTACTTAGTGTAACTCCCCGTCGGGCAAACGATGTTCCCCGTCGCTTTAGGTCCTCTTTGTATAAGGCACACGACGTTTATGGATCGCTTTAGGTTCTCTTTGTATAAGGCACACGATCCGATCGCTTTAGGTCCTCTTTGTATAAGGCACACGACCGTTACAACAGATTCCCTCTGGAATCGTTTCGTCGCTCACACCCACTAGGGCACACGACATCACAAGAATGGATATCATGATGCTTGGCATACAATGACTCATGACAATCAAATGCATACATATATACAACCATGTGAACCATCTCAACCTCAATAATCATGCCTTGAAATCAAACCCAAAACAATGCATTTCATCATAGTCCACAAACCACAACAATTAGCATTTCAGCATATACACTCATATCAATTCACATCAAGGATTACTCACCATTAACCACAACAATCCTGCAATCATACAATGATACTCACACCACCAGGATTCACGCCACGAAGGCTACCCACAACATTCGTAACAACATACATTGAAATTCAATCAAACAATGTGTTTTACCACACAACAACATCATAACAACATACATTGATATTCAATCAAACAATGCATTTCACCACACAACAACATCATTATCACGTGCATCAACATCATATAGATAGCACAAAAGCCCCAAATTAATATGACGATAGCATATCGCATCGAACACCAACAAACACAACAAAACCTACAAACCACTAATCATCCTCTACCAAATATTCTTAGTTAACACATGGTATCACATAACCATTTACTAGCACGTTGGATTCTTTTTCCAAGGCTTCAAGTCCCATATCAATCGGATTCCCGATTCATGAATTTTGGTGGAAACGGGGACTACGATATTCACGCCTACATTACTTTTCCATATTTCTTATCAATCCATGGCATAAACATATGTTCCTATTCCACTATCATAAAGAGCATTGAAATAGCTTTCCAACGCATCTGACCGTGCCTCAATCCGAGTTACGGATCAAAAGTTATGAAGGAAACAAAATGGAAAATCTGTCACGTTCGCTTTCCTATTCGCAATGCGAACTCCAGCAAACCGTTGCAGAGAAAAAACAGCATAAAGTTCGCAATGCGAAATTCTGGGCGAACCTTCGCTTTCCCCTTCGCTGGGGTTCTCAAAGTGAACCTGCGAACCCATAAATTCACAGCAGTGTCAATATAGGTCATATGGGACCAAAATTCATCATTTCTTCCACCCAAACACTTCCAAATCACAATATATCAACCAAAACATGTTCCAACATAATCGACAAGTATTCTACGCAGTTTATATCAAAATTCATCCTTGAAAACATCGATTTCTATTAATTTATCAATGAGAAAAAGTTGTGAAACAACCAAAACAATTACAACAAACAACACATATACATACACAAGCAAGATATAATCGAAACTTCTCACCCTTACCCGATTAATCGCGTTTGAACGGATGATTTCTTAAACTACAAGTTTTCCTCTTCTCCTCTCTTTTCCTTCCTCTTCCTTTCTTTCCTTTTTCTTTCTTTTCTCTATTTTTCTTTCCCCTCTAGTTCTACTTATATAAAAATATCTATTTCTAAAAATATCTAACCTCCAAAATGACCATTTTGCCCTTACGCTCAAATATCTCCCAAACGCTCTCAAAATGCGATAAAACATAAACAGCGATGAAATATATTTTGGGAAATAAAAGTTGAAAAGAAATTATAATTTATTGCAAATATTTTACCTATCAAGGAAATTAACCAATTAACTCAATTAGCAGGTAAATACAATAAACTCACACATTTCACAAAATTCACATAAATGAAATAAATAAATACCGTTAAACAAATCGGGGCGTTACAACTCTCCCCCACTTAGACATTTTCGTCCTCGAAAATATACTGATACGAACAACTCCGGATACGACTCTCGCATCCGTCTAACCAACTAACATGCCAACACTAGGCACACCACGAATAACACAAACTAACAAACCACCTTCCTAACAGCAGCTACAACAACTACACGACAACGACGACAACTACAACGACAAGATGCAAAGCCCATACAATCCACTTGACAACTAACTCACGACTCGAAGAATACCCAAGTTACGAACACGCAGGTTCACTCTTGAACTGAAACACAACAAGAACATAAAGTTCCACAACCCAACATCGTTTCAACAACCTCTACATAACCACAATACCAACATCCTTGTCACACCACAATATTACAACAATGCTACGCACCCTGATTACTCGTAATCATCAAAACTACCAATTTCACGTCCAAAGTCTAACTCTTTCTCATATTCACCAAAAATCATTATTCACTTTTAATATACTCAACCTCACACTCTACTGTGTTATCTCACACACCAGACACAAGTCTCTAAACTGCTCAAATAATTTTAATTCTCTGACCATCAAAACAGCCATATGCCAAAACTATCGACCTAACTCTTCAGGCACAACATTAGCATTTCCCGAAGGATAATCCAAGCCAAATTCATAACTCGTCACGAATTCTAACCATCATCGTTGTCTCATACTCTATTCCTTCAGACCAAACAAGTACTCTAAACTCTTGTGATTACTAAACACTTCGAACCTAGAACCATAAAGATAATACCTCCAAATATTCCAACACAATACAACCGCAACCAATTCCAAATCCTGAATAGTATAGATCCTCTTATGAATCCTCACTTGTCGTAACACATAAGCTATGACTTCACCCTCTTGCATTAACACACTGACTAAACTCATCAAAGACACATCCCAATACCTCACAAACGGTTTATCAGGATCACGCATAATCAAAACTGGAGCCGTAGACAAATTCTACTTTAGCTCTCTGAAACTTTCCTTACAACGAACATCCCAAACAAACGACTCACCCTTTGCAAGTCAACAGAGATAACAAAAGTACTAACTTAGCAAAGTCTTCCCTAGCCTGCAGTAACAAACAACTAAGCCCAAAAGTTTCTAATCTCCTTAACCGACTTCGGAGCCTCTCATTGTAGAACTGCATCTACTTCCGATGGATCCATTAACCATACTCTCATCTGAAATAACATATCCAAGAAAACTAACCTTTTTCAACCCAAATTCTCACTTGAATAACTTAGCATAAAACTTCGTCTCTTTTCAACACTTGTAATTCAAATCTCAAACACTCTACCTGTTCTTCCTCTGAGTTTATAGTAGATCCGAATATCCTCAATCAAAACCACTACGAACTTATCCAAATAAATATGGAAGATACGATTCATCTACTCCACAAACATTGCAGACGCATTACTAACAACAAATAACATCACTATACGTTGTAATGCCCAACCAAATTCCAAAAGATATAAATTCTTAAAGCTTTTGCAAAAAATTTCACTGGGTAACTGGTTACTCACATACAAGCTTAACCAAGTAAATAACAGCCTATCCCGATGATAACAAACATAACCAGTCACATTAAATCGATCAAAGCCTCAACTCACACAATTCACCACTCTTATCAAACATTCCAAACAATTGTAATTTCACTCAAACTCAACCAAACCATTCCATTCATCTATTCATGAAAGTGGACACTTATTCTCAATCGTTACCTTATTCAACTGTCAGTAATCCATACACAATTTCTTCTCTTGACAGTCCAAATTCCATAAATCCCAACATGTAGCAACAACCAACCAAAAAGAACTCTCATATATTACATCCACACCTAAGGGTTTTCTCAAGATTTCCATTAATGCCCTAAAACTTTAAAAACTCCAAAACTCACCAAAACTCTAAGTTTTACTTTCCATAGTCTCAATACCATTATACACATCATGCTTGTTATTCTGTTCAATCATCCTTCCTTTTTGTTACTAACAATACTGGAGCTCCCTAAGACGACACACTTGGTCTTCCAAACCCCTTTTCCAGTAAATCTTCCAACCACTCTTTCAATCTGAGTAATGCTAACGCTAACATCCAATATTCCATCCAAAAACACCTTTGGAATCACGCACACTGGTTGCCCATCACTGTGGCCTTTCTGCCAATTTCTAGAAAACTATCATCACAACATAACAAACATCTTAGTCTCATCCCCTGAGAGTTTTCTACTTACTTAGCAGATATAAACCTAAACTATTCACCTTCGTCCAATTTTGAGTTCACTCCCTACTCTCTGAGAAGCAGCCATTAATAATACCCAATCATTCTCTCTCAATGACTTCCTAACTGGACTAACATACCAAAACCTCTAATCTGTCTCATCTTCCGATATAAGAATCTTCATCGACTCAACAAAATAATCTGTAATCATTTTCTTAATTCCAAACAATTCATTTCACATACTATCAAAGCCAAAAAGACATGTCTATTCCATCCAACATAATTCTCGTCTGCTATCAACAAGAGATTAAGGGTGGACATCTTGCCTGCAAAACAACGGACACATGTTAGTAAACGAAAGACAACAAAACGGGACGAGCTAAAAACAAAAGTGGCTACCCAAAAGCTCTAGAGCATCCCTATGCATGCCGCAGTCGAGGAGCTCCTTGGTGTTAATATATCGGGCCTCTACCTTGGGCCCCCCTTCATCTTCAAATATATTATCCCCGCCCCTGGTCACGCACTAGGCATGGCGGAAACTATCAACAAAGGCCACCAACTTATTATTGCTGGCCAGGTCATCTTCCTCCAACATGGTCGGCCTGGCAAGATACTCCTCGGTTTCCCTGGTAAAGTGGTCCTTGCTCCAGGCGAAACAGAATTTTTGTGCCTGACGCCCCCTCATTGCGAAGGGGCTCTCAATTTTCATATGTAAAAATATCCCAGAGAAACGAAGAGTCTTTGGCCCTCTTCGACACAGGCTTCACTACATAGTACCTTTCCATGAACGTCCTGATGGACTCTGAAAAGGCCTTGAATAGCTTCCTCCCCTATTTCAGGGAAACCCATCCAAACTGCCCTCGCACGACCTGACGTTGGAGGTAGAAGATAGTGAAGAAGAGGGGGAGAGTGGATCCAATCTTCAAGTACTCGTAAGTAATCTCGAATGCTTAGATAAAGGCAATTGAGTTCGGATGGAGCTGGGAGAGCGCCAAGTCCAGATGACCAAAAATTGCCACCTGAAAATCTATAAAGGGCAGCCTCAGCCCCATATCCTTAAAAACATACACGTACGTGGGAAAATGTTTGACGTCGTAAGCCGAGCATATCCGATCATCCTCCCCGAGAAAGTGTGTCATACCCAAAATTTTGACCACTAAGATTTCCCATCATTGTGCAAATCATCATCACAATATGGATGTACCTTTATGCCTCATCAATTTCCTCAAGGAATTGTTGAGCATTCACTACAATTAAAATTAGGGTTTCAAGCCCTCTCAGAGCCTTAGATAAAGGATCAATTAAGGAATAACATGATCTTCAACTTGTCTACACTCTCAAACATCCACAATGGATTAAAAAGGACTCCCACTACAAGGATTAAGCACAAGGCTGCTCCCTTCTAGGTGGATCAAGCCTCAAGATCGCCAGTGTCACCAAATTAGGGTTTTGGTCGACCAGGGCCTCCAGATGGAAAATTTCCTCTGGGCATGAGCCAATGTTTCAAATCATAACCTATGATGCTCCAAGGTACACCATGAACCTCATCATCAAGTCAATTTAGACTCAGGGGATGCATACATCAAAAATCAGGAATTAGGGTTTCTTGACCTAGTTCACCCCTAAGTTGACTTTTGGGACAAATCATGAGCCAAGACCTCAAGAGAGGATTTTAGGGTCTCTAATATACCACATAGGTCCATTTGCAATAATGGATTGATCCAGGAAGCTTGAGCAACAAGTCTCAATTTTATCAGTACCACAGTTAGGGTTTTGCGAGAAAAGTCAACTGTAGCTTTGATACACCCTATAATACCTATGAAACCAATCCATCAAGTTTTATTTAGGTCAAGGACTTGATTTCATAGAGGATTGCACAGTTTGGAATTCATCTGACAAAAAGTCAACTGTGCACAAAAGTCAACTTTGACTTTTTGAGATTTTTCACAAAAATGGATTTTTAACCCTAAAATGATGTTAATGTATGATTTAAATCATCATTCATCAAGGAAAATCAAAGAAAATGGGATGACTTGTAAAAAGGGTAACCATAAAAACTTAGAAAATTTTCTAAGTTATGAAATAAAGTGGCAAGGGTACCAACTTTGGAGGATCATAACTCCTAAACCACAAAGCCATTTCTCCCCATCCAAAGCTTGATTTGTAGCCCTCATGGCCCTCTACAAAAACTTCAACTAGACCTCATTCCAATTCATTAGGGATTTTGAGTTATGGATTGACCAAAATCACCAAAAGTGAAAATGTCACTTTTTTCCAACACTTAGTGAAATTTTCACTAAGTCAGAATCTACCTTCACTTTTTTCCAAATGTGGGGGCATTTTTCACTTGGATCCAAAAAGCATCAAAACCAAATATGATCAAACAGTTGTTGTATCATATGAGGGCTTTCCAAAATGGCCAAGAACATCACCAAATTCAATTTGAGCTAAGAGATATGGTAGTGGCAAATTGCCTTGCTGAAAACTGCCAAGGCAAGGCAGAATTTTGCATTTTTGGTCGATTTTCCAAAATCAGCCAATTTCAAGCCTTGTCATAATCTTGGACACATCTGAGGATCAAATCTAAAGGGGACAATCACTAAGCCAAGCCTCCAAAGTCCTTGGAACAAGAAATAGCATGCCAAACCTAGAATTGCCTAAAAGAGGGACAAGACTCCAATTTTGGATTGAAGCATTTAATAGATGCTTAAAGGTGGCATAGACTGACACATTTTCAACTGAGGGGGAGTTTTTTTTGCTGCTATTAATGGTGTGTTTTTTCCGCTACTGATATTGATGGTGTTTAAGTGTGTGTGGAGTTTTAGCCAAAAATAAGCCAAAGGGGGAGATTGTTATTTCCTTGGTTTTATGGTTGGCATTATTTTGCTAAAACTCATGTAGCAGCAGATGTTGAATGAAGATGTCTAAAAATATGTTTCACTACTCTTTGTTCAACATGTCGTATGAAGATGTTCCATGACTGCTCATAGGACATCGCGCTGTGAAGTCAGGTTTTATTGCAGATTCTGTTACAATGATTTGTAACTGAATATTCTGTGAATATTTGGTTATCCTATGTGGCATCCAAAGCATTTTTGGATTAGGGTTACTTGTTGGTTTTTGGATTTGCTGTTGTTTCTAATTATGGAGACATAATAGGAAACTTTGGATTGAAGACCTATTTTATTGGAGTTAATTTTGCAGATTTGTGAGCAGCCTAATTGCTGCGTTTTTGAAGCCCAATTCAGTCCAGATTACAAGCTATAAATAGACTGATGTAAACCTAGTTTTAGGTGTCGAACTTACATGTATTTTTAGGGTTGTGTGCTTGTGTTTTGTGAGCCTAACTGGTATCTTATGATAACAGTACAAGGACTGTAGTGTAAGTTGTGTAAGGTTGCTCATAAGGTTTTAAGCATTGAGTAGCTGAGTGTTAATTCTCATAAGCTGTGAAGTATTGAGAATTTGTGTTTCGACCATTGTTACTTGTCTTGTAAGGAACCAGACACGGGTTGTGATTAAAGAGGGATTTGAGGAGGGCCTCATACCTAGGGGAGTCTTAGGTAGAAGTCATAGGAAGGGTAGTGATTAAGTGAGCTGATTGAACCGAGCGTGGTTATCAGTGAATTGATACTATCGAATATTGATTTCATCCCTGGCTTGGTAGCCCCCAGATGTAGGATAGTTAGATCCGAACTGGGTTAACAATTTCTGGTGTTCTTTACATTTTATGCACACTTGTATTGAGCTTATTCATTGTTGTTGTATATCAGTGTCTCAACATCTCGATAGGACATCTGATATACAGGCCAGAATTTCAATTGGCATAAAGAGCTTGCACCCTTTGTTGTTTCTGGGTGAGATTCAGGGAAGGTACTTTCTGGTACAATGGACAAGGATGGAGGAGCTCTGAATAAACCACCTTTGTTGGATGGCTCTAACTATGAGTAATGGAAACCTAGGATGATAGCCTTCATCAAGTCCATGGATGATCAAGTATGGAAAGCGGTTATCAAAGGTTTGGAGCCTCCAAAGGTAAGAGATGGAGAAGGAAATCTTACAAATGTTCTGAAGGAAGAAGAGGACTGGGATGATGCTGACTACAAAGGATATGTTGGAAATTCTAAAGCCATGAATGCATTGTTCAATGGTGTCAACAGAAATATCTTCAGGCTGATTGAGCATTGTACTATTGCCAAAGAGGCTTGGCAGGTCCTGAAAGTTGCTCATGAAGGGACCTCAAAGGTGAAAATGTCAAAGCTTCAGCTTCTCACTAGCAAGTTTGAGAGTTTGAAGATGAAAGAGGATGAGAGCATTCATGATTTTCATATGAACATTATTGAGATAGCTAATGCCTCTAGTGCTTTAGGAGAAAAGATGTCTGACAGCAAGCTGGTCAGGAAGATTCTCAGGTCTCTACCTAATAGATTTGATATGAAGGTCACTGCTATAGAGGAAGCTCAGGACATTGACAAGATGAAAGTGGATGAACTTATGGGATCACTCCAAACTTTTGAGTTAGGATTCAGTGAAAAAGCTGAAAAGAAGAAGAGTATAGCATTTGTGTCGAATGCTGATGACTCAGATGATGAAGAAGATGTGTCTAAAGATCTGGTATTACTTGGTAAACAATTTAACAAAGTGTTGAAAAGGATTTACTGGAAGTCAAGAGCAAATGCTCAGAACAAGTCACTCGACATCAGTAAGAACCAGGATGGAGGAAGAAGATCCAGAACTGAAGAAGACTTCAATCAAGGGAAGAGAGTTCAGTGCTTTGAATGTGAGGGATTTGGGCACATAAAGACCGAGTGTCCCACATATCTCAAAAGGCAGAACAAGGGCCTATCCATGTCTTGGTCAGAAGGAGAGTCTGAGAGTGATGTTGAAGAAGAATCAGCAAAATTGGTGACAGCCTTGGCTGGAATCTGTAAGGCTGATGGAGAGACTTCTTGTGAATCTGACTCTGACAAAGAATCCTATGTTGGAGAACTCACTAAGGAAGAAGTATTCTCAGGGTTTTCAGAATTGTGTATCAAGAACGAAGAAAGGTGCCAGATTATATTGGAGCAGAAGATCTTGATAGCTCAACTGGAAGCTGAGAAGGAAGAACATCTATCAACCATTGCTGATCTGAAGGAGGAGGTTGAATGGAAAAAGTCAAAACTTGCCAATATGACCAAATCTATAAGAATGCTGAACAATGGTACCACGCAGCTGGATGAGATCCTTCAGAATGGGAAAGAAGCTGGTAATGTGCAAGGTCTTGGTTTTAACAATCAAGCCGAGACTTCTAAGAAGACTGTATTGAAGTTTGCTCCTCAGAAAATAAAGCAAGAAGTGAGGATGTCAAATCACATGTTTCAACATCAGATGAACCATCAGAAAGGAGTTTGTAGATCAAAGTATAAACCATGGAGATGCCATTACTGTGGCAAGACTGGTCACTTAAAGGCCTTTTGCTATAAGCTACACGACTATCCCAAAAGTGTTCAGCAACAATTTAAAGAACGTAGTTGGGGTAAAGTGAAGAGAAGATGGATTCCTTGACAAATGATGGCTAGTCTCATAGCACATACTTCTCTTAGGGCGTCTGCTAGAGAAGATTGGTACTTTGACAGTGGTTGTTCAAGACACATGACTGGTGTGAAGAAATTCTTGTCAGAGATTAAGCCTCACTCCACCAATTATGTCACCTTTGGGGATGGATCGAAGGGTGAGATAAAAGGTGTTGGAAAGCTGGACTACACAGGACAACCAAATCTGGATCATGTGTTATTTGTCAAAGGACTGGCTGCAAACTTAATCAGTATAAGCCAATTGTGTGATGTAGGGCTCAAGGTAAATTTCACCAAGTCTGAGTGTCTAGTAACCAATGAGAAAGATGAAGTTGTTATGAAGGGCACCAGGTCTAAAGATAACTGTTATCTTTGGAATCCTCTAGAACCTGAAAACCTGTCTACTTGCTTGATGACAAAGGAAGATGAAACCAAACTGTGGCATCAGAAATTGGGCCACTTACACCTGAAAGGGATGAAGAAGGTTATGTCAAGTGAAGCTGTTAGAGGTATTCCCAAGCTGAAGATTGATGAGGACAAAATATATGGTGAATGTCAAGTTGGGAAGCAAACAAGGGTGTCACACAAGAAGATTCAACATCTTACCACAAGTTCTAGAGTTCTGGAACTCCTTCACATGGACTTAATGGGACCTATGCAGGTTGAAAGTCTTGGTGGGAAGAAGTATGCCTATGTTGTCGTAGATGACTACTCTAGATTCACCTAGATAAGTTTCATCAGAGAAAAGTATGAAGTGTTTGCAGCCTTTAAAGAATTATGTCAAAGAATTCAACGGGAAAAGGATTGTGGTGTTGTTCGAATCAGAAGTGACCATGGGAAAGAATTCGAAAATAGCAGGTTTGAAGAGTTCTGCCTATCTGAGGGAATCACTCGTGAATTTTCATCACCAATCACTCCTCGGCAGAATGGTGTGGTGGAACGCAAGAACAGGACCATACAAGAATGTGCAAGAGTCATGATTCATGCCAAAAAGCTTCCATATCATTTTTGGGCTGAAGCCATGAATACTGCTTTCTATATACACAATAGGGTGACTATCAGATCAGGTACCTCTGTCACTCTTTATGAGCTATGGAAAGGTAAAAAGCCAAACGTGAAGTATTTCCATGTGTTTGGTAGTAAGTGTTATATCTTGGCGGATCGTGAGCAAAGGCGAAAGATGGATCCTAAGAGTGAGGAAGGAATATTTTTGGGTTACTCTACAAATAGCAAAGCATATAGGGTGTTCAATTCCAGAACTCAGGTGATGATGGAATCCATAAATGTGGTGGTTGATGATTCTGGCAACGATGAAGATGTTCCAGATGATGTTGGAGCATGTCTGCCCATGAACAATGAAAACTCTCCAGGCTTTGAGTCTGTAGAAGATAGTGCTCAAGAAATCAACACCAGACCTGAGAATGAAGAGGTAGAGGAAGCTAACAGGGGACCCTCTATAAGGATTCAGAAGGATCACCCTAGGGAATTAATTATTGGAGATCTGAATGAAGGTGTGAGAACCAGAAGATGGGAGACTGTGTCAAATGCTTGCTTTGTGTCAAAGATCGAGCCAAAGAATGTCAAGGAAGCTCTGACAGATGAGTTTTGGATAAATGCTATGCAAGAAGAACTGGAGCAGTTCAGAAGAAATGATGTCTGGGATCTTGTACCAAGACCAGAAGAGGTGAATGTTATTGGAACAAAG
The DNA here is from genome assembly GCA_022829125.1 of Lathyrus tuberosus. Lineage (NCBI taxonomy): Eukaryota > Viridiplantae > Streptophyta > Magnoliopsida > Fabales > Fabaceae > Lathyrus > Lathyrus tuberosus. Next base: position 3,340,425 of record JALAZF010000525.1, read on the forward strand.
TGGATCTACAAAAACAAGTCTGACGATCTTGGAGTGGTTACAAGAAACAAAGCGAGACTTGTTGCACAAGGTTATACTCAAGTTGAGGGAGTTGACTTTGATGAGACTTTTGCTCCAGTGGCTAGATTAGAATCCATCAGACTACTCTTAGGGATGACTTGTAATCTAAAATTCAAGCTGTTCCAAATGGATGTGAAGAGTGCTTTTCTGAATGGCTATCTGAATGAAGAAGTCTATGTAGATCAACCTAAAGGATTCACTGATCCAAACTTCCCCAATCATGTGTACAAACTGAGGAAAGCGTTGTATGGCTTGAAACAAGCTCCAAGGGCCTGGTATGAGAGGCTGACAGAATTCTTAGTAGCAAATGGTTATAGAAAAGGAGGCATTGACAAAAATTTGTTTGTCAAGGAAGAAGGAGGAAAATTAATGATAGACCAAATTTATGTGGATGACATTGTATTTGGGGGAATGACAGAAGCTATGGTGAAACAGTTTGTTCAACAAATGCAATCAGAATTTGAAATGAGTTTGGTTGGAGAACTTAGCTACTTTCTTGGATTACAAGTCAGACAAATGGAGGATTCTATCTTTATTTCTCAAAGCAAATATGCTAAGAGCATAGTAAAGAAATTTGGCCTGAATAATGCCAATCACAAAAGGACACCTGCTCCCACCCATTTGAAGTTATCCAAGGATGAGAATGGAGTAAGTGTGGACCACAACTTGTACAGAAGTATGATTGGAATTCTACTGTATCTCACAGCAAGCAGACCTGGCATTTCCTTTGCTGTTGGAGTGTGTGCCAGATATCAATCTGATCCTAAAGTGAGTCACTTAAATCAAGTGAAGAGGATTCTGAAATATGTGAATGGCACAAGTGACCATGGGATGCTATATAGCCATGATTCTGGGACTGATTTAAGAGGATACTGTGATGCTGATTGGGCTGGAAGTGCAGATGATAGGAAAAGCACTTCAGGTGGATGCTTCTTTCTAGGAAATAATCTTATTTCATGGTTTAGCAAGAAGCAGAATTCAGTATCCCTCTCTACTGCTGAAGCTGAGTACATAGCAGCTGGTAGTAGTTGTGCGCAACTGGTATGGATGAAGCACATGTTGTCAGAGTATAATGTCACACAAGATGTCATGACACTATTTTGTGACAACCTGAGTGCTATTAATATTTCCAAAAATCCCATCCAACATAGCAGGACAAAGCACATTGACATCAGACATCACTTCATCAGAGAACTTGTGGAGGACAAAGTCATAACACTTGAGCATGTGAGCACAGAAAATCAGCTTGCTGACATATTTACCAAGGCTCTGGATGCAGTTAAGTTTGAAAACCTGAGGAGCAGACTTGGGGTGTGCATTCATGAAGACCTATAGCAATCAATGTGCTTTCTGGCTGCCAGATTGAAAAGACTAAAGGAGGTTCTGGTAGTGCAGTGTGTGAATGAAAAGAGAAATGCTGCTAAAGAGCAAGAGCTGACTGAAGATGATGGACAAAGTGAATCTGCAGGTGAAAGTGATGAGGTGGTTGAAGAGGACAGTGATGAATAGCTAGAGGCTATCTGCAAGTTTACTTTCTGGTTTTTGTTTGTTTTAGGACAACTTAATTCTTTTTGGTTTTGAACAATATACTGCTATATGATTTGGTTACATTTGTCTATGACCTCTCTTTGTCATATTTGTGGCTAAAAAGGGGGAGTAGTAAGTGTGAGGGGGAGCAGCATTAGTAAGTGCTTGTGCTGTTGCAGGTAGAGTGTGTGTGCTGCAGATGGATGGTGTGTTGCTGCTGTTGAGGGGGAGTTTTGTCAGTTTACTATAATGAGTGTTCTTGTGGTACTGTGTGTTTTCTTTTGCAGCTGAAGGGGAGTGCTGCTATGCTGGATTTGTTTGTGTTTTTTTTTTGTGTGCAGATGAGGGGGAGTTTTTTTTGCTGCTATTAATGGTGTTTTTTTTTCCGCTGCTGATATTGATGGTGTTTAAGTGTGTGTGGAGTTTTAGCCAAAAATAAGCCAAAAGGGGAGATTGTTATTTCCTTGGTTTTATGGTTGGCATTATTTTGCTAAAACTCATGTAGCAGCAGATGTTGAATGAAGATGTCTAAAAATATGTTTCACTACTCTTTGTTCAACATGTCGTATGAAGATGTTCCATGACTGCTCATAGGACATCGCGTTGTGAAGTCAGGTTTTATTTCAGATTCTGTTACAATGATTTGTAACTGAATATTCTGTGAATATTTGGTTATCCTATGTGGCATCCAAAGCATTTTTGGATTAGGATTACTTGTTGGTTTTCGGATTTGCTGCTGTTTCTAATTATGGAGACATAATAGGAAACTTTGGATTGAAGACCTATTTTATTGGAGTTAATTTTGCAGATTTGTGAGCAGCCTAATTGCTGCGTTTTTGAAGCCCAATTCAGTCCAGATTACAAGCTATAAATAGACTGATGTAAACCTAGTTTTAGGTGTCGAACTTACATGTATTTTTAGGGTTGTGTGCTTGTGTTTTGTGAGCCTAACTGGTATCTTATGATAACAGTACAAGGACTGTAGTGTAAGTTGTGTAAGGTTGCTCATAAGCTTTTAAGCATTGAGTAGCTGAGTGTTAATTCTCATAAGCTGTGAAGTATTGAGAATTTGTGTTTCGACCATTGTTACTTGTCTTGTAAGGAACCAGTCACGGGTTGTGATTGAAGAGGGATTTGAGGAGGGCCTCATACCTAGGGGAGTCTTAGGTAGAAGTCATAGGAAGGGTAGTGATTAAGTGAGCTGATTGAACCGGGTGTGGTTATCAGTGAATTGATACTATCGAATATTGATCTCATCCCTGGCTTGGTAGCCCCCAGATGTAGGATAGTTAGATCCGAACTGGGTTAAAAATTTCTGGTGTTCTTTACATTTTATGCACACTTGTATTGAGCTTGTTCATTGTTGTTGTATATCAGTGTCTCGACATCTCGATAGGACATCTGATATACATGCCAGAATTTCAAATATAATTAGTATTTTTGTGAATAAATTCATTTTTATTTGTTTTTAAACATTTTAAAATGAACATTCATCTTGAAAAATCAAGACCAAATGAGTTTTAATATCTCTTGTGATTTATACCTCATTTTTCAAACCTTAAACAATAAATCACAAGTGGTTTATTCAAACCTATTTGGTATTTTTCATTGATTTTCTTTAAATATTTACTTTTAAAGAATAAAATTAGGGTTTCTTTGATTTTCACCCTCACAAATCATTTTAAAACTCTCTGGGCCTCTATTAGAGTGTAAGACCCAACCCCCTTTTAACCAAAACCTTTTTGGGCGTCGGATATTGTATAAGTCCCTCTGCGTTAAAAGAAACCTCGGCGCGACCGCCATTTCAAACAAAAATCATCTGGGCCTACCCTCGAGTAGTAAGACCCATTTCTTTTCTTAAAACACTTTTGGGCCTCTTGAGAGAGTGTAAGACCCATCCCTTTGTACAGAAAACCTTTCTTGGGCCTCAGTCACTTGTATAAGTCCCTCTGTACAAATACGAAATGACAATGCGATCATTGATAAAACCCTGGGCCTTTCCTTGAGCTGTAAGCCCAATCTGTCTTTTCAAAGAACTTTCTCCTTTGATTTTGAGATATATTGTTGTTTTCAACTTCTCTTTGTTGAACAAACTAACAAAACAGCATGGAAGCTCTACAACCGAGTAAGTGTTTACCCACTTTCATTTACCGCTTTCATATATATATAACTGTATTGTGGGGCTGCTCACTGTAAGTCTCCTTTCATAAACTCATATCAACTGTGTAATAATAGTATAGATATTTAGAGTTTCCCCGGCAACTACGTCTAGAACTAGGTAAAGCCGTATCGATCACTCTTAAAAATAGACAAGCTAGATCCCCAATAGGAGCACCAGATACAGTTTTCTCTTTGGCTGTCCTCCTTAGGAATTGTCAAGAGACTCTACTCCCCAGAGATGAACTTTTCTCCGTGAATGGCATCTCTTGAGTTTCTTCCAAATTCTCAAACTTTCCTGGCTTGATCTATTCTTTGTGAATAGCCTGTCTTGAATTTCTCGGGGTTTGGGGACCCACAGGCTTCTTAAAAGCACCAGCCTCCTCTTGGGCACTGTACAAGGACCCACAGGCTTCCTAAAAGCATCCCCGCCTCCTCTTGGGCTTAGTACAAGGACCCGTCGGCTTCTTAGAAGTATTCACAGCCTCCTCTTAGGCTTCGTATAAATGATTTCTTCCTCCGGGAATGATAGCCTCCTCTTGGGCTTCGTACAAATTGTCCATCGGCTTCTTAAAAGTTTCTAGCCTCCTCTTGGGCTTCGTACAAATTGTCCCGACGACCTCCTAGAGGTATAGGAACAGAAATTAGTCATCTTAATAGAACAGTCTTTCAAAGAGTCTAGACCCTGCTGTTACTTACGCATAGTACGAAAGATAAAACTCTAGACTTGGACAACCTAATTTCCTGGAGTCTCAAAGACATTCTCAAGCACCCTTCAAGAATAGGAAGGAACCTCGTAGACTCAGACCGTCTCAATACCCTTTGGATTTCCCCTTTCCTTAAAGAACAGGAAATAATCCCAATCCTCTGATCAAACCCATGAGTGCAACATTACTCATATAAAAACTGATTTTCTCTTTGAACCAACTTACTGGTCACTCAACTGAGACAGCAACTTTTAGCCTCCATCTCGGGATTCGTACGAGATACAAAAAGGCTTTCTTGTTGAGCCAAACAAATTTTAGCCTCCATCTCGGGCTTCGTACGAGATACAAAAAGACTCTCTTGTTGAGTCAATCCCTTTTTAGCCTCCATCTCGGGCTTCGTACGAGATACAAAACACTCTCTTGTTGGATACAAAAAGACTCTCTTGTTGAGCCAAACCCTTTTTTCCTCTTTCTCGGGCTTCGTACGAGACACACAAAAACACCCTTTTGTTGGGCCAATAGCCTCCTCTTAGGCTTTGTATAAGAAAACCCTGGTTGAGCCAGTCAACCTTTTAGCATTAAAGATGTGCCTCGTTCAACGTATACAAACATCAACAACTCCTTCATCTAAACTGCTGTAAGCGGCAAGCCTCTGGATTATATACATCCATGCCACTGTCCCTCTTTTAGCATGAGAAATTCCTAAGGAAAGATGACATTGATCTACACTGAGTTAAAGTCTTCTCCTTCAGGTTAAAAATTCCCTATAAAGGAAATTATGGCATTGCTGGATTCACATATCCCAGTTAAAGTAATTCTAATTTATAACCAGTCACCCAACAGTTATGACAAACAGACCCCTCTTTAGAGATGTAAAATTCTCTCTAAAGCCAACACCCTCTAGCTTCATATCTTGGGCTTTAATCAAGATACAAATAGACTTTTTTAGCTTCATATCTTGGTCTTTAAACAAGATACAAACAAACCACTTTCAGCTTCACATCTTGGGCTTTGAACAAGATACAAATCACCTTTTTTAGCTTCACGTCTTGGGCTTTGAACAAGACACCAAAACACCATTTCCTCCCATAGAATAGGAGGAACTACGATCGCTCTGATTTCCCTGTTTCGGTAAACGGGAATACGTAGGCATAAGATTGCAAGAAAAATCTTAGCGAGCACACTAATCCAAAACTTAAACTCCCCTATCTTTACCCAATCTGGCGCAGTATCCTAACAAAATTCCCCATAAACAGTCCCGTCATTTCACCCTGAACAAAGTAAGAAAGCAAAGAAAGGCCCCACGACCATATAGCATCCGTAACTTAACAGACCACATTTTAAACTCAGTATGCAAGTAGGGTTAATTGGAGCATCTATTTCCCTTCCTTAGTCAGCTCACAATAGGATAAAAAATGAATTGACCTGTAGGACCCCCAAGAGAGCGGCAGCCCCTAAGAAACGCGTCCAGTTTCGCTCGCTATAAAGTGTACCCTTCAATCTTCCTCGTCCCCCACCGTCGTGAAGGCGTCCAAGTATGGAAGGGAAAGAGTGAGGCATACTCCTGAGGCTCGAAGGCAATCCACTCCTCCTCGGGACTCCCTAGAGCGGTTTTGTTGGAACTGTTATCCCCTGAAGTGCCCTCATCGGACAGCTCCTGCTCGAGCATAACGTCATCCTCGCTATTGCCAGACATCTCCTTTACCTGAAAAGCAGAGGACAAAAGTGAATTCGATGGCAAAATCAAATTCACCCCCCACTACTAGTCAAGTGAAAGGGCGCGTAAAGGCCCGAGGACAACATCTTCGACCTAAGCCCTTACTCAAACGGCGCAACGAAGGTGCAAGGATATTCTCAATGGCAATCCCTTAAATCCTCACGGGGAGATCCTCCCCGAAACTTCACCCATAATTTCGTTGAAGGTCCAACAGAAAACTCATAGGTACGCCAGAAACTTCATAAGTTCCACCGGTGACAAACTCATTCATCGTCGCCACAACGCCGGAATCAACAGAAAAACCTAAGTTTCTAACACTCCGACGACGGCGCCGGCGGCAGAAAATGGCTCAAGCACCGGCAGACACCAACATCCACCAGAATGCACCTACTCTTCCCAGTTTTTCGTCATAACCGCATGCAAATATAAGCAAAATAGGACTGAAGCTTGCGTAAAACAAAGAAGGATCAGAAACTTACGTGGACGAAGAGAAAGAAACTGTGTTCGGAGAAGCTTGGTCGGTGCTCGTGCGACTGTGTTGCGGTGGTGGATGGCGGAAAATGACGATGGCAGCAGAAGAAGAGAGAGAAGCGAAAAGTGAAAATGAACGTTTCCTTCCTCTATTTATAGACGAGTCAGAAGCACGTGCACGAGCACGCGCATTCCTAGGAAGACGTAGGGGTAGCATTATAACCCTAGCATAGCCATCATTACGCATTAACTATGGCGTGTGGCTCGATGCAGGCTTGACACTCCATCCCTTCAAGTCACATCCACCGTTGGACTCCCCGCTCGCCGGGCATGCAGGACAACGTTTCGGGTTCCCCGGGCATATGTATTCTCGAGCACCGGGAAATGACCCCGTCTCAATAACAAGCATCGACCATGCTTACTCCTCATCAGGATCACGGGCTGCCCTTAAGTCATCACTCCTATCCTCAAGAGCAACGACTTGGGGGGCTCCTGTTCCAGACTGGCCCAATGGATAGGTATGGCCCAATCCACTTCTGCACCCAGAACGGCCTAATAGCCTAAGCCCTGCCAATTGAGGGAAAAGGAAAGCACTTTTTCTTCTGCCCTTCAGCCGAGGATGGCTGGCCAGCTGACCCCCAAGATCAGCTACCCTTCGTCACATCTCTGCCTGTCACGCACGGTTCAACCATCCAGGAATGGCCATGACGCGCTTGCCCACAACCACACCTTTGCTCGACGTAACGGCTAGTTCCGAGCAGGTCTGCCCGTCAGAACAACTAGTTTTTGGCATTTACCTATTTTTGGGGATCGAATATCTAGGCCCGAAAATAGGGACCAACGACCAAGCATTGGGGCATTATAAATACCCTCTCCTTTGAGAGGGTCAAGTATTCCAAAATCACCCTAAGATATTCTTACTTTGTACTTGCCTTCTCCTCTCTCGATTCTTACTTTAGCATCGGAGTTCCTTGCAGGTACATCCCCTCCTCCTTGGATCCAGCATCGAAGACGAAGTCTCTGGCCCACTTCAGGTTCTGATCAACCGAAAAGATCAATATGACTTTCTATAACTTCTAATACATTCTTATTGATTTAAATGTAGTTGACTTTTGAGTTTACGGATGATGATAAGTTAAAAAAAAGGTGGGTAAGCCATGTTGATACGTGTTTGAGGAGCTTTAAGTCACGACTCACATGTAACTACATTAGGGAGTCTAAGTTTGGTCTTGAGCGTCCATGGGTGAGATATAATTATCTTTCGAAGAAGATTTGAAAAAGTTTACAAAGGACCGTCGTTCTGAGAAATTCATGGTTAGTACAAGTCTTATATATCTTGATAATTTTATTCTAATGATTTATAGATACTAATCATATTTTCACTATGTTTATAACAGGTTATAAGTCAAGCAGGAATACAAAATAAAGCAAAAAAACATTTACCTCCATAGATTGTCTCGTGGTGGTTACAGGAAACTTGAGAAAACAATGATGAATGAAAAAAAACAAATGGAAGATAAGGACTCTATTAGTCGTGATCGCAACCTATCTCCACCGTCAAGACATGAAAAGTGGAAGAGGGCTTGACTAAGACCAAATGGAGAGTACACCTCAGATGCGTCAAGAGCAATTACTGCGTATGTTATGTGTTATTTAAATGTTGTGGTAATTACAATATTGATATTATCATGCATGTTGAGTAGGATCTGTTGGTTGAGGAGGCTCGTGGAGGCTCATTTGTTCCAGAACCATTACATGATATACTAATAGAAGCTATCAGAATAGATGAGCACGGCAGTTGCGTTTGTAGTGTTGGAGAAGGCGTCGGCTTGAGATTATTCTTTGGTTCATCCAAAAAAGCGCTAAAAGCACTGAATTACAAACAAAAAAAAGAAAATATTGCGACTTTTGAGAAGCAGTGAGAAGAACAAAGGAAGATGTTAGAAGCGGAGTGGAAAAATCGGAGGAAATACATGGAAAAGATAGAAAAGTTAAAAGAATTATATGCGATATGTGTTTTATCTGAAATGCTAGTGTTTTATTTGAAATGTATGATATATTAATTGTGTTTTATCTGAAAAATTAGAAAAGATAGAAATGTGTTTATTATATATTGTATTCAAAACGAATATTATGTTGTAGAGAATAAGTGGATCCTTCCAACAACATACAAATGAAAATGATGATGATGATGATGATGATCAATTTCCCGAAACAAATGTTGTACGTCGTGCTAGCACAAAAGGAAGTAATTGTTCAGTCGTCCCTGCTCAAGATCAATGAGATATTAGATCCTTCTGCACATGAAATCACCACGTTATACTTGTTGGTTGCGGATAACGATGACCCAATTTGTCTTCTGATAGAGAATTGTCCAAAGATAGAGCTCTTCTATTCTAATCCTAGTGATATACGAGAACTTCTCTCTGGAAATAATTAGTTGGGTGTAGGGATATTACAAGTTTGGTGCACATAAGTATATAATTGAATATGCATGTCATTATATACAGTACATTATCGTTTTTGTATTTCCTCACTTATTTTTTGAATTTTGTTTAACCATTTAGGTACATTCACCGTGTTTGTATAGAATTAAATAAATCGAATATTTATGGCATCTTGGATCCATATAGTATTCGATGGACAAATAATGATCCAAAAGGGAATGAAGCTTACATTTCAGAACGATTACGTGAGGGGGGAAAGAATGTTACTTAGCACCATTTATCAAATCGTAAGTAATTTTGTAATTGTAATTTATCTGTTATAGTTAGTTTTATTTTAGAAAATACTAATTATATATATATATATATATATATATATATATATATATATATTCGTGTTTATTTAGTGATCATTGGCAATTAATCATCATATCACTTAGGATGAATACGGTAGCAACACTGTGTTCCTTATATCAACCACTTGAGGCTTAAATAAAGCATATTATTAATAGGTAAGTTTATTTTTATATTAAACTTTTTAGTAATATTTTCTTTTGACTTTTTAATTGGTTTAACGCGTAATATGTCTAAATTATTTTTAATGTATAGTGTTGTGTAGCGACACAATATCTTGCACAATATTAGAAAAAAGCCCTAATTTATCTCGCCTAATGTAAGTGGCCAAATTACTTGTGACATTCATTTATATATACTGTTACATGCATGTGTGGTTATAACATTTATGAAATTAATGTTTAAATTTGTAGACGAGCAGACAACCAAAGGGATACGAGTGTGGGTATTATGTAATGAAACACATGTTAAACATTGTCTTCGCCGACATTGTTGATTCATGGGACCATATACATATTATATATGTAATGAATTTTTTACAATAACATATTATTGTTTAAGTTGGATATGATTATCATATATTTGTGATATTCACATTTTTGTACTTTTTTATGTAGACGTTTAACGACGTTACACCATTCCCCTACAACGACTTTGTAGACATTTGTAAGCATTGGGCATATATCTTCAATGTGCTTAAGGGTTCTCAAACATGAGTTTAATTTGTAATATATATGTTTGATATACATTTGAGTTTGATGATGTAAATAATATTTTTTGGATTTGATGAAGTAAATAGTTTTTTTGGCTTTTGATGTAAATTCTATTTACCTTTGTCATATATGTATAAAATCAGGTTCAGAATATAGGTACAAAAATATAATGGGCTGGTAATGCAATAATATTAAAAAAATTAAAAAAAAACTAATAATATTTTACAACGGTTTATACAAAGGACTGTGGTGATAAACAACATGTCTAATATAATTTTTCACGCAACTGCAGAGATTCAAACCCATGACATTGAGACTATATAACAACGGTTGCAACCAATAACCATGGTTATAAGTAGAGCTCTACCTAGTATATCACAACGGTCACGCACCCGTTGTGGTATATATCGAACTTACAACCACACGCTACTTCACAAAGGTGGGTCACGTGTGATGGTATTCCATTTCCAACTGTTTTTGTATATATTTTTCGTAGTAGTGATTCATGTTCACTCTTGCTATGTGTTATACCCCAAATTTTACCCCTTAGATGTCATAACATCTTGCACTTACATTTAGGGTTCACTCTCCTATGCATTGTTGTCTAACCACCTTATATTGCTAGATGTTTCTTTATGAGAGAGCTAGAGTTTGCACAAGAAAGAGGGCAAGATCAATAAGCCAGACCCTTACATGTTTCAAGGTCTCCTAAGACATTCTTTGGCTCCATACAACCGTCACAAGTGTTCACTAGTTGATTGAGACTGGTATGTGAAGTCATTTGTTCAAGAAAGCCAACTGAGGTTCCAAAGGTCAGCCATTTGGTATTGGAAGCTAATCATGAAGTTCCCAAGTCATGGGCCATGATCTCATGAGATCAGGTCAAGAGAAATCAAGAAGAAATCATCAGATCAAGAGTTGTGGAATTAGGGTTTTAACCTGAAGAATCACCAAGGAATCTTGTATGATCAGTCAATGTCTTGATGGGTTCACCAACCATTTGAGCTCACATTCATTCAAGAGGTCTTATTCAACAAGAAATCAAGTGTGCTTGGCTCCCATCACAAGTGCAATGAGCCACAAGTTCATCTGGTCCTAGATTAGGGTTTTGTCAAGAAAAGTCAACCATTGCCTTTGATGTTGATCAAGGTATGATCCCAATCCTTGGGACATGATTCCATATGTTAATAAACATTCTTAGAGGCCATCCATTGGCATTGGAAGAGATTGAGGAAGCAAGATCATCAGAGATCATCCAGTTGAATTCTTGAAGAAAATTAGGGTTTTTACTAAAAAGTAGAGCCTTTGACTTTTGAGGTTTTGATCCAAAATGAAGTGTCCAAGCCACATTCCATCAAGACATGTCTAATTTTTTAGTTAGAGCATGAGAAGTCAAGTTTTGAGAGGTTTCTTGCAAAAAGGGCAAGATTTGGTCCTTAAAATTTTCTAAGTGTGAAAAGTTCACTCCTTGTGCAAATATGGGAAGGTCATAACTTTCAAACTACATATCCAAATTGGGTGACTCAAAGCTTAAATGGAAGCCCTAACCATGAACTTCAAAGTGTATTAGAGGACCTTTCTTCAAAAAAGGCTTAATTTTTAAGTTATGAGACTTGGAAGATAAGATGCATTTATGACAGTGAAATTTTGTCCATTTTGCCCTAGTTTTTACACAAACCTTATGGCTATTTTTCACATTGTTACAAGCTTCAAATCAAAAATCTTTGGACATGAAATTTGTTCCTTGTTCTTCAAGCTTTCCAAGCATGTGTAGAACTCCCCATTTGGATGATTCAATATCAAGATATGTTGCTTCAAAGTTTGATGTTTCAAATTGGAAAAGTTTCATAACTTGGAATTTTTTCTAAGTTCTTTAAGACAACATGGTGTACATGATTTCATTGCATTTTATCTCATAGTTGCAAGCTTCAAAACAATTTGTTTTCCACATGAAAGTTGTTCTATCAAATTCCTACTTTACATAGAACCAAAAATCTCACAAGTTGGATTAATGGTCACCAAGATATTGTGCACTAAAGTTGTCACGATGAAATGTTGTGTACACTTAGGAAATTATGTTTTTTTCACCTCATTGCTACACCAAACTTTACCATTTTTTTACATGTTTCCAAGTTTCATCTCAACTTTTCAACAACATGAAAATTACTCTACTACATGCCCTTTTTCAAAAGAATCAAGAAGCATGTCATTTGGTCCATTGGGTGAGAAACCATCATGTGATCAAGAGAGGTCTTTGGTTTAGTTTCATTACACAAACTTTGTTTCATTTTTTGAATCACAACTTGAACCAAATTCTAAACCATACCACCAAGTACAATCCTACTGATTTTTCATCAGTTTCCAACACACCACTTTACCACAAAACCAATGCAAGAAAAAAGGTCCAAAGTACAACCACTTTGTACTTAGCAAGTTGACATATAAGGGTTAAAAACACAGACCATTATGTAAACTGTTCTGACACCCTTGGTCTTTGCTCTCTCTCTCTCTTTTCTGACTAAGCCACAACACAAGCAATGACTAGATTTTACTTGGCTCAAGAAGGGTAGTAGAAGGCCATGCGTGTAGGATCTTTTGTGATATTTTCCTCTTAGACAAAAGCTAATGTCCACTGTATTTCAAGACCATAAACCAATTTCTCTGGCTATAAAAGGACTCACTCTCATTTGTTCAAACATCATCAGAACATCCATTCACATTGCAAACATACCACAAGAAAGAGAGAGTTGGTGAGCCAAAAAGAGAGGGGAAGATTTGATACACAAGCTGCACAATTCACTCAATTTCATACACATCATAATTAGCAGAGGAAGAGGTTGGATTTCCATAGCTTCCAAGTGAAGAAGCGGTGGACTGAATCCACTTGGTAAGCTTCTTCCATGCCTTCATACTTTCATGTTCAACGTACAACCATTTCTGAATGATACCACATGTACATGCTACATTTGAGTTTAGTTTTGAATGATAATATGAATGGTTTTTTAGCTTGCATTATGTATCTTTGTTCTGTTAGTTTATGACAGTTTGAACACATGATCTTCGTGTCCATTTTTCTTCAAGTTCTAGTTGTTATTTTAAGTGGCTTAGGGTTTAGTGTTGTTCTACCATATGAGCACTACATAATGGTGTTTTGTTTCATGGATTTTGGTTGAGGAACGAGTTTGGAAATGACTGTGGAAGAGAATGGTTTGCCATGGCGTATCTCACTGATTCACGATAGTCTTTAGGGTTTTATTCATGATTCATGGAGGGGACGATGTGCTGGCGAGGCATGGTTGGTTGTTTTTCGTTTTTGTCGTTTTGTAACTTAAAAATCCAAGTGACCGGTTGATTGCTATGTTCACATAATATTTTGTACACGTGACCATGTAATATATCCTCTGGCTGAATTTTTGTTTCATTTATTGGACATGGGCCTTACACAAATCACTAACCACACCCCACTGACAATAGGCCCATGCACATGATACTTGATTCCTAGTTCATTTCAGTATTGCTAATGTACCCCCTGTTTTATTTCTTTTTCAAATACTTTCACTTGTATTTTCATTTCAATTTTACATTATTAAAAAATAGTTTTTCCTCATAGAAAATTCTAAGAAAATTCATAATGACATTTTAATGTTTAAATTAATTTTCTAAAATTTTTGTTTCCATTTTTATTTTATTTTAATAATTATTTCTAATTTTATAAGATTTGGAGTAATTTTGACCTAGTTTATGAATATTCTTTCAAAATATCACTTCTCATTATCTTTTTGAGTTGATTTTCTAGGGTGTCTTAGGACACATTAGAGGGTTATTGTGAGGCCAATTTTTGACTTTGAATGAGGTCCTTTGGTTATGGTTTGATTGCTTTGTTTAACCCCCGATTCTTAGGCTCGATGCCTTTGATGATTCACCTTGAGGTTTTGACTTTGAGAGGGTTATTTTGCCCATATTTTTATGACACTCCATATAATCCTTCTTGATTGTCTTATTTTGAATTTAGACTTTGGTTTTGGACTTGTGTGTCCATCTTCCTAATTTTTTAACACTCCACTAATGTAACAACCATTGTTTTTAACTTGTTTTGACCTAATTCTTTATGGCACTTCTTAAAGTGTTTTACAAGATGAATTTGAGTTAAAAATTTTGTTTTACTCATAACTTCATGATTCATGAGTACTTTGTATGGTTTATTTGGTCACTTATTCATGTTGTTGTGAACCATTTCATTATACTTTGCCATGCTTATACATGGATGTTTATCTAAACATTTCTTGATGTTGTTCATACTTGATTAATACTATTGTCTCTCTTGATTGTTTGTCCCCTTTGAGTTCTTGAACTCTTGTTGCTTATCACTTTCAATTTAATCCCCCTTCCAACACTTGTCTTTACAAGAAGTTGTCTTCCCCTCCTTCCAAAGGAAAGTCTCTCTATTGGCCTCAAAGTCATAGATAACTCATTATCATCTTGGCCTCATAGCCATCTTCCCTTGACCTCATAGTCATACCTTACCATCTTGGCCTCATAGCCATCTTCCCTTGACCTCATAGTCATACCTTACCATCTTGGCCTCTTTAGAGCCCTCTTATAACCCTTGACCTCATAGTCAAAGGTAACTCTTATCAACCCTTGACCTCATAGTCATAGGTAACCCTTGACCTCATATTCATATGGTAACTCTTTAACCCTCGACCTCAAAGTCATAGATAGCTCATTACCATCTTGACCTCATAGTCATCTTTCCATCTTGGCCTCATAGCCATCTTTCCCTCTTGACCTCAAAGTCATAGGTAGTCATACTTTACCATCTTGGCCTCATAGCCATATTCTCTTGACCTCATAGTCATAGGTAACCATCTTTTCTTGACCTCATAGTCATACGTAACCATCTTCCTCCTTTGACCTCAAAGTCATTGGTAGCCATCTTCCACCATTGACCTCAAAGTCATGGGTAATCTTATCCACCCTTGACCTCATAGTCATAGGTAACCTTATCAAACCTTGACCTCAAAGTCATAGGATACTTACTTTTCCCCTTGGCCTCATAGCCATTCAACCCCTACAACTTAGAATTAGAGAGTTCTTTAACTCTATATGAGTGTCTTACTCATTCCCCTTGTAACTTTGGCTATAGTCAATGGTTCCTCACCCTTAGTGAGGTGAACTACGGTTGCTCTGATTCTTTAGTCAGGATACGTAGGCACAAGATGCAACGTCTTGGCGAGCATACTTAGTGTATATACCCTTAGGTCTTTACCTTTAGCACTTAGGTCCTTACCTTTTGCCTTAACACAGTTCCCTTAGCAAGCAAACATAACATAACACAAATACTAGCAAGAGGTTCCTAGAGAGTACTACAGATACTTAGGGTGCTATTACCTTCCCTTAGTATAACCAACCCCAAATCCTAGATCCCCGATCTCTTAGTTGTGTCTTCACATAGCGCAATTAGGGTTTTCTTCGATCTTTACATTTTCCTTTGGATAAATCTAAGCCCGGTGGTGAATTTCAAAGATGTGTGATTCAAGTTAATTAATAGCTTGATATCCGATTCTCACCGCAACACTGTGTTTCTTTCTTTTATGCAAAAACAAAAAAAAATGTATATCAACATTTCTCTCATTCACTTTTATTTATCAAACTTTTGATCTAGCAAACATTGGAGAGAGAATGATGAAAATGAAGTACCAAAATTGTTGATGGTATGCTTTCAAATAGAACTTTGCTAATGATGTATGGCATTGTTTCCATTTCCCAAACACCGAAGAAATAAGGAGTTAATCCCTAGTCAACCACTTTGAGCCTAGAAGTTGGTGTTTCTTTCGGAATCAAAAGCCCTTAATCTTAACCGGGGGAAGGGTAGTTATGTTCAGATAGCTTGATTATGCATTCAATCTTCAAGAGAATCAGTCCATCTATGCAACTCCCAATAAGAGGTTCAACTGCATGCTCTTCTTTGCACACATCATGAAGTGTCGAAGAAGTCTTGAAAAACCAAAAGTTATTGTGGTTGTTCCTTAATAACCAATAATATAGCAGTCACAGCCTTACAACAAAAGAAAGAGCTCGCTAAGTCGAACACCAAAAAAGACAACTTAGGCAAAAATCAGGGCATCTCGGTGGACCGAAAGCTTCAAAGAAGAGGTCAGAGAAAAAAATTAGGGATAAAAAGGCAAAAACATAGCTCATCAAAATCCTCAACAACAAAAAACAAGATTAGGTGACCACCATATCAAGAATCAAAAGGTCACCAAAATTCTTGACAAAAAAAACAAAGGTAGGTGATTGCCACCTTAAGAAAAAAACTTTGTTGGTTCTCAAAGCATCACATCTGCACCTTCAAAACCCTCTTGCAAATTGAATGTATGAGTCGAATTAAGTGAACTTAGGACTGGAGATCATCACGGTGAATGAGATGGGTTAAAATTAAATTTTGAACCTTATATCCTTTTGTTTCAAAAACTATGAACCATGCCACATTACAACCCTCAAAAGACCTATTTGAAGCAAGGTTTATTTTGAAAGAATACTACAGAAAGGTTGCGTTAACTTGACTCCAAAGATATTTGCTAATCATATGTATTGGTATCATGCTTTCACATCACTTTTCACACTTTGCATGTCTAGATCAACATTATGTTCTAATCATTTATCCATTCACTCTATTTCACCAAAATGATCTCGATAAACTTTGATTTCAAAATTTCCATGAGCATTACATTAAAATTACCATTTTGAAGGAATAATTTTATTTGCAAGTCGACATTTAGCATCAAGGGCATTCCAACAATATGCAGTCAGTTGAGGAACTTGATAATGTGAAAGAAGTCCAGTCAAGGGCAAATCACTTCTAGAATCTGTCAATCCGAGCCAACCATTAAAAGATTCGATTAGTCAAGAACAAGTCTCTTTGAAGCCCATTATGGGGAAAGCCACCTCAAGAGCACAGTAAAGCCAACCTTCCAAAGGCCAGTCAATCAGAGGAAAACCGCTCTAAGAGTCAGTGAATCAATGACACACCGCTTCAAGGTCATAAATATTTGGGTAAGTCGTCTCGAGGTCATCTTATGGAAAATCCGTTTCAAAAATCCTTTCGAGGTAAAGATCTTTAGAGACCTAATAAACTAGGGCAAGATGAATTACAAAGGGGCAACATTTTTGTATGTGTGATCTGGTGTATTGATAAGTGGAAATTGTAGCTATTTTTGTATATATGTTTTGTTGCACTTATCGTTGCTTTTTGTTAAATATCATACGAATAAACCCTGTTTTGTTTATAAATGCGTATAGTTTACATTTTAGTGTATATATTGCGTTTCGTGTAAATATCATTGGGTTTAATTTATTTTATCTCATTTTTGTAGGTATTCAAGCAGTGGTATTTTGCCATTGTTGTATAGAGCATTGAATAAGCTTTCCAGCGCTTCAAACCGTGCGTCAATCGGAGTTACGGTTCAAAAGTTATGAAGAAAGCAGACTTTGGATTTTCAAGCATGCTACGAGCGCGCTTAGCGCGCTCCTAGCCCAAGGAAGCATGCTACGAGCGCGCTTAGCACGCTCCTAGCCCAGGGAAGGAGCTGATTCCAGCATGTAGCGCGCTTAGCGCAATTTGAGCGCGCTTAGTGCAGTTTTAAGGCGGTTTAACAATTTTTAGGGCGCGCTTAGCGCGATCTGCGTTGATGACAGCAATAAATATGGGTAAAAAACACATTTTTTTAGGGATGGTTTTAGGGTTTTTGCTCCCAACTCCATCAAACTTCTTTTCTTTAGTAGATTAGCTTAGAAAACATCATGGAAGCTTGCATGTGGATGATCCGAGGTGGATTTCTCATCGATCGGCTCTGACAATCCATGAAGTGTTTGGTTAATTTTTTATTTTCTTCATGTCTTTTTTCTTTGTTGGGTTTGTATATGTTTTTACTTTGATCTTATGTACATTTGTCGCCCATGGCATTATATTTAATTTGCTTTACAAATCTCTATTGGTGATTGTTCTTGATTTTTTCTTTATGCGCGGGGTTTGGGTCGTGTTAGAGATAAACTTCACAAACTTCGATTAAGGATGATGATCTATTAGTTTCTAAATGCTAGAGATAGATTTAGGGCTAACAATCCGTATGGGTGTCGGAACTTAAATGCCTTCCGTGTTTCGAGGCTTCGTGCGCGAGAGTGACGAAGAGAGTGATACGGTTGTTCTCTCAACTCGGTGTGTCAGAGATGAACACTATTGTGAGCGATACCGGGTGATATTGAGGAGTATTGTAAGTTGAGTGTAACTGGTCGATAGGTTTAAGTTTGTGACGAGTGGAATATATACATGTTTGATAAGTCTTTTCTCCGAAGAATGAATTCTTTTTATGTTTATATTGACTTTTCTGTTTTTATGTTTCAACCATTTTAAACCCAAACTCATTAACATTGATATTGTCGAACGGCAGTTCAGTAGCACCGATCTCTGTGGACACGATAAATTCCCGGAAAAATACTTCCAAATCTTTTTGTTGCTTGCCCTACTCTCCATTCAACAAAATGGCGCCATTGTCGGGGATTGGTGTTTTTATTGGATCGCATTGCGATAGTTTCTTTATTTTTGAGTTTTGTAGATATCGTATATATTGTCTATTTTCACTTGTTTATATTGATACTTGTATATGTTTACCATATTTGTGAATTTTACATGTTTTGTATACTTGTAAATTTGGTGTATATGTTTGTTTCTCTTCACGTTTGTTAAGTGTTTGGTTAGGTTTCATCGTCGGTGAGCACTAACCATGTAAAGAGGCAACTTGGAGAAGTGTGTATAAATAATAGGCGTCGAGCTTACGACGTAAAACAAGCATGTTTTATCGTTTTTTGTTCCGCTATTACTTTTTCATTGTATATGGGATTGTGTAGGTGTTAAGTGGAGGCCTACACCAGAAACTTGTTGTTGTACTGGTTTTTCTGGTTCTGGTGTAGCGCGCTTAGCGCGGGTCTGCGCGCTTAATGCGGCCTGCTGTGCTGAGCCAGTGAATTCTTTTAAGGGTTAATACCCATTTTGCCCCCTGCCATATAGGCGCTTTTTGAAAAACCCCCTGTAAAAAAAACTTGCAAAAAAAACCCTAACATTTGAAGATTCTCTCAATTTTGACCTTCATCACATTCAGTCACCAAAAACCTGCCATTTTGACCCCTACCATTTTGGCAGAGTTTTTATTTTGACCCCTGCCATTTTGGCAGCGTTTTCATTTTGACCCCTGCCATTTTGGCAGCGTTTTTATTTTGACCCCTGCCATTTTGGCATTTTTAGTGACTGGATGTGATGAAGGTCAAAACTTAGAGAATCTTCAAATGTTAGGGTTTTTTTTGCAAGTTTTTTTTTTACAGGGGGGTTTTTCGAAAAGCGCCTATATGGCAGGGGGCAAAATGGGTATTAACCCTTCTTTTAATTGTTCACTTAGCTCCCCCTTCTTCCCACTTCCACCAAGGCCTTATATATTAGTAATTATTAGTAATTTTTCTAATTCTTTTGTTGTTGTTTGGACTCAAATTTTGGTTCGATTGCTTGAAATCGCATTTGGTGGTTTTCTGATTTTGAGTGTTTCAACTTGCGAATGCGTGGTAATGATAGTGTTTAAAGTTTTGTACACGTTCAAGGTATGTGTTTATCGCTTTCTAGACTTTAGCATATTCATGATACTTAGGCTTTTTACAACTTTTATGCCATTCATTCTTTTATATACTTGTTCATATGTGAATCACTTTAGTTCCCACCCTTTTTGTGAGGAAGCCTTCCATTGTTCATATATGCTCGGAGTACCAATATTCTTGTTTTAACTGGATTTTATTATGCTTAATCTTTTGTTTGTGTTGATTATTTGAAAGCATGAAAAGGATTAAGGCACTTGTTTCATTATGAGCACAACTACCTTAGCCAAATAGTCAATTCACCTTGTGAGTGTGTGATCGTTTGTAAACCCTTTGAGCCTTTGGTCATTATCCATGTTGTTTGAGTTTGATTCTTGTCAATGAGTGTCAAATTCATTTTTTGTGTGGATCTTGATTGTTGTTTTTTCTTGAACCCTCAACTTTGTGTTGTTGTATGAATTTTTACCTTGCCTTAGAAAGTAGGGAGTATTCACATGATGATGTGGTTGAATTCAAGTTGGGAAGAGCAATGTTTGCTCACTTATGTTGTTGGTTGCTATGAGGTTGAAAAAGAAAAGAAAAGAGAAAAATAAGAAAAATAAAAGAAAAGAAAAAGAAAGAAAAAAAAAGAAAAAAAATTTGAAAAAGCTTTGAAAAAGAAAAACAAAAAGAGTAGAATAATGTTGTGCTAATAAGTTCTATGTGTTTGGTGTAACACTTGGGATTTTGGAAGAAGTTTGATTGAAATTTTGTGTTTGAACTTTTGTGAGTTGATCACTCCCTTAGGTTTAAGCAAGTTTTTGCTTCGATTAGCTTTTGGAATTACCCCTTGTTTGTTCACCTGACCACATTACAACCCTGAAAGTCCTTTTGATTCTTGCTTTTGTGTTTTCAGCATGATTTTTGGATGATTGGATACTTTTGTCTTTTGTTTTCAAGATTGTTGTGTGAGTGAAAAATCCCTCATTTTATGTTTTTCATCTACCGATGATTGTTTTTGTTAGGTGTGATTCACGTTTGAACTTGTGTTGTTTTAGAATGTTTGGCATGATTTTTGTATTTTGCATTTGTTTCGTGACTATGTTATCGTCGTAGTTTAGTGGTAAGTATTTACTTTATGTGTACCATTTTCGATTGAACCATTGCATTTGTTTTCCGTTTTCAAAACTTGTTGATTCATGATTCTTTAGTTATTGCTTTTGTGTTTTTAAGTTTGTTGGGTTTGTTTGAGGACAAATAATTATGTAAGTTGGGGAGAGTTGATAAGTACAAATTATAGCTATTTTTGTATGTATGTTTTGTTGCACTTATCGTTGCTTTTTGTTACGAATAAACCCTATTTTGTTTATAAATGCGTATAGTTTACATTTTAGTGTATATATTGCGTTTCGTGTAAATATCATTGAGTTTAATTGATTTTATCTCATTTTTGTAGGTATTCAAGCAGTGGGATTTTGCCATTGTTGTATAGAGCATTGAATAAGATTTCCAGCGCTTCAAATCATGCGTCAATCGAAGTTACGGTTCAAAAGTTATGAAGAAAGCAGGCTTTGGATTTTCAAGCATGCTACGAGCGCTCTTAGAGTGCTCCTAGCCCAAGGAAGGAGCTGATTTCAGCATGTAGCGCTCTTAGCGCGATTTGAGCGCGCTTAGCACGGTTTTAAGGCGGTTTAACAATTTTTAGGGCGCGCTTAGTGCCCATAGCGCGCTTAGCGCGGTCTGCGTTGATGACAGCAATAAATATGGGTTAAAATACATTTTTTAGGGGTGGTTTTGGGGTTTTTGCTCCCAACTTCATCAAACTTCATTTCTTTAGTAGATTAGCTTAGAAAACATCATGGAAGCTTGCATGTGGATGATCCGAGGTGGATTTCTCATCGATCGGCTCTGACAATCCGTGAAGTGTTTGGTTCATTTCTGATTTTCTTCATGTCTTTCTTCTTTGTTGGGTTTGTATATGTTTTTACTTTGATCTTATGTACATTTGTCACCCATGGCGTTATATTTAATTTGCTTTACAAATCTCTATTGGTGATTGTTCTTGATTTTTGCTTTATGCGCGGGGTTTGGGTCGTGTTAGAGATAAACCTCACAAACTTCGATTAAGGATGATGATCTGTTAGTTTCTGAATGCTAGAGATGGATTTAGGGCTAACAATCCGTATGGGTGTCGGAACTTAAATGTCTTACGTGTTTCGAGGCTTCGTGCGCGAGAGTGACGAAGAGAGTGATACGGTTGTTCTCTCAACTCGGTGTGTCAGAGATGAACACTATTGTGAGCGATACCGGGTGATATTGAGGAGTATTGTAAGTTGAGTGTAACTGGTCGATAGGTTTAAGTTTGTGACGAGTGGAATATATACATGCTCGATAAGTCTTTTCTCCGAAGAATGAATTCTTTTTATATTTATATTGACTTTTCAGTTTTTATGTTTCAACCATTTTAAACCCAAACTCATTAACATTGATATTGTCGAACGGAAGTTCAGTAGCACTGATCTCTGTGGACACGATAAATTCCCAGAAAAATACTTCCAAATCTTTTTGTTGCTTGCCCTATTCTCCATCCAACATGTATTCCCTCAGGAAACAGGCATCTCTGAGGAGAGACGATTGGCCATCAACGTCAGATTTGTTGACGGGGAGGATGGTGGAATGAAGAGCATCTTGGGTACGATCTTGGGAGGCCATGATCGTGATGATGTTTGAAAGTTGTTTTGATCTTCGGTTAAAGAAAGAAGGGGAGAACAAAGGTTCCTACAGACGGCACCACTGATCGTGAAGGCTGGATCAGATCTTGTAGAATCAGGCCGCCAAGTGCGTCAGGGATGCTTGGTCGTATGGAGAGGAGGAGGGGGTGTACCTGCAAGGCACTCCGACGCTCAAGTAAGAAAGGGTCAGAGAAAAGGGGCAAGTACAAAGTATGAGTTTCAAGGGTGAATATTGGATACCTGACCCTCTCAAGCGAGAGGGTTTATATAGAGCCCCCAGCGTGTGGCCAACGATCCTATTTTCGGGGCGAAACAACTGTTTTCCCCAAAGAATAGGTAACTGCCCAAACTAGCCGTTAGGCCGGGCAGGGTATTCGAAACTAGCATTTATGTCAGGCATAAACGCAGTTTCGGGCACCTGTCCTTTGCTGTACGGGCAGCGAGGAAGCCGTACGTAATGGGCATCAACGCCGGGGAGGAACGTTGCATTCCTTGCCCGGTTGGAGGGGCAGAAAGGTCATTTTTGTCCCTCTGTGGATTGGACTTAGGCAATTTGGGCCGCTCTGGAGCAGAGGCGGATTGGGCCAATTCTAGCCATTGGTCCAGTCCAGAACAGGAGCCCCCAAAGTCGTTGCTCCCGAGCATGGGAGTGATGACTTAAGGACTGCTCGTTGCTCCGGGGAGCTAGCATAGAGTCATCGTTTGTAGGCGAGGAAGGTTGTCTCAAAGTGCTCGTGACCCCAGGTGTTCGTGAGATTCGTGGTCGTGACCATGTTGCCTGGTGTACGGGGAGACTAATGGTTAGGCAAAATTTGAAACGCTAGGGCGCCACGTGTACCTAGAGCTCTGTGTAGCAGTTAATAGGCAATGATGGCTAGCGGATAGCCATAATGGCCTACGGGCGCGTGGTTGCACGTACCCCTTTGTATAAAAAGGGGGGAAACCGTTTCATTTGAAACTTTTTCCTTTTGATTCCTCTTCGTCTCTTCTAAGCTCTTGTTCATCGTCGTCTTTAGTGCTTCCGGCCACCACTTCAAGCTTCGAGCAACCTTTTTCTTCTACTCAAATCAAGTAAGTTTTCTGATTTAAGACTTGTTTTACTCCTTTTCATTGTTGCTGGTAGATTTGCATGCGGTTAGGGCTAGTTTAGAGGACGAAACGTGTGATTTTTCGGCGATTGTTGGTGGCGCATGGTGGTTGTGCCACTTTATGCTCCCAACATGTCGCCGGACCTGTTAGAGCGTTTGGTGGGGAAGGTGGTTCACGGCGAGGTTGCATGTGTAACCACCTCGTTCGTTCATCTTCTGGTGGAGCGATGAGTTTTCAGGTAGATCGTTCCCAGATTCCGGTGAGGCTTTGTGATTTTCGGCGAAGCTTCAACCTGAAACTGGGCGTGAGCGCGGGGAGGCTCCTATTCTGGGTTGAGAGTTCCGAGCATATCCTCGTGGGGAGGTTTTTGTTTTCCCTTTGATGTTAGGGCTTAGGCTGGGGATGTTGTCCTCAGCCCTTTGCGCGCCCTTTCACTTGATTTAGCAGTGGAAGGGTGGATTTGATTTGCTGTCGAATTCACTGTCTTTCTCTGCTTTTCAGGTGATCGTAATGGCGACGGGGCCAGACAGAGAAGTTATTCTAGATACGTCCAAAGAGGAAACTGGCTCAGAGGAAAATAGTAGCTCGGCGGCTTCGAGCTCGGCGGCCTCAAGTTCCTCCAGCAATGTCGGGGAGGAAGAAGAGGTTCGGGATGATATGGAGGAGGATGACATCGAAGGGTTCTCCGCGGAGGAGTGGGAGGTGGCCGAACCTTCCGAGCATATTTCTACGTTCGGAAAGTCTTTGGCGGACGTCTTTACGGAGGTAGGACCAGAAGGGGAGTGGAAGGTGCACTTCCCTACTTTGAATGAGCGGGTCTGCATGGATTTCGGGGACCGCTTCACAATGTACGAGTATGCCTTCAAGGAGCTGGGACTGAGGCTACCGTTTACTGATTTTCAGTGGTCGATTTTCGAGCATCTGAAGCTGGCCCCTTCTCAACTGCACCCTAATTCGCTGGCCTTCATCCGGGCTTTTGAATTGGTGTGCGAGCATCTCTCTCTGGGGACCACTCTCCCTCTGTTCTTCGCTGTTTTCCATCTTCAAAGGCAGCTGGCGGGGAATAAGTATGGCTGGGTTTCTTTAAAGCAGCCTTGCAAGCTTTTCAAGCCGTTCTCGGAGTCAATCCGGACTTTCAAGGAGCGGTACTTCTTCGTTGAGCCCATGTCCGAGGTGGCCCAAGACAGTACATATGTATGGGAAATCGAGGTTGACGAGGATGGAAATGAGCTGCTTAACGAGGAGGGGAAATATATTGGGCAGAGGCTCTACAAGTTCCCCATCCGCTGGGCACCCGACCATTTCTCCAAGAAACCCAATGGTTATGTCTTTCAGCCGAGCGATCTGCGCGGGTAGGACGCTGTGGCGTACGAGAAGCTGGTGAAATGGGTCAACTCCTTCAGTCTTACAAGCTGTTGGACGAGCAAGGGCAGCCCTATCTTCGAGGAGGATGGGAGCCAGAGAGTTGAGTGCAGATTCGTCAATGTTAAGGCACTGCTGGAGTGCAAGACTCCCACAGACGCTGAGAAGTTGCTCGGTAGTCTTAGTTATTTAGATTTTGTTTGTGTTATCTCTTTTCCTCGTAGCTAACGTGCTCGTTTTTATTTATTTATGCAGGTGAGATGCCTCAGGCTCGCGATCGCGTGGTGAGGAATGCTATGGAGGAATAAAGCTGGAGCAGCTCCTCCTAAATCTCGGCCTGTTGGTGCCCGTGCTCCTCCTCTTATTCAAACTGTTGCGGGGGCCTCTTCTTCTCCCTCTCCTGCTCCACGGGGATCTCCTCTGCCCTTGACTGGGCGGTCGAAGTGGCCAAGGACATCAGACGCTGTGGACCTTACCCGCGTGCCGGAGAAAGGGAAGTTTGAGCTCCCGCCGTGTATCCTTGATAGGAGGTTCTTTGAAGGTAACTCTTTGGTCGTCCCCCGGGTGGAATCCCTTTGCTTGGAAGGCATGGATTGCCCGAGCAAGAGGGCGTTGGTGGCCCAAGATGCTTCTGCCCTGGTCAGGATGCTGGAGATGGCTGCTGTCTACGCAGAAGGGGACTCTGCACTTGAGTCCGAACTTAAAGCTGCCCGGGCTTCTGAGGCGGCCCTCAAGGAGGAAGTTAAGAGTGCCCGTGAGGCTCGGAGGAAGGCCGAAGAGGAGACGGCCAGGCTGAAGGAGGATGTCTCCAAGCTAGCGGTGGAGAAAAAGGCTGTCGAGGAGCTGAACAAAGAGTTGATGGCGGCCAGCGTCCCGGGTGCCGACGAGCCAGATGATGTAAAAGAGTTGAAGACTAGGTCTGAGCTGGTTGCCCGCATCCTGCTAGCCGAAGATGATGGTATCACCGTGGAAGAGGAGTCTTTTCAAAGCGCCGTGGCTCAATTGCGGGTGGTGAACCCTGGGCTTGAGATCTCTGCTGAGGGTACTCACTATCTTGTGCGTGTTGAGGATGGTCGCATTGTCTTGCCCGAAGGTCTCCTCGTTGTTACCCCCGAGGATCAGCCTGCAGAGGAGCAGGGACCCGAGCCAGAGTCAACCGAGCACGCTGATGAATGAGAAATTTGTAGTTTTTCGATGTTGTTGTAATGAGTCCGGCCTGCGTGCCGTTGTAATTTATTTTTGGGAGGGCATGGCCCCCGTTTTATGTAACAACGTATAATTGTGGTCCTTGCGGCCACTTGTTAAATTATCGCATATTTAGTTATTTTGTTTGCATGACTTTACTTGTTTTTATTTTTGCTAAGTGTTGTATGCATGCTGTGAATGTATGTCCGCCCGTAATAGCGGGTACTTGACTTGTGTGACTATTTCTTTTGGGGAGATTGCTCGTAATAGATGTGTTCGGCGGTGCAGGGAACTGGTCGAACTGTCAAGGAATGTCCTGGCAGGGAGCGGAGCTCAGGTCGGGTTTGAGGCCTGAGTTCGCAGCGTGAACATCCCATCGCGAGCTGGGGTTCTGCCAATTGTGGTACTTTGACGACGGCGATGCTCGATCGAGGACCGCTATTGAGCACTTATCGGGCTCGTTACTGAGCGGGGTTATGCTTTAGTCGTATGCGAAGCTTGTACCTAGACGCGCATAGTGGTCAGTAGCTGACGTTCGTCGTTGCGACGAGTCGAACCGAGGATTTAGCTATAGTATTGTTTTAGCTTTTCAGCGTTCCATGGTCGAGCGAGTTCTTCCCCGGTGAGATGTTCTAGGTAGTAGGCCCCATTTTCCATTTTTTCCCGGACGCGATAGGGTCCCTCCCAATTGGCTGCTAGTTTGCCTTCGCGAGAGTCTTTGTGGTTTCTTCTCAGGACAAGGCTTCCTACGTCGAACTCTCGTCGTATCACTTTAGCGTTGTGCCTGATGGTGATCTTTTGTTTCAGGGAGGCTTCGCGGAGAGCTGCCCCGGTTCTGATTTCCTCGACGAGGTCGAGCTCTTCCCTTAAAGATCTGTCGTTCATCTCCTCGTCCAGGGGCAACTCTGTCCGCCTAGAGGGCACGTGAACTTCGACGGGAGTTACAGCCTCAGTTTCGTATGCTAAACGGAAGGGTGTTTCCCCAGTTGTCGAATGGGGAGTTGTACGGTATGCCCAGAGCACGCTGTGTAGCTCCTCGACCCATGTCTTCTTTGTTTCATCTAGCCTTCGCTTGAGGCCTCGAAGGATGACTCGGTTAGCTATCTCAGCCTGCCCGTTTGTTTGGAGGTGTTCAACGGATGCGAAGTGTTGCTTCGTGCCCAGTTGGGCGACGAAGTCCTGAAACTTCTTGTCCGTGAACTGTGTCCCGTTGTCCGTTACTATCGCTTGGGGAATACCGAAATGTGCAAGGATGTTTTGTTTGTAGAAGCGCAGGATGTTGAGAGCAGTTATTTTGGCCAGAGCTTCTGCTTCTATCCACTTTGTGAAGTAATCTACGCCCATTATGAGGTACTTATTCTGACTTGATCATGCCACGAAGGGTCCTAGGATGTCTAGGCCCTACCAGGCGAATGACCACGGGGAGGACATAGCCTTGAGCTCGTTGGGTGGAGCTAGGTGCATGTCCCCGTGCCGTTGGCATTTATCGCACTTTTTCACGTGCTCTTTTGCATCATTTTGCATAGTTGGCCAGTAGTATCCTGCTCGGAGGGCCTTTCGAGCAAGGGACCTTCCGCCGAGATGTTGAGCGTTGATTCCTTCGTGGATTTCGCGCAGGATGTGCGCGACCATTTCTTCCTCGACACATTTGAGTAGTGGAATGGAGAACCCCCGTCTGTATAGTTTGTCTTCGACCAAGACATAAGAGCAGGCTCTTCGCCTGACTATGCTGGCCTCCTTTGGGTCGGACGGGAGTTCGTCCTTGGCGAGGTAGTTGTAGACTGGGGTCATCCAACAGTTGTTGTCGCCGATCACCTGCACGTCGAGTGTCGGGGAGGCCTTCTCGATGCTGGGTCAAGGAAGTACTTCCTGTATGATGGATTTGTTTTCGCCTTTCTTCTTTGTGCTGGCCAGTTTAGACAGCACGTCAACTCGTACGTTATGTTTGCGGGGAACGTGTTTCACTTCTACTGTTGTGAATTTCGCTATTTCCTTCTTTACCAGGGCCAAGTATTCGGCCAGGTTGTCGTTTTTGGTTTGGAATTGATCGATAAAATAGCAAGTGTACTATTTTTCTCGATGTAGTAATAATTGGGGAAAACCCCAGTGTCGGTCTCTTGAGGACTGCGCAGTGAAATAAGTCTTTTTCCACACAATTTCAATTGAACAAAAGTTTTGGTTGATAGTTTGTTTTTAGCTAAATAGAATCAGTACTACTAGAACATAATAATAAATAAAATAAAGGTTGTACGAATATGAGAATCGTGCTAGGGACGGTGTATAATTTGTAATGCAATGACTTAATTTTTTCCTCGACTCTAAAGAGACATGTATCAAACCTTATCTTTCCTATGTTCTATATTGTTTTTCTAAAATTCCTTTAAAGAAAAACCTTTGGTATTCTTCCTCGGCCCTAATTCCTCAGTGGCCAAGGAAGAATATCAAGCAATAGTTCTGACATAAAAAGGTTTTCACAGGGTATTCCAATTCCTCGGTAATATCTACCGTGATAAAAATTATGCAACAAGGTTAGAGTGGTTGGTCAGACCAAACCCTAACTACGATCAATTATCAGATCTTCCAAAAAGATAAAGCATTAAGCACGTTGCATAAAATAAAGAATAAAATGAAACACACAATCTCATAGATTAAGAAATTCAAAAGTCATTACAAAAGCAGCTCAGGGACACCCTCTAGCATTGAGGGGTATAGCCTCTCATGTTCATAATTGAAATAAAAA
Source organism: Lathyrus tuberosus (assembly GCA_022829125.1). Taxonomy (NCBI): domain Eukaryota; kingdom Viridiplantae; phylum Streptophyta; class Magnoliopsida; order Fabales; family Fabaceae; genus Lathyrus; species Lathyrus tuberosus. The sequence continues at coordinate 3,369,301 of JALAZF010000525.1, forward strand.
TAGGATAACAATGAAAAATAAACATTACGATGAAATTCGGTTCCCTTGGATCGTCAATTGCTTCCGCTCTTGATCGATCCTTGTTCTCCGAGAATTCGTCGAAATCTCTACACCCAAAATTCTCTCGTTCAATTCCACCCAAAATCGAAAAGTCCCTTTTCCATCCTTCCTCTCAGCATAAATATCAGATCACATTTTAACCGCGCAAATTCTCCAAAATACCCCCAGAAGTCATAAACTTGAATAAAATACAATACAAGGAATTTCACTCCCAGGAGCCCTGACACGGGCCGTGTCAGGTGACACGGGCAGCCGTGTCAGGCTGCTGACTTGGGCTGGCCCATTTTCTCCTTCAGGGGTCCTGACACGGGCTGTGTCCTGTGACACGGGCCCCCGTGTCAGGCTTCTGACTTAGCAATCTTCTCTTCAAATTTTCCCCTTCTCCTATACCTCCTGACACGGGCCGTGTCAGGTGACACGGGCACCCGTGTCAGGCCTCTGGGACACCACTTTTTAGTCCTTCTCGCACTCCGAAACGCTGTTTTGGATGCGTCCGATTAACTTGTTATTGTGAACCTGAAAATATGCTGAAAACAACCACATCAAAGGCACCAATGGTACAAAACAATAAAAACATTCATAAACAACTTACTCGACAAAAACATGAAAACAAAGTGCAAAAACAAACAACTAAACTTAAATATCGAACGTAACATGGAAAACGAACGACACAGACGACTGAAAATATACGGTTGAAAACCACTGATCAAACTCCCCCAAACTTAAACTTTTGCTTGACCTCAAGCAAAAAGCTTGCATAAACACATAAAGCACAAATGAACTGTCTTAGAAAACGTGAGTCAAAGTGATGATACTCATACGTGAGTTTTTCGTTCCAAGTCACTCAATAAGTAGTCTCGGTACTTTTCCATTTACAAAGGTATCACACAAACACTAAACCGCGGTGAAACCACGGACCTACATCTCCCTTTTGGTAACCTCTCCGACTATGCTTTGGGCTTAAGTCTTATTTTTCGATTTTCAACCCCTTTCAATCGGACAATCACTTTAAGGCTTTTATGATTTTTCCTCGCATGCACAAGATCGATCAAAAAAAAATTTTTCATTGGCACCGTTATTTTCTTTGTCCACTTTGGGACGGCTTTCAAGGTCAATCGCCGTTAGGCTGAATAACCGGGTGAGGGTTACCCAACTTAGAAGGACTGGTCGTCTAATCGCCTTTATTCACACTTTATTACAAATTTTTTTATTTTCATTTTTTTTTTCGATCAACCTTGTACACATAATTCTTATAGATTAAGCCCGACTGTCAATATAAACTACTCAGGGAATACTTCTCAGATCAAAGTACTATGGCACAAATCTACATGTCAGACTCGTTCCTTACTCGAAAAACTAAGGGTGTTTGCGGTATACCTAAGTCTCAAGATTTTTCCAATTTCCTCATCAAGCTTCTTTTCACTCGAACTCTATATACTTTCTCCTCACTCACTCACAAATACGGCTCAACACTATTTTCATAAATTTTCTTTTTTTGTTCAAATTCGGGGTGTTCTCACAATGGACCTCAAACGCAACTTCAAACTAAAAACCAACACGAAAAGAAAAACTCAAATAGAATTGACAAAAACAAAAACAAAACAAAGCACATAAATAAATACCCCCCCCCCAACACTTGAACTCAACAGTGATCTCATTGTTTAAGAACTAGTGCAGTAGGGGACTCACAGAACTCACTGAGGAGGAGGTTGGTCTTGCAGCCTCATCTACCGCATCCACTCGTGCATTTCCCCAATCAGGTTCCCTTGACGGGTCTGCTCTCCCCTAATTTCTCCTATCTCGGTGCGCAACCAGGTCCAGTGGTCCTGTGTCATAGAGAATGAGCCTGCACTCGAACCACTGGTGTGAGGGCGAACAGTCTGATGAGGTTCCGGTTCAGTCCAGAAGCCTTCGTGGTCTTGGGTACCTGCACCAAAAGTATCATCCTCCTGTTCGTCCACTACGTTAAGGACGGCATCTCCATAACACCAATTATCTAAATCATCAATCCCACAACGGTGGGGGTTAGGCAGATACATCAAAAACAGACCAGAACACATTAATGAATAATAACCGTCAGTTACGGTGATCATACCTTGTTGGACCAATGCATTCATGTCCAGACGGGTCTTACCTGCTACTGGGGTTTCACCCAGTCTATCCTGATCATATCCCAGGTGCTCAGCAATTTGGGTAATCATACCCCTAACCGATATGCCACCAGATGTGGCTCGGCCTACTCGTCCCAAGTAATCAGCCGCAAACGCAGCCACACTCACCAGATTGCGATTAGCCATCGCATGCAGTAAAAATAACTCCTTTTGAGTATCTACTCCTGTACTATCTCCCCTGCCAAACAGCGTATACGCCAAACACTTTTGAGCATATCGGAAACAGGGGTTTTGGATCCCTGAAGCCTTGGCACCTTTTGCTACATAGTCTGTGTGTCCGGTGATGGTTATCCAGAAAGCACGCGCATCAAATTCCTCTGGAACGAATCCGGGACCAATAATAGGGAGATTTAGAATTTTCCCAATATCCTCGACTGTCAGCTCATGGTCATTGTTATACAGCCTGAAACTCAAAGTACCAAAGAAATAATTAGAAGTACCTGTCCATTTTTTTCTCAACTTAAATTCGATAGTGCTTAAAAACTCAAGAGTTATGCGCTCATATGTCGGCGCCTCGTATTGCATGAATTTAAGCATACCTAATGTGTGGAACATACGATCCACTTCAACAGACAATCCTAACTGAGCAAGAGTTTCTGGACATGAATACCTGGTTGGTGTTATTTTGCGCTTTACATGCATGTTATACCTCTTTTCATGCTCCTCATTATCAAACAGAATGCCATGGGTATTAGGCCTCCGGATGGGCGCTTCGGTGGGCGCGATGGCTCTGCAGCAGCCTGTTTACCTCTATCCGCTCGCTTCGGGGGCATTTTCATCACCTGAAAAATATCAAAAAAACTGGAACAGAGGTTATCGCAAAAATAAAACCGTAGAAGTGTGGAGGATGATGTGGTGAACGTTTTTTGTGAAGGCCGTGTGGTGTTTTGATGAGTGGGTGTTGGTGATTTTTAAGGTTTTGTGAGGAGAAGGTTATGGAGTTTTTAGGTTTTGGAGATAGGGAGAGGAAGAAGATGAAATTATGGTATGAAAAATTGAATAATAAGTGGTTAATGGAGGGATAAAGAGTGGTCAAAGAGTTTAAATGCATGGGTCCCATTCATTAAAGTTATGGAAAATAAAAGAGAAATAAAACAAAATAAAACAAAAAACAAAAATTTAAAAAAAGTCTGAACCCGCGCACCCTGACACGGGCCGTGTCCCGTGACACGGGCGGCCGTGTCAGGATTCTGTTAAGTCACCAAAACTTCAACTTTTCCATCATCTGCCCCAGGTCGCCTGACACGGGTCGTGTCCCATGACACGGGTGGTCGTGTCAGGCTTCTGTAATCCTCCCAAATCTTTGTTTTCCACACTTCTGGCCATGTCCTCCTGACACGGGTCGTGTCCTGTGACACTGGAGGCCGTGTCAGGGCACTATTTTTCTCCGAAAACTCATCCCGACTAATCTTTTCAGCCCAATTCTTTGACACTTATCATACTCCCTGCTTGCTCTGTAAGTACAACAAAATCTACGTCTGCAAAAAAAATTATGATTAGCAATAAAAATCGTGGGTTGCCTCCCACGCAGCGCTGCGTTTAACGTCGCATGGCTCGACGGTCCTCCGTCCTACAGAGTAAGACGAATGACATCAACTTGTCCAACAACATCTCCTTGGTAATAGGGCTTCAATCTCTGCCCATTAACCTTAAAAGTATTTCCGTTTGCTTGATTTTTCACTTCAATTGCTCCATGCGGAAACACCTTATGAACAACGAATGGTCCTGACCATTTAGACCGAAGTTTTCCAGGGAATAATTTCAACCTGGAGTTGTACAAGAGGACCTGTTGTCCCTCAAAGAAGTCCTTCCTCACTATTCTTCTGTCATGCCACTTCTTTGTTTGCTCTTTGTAAACCTTGGCATTCTCATAAGCTCAGTTCTGAAATTCTTCCAACTCATGAAGTTGAAGGACCCTGGAACTTCCTGCTTGGGACAAATCCATATTCAGAAACTTAGATGCCCATAACGCCTTATGTTTTAATTCTAGTGGCAAGTGACAAGCTTTCCCATAAACTAGCTGATACGGAGACATTCCGATTGGTGTCTTGAATGTCGTTCGATAGGCCCATAAAGCATCATCCAACTTTATTTCCCAATCCTTCCGCGATGAACTTACAGTTTTCTCAAGGATTTGCTTCAGTTGTCTGTTTGAGACCTCAACTTGTCCACTTGTTTGGGGATGGTAAGGGGTAGCAACTCGATGTTTCACATTGTACTTCAGAAGTAGTCTTTCCATAAGATGATTTAGGAAATGAGTTCTTTCATCACTGATAAAAGCTCTCGGCACTCTAAACCTAGCAAAAATGTTCTCTCTCAAGAACTTAACTACCACTTTTGCCTCATTAGTGGGCAATGCAACAGCTTCAACCCACTTAGATACATAATCCACTGCTACCAAGATATAGTTCTTCCCAAATGACGGCGGAAATGGGCCCATGAAGTCAATCCCCCAAACATCAAACAGTTCAACCTCTAACATGAAGTTCTGAGGTGTTAGTTCTTGGATTGGCTAGAATTTTGGTAAAACAAAGTATGTTCAATGTTGATGTCAAGGTGGTGATGTTGCAACATTGAGTTTTAACACTGGGCTGTGTTAAGTATTTAAATTGCTGAAGTTGGATGTCTGATGTCACATGGCGATGTTGTGACATTAGATCTGCAAAATTAATAACATCAGGTTGTGATGTTGTTAGGGTTTGCGTGTTAGCTGGAATTATGGAGAGTGAGATGTCTCATTGGATGCGAATATCTTGGGATAGATATTTTCTGCTGCATAGGAGATCTGGTGCGGATTTGTAGGAGATTTAAAAGGTTGAAGATTTAAAAAGATTTTAGGAGAAAATCTGTTTTAAATATTCAGTTTTAAATAACAAATCAGATCAGATATTGTAGTTGGTCCAAGTACAATTCAGGTAGCTATATAAAGCGCACAAGACCAAAGGAAAAAGTGACAGAAATACAGAGAGAATATCAAGAGCATAGGCTGAGTATCTTGAGTATTTTGTACGGGTTTTGTATACATAATTCTAGGTAGAATTGTTGTGTCGTTTTCTGTCCTCTCTTAGAAGTTGTGAAGCAATAGAGAGTTTTTACTTGATCAAAGCTGTGAAGTAAGATCAAGGTTGCTCAAAGAGGTTGTTCCTTGAGTATTGTTTTAGGGATTGAATAATGTTCTCATATCTAAGTGGTTTCTTAGGTAGAAAGTCACTAGTAGGAATTAAGTTTAGGAGATTGTCAACTGGGTTGTCGAGTCTGTAAATTAATTCTACAAGTAGTGAATTTCATCCCTGGCTTGGTAGCCCCCAGACATAGGTAGTCAGACCGAACTGGGTGAACAATTCCTTGTGTTATTTTGTTACTGTTATTGTTGTCCATTTGCAGAGTGTGTTGTTGTGATATCGCACCTTAACATCACACGTCTGATACCAGAATTTCAATTGGTATCAGAGCAGGCATCCTGTCTGTCTCTGGGTGAGATCTAGGGAAGTTACTTTCTGGTGTAAAGATGGACAAAGAAGTTGGAGGATCGTCAACAGACCCCCTATTTTGGATGGATCCAATTATGACTATTGGAAGCCAAGGATGACTACCTTCTTAAAATCCTTGGACAGCAGGGCATGGAAGGTCATTATTAAAGAATGGAAAGCACCTGTTGTGTGTGAAAAAGATGATGCTGGCAAAGATAAAGAAGGCACTTCAAAGCCAAAGCCTGAAGAAGAATGGACCAAGGAAGAAGATGAGCTTGCCCTTGGAAATTCCAAAGCTCTAAATGCAATTTTCAATGGAGTGGATAAGAATATTTTCAGGTTAATAAATACATGTGAGGTTGCTAAGGAAGCGTGGGATATTTTGAAGGCCACTCATGAAGGTACATCTAGAGTTAAAATGTCAAGACTTCATATTCTAACATCAAAATTTGAAAGCCTGAAGATGAAGGAAGATGAGACTATTCATGACTTCCACATGAATGTTCTGGAGCTGGCTAATGCATCCAGTGCTCTTGGTGAAAAAATGTCAGATGAAAAGCTTGTAAGGAAGATCCTTAGGTCCCTTCCTAAGAAGTATAAGATGAAGGTAACTGCCATTGAAGAATCACAAGACATCAGCAAGATGAGAGTTGATGAGCTCATTGGATCTCTTCAAACTTTTGAGCTTGGGTTGAATGAGGAAGAACCAGAAAAGAAGCCAAAGAGTATAGCCTTGGTGTCAAATGATCAAGAAGAAAAAGGAAAGAGTTCTGAATCCCAGGAGGATCTATCTCAGGCCATAGTTATGTTGGGAAGACAGTTCAACAAAGTGTTCAAGAGAATGAATAATAACTCCAGGCCTAATGTCAAGAACATATCTTCTGACATCAGCAAGTCAAAAGAGAAGGATGAAGAGAAAAATGCCCAAGATAAAGGAGTTCAGTGCTTTGAGTGTGAAGGGTATGGACATGTTAAGAAAGAGTGTCCCACCTTCTTGAAAAAGCAGAAGAAGGGCATGACAGTTTCTTGGTCTGACTCTGATAGTGAAAGTGAAGGTGAGTCAGCAAAGCATGTTAGAGCTTTAACAGGAATTGTTGTTTCTGATGATGATTCTAGTGATGGAGAAATAACTTATGAGGAGTTAGCATCTACTTATCAAGAGCTGTGTCTAAAAAGTGCTGAGATTTGTCAAGAAAATAAGTGCCACAAGCAACAAATTGCTCAGCTTAAGAATGAAAAAGCTTATCTGGAAAATGAAGTTGTACTAGTTAAAGCTCACCTTGATTAAATGACCAAGTCTGTTAGGATGCTGAGCTGTGGTACAGACACACTTGATAAGATACTTCAGACAGAAAAGGTTGCTGGTGATAAGTCTGGTATAGGATATGTGGCAAGCACTTCAGGAGCAAATGAGGAGGGTTCCCAACCAATGTCTCAAACTAAGAGACAGGATCCTACCCCTAAGAGGGTTGTTCAGCCTCAGAATGCTGAGAAAAGGAATGGTCCCCATAAGATGCAGTCTCAAGGAGCTAGTCAGTATATGCCTCCCCAATATCACAAGAGCATGCAAGCTGCAAGGTTGAAACAGAACATGTCACATCAGATGTCTCAACATAAGGAAAACTGGTAGGATATGAGTACAACAACGTTGTGCCTCATCACTATGGAAGAAGGAAACCTCATCACCATGGGAGACAGCCTAGAAGACAGCATCCTCAGTTCAGGAGACAGTCTACCTATGGTAAAAGACATCAGCACCATAGAAGACAGACCAACTCTGGAAGTAAGAGACAACACTATGGGTGGAAGCCACAGCAATATCAGCATAATGGTAGAAGATATAACCAATTCAGAGATGACAGGGTTAGATGCTTCTATTGTGGAAGGTTTGGACATATGCAGTACTCCTGTTTTAAATTGCATGGTTATCCACAATCTGCTCCTCAAGGCAAACCAAAGGAAGTCAGACCCAAAGTTGCTAAACAATGGGTTCCTAAGGAGAAGGTGAAATGTCTTTTAGCACACACCTCAGATAGACATGTTGATAAGGATACATGGTACTTTGACAGTGGATGCTCAAAGCATATGACTGGATTCAAAAATTTGATAGTTGAAGTCATTCGTTGTCCCTCTCATGAGGTTATGTTTGGCAATAGCGAGAAAGGTGCAGTTGCGGGAATTAGAAAAGTGAAAGGTGATGGTAGACCTGAACTTGACAATGTTCTATTTGTCAATGGTTTAAATGCAAATTTGATCAGCATAAGCCAATTGTTTGATGAAGGGTACAAAGTTAACTACACTAAAGATGAGTGTGTGGTTTCTGATGAGCATAATAAGGTTGTTATGAAGGGTGCCAGAACCAAAGATAACTGCTATCAGTGGATTTCCCTTGAAGGTAATTCAACTAATGATGCTCAAGTTGATGTTATAACATCAGACTATGACGTCAGGATGCTAAAAGGTCACTCAGAGTTAATGAGTTCTGATGTAAATTTTTTTAAATTTTTAAAAGGAAAGTCTTTATGGAGGGAGAAAATTAGTAATTGGTCTTTAAGAGGTACTCAAAATCAGGCGCCTTACCACATTGATTCTATATCAAGATTCATCAAAGGGTTCTCGTCTCAACGGTTCATCTCCCTCAACAAAATAGAAAAATCTTCTCTAAACCTAGTCTGTTACAAAGGAACGATGTTTTCCCCATCCAAGAACTCTGATTCTCAAAGACCTGCGCATGTCCGAACTAGGGTTTCTTCGGAAAAAGAACTTGGTGACAAAAACACATTCCTATGGCACTTCCAGACTCAGGTAACTCTAAACATTCAACCAAGCTGAATAAAACTGAAACTAGGTCATCATCCCCTCAAGCTGTTGAGAAGAAGTATGATGTGGACATGCATTTGGAGCAGATTGCCACCAAAATTCTTGAGAAGGGAATACGGGTGAAAGGGATTTCTGTCCCATTAAGGCAAATGCCTGCTGAACAGGTGGACTCTCAAAGTGAGGACACAAATCTTCAAAGACTGGCCTTAATTGTGATTCGAGACGCTGAAAGTGGTAATAAAGAAGAAGATATTGAAAATACTGATGTCTTCTTTGATGTCAGAACATCGTCCCCCAGGAATGAAAGTCACAGGTGTAAAGGGAAGGATCAGGTTGAGGTTATAGATGTTGAGGACTCATCTGATAGTGATATCATTGGTAATGCAAGAAGAAGGGAGGATAGGAAAGGGAAAGGAGTGGAGTCTCTTCCTAATGAAAATATGGTCAAGAAAAGGACTTCTGTTGCAGACTCTCCCAAGTCGTGGAGAAAAGTTGCCAGGTCTGGCAAGAAGAGGAGAATCAGGGAAGAATCAGATTCAGAGTGTGATGTTCAAGACATCAACCCTGTGAGGAAGAGAGCTGGTGATCAAGTACCGGATAACATCTCATTTCACTGTGCCAGAAGTGCATCCATGTGGAATTGTGTGAACCAAAGAAGGATAGCTCTGGAAAGAGAGCTAGTGGCAGATGACTTAGAGCCTACTGGAATTGTAGATCTAATTAAGTTTGCTGGTCTCATAAGGACTGTGTCAGGACTATCTAGTTGCTATGATAGACTGGTCAGAGAATTTATAGTGAACATCCTTGAGTCTATTGATGACAGCAAAAGCCTAACCTTCAGAAGAGTTACTGTCAGGGGTAAGTGTGTCTGGTTCTCTCCTAAGGTGATCAATGCCTACTTAGGAAGAAGTGAGGTAGATTATGAAGAATTAGAAGTGTCTAATAATGTTATCTGCAAAGAAATCACAGCTGGTCAGGTAGAAGTTTGGCCTTCAAAAGGAAAGTTATCAGCAAGTTTATTAAGTGTGAAATATGTTCTTCTTCATAGAATAGGTGTTGTTAATTGGGTTCCTACTAACCACAAGACCTCTATTTCTGCTGGGTTGGGCAAATTCGTTTATGCCATTGGAACAAAGAGACTAATTGATTATGTCTCTTACATATATAATCAGACTATCAAGCACGCTGCAACAAGAGCTGTGAAGTTGCCTATTGCATTTCCATCCCTCATTTGTGGGATAATACTGTCTCAGCATCCTGGGATTCTTCACCAGGATGATAGTGTGTGTAGAAAGAAGCCTGAATTGTCTTTTCATCAGAAGTTATTTACAGGAAAACATGTTGCTGATAATGTCAAGGCATCTGCCTCAACATCTACTAATCATACTCATGTCAAGACTGATATGATTTTTGAACTGGAGGAAGCCTGTAAAGAACTAGATGAAGTCATCAAAGTAAACATTGAAAGGAAGGACATGTTTAAAAAATTACTTATGTCCCTGAAGATGAAAGAAAAAGAAAGTGAGAAAGTAGTTGCTGAGAAGACAGATGAGTCTGACAATGACAGTCCAAAAGAAGATGAAGAAAATGATGATCTCAGCTCAGATGATCAAAGCTTTTAATGTTCCTCTTAATTAGTAGTTTTAGTTTTATTTTCTGTCTTTGTTTCAGCACTTAATGTGCTTGGTTTTGTAATTTGAATATTGTGCTGTTATATGCACCTGTTTATGTTTTTGTTTCCTTCTATGATTTGTTTTGCCTGGTTGCTAACTGTGAGGCTAACAATGAGAGCTAGGGAGTACTAACTGTAGTTAATAAGGCTTCTGATTGAAGCTTGTCTAATTGTGGCTAAAAAGGGGGAGAAGTAGCCAAAGAAAGAAAGCTCAAAAGTACAAATGTCAAATGAGGTCAAAGGAGTTGTGGTGCTGTCAAAGGAATATGCAGAAATTAAGGGGGGGTAATGAGTAATTACTGAACTACGTACTGAACTGCGTGATCAGCTGGCTTTGCTGGTTCATGATTGAGGGGGAGCAACATTGTTGAAAATTGTTGCAGTTGAAGATGGTGCTGCAGCAGAGTTTTGAGAAGTTTCTATGATACTGCTGCTGCTGGATGCTGAAGTGAATTGAAGATGCTGCTAATGTTGAATAATTGTGTGCAGCTGGTTGAAGATTGTAGATGTTTTGCTGATGCTGCGTGGAGTTTCAAAATCATTGATTGAAGTTTTTCCACTGCTGAAGTCTCTGAAGGTGCAGAGATTGTTTTAGCCAAAATTAGCCAAAGGGGGAGATTGTTAGTTCTTGGATTGGCTGGAATTTTGGTAAAACAAAGTATGTTCAATGTTGATGTCAAGGTGGTGATGTTGCAACATTGAGTTTTAACACTGGGCTGTGTTAAGTATTTAAATTGCTGAAGTTGGATGTCTGATGTCACATGGCGATGTTGTGACATTAGATCTGCAGAATTAATAACACCAGGTTGTGATGTTGTTAGGGTTTGCATGTTAGCTGGAATTGTGGAGAGTGAGCTGTCTCATTGGATGCGAATATCTTGGGATAGATATTTTCTGCTGCATAGGAGATCTGGTGCAGATTTGTAGGAGATTTAAAAGGTTGAAGATTTAAAAAGATTTTAGGAGAAAATCTGTTTTAAATATTCAGTTTTAAATAACAAATCAGGTCAGATATTGTAGCTGGTCCAAGTCCAATTCAGGTAGCTATATAAAGCGCACAAGACCAAAGGAAAAAGTGACAGAAATACAGAGAGAAGATCAAGAGCATAGGTTGAGTATCTTGAGTATTTTGTACGGGTTTTGTATACAGAATTCTAGGTAGAATTGTTGTGTCATTTTCTGTCCTCTCTTAGAAGCTGTGAAGCAATAGAGAGTTTTTACTTGATCAAAGCTGTGAAGTAAGATCAAGGTTGCTCAAAGAGGTTGTTCCTTGAGTATTGTTTTAGGGATTGAGTAGTGTTCTCATATCTAAGTGGTTTCTTAGGTAGAAAGTCACTAGTAGGAATTAAGTTTAGGAGATTGTCAACTGGGTTGTTGAGTCTGTAAATTAATTCTACAAGTAGTGAATTTCATCCCTGGCTTGGTAGCCCCCAGACGTAGGTAGTCAGACCGAACTGGGTGAACAATTCCTTGTGTTATTTTGTTACTGTTATTGCTGTCCATTTGCAGAGTGTGTTGTTGTGACATCGCACCTTAACATCACACGTCTGATACCAGAATTTCATGAGGCATCTGATTCCTCTTCGATATATTCCCAGTTCTCTGACATTTATCGCACTCTTTTACCATCTCCTGTGCGTCTTTGAACAATGAGGGCCAGTACAATCCTGACTGCAGGACTTTAGACGCGGTTTTGTCACCACTGAAGTGCCCCCCATATTCAGAATCATGACATGCCTTCAGAACATTCTTCTGTTCCTCTTCGGGCACACATCTTCGTATCAAACCATCAACTCCTCTCTTGTATAAGTAAGGGTCATCCCATAGGTAGAACCTGCAATCATGAACAAACTTTTTCTTTCTGTTAGAGTCAAAGTCATCGGGTATGATACCACCCACTAGATAGCTTGCATAATCTGCAAACCAAGGGACACCAACAACAGCAAGGATGTGTTCATCAGCAAACTCATCCTTTATTGGGCGCTTATCATGGGTTTCCTCAATGGGTGACATCCGAGAGAGGTGGTCTGCCACAGTATTTTCACAACCTCTCTTGTCACAAATTTCCACATCAAACTCTTGAAGTAATAAGATCCATCTCAGGAGCCTTGGCTTGGAGTCCTGCTTAGCAAAAAGATACTTCAATGCAGCATGGTCAGTATAAACAATAACTTTCGATCCCAACAAATATTGCCTAAATTTATCAAAGGCATAAACAACAGCTAGCAACTCCTTTTCGGTAGTTACATAGTTCATTTGTGCAGGGTTCAACACATGACTAGCATAATAGATAACATGTAAGAGCTTATCTTTTCGCTGTCCAAGAACAGCCCCTACTGCAATGTCGCTAGCATCGCACATGATCTCAAACGGTATAGACCAATCGGGGACGATAACTATGGGTGTCGATACTAGTTTATTTTTCAGTGTCTCAAATGCATCGGCACACTCCTTATTAAACACAAAATCCTTGTCCTTAACCAAAAGTGTGGTTAGAGGTTTGGCTATCTTAGAAAAGTCTCTTATGAACCGGCGGTAGAAACCCGCATGGCCTAAGAAACTTCTTATACCTTTTTCGTTCACCGGAGGTGGTAACTTTGAAATTACCTCCACTTTAGCTTTGTCCACTTCGATCCCCTTGTGAGAGATCTTGTGACCTAAAACAATGCCTTCGCGAACCATAAAATGGCACTTCTCCCAGTTGAGTATTAAATTGCTTTCCTGGCATCTTTTCAAAAAAAGAGAAAGGTTAGTTAGACATGTATCAAAGGAAGAGCCAAATACCGAAAAGTCATCCATGAAGACTTCCATATGCTTTTCAAGCATGTCAGCAAATATGGAAGTCATGCACCTTTGGAAAGTAGTCGGCGCATTACATAACCCGAATGGAATTCTCCTATAGGCAAAGATTCCATAAGGGCATGTAAAAGCCATCTTCTCTTGATCTTTTGGTGCAACCGCAATTTGGTTGTACCCGGAGTATCCATCCAAGAAACAGTAGTAATTATGACCTGCTAGCCTTTCCAACATTTGATCAATAAAGGGTAATTGGAAGTGATCTTTTCTTGTAGCCAAATTCAGCCTTCAGTAGTCAATGCACACACGCCATCCCGTGACCGTCCTCGTAGGAATTAACTCATTTTTTTCATTTGTGATCACGGTAGTTCCTCCTTTCTTCGGTACCACATGCACCGGGCTCACCCACGAACTATCAGATATGGGATATATGAGGCCTGCATCAAGTAATTTAACTGCCTCTTTTCTTACTACCTCCTTCATGGTTGGGTTTAGTCTTCTTTGAGGTTGGACCACCGGTTTATGATCGTCTTCCATAAGAATTTTATGCATACAAACCGTTGGACTTATTCCCTTCAAATCCTCAATCTTCCTACCCATGACACCCTTGTACTCTTTCAGAACCTCGACCAACTTCTCTTCTTGGATACTCTTTAGGCTCGAGCTTATGATGGCGGGACATTTACCCTCGGTGTCTAGGAAGACATACTTAAGATTTTCCGGAAGTTGTTTCAATTCGTTCCCTTTTTAGTCTCTTCACTCCCCTCTACCAATTGAGGTTGTCTTAAATCCTCCCACCGGTGTGGTCGAACTCCCTTCCAAGGAGGTTGGGCTTCCATCATAGCTAACACTTCCAATTCACCTTCCTCGGCTTCCTCATTGTCTTCAAAAATAGACATTCGCAACACTTTCTCTAAAGATGATTGAGATATATTGTCAAAGTGTTCAAACTCCACAATTTGGTTAATAACTTGGATATTACTACTTGTGCCCACATCTTCTTTGTGTTTCATGGTGTCTCTCACATCAATTTTCAATTCTTCATCATACACCTTCAAAGTTAACGTTCCACCCTCCATATCTATCAAAACTCTACCGGTTTCCAAAAATGGTCTTCCAAGTATTAGAGGGATCTCTTCATCTTCCGGCATCTCAAGGATAACAAAGTCCACCGAAAACACAAATTTGTCCACTTTTACAAGAACATCTTGGACTACCCCATACGGTCGCTTTACCGAGTGATCCGCAAACTGAAGTGTCATCCGTGTGTCTTGAACTTTACCTATACCCAACTTTTTGCAGATGGATAAGGGCATGAGACTTATGCTTTCCCCTAAGTCAATGAGAGCTCTTTTGAATGATCTATCTCCAATTGTGCATGGAATAGTGACTGTTCCTCGGTCTTTCTTCTTCACCAGAATCTTGAGGCCCTGCAAAATAGCACTACAAGTTTCTGTTAGAATAATAGGTTCTGCATCGGTGGTTCTCTTCTTTGATATGATATCCTTCATGAACTTAGCATATGTAGGCATCTGTTCAAGTGCCTCCAAGAACGGGATGTTCAATTCAAGCTTTTTGAACATCTCAAGGAACTTCTCAAAATTTTTCTCTTGCTGCCCCTTTTTCTTGTTTCTTTGGGGATATGGAAGCTTGACAACCGGTTTTGGTTCAACAACTTTTTCTTTGACAACCGGTTTTTGTATAACCAACTGTTCTTCAACAACCTCATTTTCCTTAATCTCCAACTCCACTTCAAGGATTTGGTCATCCAATTCAGAATTGTTTTCAGCTTCCTCATTGGATTTCCCTCTTCTCATAGTTACCGTATTAACTTGATGATGATCTTTAGGATTAGTAACAGTTGCGCTAGGAAGGGCTCCCGGTGCTTGAGGAACCGCAAGTTGTTGAGCTATTTGACTCATTTGAACTTCAAGATTTTTTATAGATGCACCGGTATTCCTGAGACTACTCCTTGTTTCTTCTTGGAATTGGGAACTTTGAGCGGCCATTTTTTCAATGGCGATTTCCCAATCCGCCTTCCTTGGACCCTGTGGTTGGTATAGTTGCTGAGGTTGTTGATATTGCTGTTGGTATGGGGGTTATTGATATGGTTGTTGTTGTGGACCTTGCATTTGTTTCTGACCATTTCCTTGTTGATCTTTCCATGAGAAGTTAGGATGATTCTTCCAACCAGGATTATAGGTGTTGGCATAAGGATTGTTCTGCTTCAAGAAATTTATAGCTTCCACTTGTTCTTGTGTTGCTACACAATGCATGGCAAAATGGGGGCCTCCACAAATCTCACAGTTAACAGCTTGGACAGGTTATACTTGAGCTATAGTTTGAGTACCAATATTCATCTTTTTTAACCTTCTCTCAACCTCGGTTGCAATCTGGTCTTCCATCTTCATAACCTATTCAGTCAATTTCAAATCAATATTTCCATCCGGTTGGCTAACCGTCCTATCATACAACTCCAAGTGCTCATTAGCGGCAATTGCTTCTATGATCCTCTTGATGCCAGTGGCTGTTGAAAAATTGGTTGAGCCACCAGCAGCAGTGTCAATAAGCTGTTTTGTTTTTATTCTCAGACCATTCACAAAGTTCTGCATTTGTTCAGTCGCATCCATGTTGTGAGTAGGATATGCGGCCAAACACCTCTTAAACCTCTTGTATGCATCTCCAAGTGACTCCCCTTCTTTTTGTTTGAAATTCACAATATCATATCTTTTACGAATGAAAACAGAAGCAGGGAAATATTCGTTGAGGAATGCGGTCTCCATCTCTTGCCATGTGGTAATACTCCCAGCTGGAAGTGAGCAAAACCACTCTTCCGCATCATCAGTCAACGTGAAAGGAAACATCACCAGTCTCTTGGCCTCTTCAGAGTGACCCTCTATCTTCAAGGACGTTGTGGTAGTAAGGAATCTCTGCAGATGCTTGTTTGCATCTTCATTGATTCTTCCCGAGAAAGGCTTACTCTCCAACTGACGGATAGTAGACGGGTGTAACTGAAAATGTGCCACATTCACCGGTTGATTAATAATAGTCATCCGATTGGGTGGCGCATTTGCTCCTCCATAGTCACCTAGAAGTCTTTCAGCGGGAGGTTGATTTGCAGCCATGTGAACGATTTTAAGTGATGTCTCCCTGTCCGCGTCTGAATCACTGTGCTCAGAATGCACAGATACCTCTTCCTCTTTTTCTCTAAACAGAATTCCACCCCCCTGAACCTGACGCTGCCAGTCTTCCTTCTTTAGCTTTGCGGCGCCTTTCGTGCAATGATCGCTTGGGTTCTGCGTCAAAAAAGAATTTAGCTGAGGCCTGACCTCACATAAACAGTTAGACAAAATTAGTAATAATAAGAAAAAAAATAATAAACAGAAAAATTAAAAAAATTTAGTCGCAGAGCAACAAAATTTCAATTGAAATAATGAAAAGAAACTTAAATCTTTGGCAGTCCCCGGCAACGGCGCCAAAACCTTAATCGATAAAATAGCAAGTGTATTATTTTTCTCGATGTAGTAATAATTGGGGAAAACCCCAGTGTCGGTCTCTTGAGGACTGCGCAGTGAAATAAGTCTTTTTCCACACAATTTCAATTGAACAAGAGTTTTGGTTGATAGTTTGTTTTTAGCTAAATAGAATCAATACTACTAGAACATAATAATAAATAAAACAAAGGTTGTACGAATATGAGAATCGTGCTAGGGACGGTGTATAATTTGCAATGCAATGACTTAATTTTTCCCTCGACTCTAAAGAGACATATATCAAACCTTATCTTTCCTATGTTCTATATTGTTTTTCTAAAATTCCTTTAAAGAAAAACCTTTGCTATTCTTCCTCGGCCCTAATTCCTCGGTGGCCAAGGAAGAATATCAAGCAATAGTTCTGACATAAAAATGTTTTCACAGGGTATTCCAATTCCTCGGTAATATCTACCATGATAAAAATTATGCAACAAGGTTAGGGTGGTTGGTCAGACCAAACCCTAACTACGATCAATTATCAGATCTTCCAAAAAGATAAAGCATTAAGCACGTTGCATAAAATAAAGAATAAAATGAAACACACAATCTCATAGATTAAGAAATTCAAAATTCATTACAAAAGCAGATCAGGGACAGCCCCTAGCATTGAGGGGTTTAGCCTCTCATGTTCATAATTGAAATAAAAACAGGATAACAATGAAAAATAAACATTACAATGAAATTCGGTTCCCTTGGATCGTCAATTGCTTCTGCTCTTGATCGATCCTTGTTCTCCGAGAATTCGTCGAAATCTCTACACCCAAAATTCTCTCGTTCAATTCCACCCAAAATCGAAAAGTCCCTTTTCCATCCTTCCTCCCAGCATAAATATCATATCACATTTTAACCGCGCAAATTCTCCAAAATACCCCCAGAAGTCATAAACTTGAATAAAATACAATACAAGGAATTTCACTCCCAGGAGCCCTGACACGGGCCGTGTCAGGTGACACGGGCCGTGTCAGGTGACACGGGCAGCCGTGTCAGGCTGCTGACTTGGGCTGGCGCATTTTCTCCTTCAGGGGTCCTGACACGGGCCGTGTCCTGTGACATGGGCCCCCGTGTCAGGCTTCTGACTTGGCAATCTTCTCTTCAAATCTTCCCCTTCTCCTATACCCCCCTGACACGGGCCGTGTCAGGTGACACGGGCACCCGTGTCAGGCCTCTGGGACCCCACTTTTTAGTCCTTCTCGCACTCCGAAACGCTGTTTTGGATGCGTCCGATTAACTTGTTATTGTGAACCTGAAAATACACTGAAAACAACCACATCAAAGGCACCAATGGTACAAAACAATAAAAACATTCATAAACAACTTACTCGACAAAAACATGAAAACAAAGTGCAAAAACAAACAACTAAACTTAAATATCGAACGTAACAAGGAAAACGAACGACACAGACGACTGAAAATATACGGTTGAAAACCACTGATCAGGTATTCACCTCGTACCTGGAGGGCCACGAGTTGTGAATCCGTGCAAATGACGACTTCTTCCGCTCCCAGGTCCTCGGCAAGGCGTAGCCCAGCGAGGAAGGCTTCGTATTCAGCCTGGTTATTGGAGGTTGGGAAAGACAGTGTGAGTGATACCTCGACGATAGTTCCTTCATCGCTTTCCAGTATGATGCCCGCTCCGCTTCCTGCCAAACTCGAAGCACCGTCGACGAAGATGGTCCTTTTGCGCGCTTCGCTCGCGGGGAAGTCCGCGAATGTCATTTCCGCGACGAAGTCGGCCAGAGTTTGGGCCTTGAGGGGTTTTCTGCCTTTGTATTGGATGTCAAATTCGGGCAGCTCCAGCGACCATTTGAGCATTCGGCCAGCCATATCTGGTCGTCCGAGCAGCTGCTTTATGGGCTAGTCTGTTCGAACCACGATCGTGTGAGCCAGGAAGTAGTGTCTTAATCTTCTGGCTACGTTGATGAGGGTCAATGCCACTTTTTCTATCTGTTGGTATCTTAACTCTGGTCCTTGCAATGCTTTGCTTGTGAAGTAAATGGGTTTCTGCCCGTCAGGCGTCTCGCGGATGAGAGCGGCACTCACTGCCTTGGTCGCGACGGCCAGATATAAGTACAGCGTTTCGCCGTTGTCTGGTCGAGAGAGGACCGGTGGCTCTGAGAGTTCCCGTTTCAGATGGAGAAGGGCCTCGTCGCAATCCTCAGTTCATTTGAATGCTGCCTCTTTGCGAAGGAGTTTGAAGAATGGCAGGGCGTGCTGGGCAGACTTGGCCACGAAACGAGATAGTGACGCGAGCATCCCGTTGAGGGACTGGATGGATTTTTTGGACTTGGGCGTAGAAAACTCGGAGAATGCCCGGCATTTGTCGGGATTGGCTTCGATTTCTCGTTCCGTTAAGTAGAAGTTGAGGAATTTACCTGCCCAGACACCGAACATGCACTTCTCCGGATTAAAACGCATTTCTATTTCCTGGCCTGTTCGAAGACCTTTCGTAAGTGGGCGGTATGATTGGTTTCCTCGTGGGACTTAACGATCATGTCGTCCATGTAAACTTTGAGCATGTCGCCTATCTGTCCCCAAAACACTTTGTTCATCATTCGTTGGTACGTTGCTCCGGCATTCTTCAAGCCGAAGGGCATTACGTTGTAGTAATAGTTCCCCGATTCGGTCATGAAGGTCGTATATTTTTTGTCGGACATTTCCATTGGGATTTGATTGTAGCCCGAGTAGGCATCCATGAACGATAACAGTTTAAAACTAGCATAATTATCAACAAGTTTATCAATATTGGGGAGGGGGTAGGCATCCTTCGGGCATGCCTTATTGAGATCGGTATAATCAATGCACATGCGCCATTTTCCATTAGATTTTTTAACCAATACAACGTTGGACAGCCAAGTGGTGTACTTGGCTTCCGAAATAAATTTGGCCTCGAGGAGATCCTTTACAGCTTTTTCGGCAGCCTCCGTTTTCTTCGGAGACTGCTTCCTCCTACGTTGTGCTACGGCCTTGATGGCCGGGTCAATGGTCAGCTGGTGACATGCGACGGATGGATCCAAGCTGGGCATTTCCGCGGCGCTCCATGCAAACAGGTCGGCATTCTCCCGGAGGCATGCCTTGAGCTGCTTCCTCACGATGTCAGGCAGGTCTGCTCCGATCTTCACTCCCCATTGGGGGTCTTCGCCGAACAGGACTAGCTCGAAGTTGCCATCCAGGATTGGGCGCATCGGATGGGAGCTGCTGCTGGATGACGCGGATGGGCTGGCTGAAGCTGCTCGTTCCTCCTGTTGGTCCTCGGGGAAACGACTATCAAGGTCGATAGAGTTGACCTGGGACAGAGGCTTGGCCTCCTCGGAGCTGCTCGGCAGAGCTGGCTTGCTCGACGCTTTAGGCTTGGGCGCGATGGCGTTGAGCCCCTTTGTAGCTGCTTTAAAATACCGTCGGGCAACTTCTATATCACCGTGGAGGGTGGCGACCATTCCTTTCGAAGTGTAATACTTCATCTTCAGGTGGATGGTCGATGGCACTGCTACCAACTCGGCTAGAGTTGGCCTTCCGAAAATGCATTGGTAAAGCGACAGACAGTCGATTACCAGAAATTACACCTTGATGGATCTGGCCGTTTCAGCTGCTCCGAAGGTCACAATCAACTCGACGTAACCCCACGGCTTGGTCACAGACCCGTTGAATCCCTATAAATCGGACCCTACGTAGGGGGTAAGGTGCGATTCGTCCAGGTGCAGCGTTGAGAACAGCTGGGAGTACATGATGTCGACTGAGCTACCCTGGTCGACCAGGATTCGGCGAACGTCGAAGTTTTCCATTTGGGCTCTGACGAGCAATGGAATGCTTGAGTTCGGGGAGCCGCCGAGGAGTTCCTCCCTGTAGAAGGAGATGGGGACGTAACCCTTTGGGGCCTGATCAAGCGTGGTCACTTTGTTCGAGCTGGTGTTGATCAGGTGTTCGAACTTCCGTTTCACGGAACCCACAGTGACTTTGTTGAATCCCCCGCCAAAAATGACCATGGCGGAAGGAAAAGTCTCCCACGGGCTGTGGGCCGCAAAATAAGCAGGGGCGTTGAGCCCGTCTGGGACGCAGAAGTCCTCTGGCCGCGAGATGGACATCGTGACCTGTACGTTGGCGTCGTCTGAGGAGGGTACCTCTTCCTCGACCTTCTTAGACTCCTGGGCGTCTTGCCGAGGAGTGTCCTTCTTCTTCGCGAACTGTTTCAGGTGCCCATCCCTGATCAGTATCTCTATGGAATCCTTCAGATAGATGCAGTCCTCCGTAGTATGGACGTGACTTTTGTGGAAGCGGCAGTATTTCGACTTGTCCACGTTTGGTCTGTTCGAAAGCTGTTTGGGGAAACGGACCCCGGCTTGTTTGAACTCTGAATTGGCACATTTGGACAGAATCTTTTCCCTGGAAACGGTCAGGGGAGTGTAATCATGGAAACTCCCGGAGGGCCCTTTACTGTCACGGGAGCCGCGGGGACGGTCCTCGTGCCTTCTTTCACCTCGACGAGACGTCGAGGCTTCTTCTCCTTTGGAAGCCCGGGCGTTCTCCTGGCGGCGAGACGCTCGGACATTGTTGGCCGCAATCTTCTCCTCATACTGAATATGAGATTGGGCTTTGAGGAGGAGGGCGTCTAAGTTTCTCGGTGGCGCGAGGCCAATGGCTTTAGCGAACTCGGAGTCCGGGCGGACCCCCTGTTCGAGCAGGAACTTCTTCATCTTATCTATCATAGGGACCTGGACAGCTTCCTTGTTGAACCTCTCGATATACGCTCGGAGAGGTTCGTCTTTCCCCTGGATAATGGCTCTGAGGGAGGCCTCAGTTTTGGGATGGCGGCGAGATACCGTGAAGTGCCGCGAGAACATCCTGCCGAGCTGTTTCCACGAGGTGATGGACTCCTCGGGCAGTTTTTTATACCATGTCATTGCTCCCTTTCGGAGCGTGGTCGGGAACAGTCTGCACTTGATGGCGCCCCGTACGCCGCGATAGTCTAAGAGCGCATCGATATTTTCGATGTGCTCATCTGGGTCAGTGGTCCCGTCGTATGTGCCAAGTGACGGGGGTTTCTCCAAGCCTTTCGGGAGACGGGTAGCCAGGATCTCTTGGGACAACGGGTCGCGAGGCTCGTCGTCGTCACTAGAAGTGGTGTATGATGGTGATCGGACGGGTTGCTCGCGTCGGCGGTTCCTTCGCGGAGAAGGTGAGCGGTTTCTTCGAGGAGAAGGTGAGCGGTTCCTTCGAGGAGAAGGAACGGTTCCTTCGAGGAGAAGGTGAGCGTGCCCATCCTTTGGACTTGATCGAAGATTCCTCGTTCCTTTGAGTCCTTTTGTGGTCATGAACGTGCTGGTCACGCGGGGAGATCTGGTCGCGCTTTCGGGCTACGCGAGGATCGTGCTCTTGGCGCAGTCTTCGGTCGATTTCTCTCCGTGGTTACGGGCTTCTAGATCGCCTCTGGTTCTTCCGCGTAGGAGGGGATCTTGGACGGTGAGACTCTTCCAGTGCCCCGATCCTCTCGTTCTGCTGCAGGATCAGGGTGTTAGTCTTGTTGAGCGCCTCCAGGAGAGCTGCCACGGCCGGGTCGGTGTTGAGCGGCACGGGAATTGACTGGAGGTCAAGAGAAGGTTGATCGTTGTGGCGATCAGCAGGGGTAGGGGAAGGAGAAGCAGTGGCTCAATCCCTAAGGAAACAGGCATCTCTGAGGAGAGACGATTGGCCATCAACGTCAGATTTGTTGACGGGGAGGATGGTGGAATGAAGAGCATCTTGGGTACGATCTTGGGAGGCCATGATCGTGATGATGTTTGAAAGTTGTTTTGATCTTCGGTTAAAGAAAGAAGGGGAGAACAAAGGTTCCTACAGACGGCACCACTGATCGTGAAGGCTGGATCAGATCCTGTAGAATCAGGCCGCCAAGTGCGTCAGGGATGCTTGGTCGTATGGAGAGGAGGAGGGGGTGTACCTGCAAGGCACTCCGACGCTCAAGTAGGAAAGGGTCAGAGAAAAGGGGCAAGTACAAAGTATGAGTTTCAAGGGTGAATATTGGATACCTGACCCTCTCAAGCAAGAGGGTTTATATAGAGCCCCCAGCGCGTGGCCAACGGTCTTATTTTCGAGGCGAAACAACCGATTTCCCCAAAGAATAGGTAACTGTCCAAACTAGCCGTTAGGCCGGGCAGGGTGCTCAAAACTAGCCGTTATGTTGGGCATAAACGCAGTTTCGGGCACATATCCTTTGTTGTACGGGCAGCGAGGAAGCCGTGCGTAACGGGCATCAACGCCGGGGAGGAACGTTGCGTTCCTTGCCCGGTTGGATGGGCAGAAAGGTCACTTTTGCCCCTCTGTGGATTGGACTTAGGCAATTTGGGCCGCTCTGGAGCAGAGGCAGATTGGGCCAATTCTAGCCATTAGTCCAGTCCAAAACACCTTTGAATGCCTTGATATGTGCTCTATTGTGTAGTAATTAGGTTGGATTATCAAATAACAAGGCACAATTTAAGGAACAAGGAAGCCAAAGAGTTTATGAATAATTCAGCAAGTTTGCAGTGCGAGCAAGTAGCGAAGCGCAGGCGAGCTCGCAGTGCAAGCTCAAAGCGAGGCCAAAGTGAGCTGGAACATTTGGATGGCAGTAGCTAAACCCCTTGCTGATGTTAGTGTGAGGCCTGGGCGAAGAAGTTCGCAGTGCGAAGGCAAAGAATCTTCAGGGGCCGTTTAACTATTCAGAGGCACTTCATGTGCCTATAAGTGAAGTTTACTATGAGAAAAATGAGCTCGCAGTGCGAGCGAGACAAATTTTGTTTAGATATTTATGTACTTTATATTACTTTTTAGGGATCATAACCTCATAACTTAGATTTTCAGAGATAGAACTTTATCTCTCTTCATTTCCAAATATATTTTAGATTGAGAAACACAAAACCCTAAAAGGAAGAAGTCCAAATACAAGCAAATCGGAGCTTGATCTTCGAGTAAGTGCTTCGATCTCTTGTTGGGGTTAGATGTAATCTATTGATACCTTATGTATTTTTTCTAATCTATGTATTTGTGAACTAGTTTGATTCAATATTGATGTTGTCTTTGATTTCATATTAATGGGTTTGAGATATTCATCTATCAATGAACAAACTTTAGACATAGATTTGTGAGTTGATATTCATCTAATGATTAATACGGTAAAGCACACACTAACGCTTTAGACATAAACAATATTATAAGGATGCAAGATAATAGAGATGAAGAACTATGTTCACATACATAAATTAGTTGAATACATGTCAAAAAGGGTTAATCGTATGTACATATTCTGATCATAGTGTTTTATATGAATCAATCATTTATCTGATATGGATGTTATCCTTGTTTACTTGTTTACACATTGATTTGAACCACTATAGACATATACTCTTCAGATCTAGATCTAGGAAAAATACCAGTTAGGTTCTAAACTCTAGACATAGATTTAGATTTAACATTCGCGTGAGTATCAGTTTTTAATGACCTAGGTTATGAGTTGCATGAGACATCACCAATGAGACAATAAGGTTGTTATCTCGACTTTGCGTTAGACATAACCTCGGTTGTGGGTGATACGTAAGGGTATTAGACGAATGATTGATTTGTGTTTAACTGGTCAGAAGAATGCATGTGCTATCGATTGATGAAATTCCAATCCCAACACGGCTCTATTTACTTTAAGTCTTTACTTTATATTTTTTGTCTTTATATTTTCTGCTTTTATCGACTGTACCTTGAATCTTTCAACCAAATTTGTCACAACAATCATAGAAACTTAGAGACTGTTGAACGACGTTCTTTCCCTCGCACTGATCCACGTGGAGACGAAAAAACTGGGTACTCAATAATTTTTGCTTGTTTTTGTACAACAACAACATGCATCTTTTATAAAAGGCTTAAATAATGTTTTGGTCCCTGTAAGTTAACGATTTTTTGAATTTGGTCCCTGTATCTTCTTTTTTTTGTCTGAGTCCTTAACATTTGATTTCTTTTTTCGATTAGTCTCTGACGTTAAACTTCCGTTACAAAAATGCTAATGTGGCTAACGTTGTTGATGTGGCAAGTTTTTTTTTAATTATTTTTTATTTATTTTAATCTCCAATAATTCCACATAAGCTGTTTTGTTTATTGAGTGTTAAACTAGAAATGCAAAAAATTTCAAAAAAATGACTCTATGTGGTATTGAACTCAAGACCTTTTATTTTCAACAAGTACAAGTTTCCACCTAGCTATTTACTTCTTTTGATTTATATTTGTAATGCATATAATAATATACTAATATTATTGCATATACTAGAATAAATATTTAATAAATTAAATAATTGAAATATTTTAAAAACTATTTAATAGACTAATTATTAAATATTTAATAGACTAATTATTAAATAGATTATTTAATATTTAATAAAATAATTATTAATAGACTAAATATTAAATAGTAACATTAATATTACTGCATCTATTAATAAAATACATTTTTTTGTAAAATATTTTTTATAATAGTTTATTAAATAGTTTTTGAAAATACTTGATAAAATAGACTAGTTATTAATTTATATTTCAACTATTAATTAATAATAAAATAGTTTATTTAATATTTATATTTCAACTATTTTGTTAAACATTGATAAAATATTAATATAATTGTTTAATAGACTAATAATATTAATATAATTATTTTAATTAATGTTCCAATATATTAAACTATTTTATAAACTATATAAAGTAATTTATTAAGTACCTTATTAAGTAACATTATTAAATATTAAGTAATTTATTAAATACTAAATATTAAGTAATGTTGAAATAATATTGTAATTATATTTAATAAATAATAATAATTATAAATAAATTTATTATAAAATATTACTAACAGTATATATAATTTATTTAATAATTATGAACAGTATATATATATATAAATACTACACTTAATTACGAAGCGTATAAAATAATTAGGCAAAATATCTTTTTTAGTCCTTTAACTTTACCTTGAAGTTCATTTTGTTCCCTTAACTTTAAAAAGTATCATTTTGGTCCCTTAATTCTTCAAAACGTTCCATATTAGTCCTTTTGTCTTATTAGCGACTAATTTTAGCGACTGATTTTTGAATTTTTCCGTCGCTAATAAGATGAAAAGGACTAATATGGAACATATTAAAGAGTTAAGGGACCAAAATGACACTTTTTAAAGTTAAGGGACCAAAATGAACTCCGAAGTAAAGTTAAAAGACCAAAAAGAGTATTTTGCCAAATAATTATTAAAATAATTATTATTATAAATAATAATTATTTAATAAATAAATTTATTATAAATAATATTTATAAATATTTATATATATATAATTTGTACTAACAGTATATATAATTTAAATAATTTATACTAACTATATATATAAATATTTATATTAAATAATTTTTATAAAAATTAGTTTATACTTATAACATAATTTTTATAAACTAATTAAATAATTTATACTAACAGTATATATATATATATATATATATATATATATATATATATATATATATATATATATATATATATATATATATATATATATATATATATATATATATATATATATATATATATATATATATATTTATATTTATATTTATATTTATATTTATATTTATATCAAGTAATTTTTATTTATATTAATAAGTATTAAATATTAAACTCTATAAAATAATTTATATTATCAGTATAAAATAATTTATACTAATTGTATTAAATAAGTGCAATATTTCAAATATAAGTATTAAATAGTAAATATTGGATTTATGTAATATATAAATTTGTTGCAAGTTAAAATGTAAGTGAGTTGAATAGTCTAGTGGCTAAGAATCATGTTGTGGAAGCAAAGGTCATGGGTTCAAGTCTTTTTGGTCATTACCGTCTGCCACCTTAGCGTTTTTTTAACGGTTAACTCACAGCAGGGACTAACTCCAAAAAGAAATAGATATATGGGGACTTGGACCCAAAAAAAAAAGATTCAGGGACGAAAACCAAAAACTCGCCAACTTACAGGGACGAAAACATTATTTAAGCCTTTATAAAATTAACCTTCCACTAATAAATACAAGAAAGACCTTACCTTGATCTTTTCTGCTTCCTTTTGATCCTCCAGGAGCTCTATATTTGTTATGTACTTTTTAATAGGTGTCATCCAGCTTATAGGCAATTTTTCCTCTTCTATTACATTCATTTATTCATTTATACTTGGGTTTAATAATGTTTCATGTATGATAATCTTGATGTGATCTCGTGCCTTAGAGCTTATCAATTTTGATAAGAGGTTTGCTTGACCATTTTCTCCTCGTGTTTGATGTCATTTTTGGTCTAGTATTTGCCTCGGACATATGATGCATCTATCTTTGAATATGACTTGACTATTACTACCTCTTCCCTTATTTCATAAGCTAATAACAACCCAATCAGTCATTCCTCATACTCTTCCTTTTTGTTCAAGGCGGAGAATTCAAATCTCATAGAAACCTCTAGTTATAGGTCATGCCTTTTATAGAAGGATCTCATTGCCACTTCATTTTGCATTAGATGATCCATAATGAATAAGGTCTATTTTATTGAAACTTTTGGTTCCTCAGTGGTTGTCTCAGACACAAAGTCTATGACTACTTGAACTTTTAGTACCTTTATCGATTTGTATAAGGTATTAAACTCTGATAATTCTACATCACACTTCGTCATTCTTCCTGCTAGATATGGTTTGTGGAGTATTTGTCTAATAAGATAGTAGGTTTTTACCACTATAGCATGGGCGAGAAAATAATGACTCGGTTGCTTGGTCGTTGTTACGAGTGTCAAGGAATTTCTCTAGAGTTTCTAGTAACAAACTTACGGGCCGTGTAAAAACTTCCCAATAAAAAAATGAATCTTACAAGGAGTCGTTTTCTCTTACCAAGATAAACCTTGCAACTTTGGGAGAAACAAATAGTTAGACAAAATGAGGTTTGCCTTCTTTTGGAAAGACAAGGAGAAGAGGATGACACAATACTTCTTTTGAAATTATATTGTAGTCGGTGTTGTTTATTTTGATGTTCTATCCATTTTTTATCTATGTGTGGGTGTGACTTGATTTATCGCATATTTATAATTTATTTGTAATTTGATTATAATTGTATCACTTCATTGGTTAGATATGTACTTTGAGACCTTTCTACATTTAATATATTGAAACTGGACCCATAAGAATGTGTTTTTAATCATTTACAATTTGATACAAGTCAAAATATCGGGTGAATCTCGAATCACAAGTTATAAGTCTTAAATCGAGGTTTTTGTAAGGCTTGATTCAAATCAAGCGAGTTGTGAGTCAAATCAAACACCTACTTAGAAGTGAAGAATTTTCCCCTTCCAGCCTGATTTGAATAATGGAAGTATATGATTCAAATAATAGTACTTTTTTTAGTCACAAAACATTGATTCTAATCACGGAAATCCAACTTTCTTCAAAATTGAGTGTGATTCGAATCATATTTTTTTAATCAAATCACACACCCAAACATGATTCAAATCACAAAAAAATAAATAACAAACTCTTCACTTTACTATCTTTGATTCAAATCATTCCTTCTTTGATTCAAATCACAAACTCATGGTTTGACTCGAATCGCATTGTATTTTTCCTACCTTTTGTGCCTTATCTCTAGCACCTATTTAATCTTTTTTCTTGTCTCTTTTACGAATGATGTCAAGTGATGTTAATGACGTCAATTTATGAAATTATGATGATCACAACTGATGTCATTTGTAATCATGAAACATCAAGTAATGTCAAGTGAAGAGAAATTATTTTGATAAGTCGTTGAATCTTTCTGATTGAAAACCCAGGATATTCATAAAAAAAAATCTTTATTTGTTAAGAACCTTGAGAGAAACCATGAAAGTGTCCTCATTCACAAACACATTATCTCCATGATTCAACCTTGTGAAAAACCTCCAAGAATGTTGATATTGTGAGAAGTTTGTAGGTGTGTTTTGTGAGATCCTTTTACATATTATTCATCATCTTCAACCATATACCAATCACTCATTTTTGTGGTGCTCATCTCTAAAGATTGAGTGTGAGGGTAGATTAAAGTACATTAGGAAATCTAATATTTTGTGTGAATTTTGTTGTTTATATTAGGAGAAAGAATCATTTCTGTGAGATATTGGATCGAACTCTAGTTAGCATGCCATCGAAGTCTGCTCACATGTTGTTGTCGAAGACCTACATGATGTAGTCGAAGTGTGTTCTAGTGTGTAGCTGTCGGATTGGACCTTGTGTTAAGGAACCAATTGTTTAAGTTAGCTTGTGCCCTAAGTTAGCTTGTAATGGGTAATTGTTAAAAAGCCTGTTAGTTTAGTATGCTAGGTTTTATTATAAACAACATACTAGTCTCTCATCTTAGGTGTGATGTGACAAAATCTAATTAGGGTGAGAGGGTTATTTGTTATTCTTGAGTACTTGTAATCTGTTTTATAGAGAAAGTAAAGAATAGCAGTTATAACCAATCCTTGTTGTTTTTCCTTTGTTAACCCTAACCCTTGCGTGTTTCTTGCCTATAAAGAAACCAAGTATATTTTGTTCAAGGGCATCCTAATTCACAACAAATTGGTGCGGTGAGCGTGGAGACGATGCCTTCAACAAAGTATGATATTGAAAAGTTCACCGGAGTGAACGATTTTGGTTTGTGGTGCTTGAAGATGAAAGCCCTACTGGTTCAACAGGGTTGTTTGGAAGCGTTTAAGGGAGAGGCAGTCGTGGACACTGTGTTAATAGAAAAAGAAAAGACAGCCATGATAGAGAAAGCCCACATCGCAATATTGTTAAGCCTTGGTGATAAGGTTCTTCGACCGGTATTAAAGGAGACTACGACATCGGGGTTATGGTTGAAACTTGAAAGTTTGTACACAACCAAATCTTTAGTGAATCGACTCTACCTGAAGCAAGCTTTGTATTCATTCAAGATGAGCAAAGACAAAGTGTTTGCTGAGCAGTTGGATTATTCAACAAGTTGATTCTTGATCTTGAAAATATTGATGTGAAGATCGATGATTAAGATCAAGCATTATTGTTGTTGTGCGCTTTGCCTAGAACACATGCTCACTTCAAATAAACTCTCTTGTATGGAAGGGAATCCCTGAGCTTTGAAGAAGTTCAACCAGCCTTGTACTCTAAGGAATTGAATGAACGAAAGGGTCATAAACTTTTGACAGTTGGTGAAGGTTTGGTCATTAAGGGAAAATTCTTGCGAAAGGATGGTAAGTTCGACAAGAAGAAAGGTAAAAGTCGGCAAAAGTCTTATAGTGGCGAAGCATCTGGTATTCGATGTTATCATTGTAAGAAGGAGGGTCACATAAGAAAGGTGTGACCTAAACGCCTGAAAGATAATGGAGTTAAGGATAATGGCAATGCAACCATCATTCAAGATGACTTCGACTTATCTGATATCCTTGTGGTTTCAAGCAGCGACTCAAGAAATGAGTGGATTATGGATTCAGGCTGCACTTGGCACATGATTCCAAACAAATACTTGTTCGAGGAGCTATGTGATCAAGATGGTGGATCAGTGCTGCTAGGAAACAACAAAGCTTGCAAAATTGCAGTAATTGGATCTGTGAGATTCAAGCTCCATGATGAGTCAATAAGGTTATTGACTGAAGTCAGGTATGTACCTGATTTGAAGAGAAATTTGATTTCTCTTGGTGAATTCGACAAGAAGGGATATGTTTTCCAGGGAGAGAAAAGTATCCTAAGAGTCATGAAGGGGTCGAAGGAAGTCTTGAGAGGCGTGAAGAAACAAGGCTTGTATACCCTTGAAGCTGGATTTGTAAGTGGTTCAACAAATGTTGCATCCATGAAACCTTTGTCAAAGACAGAAATTTGGCACATGAGATTGGGCCATGTCAGTGAAAGGAGTCTGGTCAAATTGGGGAAACAAAATTTTCTTGGAGGAGACTGTAGCGAGCGATTTTGGACGTGGTTCTTAAGCATTGTCGCTCTTTTGGGGGGGACTACAGGTCGATTCATTTTTTATCCTATTGTGAGCTGACTAAGGAAGGGAAATAGATGTCTC
The DNA here is from genome assembly GCA_022829125.1 of Lathyrus tuberosus. Classification (NCBI taxonomy): domain Eukaryota; kingdom Viridiplantae; phylum Streptophyta; class Magnoliopsida; order Fabales; family Fabaceae; genus Lathyrus; species Lathyrus tuberosus. The sequence goes on from JALAZF010000525.1 coordinate 3,399,893, forward strand.
CAATTAACCCTGCTTGCATACTGAGTTTAAATAGCGGACTGTTAAGTTACGGATGCTATATGGTCGTGGGGCCTTTCTTTGCTTTCTTACTTATTTAAGGTGAAAATGACAGGACGGTTCATGGGTAATTTTGTTAGGATACTGCGCCGGATTGGTTAAAGATAGGGGATTTTAAGTTTTGGATTAGTGTGCTCGCTAAGATTTTTCTTTCAATCTTATGCCTACGTATTCCCGTTTACCGAAACAGGGAAATCAAAGCGGTCGTAGTTCCTCCTATTCTATGGGAGGAAAATGGTGTTTTGGTGTCTTGTTCAAAGCCCAAGACATGAAGCTAAAGGTGAACTGTATCTTGTTCAAAGCTCAAGATATGAAGATGAAGGGTCTATTTGTATCTTGTTTAAAGCCCAAGATGTGAAGCTAAAGTTGGTTGGTATCTTGTTTAAATCCCAAGATATGAAGCTGAATTGGGTTGACTTTAGAGAGAATTTGTCATCTCTAAAGAGGGGTCTGTCTGTCACAACTGTTTATAAAGGAGAATTACTTTAACCGGGATATGTGAATCCAGTAATGCCATAATTTCCTTTATAGGGTTTTTTAACCTGAAGGAGAAGACTTTAACTCAGTGTAGAGCAATGCCATCTTTCCTTAGGAATTTCTCATGCCAAAAGAGGGACAGTGGCATGGATGTAGATAATACAGAGGCTTTCCGCTTACAGCAGTTAGATGAAGGGGTTGTTGATGTTTGCATACTGTGAACGAGGCACAGCTTTGATGCTAAAAGGTTGATTGGCTCAACCGGGGTTTTCTTATACAAAGCCTAAAAGGAGGCTGTTGGCCCAACAAAGGGGGTGTTTTTGTGTGTCTCGTACGAAGCCCGAGAGAGAGGCTAAAAGGGAAGTGACTCAACAAGAGAGTCTTTTATGGTGGCCCAACAAATGAGAATCCTAGAAACCTCAATGAAGAACGTCAGGCGCCAATCCAGGAGGTGGTCCAACCAGCAACTGCCAACTTCAGGGATGCCTTAAGGGTAAGGAAAGATAAGAAGAAGAAGAAGAAGAAGAAGACAAAGAAGAAAATGAGGCATGTATATTATGATTCCGATGAGGGGAGTGAGGAGAGATGTCTAGATTATGAAGATGCATTTTATGCTATGGGCTCTGACAATGATCTTGATATGTAATATGTTTATCAATGTACTCTCAATGGAATATTAAAATAAAATTATGTGTATATATGTTCATCTCTTACAGTTTTATTTTTAAAGTTATATATATACTCTATTGCACTTAAAAATACTAAAGAATACATTGCTGTGAATCGAAGCGTGATACATGTAGTACAACGGTCTTCTAATACAAGCGTGTTAAAAAGTAAAAATATGGAGAAAAAAATATAGAGCTGGGAATCGAAGCTTGTTACACGACTTGTATTACAACGGTTATGTAATACAACCGTCGTTAAATATGGCGTTATAAATTTTTAATCCTGTTACAACGGTGGGATACGAAACCGTGGTAAAGCTGGCGTCGTTAAATGGGTTTTCGTAGTAGTGCTTCTTGTTCCAAGGACTTTGGAGGCTTGGGCCAGTTATTGTCCCCTTTAGATTTGATCCTCAGATGTGTCCAAGATGATGACAAGGCTTGGAATTGGCTGATTTTGGAAAATCGACCAAAAATGAAAAATTCTGCCTTGCCTTGGCAGTTTTCAGCAAGGCATTTTGCCACTACCATATCTCTTAGCTCAAATTGAACTTGGTGATGTTCTTGGCCATTTTGGAAAGCCCTCATATGATACAACAACTGTTTGATCATATTTGGTTTTGATACCTTTTGGATCCAAGTGAAAAATGCCCCTACATTTGGAGAAAAGTGAAGGCAGATTCTGACTTAGTGAAAATTTCACTAAGTGTTGGAAAAAAGTGACTTTTCTTAATTTTGATCACTCCATAACTCAAAATCCATGAGGAATTTGGAGGAAGGTCAGTTTTTAGCTTTTGTAGAGGGCCATGAGATCTGTAAATCAAGCTTTGGATGGGGAAAAAATGGCTTTGTGGTTTAGGAGTTATGATCCTCCAAAGTTGGTACCCTTGCCACTTTATTTCATAACTTAGAAATTTTTCTAAGTTTTTATGGTTACCCCTTTTACAAGTTATCCCACTTTCTTTGATTTTTCTTGGTGAATGATGATTCAAATCATACATTAACATCATTTTAGGGTAAAAAATCCATTTTTGTAAAAAATCTCAAAAAGTCAAAGTTGACTTTTGTGCACAGTTGACTTTTTGTCTGATGAATTCCAAACTGTGCAATCCTTTAGAAAATCATGTCCTTGACCTAAATCAAACTTGATGTACATGTTCCATGGGTGTTATAGGGTGTATTGAATCATGTCTTAGGGCTTGGGAGCATGTCCTGGTCAAAAGTCAAAGCTATAGTTGACTTTTCTCGCGAAACCCTAACAGTGGTTCTGATGAATTTGAAACTTGTTGATCAAGCCTCTTGGATCAATCCATTGTTGCAAATGGATCAATGTAGTGTGTTAGGGACCCTTAAATCCTCTCTTGAGGGCTTGGCTCATGTTTTGTCCCAAAAGTCAACTTAGGGGTGAATTAGGTCAAGAAACCCTAAATCCTGATTTTTGGTGAATGCATCCCCTGAGGTTAAATTGACTTGATGATTGGGTTTATGATGTCCCATGGAGCATATTAGGTTATGTTTTGAAGCATTGGCTCATTCCCAGAAGAAAATATCCATCTGGAGGCCCTGGTCGACCAAAACCCTAATTTGGTGACACTGGCGATCTTGAGGCTTGATCCACTTAGAAGGGGGCAGCCTTGTGCTTAATCCTTAAAGTGGGAGTCCTCTTGATCCTTTGTGGATGTTTGAGAGGTTGGACAAGTTGAAGATCATGTCATTCCTTGATTGATCCTTTGTCTAAGAGCTCTGAGAGGGCATGAAACCCTAATTTTGATTGTAGTGGATGCTCACCCATCTTTGGGGAGACTAATGAGGTATAATGGTACACCCATATTGTGATGATGATTTGCACAATGATGGGAAATCTTAGTGGTCAAAATTTGGGGTATGACAGAGACAAAGTCGAAAAGCTGAAATTTTGTGAACCCTTTGTATTTGGAAAATCTTGCAGAGTGAAGTTCAACAAAGGAAAACAGAGAACTCATGGATCCCTTGATTACATCCATGCTAATATTTAGAGGCATGCAAGGTGTCTATCACATTCAGAAGCAAGATATTTTCTATCAATAGTCGATGATTATTCCAGAAAGTTATGGGTATTCATCCAGAAGACTAAGGATGAAACTTTTGAGAATTTCAAAGGTTGGAAGACTCTGGTCGAAAATCAGACTGGCAGAAAGGTCAAGAGGTTGAGAACCGACAATGGCCTTGAATTTTGTAATGAGGCGTTTGACAGATTTTGTGTTGCCTCAGGTATTGCAAGGCACAAAACTACTACAGGTACTCCACAACAAAATGGTTTGGCAGAAAGGTTTAATCGAACTATTTTGGAAAGAGTTAGATGCATGTTGACTAATGCTGGATTAAAGAACATGTTTTAGGCTGAGATTGTTTCGACAACAACATATCTAATAAATAGACGTCCTTTTACTGCGTTAGATATGAAGACACCTGAAGAAGTTTGGTCGGGACATCCACCTAGTCTCGACAGACTGAGAGTATTTAGCTGAGTGGCATATGCTTACATTAGGCAAGTCAAGGTTGAACCTAGAGCTCTGAAATGCATGTTCATGGGATACCCTGAAAGTGTCAAAGCTTATATGCTATGGTGCCTAGAGCCAGGTCACATGAGGTGTATCTCTAGTAGAGATGTAGTTTTAAATGAAGCTGAGATGACTTTCAAGAAAACTGATGATGTTGACGAAGAGCAGGAACAGGGAGAGATTCCTGTTGAGGTAGAGCATGTTAATGCTGAATTGCGTATCCTAGATGAAGTCGAAGAAGAAGCAGAAGTTGTTTTCGAAGATGAGGAAACTGATAATGACTACCTGCTAGTAAGAGACAGGTCGAGGAGAGTCATCAAGCCACCTCAGAGACTTGGGTATGCAGATCTTATAGTTTATGCCTTAATCTCTGCAAGTGAGGTTCTCGACGAAGAACTTAGAGACTATAAGGAAGTTATGAGGAGTCGAAAGAAGACTGAATGGCTGAAGGCCATGGATGATGAGATAAAATCTCTTCATGATAACAACACATGGGAACTAATCAAGAAACCTGTTGGAGCCAATTTAGTCAGCTGTAAATGGATTTTCAAAGTTAAGGAAGGAATCAAAGAAGTGGCGTCGAAGAGATACAAGGCAAGATTGGTCGCTAGGGGATTCACTCAGAAAGAAGGTGTCGACTTCAATGATGTGTTCTCTCCTGTTGTGAAGCACATGTTCATTCGAATGTTGCTTGCCATGGTGGCACAATTCGACCTTGAACTGGAACAGATGGATGTAAAGACTGCGTTCTTGTATGGTGATCTAGATGAAATAATCCCGACGAGGAACCTTTAAGGGTATGTCAAAAAGGGGAAGGAAGATTATGTGTGCAATCTTAAGAGATCTTTATATGGACTGAAAAAATCTCCTCGACAGTGAAATAGGATATTCAATAAGTTCATGGCACGCATAAGTTTCATTAGAAGTCAGTTCGACCACTGTGTTTACTTCCCCTTTCGACCAGGTAATTCATTTGTTATTTTGTTGCTTTATGTGGATAATATTTTAATAGCAAGCAACAATGTCGAACATGTAATGAGGGTGAAGGCTCAACTCAATAAGAAGTTTGATATGAAGGATCTAGGAGTTGCGTCCAGGATTCTTAGGATTGACATCCGAAGAGATAGAAAGTGGTCGAAATTATGCTTATCTCAAGAGGCATGCCTATAGAAGATTCTCGAAAAGTATGGTATGTCGAATTCTAAGACTGTTGTGACTCCGACAAACCCTCAATTCAAGCTGAGTATAAATTAGTGTCCCAGTACTGATGTCGAAAGAGCTTATATGAATAGCATTCCATATGCTAACATAGTGGGTTCTTTGATGTATGTTATGGTTTGTACTAGACCTGACATAGCATATACAGTAAGTCTTGTAAGCAGGTACATGGCAAATCCTGGAAAGGCTCACTGTTAAGCATTGAAGTGGATTCTAAAGTACATAATTGGGTCTCTGATTAGAGTCCTAATTTATGGTGGAGCCTTGGGTGAAGATAGTAAAGCAGCAATCGAAGGATATGTCGACTATGATTATGTAGGTTGTATGGATTCCAAAAAATCTATTTCTGGATATGTGTTCACTATGTTTGGGACAACAATCAGTTGGAAAGCAACACTTCAGAAGGTTATTGCCTTATCAACCACTTAAGCGGAATATATTGCCCTAACTGAAGCTGTGAAGGAAGCATTGTGGCTTGAAGGTTTTGCAAAGGAGCTAAAACTTCAAGGTCGAAGTATCATTGTTAAATGTGATAGTCAAAGTGCAATACATCTGTCGAAGAATTCAGCCTATCATGAGTGAACCAAGCACATTGATGTGAGGCTGCATTTTTTCAGAGGGGTAATCGAGCGTGGAGAAGTCCAAGTGTTGAAGGTTTCGACAAATCATAATGTTGCTGATATGATCACCAAGACGTTGCCCAGTTGCAAGTTTTTCCACTGTATGCAGTTGATAAAGTTGCATGAAGAAAGCTAGTTTGTTTCTTGATGTTATTGAGTTGGATCCAAGGTGGAGATTTGTGAGATATTGGATCGAACTCTAGTTAGCATGTCGTCGAAGTCTACTCACATGCTGTTGTCGAAGACCTACATGCTGTAGTCGAAGTGTGTTCTAGTGTGTAACTGTCGGATTGGGCCTTGTGTTAAGGATCCAATTGTTTAAGTTAGCTTGTACCCTAAGTTAGCTTGTAATGGGTAATTGTTAAAAAGCCCATTAGTTTAGTATGCTAGGTTTTATTATAAATAGCATACTAGTCTTTCATCTTAGGTGTGGTGTGACAAAACCTAATTAGGGTGAGAGGGTTATTTGTTATTCTTGAGTACTTGTAATCTGTTTTATAGAGAAAGTAAATAATAGCAGTTATAACCAATCCTTATTGTTTTTCCTTTGTTAACCCTAACCCTTGCGTGTTTCTTGCCTATAAAAAAACCGAGTATATTTTGTTCAAATGCATCCTAATTCACAACAGTTTCTTATTCACATAAATGATTGGTACTTATAAAGGAAGATATGGGTTTTCTTCATAATCCAAGTAAGACTTTGGTGGATCCGGGTAAATTTTATCGTAGAAAAAAGTTAGGAGTTGTCCAAACATTCATTATTAGAGCAACCTCTCAAACAATTCTTCGTCACATCCAAGTAAAGGGTGCTGCAGAATTGAAGCTTGGAGTAGGATTATTGTGTCTATCAAGTTTGTTGGATCAAGATCATTGAATATCTTAAGTATTATCAGTTGAGTAACCTACATCAACATAATGGATTCTTGTTTTAGATCTGTGTTGACTAACGCATTGGGTTTTTAGTGTTCGGGTTGATAATAATTCATTGTACCAAAATACTTGTATCTTTAACATTAAAAATATTTGAAGACGTTACCATTTTTTATTGTGGAAATCATTGAAGAGTGGAGTAAGCATAGTGAGGATGAATTGTCGAACCACTATATATTTGGTGTACATTTTTCTTTCTCTATCTCTTTTAATTTTCTTCATATTATAAGGCGTGTTAGGTATTTTTTTACCATTATAATTTCATCTAGAATTAGATCTTGCATATAGTGTTTAATCATATAAATGTATGTCTGATATGCATTTAATTAATTGAAAATTCACTTCTTAAATTAAGATTGTTGGATTTAAATTGCTTGTTAAAGCAATTTCAGTTTTCCTATTTATTTATAACATTGACTGAATCATTGTTCTTTTGATAATAAGAAAACACGCAGCTTTTGAATCCATCTGATTCATTTTTTCTTTCACTTATTACATTTTTCTTTCCCGCTTTTAACTCTTATTGTGTAAAAGAAAACATTTTTTGAAATTGGTTTTAAAAAGGGACAAGTATATTCAACCCCCCTTTCTAGACCTTCTCATCTCCATATTCTTGGCCAACATCTTTAAGTTTTGTGAATGTCATGTCGCACTCAGGATTCAACTCAAACGTTTATTCTTTCCTCGAGTTTATAAAATGGAAATGCATGATGTGGTGATCTGGAAATAAACCAAGATAACGTGCATTTCTCGGGGTTCAGTTACATCCTATATTTTCTCACTTCCTCGAATATGGATTCCAGCTGGGCTATGAACTCTTTTGATCTTTAGATTTGACAATCGTGCCATTCATATGGAACTCTAACATAGCCTCTATATGGTTTGTGAAGACCTTGTTCATCATCTGTTTGTATGTTGCTCAAAAATTCTTGAGGCCAAAAGGCATGACCTTATAGAAAAAAAAATTCCTTCTTTTACCATGAAAGTCATCTTTCTACAGTCAAGAGGCCCATCAATATCTATTTATACCAATAGTATGCATTATAAAAGGATTAAATTTTGAATCCATGTGAGTTTTCAAGGAGCTTATCAATGTTGGAAAGTGGGTATGAGTCTTTCGAGCATGCCATACTTAGATTTGAATAATCGGCATACATGTGGCACTTCTTATTTGCTTTCCTCACTAATACTACGTTGGTGAGTAATTTTTTTTTAACTTGCCTTGGTTATGAATCAAGCCTTAAGGAGTTTTTCTATGACTTTCTTTGTGGCTTCAGCCTTTTTGGAGACTATTTTGGCATGCATTGAAACACACAAGGGAAGTTGTCTCTGAGGGCCAAGATATGGAATTCTACCTCTGAATTGAGAACCAACATTTACTTTTCTAACCATGTAAATATATCATGGATCTTTTGAAAACATCCCCTCGACTCATGTGTAGGTTCGAGTAAATCGACCTCTATTATGATGGAATTCCATGGATCTCCTATTATGTAGATGGTGGTGAGACCGCTGACTTGTTGGGCCTTATCCATCTTCTTTTGTGCCTATATTATCGTTCCCCCTGTTTCACTTAGAAATTATTCTTCCAACTGGGAATCCAACTTTAGTGTTCCTTCATCCTTTTCATCCTATGTTTTCTTTGTTAGGAAGGATAGAAAATGTAACACTGTAACTACATGTCTAGAATAATTATTACAATATTAATTTATGATACAGGATACATCAATGTACACGTCTAGAAATGAACCAGATAAAATTTTCACAATACAACAAGTCTTACTAGTACATCCTCTAAGAAAAAAATCTTCATCACAACAGAAATATGCTCCATTGGGTTCTTGACATCGAGACTTCAATTGTGATTTTAACCCAAGCACCTGCTTATTTGAAAACTATTGAAAAAATGTGGGATGAGATACTAATCACAGTGGATTCTCGATCTAAATCATTGAATCTCTCACTACCCTTATACCAATTTTAAGTTAAAGTTGCATAAATCCATTGAGGGTGGCTCATAAATCCCAAAACCGAGTTCTAGGATAATCGCTCACCTCTTCAAGGTCAACTTCCATTCCACATTTTAATATCGACAATACATTTCTCATGAACTTGACCTGATTATAGGATAACCACCGTATCCACCGATTGGAGTATCCGAATAAATCACATGTTCATCAATTGACTTGATTGGGGTAAAATCGCATGCCCCTACACTGGATGACTCCAATAAATCACATATCGTGGTGACAGGTACCAAGTCAAATCACATGCCCTAAAACTAGATCATGGAATAAATCACATATTCATATTATCGGATCACCGGAATAAATCACATATCTTCCCATATATAAATCACATATATGTCATTGGGAATATCAGATTAAATCACTTATTCCTCTACCAATATCTTCGAAAAAGTAGCATATCCTCTAGTTAAGTATGGAGATAAATCACATATCTTTCTGTAAGTCGCAGGGATAAGACACATATCCACCCAAATCGGATCACCATGGAAAGTCACATACCTTTCCATGGATAACTCACATATTAATCAATAGGAATATTAGAATAAATCACATATTCCTGTACCGGAAATGTATGGATATGTCGCATATCCTCAAATTGGAACAATAGAACACATTACATGCTCGAGTTTGTGATCCACAGTCACACAGGACATCTCAACATATTCACTTTGATATAATGGATGCCATATTACAAATTTTTCTCCATTATCTTCTTTATCCATCAACTATATCAATCATAGCATAGATGTCATTATTTCCACAAATACTCCTAAGGTATCTCACTTGCTAGACAAGTTAAGACTAATTCCCTAGGTATACTTTGTATCCAAGGTTTTTCTTAATCCAAAGTTATATCATACTTGTATGACATATACTACTTGAATTCCCAATGGAAATCATTCCTAAAAGCATATCATTAAGTCATATGATCATTGACTACCACAACATAAGGCTTGGAATATGAGTTACACGTGATTCTAGAGGACGACAAGCTTGTTTCGTTCAGCGAGCCCTGGAAGGTCAACCCTCACTTAGAGGTCCTTAAAAGGTGCTAACTCTCACTCAGAGAGTCTCAGTAGGCCAGTCTTCGCTTAGTGAGTCTTGGCAGGTGCCGACTCTATCTTAGTGAACCTTGACAGGCCACCTTCTCTTAGTGGGCCTTTGAAGGTGCCAACCCTTTCTTAGTGAGCCTATATAACCTTGGAGGCAGTGATACTCTCACTTAGAAACCAACATCTCTCACTTAGGAACATTCGCAAACCTGCAACACCAGTTCATAGTAGAAGAGTACTCGTCTCTTAAACCTCACCCAATTTGAAATTTCTAAGGATCTTAAGTATGTTTTTGGTATCAAACTCACTTAAGGAATAAACCCTACTCATATGCTACTTAAAAATTCACAAGCAATGGGTCAATTACTCTCACATGCCAAAATCCCTAAAATTTCTATTCAAGATCAAACCTATGTTAAAAGAACCCACCTTTTCTAGAAATTGAAAATGATGGTGACGAGCTTACCTCTTCTCTTAGACACATGCATTCACATCTCTAAATCCTACTTGATTCTCCTCTTAAATCCCCGAGCTTACTCATTTCTCCTACCAATTGTAATTAATGGTGAAGATTCCCCATCAAGGGTCAATGTTTCTCTTGCATGAATAATATGTAGATTAGAGAGAGATTAAGACAAGAATTGAAGAAGATTGGTTAGAGATACTTGCCTTGAGATACTTCCCTCTTCCTCCTTCTTTCTTTATCACACAAACCTGCCTTTAGAGAGAAGGAGGAAAATTCTAAATTTTAGCTCTTAAGTCTCCCATATACACACATACCATTTCCTTACCAAAATACCATAATGCCCAATTCACTTAATAAATGAAATTCCCATCATATCATTTGTTCTAATAAGTGGATTAGAGGCTTAAATATTATCTCAACAATAATTAAGTCATCATTTGGCTTAATGTATCATATGAGACCACTGAGAAATGATCAAAATGTCCCTTGAGGTAAAATGAATATTTTATACATTGTCTCACAATTCCACAACTTAACGATTGTGTTGATTTCCAATCGATATCCTAAGCTAGGATATCATAGAAAACAAGATCGAGATAACACTAAATCAGTTTCTCACACCACAATTTGGTCTTCTAGAGTGTGGAATTTGATTTTAGGTGAATAGTCGAGGAAATCACCCTTAAAGTTGCCAACAAAGGGCACCCGAGGATACATTTGTAAATGGAATCACACTATATAATCAAGAATGTTATCATGATTATTCTCATCTTGTAACCAGTTCTAAATGCCACTGGGATTTCCACGTATCTAGAGGTCTTGTGATCGTTCTGTAGAAACCTTATAGATTTCCTTCCTAATATAATTGTAGGATGGGATGCAAGTTTAGCTTCTAGTATGTCTCAATATACATAATGCCACCAGAACTCCCATAATCAACCAATATAAGTTGAATATCACAATCAACCCTTGCCACTCTGATAATAATGGGTCTTCATCGTAGAAATAAAGTGGGGGCATTTCATTGGTGCGTGTTCCATTGAGGAGTTTCCCCATCGTGAAAGGAGACAACATGTCTCTGGGTGTGTAGAAATTGTCAATGACAAGACTTTGAATAGGGTTATTTTCTTTGTTTAACATCAGGTAATCCCTTGTGATGGGAGGCAGTTCTTCATTTCCTTATTTGGTGGATATCTATTTGTACTGGTCAATTGTCTACTTGATTGGAGGTAGGCGTTTGGATGTGGAACTAATGATGTATCCCCTTTCATGGAGGTTTTTTATTTCTTACTTCTAAGATCATCCGAGCCACTAGAAAGTGTCATATTATCTTGAAAAGGGAGAGAATGTTATATACAATGATTTTCACAAATGACATCACTGATCTTGTCTAGACCAAAACATTCCAACAATGGGTTAGAATATGATAAGATGTCAAAATTCAGTAGTGCTTCCCCCTTGAGAGTTCCTTCTCGATTTGGAAGAGTTACATACAAAATACTCTAACACCTAAGTTAGTGAATGAATAAGACAAAGGGTAATGTTTATAGGTTTTCAAGATTTTGTGCCTTAGTGTTACGACTATAAATCTTTATGTAAGGATATTACTAGGGTTTGCGATGACTCTCATTCTTCAACTCTAATCATGACCGTCTAGGTCGATATATGTCAGCATATAATTCATTTTGTCATCTAACATCCCTACTTTAACCTTCTAGTTGAATAAGGTGTTTTTTAGGACTTGTTCATGCATGCTCTATAAGTCATATATAGGAATAGGTAGAATACGTAACATAATAATTTTTTTAGCTAATTACAAGGTGGCATATTTGATGCTCATTCACTAAAATAAGTGAGACGTTAGTCTTACCAACCATATTTTTGAATTAAATATAAAGGGCTTCAGCATTTCTAAAGATTGTTATAGAAAAAAAGTATACCTACCCAACTTATCAAATAAATATGAAAATATTTGTGTATTACTATTATTTTTATACTAAATTTTTTAACTTTAAATTAATTTAGAAATTTTCTAACTTTTCAATAATTTAAGTTTATAATTGAAATATAATATTATACATATTAAGATTTTCAAAAACATTATGTTAAATATTAAAATAATATTTAATCTCATTAATATATTAACTTATTAGTCTATTTAAATATATGTTTGAATATTTCTTTAAATCCATTTCTATGATATATGTTTTTAAATAAAATAACATAGTCATGTAAGACTTTAGAAAAAATCTTTGCTCAAACTAAGTCTATATGTTAAGTTTAGGCTTTATAATTTTTTGTTTGATAACAATTATGTCTTTATATAAGTGAATTTTTTTATCCTTTATTAAAAAAAAAAAAGATTTCGATTTTATAATAGGAAGATTCTTTAATTTTGAACCTTTGTGGCGCGTCTATTGCATAATTTATTTATTTTTATATTTTTTTAAGATAATTTTTTGTACAGATTAATAATTAATAATTTATTTTTTAAATTATTTTATTTATGTTTCATCATCTTCATATTTACCGTACAAAATCAAATCCAAAAAACAATAAAAAAATTTAAACAAAAATCAAAATCTGGTAAGGGTAAAAATTAAATCTTTAATTTAATTTTTTTTTAAGAAATTCATAAAAAACATTCAAACTCAAAATGACAACTAATTAAAACATGACCGAATTAGTGACTATATTTTAAATTTATCTATACTATATCATTTTTTCATCCTCTTTATGAAAACTTGAAAGTATTCAAGTGTTTGAATAACCCTTTAAATATTTTCAATATCTTCTAAAGTGTGTTTTTCTAATTAAGAAACTATCTACTAAAAAACTAATATTATAATAATATTTTTCTTTTAAATTTTGACACATTTCTCAATTTCTTAAATTTTTTTTTTTAATATTTAGACATTTTCAAAAAAATTTACTAAAATAACCTAGTTTTTCAAAAAAAATCCCAAAATACTCCACATTTCAAATTAACTTTTAAAGTACCCCACTTTGGGATGAGTTTGAGAGGTGTCGCCAATTGGATTTGAGACACCTTCAATTGGCGATTGAGTGTTAAACTTACAAGGGTGTTGCCAATTGAGATGGAGACACCCTTGTAAATTTAACACCCAGTCGTCAATTGGATTGGAGACACCATGAGGTGTCTCCAATCCAATTGGTGATACCTCTCAAGTCCACCCCAAAGTAAAGTACTTTAGAAAATAATTTAAAATTTGGAGTATTTTGAGAATTTTTTTTGAAAAACTAGGTTATTTTAGTAAAAATTTCACATTTTCATTTGTTTTAAAAAATAAGAACTCCATAGTTAAGCGTGTTTGACTTAGAGTATTGTTGAGATGGGTGACCTTTTGAATATTTTTTTAAAAAGGATGTGAATAAGGACAAAGCATGCTGAAAAGACCTGTGTTGATCTGTGAAATCAGTCGATAATACTGAATACAGTCTGTGGGCCGTTAAATTATCTTTTGTGAATATTATTTTATTTATGGTACATCACTTCATTATTTTCACTTTATTTTAGGCAAATAAATAATTTAAAAGTGTAGTTTGAAATACAACTCATTTATAAGATAACTATTTATCATTATTAAATTATTTTATTTGAAATTCAATATAACTTTTACAAAAATAAAAATAAAAATCATAATATATTAATTATAATTTATTATAAACATTGTATCATACATTAGAAAAAAATTATATCTTTTTTAAAAATTGTGTAATTTTTAACTGTATTTTCATCTATAATAATGAATACTTATGTTAAAATAATATTTAGTTTAATAAAAAAAATTATAGGAGTAGGTGGTAACTCAACTGCTACTTAAATTAAATGGCCGTAAATTGTTGATCTAAGTTTCAATCCTTGAAATATCATTTAATCATAATTATGTATTAATGTAAAAAATAAAAAAATAAAAGTGATTAACAACTTTTTAAAAAAATAAAAAAAAAAATAACTATTTTTTAATCTATAACAAATGAACCCTATATATATTGTTGATTGGTGAATGCTCAAAAATCACGTCTCAAAATTGATACTGAATAAGAAGATACATAAAAACATGAGAGGAAACAAAGTAGAAATATTTTCAAAATTGTCTTTGTTATTGACAATGATGATGGCTACAATGGTAAAACCATCTTCACTTAACTATAGTGATGCATTAACAAAAAGTATTTTGTTTTTTGAAGGCCAAAGATCGGGACCTTTGCCACCTTCTCAACGTATGACATGGAGAAAAGACTCTGGTCTTAGTGATGGATCTGATATTTATGTAAGTAAATTATATATGTGGGTACTCTATTTTAATTCTATACATTAATTTTTATGGTTTCATCCACATGAATAGTCAATAAAATTATGATGATTTATGTAATTTTTTATTTTATATATTGGATATAATTTATCAAAGATATGATAAAAAAATATTGTTTGAATATTAATTTTTTATGTGACAATATGTCAAATATGTGATTATGTAACTTCAGTTGTCACATTAACTTTTGTATTCATTTGTGAAACTTTGTATTGGAAAATCAGATGGATATGATTGGTGGATACTATGATGCTGGTGATAATGTAAAGTTTAATTTCCCTATGGCATTTACAACAACCATATTAGCATGGAGTGTTATAGAATTTGGAGATTTGATGGGTTCAGATTTGCAACATGCAATAGAAGCAATCCGTTGGGGAACTGATTATTTTCTAAAAGCAACACAATCCCCAAATATTGTTATAGGACAAGTTGGAGATCCCAATAGCGATCACGGTTGTTGGGAAAGACCAGAAGACATGGACACTTTTAGAAAAACATATTTTGTCTCTCAGGAGAGGCCTGGTTCAGAAGTTTCAGCTGAGATTGCAGCCGCCCTTACAGCATCATCCATTGCATTAAGCAAAATTGATAGTCTGTACTCTAGAGTTCTTCTCGACAGAGCTAAATTGGTATTATATATTTATTTAATTTGAATTCGTTTGCCAATAATATAGAGAAATTTTGTAATCTTATTGTTATACTTAATTTAGGTAAAAAGAAATAATTTAAGTAAAAAAATGTTGAAGTCAATATTAAAAAGAATTAAATATGAAAAGAGTTTGCCAAAAACATATAAAAATAAATTTATTTTTATGTGTCTTACTTCATATTAGGTATCAATTATTTTTTATTTTTTTTATATTGTAATTTTCTAAATACCTTTGTTACTAATTAATATATCTCTATATGAAATATAGGTTTTTGATTTTGCAAATAATTATCGTGGATCTTATAATGATTCCATGGGTGATGGAGCATGTCCCTTCTACTGTGATATCAATGGCTACATGGTATGATTTTCATGTTCTTATAATTCTCTTCATTTTAGTGTAGAAAAAATTTATAAAGTATTGAATCGACAATACAAATTAGATTCTAACAAAAAAAAATTGATGTTGTTGTATAGTTTTAAAATCCATATCATTTTACCAATGTTTGATGGTTAAACCAAAAACCAAATTCAGCATCGATATCATCGTGTTATTGAATAGTTTATATAATCAAATCGGTGTTAACTTGATTATTTTGTTAAAAATCATTTTACTCACGAGTCACTGTTAAATATATAAGATTAAAACTTAATTATTCATCCTTTTTAATTTTGAAGTATGAAAAATATGTCATTATATTTTTAAAATAAAAATTATATTCATCGGTTCATGAGTCACGTAGTTCGACCAGAGTCATGCAGTTTAACGGATGATTCATCTAATTGATTTATAACCTAGTGATCAAATTTATCACCTGTCTAAGTTTTAAAACATTGTCGTGTAGTGCTCGTGCTTGTACCTTGATAAATTTATTTTGTTTGCGATCAAATTTAGGACGAGTTGGTTTGGGGGGCAGCATGGTTGTATAAGGCTTCTAATGATCAAAGTTATTTGAACTTTGTAAAATCAAATATGCAATCCATAAGATCCATAGATGATTTTGGATGGGATTCCAAGGATGCTGGAATTAATGTACTTGTTTCTCAGGTTAGTGTCACTTTTCATTGCTAATGTAACTGAACAAGCCCTCTTTCACATAAAATAAAATTATACTGTACTATTTAATACATGTAAGAATCAATTGAATCAATTATTTATTTGACATTTGTCATGTCTGATTCTAGTATTCAAATTTTGGCAGTGGGCGATGAAAGATCCATCAAATCAAAATCCTTTCATCTCCAATGCAGACAATTTTATATGTCATTTGTTACCTGATTCACCAAACAAAACAGTCACATATTCTAAAGGTAAGAAATTAAAAATAAAAAACTCTTCTCCATACACACTTAAGTGTTAGAAAATAGACTATCATATTCAAATATTTTAGTCGTTATTATATAAGTTATACTCAATAGACAAATACTTACTTTATAGCTAATGTAAAAATATATGTTTAAATTACATAAATTGACTCTTGGTTGTTGATTAGGTGGGCTTCTATTCATATCTGGACCAAGTAATATGCAACATGTAGGATCATATTCTTTTCTATTAATTGTTTATGCACGTTACATGGAAGCTAACCATAAAATAATAAATTGTGGTAATGTTGTTGTCAAAGCATATGATCTCGTTAATCTTGCAAAAACTCAGGTAATTATCAATCAATTGGTTACATTTTTAATTGCTAGTGAATATTTGTTTATGTTTTGAAATATATTTCTTAAATTCTCTATTTTTTTAGGTGGACTATGTACTAGGAAACAACCCATTAGGAATGTCATACATGGTAGGATATGGAGAAAAATATCCTCAAAAGATACATCATCGTGGTTCAATAAATCCATCAATTGATGTGTATCCTAAGCATATAGGTTGTCGTGATGGAGACAAATATTTTCAATCACAAGAACCAAATATCAATATACTAACAGGTGCAATTGTTGGAGGACCCGCAGATGATGATTCTTTCCAAGATTCACGTTATAATATTTCTCAATCAGAGCCAACTACGTATATCAATGCTCCTTTTGTTGGTGTTTTGGCTTACTTCAAACAACTCAACTCGATATAGACTTTGAATTAAAATGTATGTGCTTACTTCAAAGAACTATATAAATAATAATATAAAAATGTGCATTTGGAGGAAAGTGTGATATTTGTTATTTATTCAAAGTGCTTACTTCTTTTGTAGATGAAGGATGGTACATTTTCTATTTTCTCTATTTTTTTTTTCTGTCTACCTAAATAACTCATTCGAAAACTAAATGTCCAAGGATGATACCTCTTTTACCATATAATGGCGTATTTCCCATTTAATCATAATACTACTAACTTTTTGCACCTTGCAAGTACTTTGACTAAATTAGTCGAACAAGTATTAAAACTAGAATAGTAGACTAACAAATCATCACAAAACTTTCATTGTTTCTTCAAAAAATAAAAAATAAAATAATAAAAAATATAGGCATCATACAACATTGAAAGGTAGCAACATACACAAATAAAAATGCATTACCCTATTTAACTCATATATTGATATGACCTTAATTTAGTTATATTTTATATTATTATTATATATAAAATTATAAATAATAAATATAAGCATAATTTAAAGGCTAAATACTCTTTTTTTTCGTGTCTTATTTTGCACTTGGAGTCCAGTTTGCTCCCTTAACTTTTAAAAAGACCATTTTGAACCCTTAATTTTTTTAAAAATATCATGTTAGTTCTTACCGTCCAAATTTCACTAACGACGTCAATTTTTTGATGACGTATAACCTTCAATTTTTGTGACCGATTTAGCAACCGAAAAATCGGTCACTAGAATTATTTCTTGAGTTTTTATTATGTTGTTATTCATCTTCATCACCAAACAACAAAAAACTCAAAATTTATCAAATTCTATCAAATTCTAAACCCAAAAATTTACCAAATCCAAAAATTTTCAAACCCATAAATTTCTCAAATCCAAACTTTCTCAATTTCTCAAGCAAAACATGTTTAAAAGAGAATCAATGACATGCTTTGATGCTTCTGCAATAGAACTTTGTTTTTCTTTTTGTCGACAAAAAGCTTAAGGGTGATTTTAGTGGCAAAAGAAGAAACCTCTAAAAGGAGTTAGCCGAGTACTAGGACCTATATTTTCTATGTATCACCAATTGATATTACTATTTAACTATTCCATCTATTCAAGTTGATGTTTGTATTTAAGGCTAAATTTTAAATCAATTACACCCTTCAATTTTAGCCAGACAGTAAGTATAACATAAAATACTTGAAGTAAATCAGGAAGAGGAAATCACAGAGAAATTTTTTCCTCTTTTTATGCCAATGAAAATACCCCAGACTTAAAACTTAAGGAAAATTCAAGGTTAAATGGGTTGATCAATAATATTTTGGTTCAATGCATCTTTTGGTCCATTAATTTAATTTATTATTTCACTTTAGTCTCTCAATAAAAAATGTTATATTATAGTCCCTTAAAACTGTTTTGTTAACCTAATTGGTTCCTTCCGTTAAATTTTCAATAAAAATCGTTAACGGTACCGCCTACATGGCAATTTTGATATATGACCTGGCTTTTATTTTTTCTCGCTTTTTTGTACTTTATTACTACACTTATTTTAATTTTGGCTTAATTCATCTTTTGTCCCTTAACTTAATTTATTGTTTCGCTTTGGTCCCTTAGTTAAAAATGTTACATTATAGTCCCTTAAAACGGTTCTGTTAGTCAAATTGATCAATTCCGTTAAATTTTGAGAAAAAAACATTAAACTGTGCATATGTGGCAGTCTACTTAGCAATATGCTATCTTACCTGATTTTTTGTTTTATTTATTTTCAATTTATTATTATTTGTTATTAAACATGTAAAACATTGTAACCCTAATTTCATTTCATTGGATTCTTTCAGCTTTCAACACAGCACTGTCTATTTTTTCCATTCCTGCAGGAACATAATATGTTATTCCCAACAAAACAACTTGCAATTTTTTTGACAATAATGCAAGAGATGTGGAATGTTCTTCCAGGTTCCAGACTATACAAATCTACACCTTCTTCACCCTCTTTCTCTCTTCCCACAAATTTTGAGGTTTAGATTTATAACTTGTTTATTGTTTTTGTTCATTGTTCTTGTACTCTATTCATTATTTTTTTATTTGAACATCACAATATTGATATACATGATGTTTGAGGTTTAGATATATAATCCCCTTTTTATTTTTATTTTTGTATTCCCCTAATTTTTTCGACAACGATGAAGTAACATCTGATCTGAAGTTTGTCTTTCTCTTTGTGATTTTATTTCTTTGTGATTCTTCAATTTGTTCTAGTAGTTGTTGAAGTTTATCTAATTATTCTATTGTTGTTCTTACGCATATGAATTTTTTTTGTTTTTTGTTTTAATCATAATTTCTGTCTCTTTTCTTTCATTTTTGTTGTGGCAGTTTTCATCCGGGAGCCTAGATGGTCCTATCAAATATTAGAATAGTATTGCGGTAGTAAAAGTTGTATTATTATGTGCAAATAGAAACGGAAATGGATGTAGGCTATAACTTTCAAATGGAAACTTTTGAGATAAGTAATAAATTGGTTGCAACAAATATTAAAAGGTTTCACAAAGTTAGTTGGCAAGAGCAATGTCTACATAGCCGAGCCTTGGGGTGTGTTAGAGAGGTTGAAGTTGGCGAGGAGATGGCATTCAGAAAGGTTATTTTGGAGGTGGATTGTCAACAAGTTGTTAAAGACATCGTATCAGGAGAGAATATTAGCAACATGGGTAGACATTTGATTGCAAAAATTAGAGCGTTAATGCAGCAAAACATGGAGATCAAGGTTCAACACATTTTTAGGGAAGCTAATATGTGTGCGGATGCTTTGGCCAAGAAGGGAAGAGTGCAATTAAACTCTCATTCTACCTTAGTCGGTTGTCCAGTATTTATTAATCACATTATTGTTAGTGATTTGGCTAGGACTATTAGTCCTTGGGTAACTTTGTTGTAGTTTTCGTCTTTGCGCTTCGGCCCTCCCTCTCATAAAAAAAAGATTAAAAGGTTTAAATTGAAAGTTAGAAGGACTACTTGTTATTGTTACAGGCATAAACCATAAGTACAACATATTGCATGCACGCCATAAGTATTTGTGGAAGTTAAATAGGTAGTAGAAATTGATAGAACTCATTATTAAACAAAATATTGTTTTTTTAATATATATATATATATATATATATATATATATGTTGACTCAGCTTGTCAACCTGTCATGCCACGTAATCAAATTAATGTTTTTTTTTAATTTTTAATAGCAAAGACCTTTGTGTGTAACGAAACAACTTTTAGAGGACCAATATGTAACCTTTTTTTAAGAGACCAAAACGAAACATTAAATTAATTTAAGGGACTTTTGAACTAATTATGCCTTTAATTTTAATTCAATATTCATTCAATATTATGTTTACATTTGAAAACTTAGGTCACAGTAGCCGCCACCTCTCTTTCTCTCTTATCCCTCTCACCTTTTCTCTGTTCTGAAAACTGCTCCTTCTTGTTTATGTGAGTCATTTAAGAGTGGTGTTCAGTTTGGTGTTGTCTTGCATGTCACTGAAGTTACTTCTCTTCCTGCTGCATGCAAAATCTTTATTCATTTTGTTACTGAATATGGATTTGGGTTGTTTCTTCTATTTTTCTCCCTTTTGAGTTCTCTCTAATTTTTTTTTTATTTTTGTGTCTTTGTAGGTACATTTTTTATAGAGTTTGTGTTGAAGAAAGATTTGATTTTTATTGAAATAAAGATTATAAAGTTTTGTGTTGAAGTAAGTTTTAATTTTTATTGAAATAGAGATTCTAAAGTTTTGTGTTGAAGAAAGTTTTGATTTTTATTGAAAGAAAGTTTTTTTGAAGAAAGTTTTAATTTTTATTGAAAGTTTTGACTTTTATTAAAGTAGAAATTCTAAAGTTTTTTGTCGAAGAAATTTTTGTGTTAAAGATTCTAATAATGAATTTATTCAATTCTTTCCTCTCTTTGCACTGTCAAATCAATTTCATGATTTCCATCCCTTCTCCCTTAATTTGATCAGAAACCTCGACTTCAGAAATTGTTTTCCATGATTTTGTTGTTTTGATCAATTTTCAGTTTATCTTCTAATATTGTTCTATGCAATATAACAGGTGGTGTGAATGTTTTGTTTTGTGATGATGGTCTGAAATGTCAAAGCTACTTAATTTTTAGTGGAGAAACTGATCTTGGGAATAATGTTAGGAGAACGTGGTAAAGCACACAAGGAAGGTTATGGTGATAGGTCCTATTACTAAAGCTGAAATTGTTACACATGAAAAAGTTTGGAATTCTATTGTTTCATATATTAGCTTGTTGTCGTTTGGAACCAACTTTCCTCAGATTCCATTAGCTACTATTGGTGCTATACAGAATTTAGGGAAAAAGTTGTGTTGTTTTTTAGAAATTCTAGTTTTTGTATTTGTAACACAACATGAAAATCCAGAAAAGTGGAATGAAAGAAGATGTTTAAAAAAAACCTAACACACGTTTTTAAATTATTTTGCTAAGTCAATATTTTTTCAATTTTCTAGTTGTCATGCACGTTGGCAACAATTAACGTTTTTAAAAAAAAAACTAACGCAAGGGATCAATAATGCTAATAGAACTAATTTTAAGGGACCAAAGTGTAACGTTTTTTAGTTAAGAGAATAAAGCGAAACATTAAATTAAGTTAAGGGACTTTGTGATTAATTATGCCTAATATTTTAGTAGGAATCTGGTAATCCAGAAACCTATATTACAAATTGATAGCCTAAAGATTTGACACATATGCACAAAATGTTCTTATTACATCATGGTAAAATATGGTGAGCAATAAAGAGCTATATGGCTTCTCCAAGTAAATATTTAGTTACAAACTTCTCCCTAATTCTACATGCCAACACAATCACACATGATCCAACAAAAATGCACAACTTGAAAGAAGACACATTCATGGGATTGCGAGAAAATGTAAGTAAGGGAAGATACATAGAAAAGTAAGGACATTAAGCTTTACTCTTATCTGAAGCATTTCCTCAAACACTTTCTCAGCTTTTTCAAAATCCTTAATTTTTTTAAAAGGCTTAAACAACGCACTGTAAAGAATAACATGTCTTTCTGGTTCATGGTCTGTTATGTTATGGAGAATGTGCTCTACATTACGTTCGATAACATTGTCTCCTAAACACTTGAGAATTTCATAAACTTCATTCTCATTAGGATCATATGAGTCAAGATATTTGGATAGTTTAGCAAGAGATGAAATGGCATTTTAGGATTTCCTCCAAACTTGTTTGCCTCTGAGGGTTTAGGATTGACCGAGATTTTAGTTTCAGATATAGTTGAGGAATTTGATAGATTCAAGACTTTTAGGTTTGTAAATTTTGTTACTTCTGGTGGAGTTTTTACGAAAATGGAATTGGATGGTAGTGAAATAAATACATGTGTTTCAATTTTTAGAGATTCACAATGAGGGAAAATGTAGAGTGAACTAAGTAACAAAATTGCCATGAAGTTGAAAAGGAGAAAGAAATTGAAAGGACTAAGTTGTTGACAGGGTTTGGGTTTTCTAGGTTTCCATGAAAGTGAATAGATTTGGGGAAGAAGATGAAAAACCCTAATCAAAACCCAAGGAAAAAATTTAATGACGAAGTTTTGCATCGCTAAATCAGTCACAAAATTGGTCTAAGCAACATGGCATTTCATGTTAGTGCCACATAGACTTAGGAATTGAATTTGACTAACATAATGGACGGAAAGGACTAACGTGATACATTTTGAAAAATTGAAGGATTAAAATGGTTTTTTTTTTAAGTTAAGGGACCAAACTGGATTCTGGATACAAGATAAGGGACAAAAAATGATTTTAATTATAATTATACTAGCACTATAGAGAGATGCTCAAAATATTTTTAAAATGAGAGCCATGTTGCTCTTATAAGACACAAACTCTTGTTAACTATGATTCACAAAAATTTCAATGTGAGACTTTAGCACTAGTATTTTTTCATAAATTCCTTGACATTTTGAAGTCTCATATCAAGGATGTGCTTTGGTTATTTATTGTGTTCTTGTTACATATTTGAGAGAGAATACAAGGCCTTAACAAAAGTCTCTCACCAAAATTTCTATAAATATGAATAGAAAGATGTGTATATAAGATCAACATGACCTTATATTGAAATGTACGCTAAATTGGTTTTGTATATATGCAGATAAATATATTATATATGTAAATCTATTAAGGTGTATATGCTTTTTTTGATAGCCTAAACTTGGCATATTTAATTAAATATGCCTTTTAAAAGGGTTAATCTTACCTTTTATAATAAGTAGGTCAAGCTGGATGAGGCCTAATAAGGTCAGGTCGTAGGTCCATACCAGTTAGTTTGGCCTATCCACCCCAGTAATTATGATTAATTGGAATTTTGAATAGTCCAAAACGACCATCTAAAAAGTAAAAATATGAATATTTTGTCAGTCTTTCTAGCATTTTATTAATAAGAGGGAGAGGAAAGTGGTCTTTATGAGTTTTTTTATATAACATTTTGTAATAGATATACATCTCCCACCTCGTAATGGTCCTAGTAGCAACATATTCATTTTAATATTTTTTTTACAACAGTGATGTCTTCCTTTTTAGGTACCACTTGAACATGAATTATCCACTATCTATTAAAAATGAGATATATTACCCTAGAATCGAAGAGCTTAAGTACCTCATTTTTAACAACTTTTTTCCTATTAAGATTTAATTTTCTTTGGTGCTCAATAGAGAGTTTATAGTCCCCTTCCAATAGTATCATATGCACGCAACATGATGGATTAATTTATTTGATATCCTCAATCGTGACCCAATGCATTTTCCATACCTTTTCAAGACATTAAGAAATTTTGCAGTTTCTTTTCCATTCAATTCATCACTCACAGTTATAGGAAATGTAGAATTTTCGCCATGAATTACATATTTGGTGTTTGGAGGCACAAATTTAAGTTCTAACTATGTTTCCTCTCTTTTAAGATGCATTGAATCTTCCACCATAATAACCTCAAAATTTAGGTCTGGAATCGAAAAATTTGCATTCAAAAATTTATTATTTTCTTCTAATTCCTTTTCATCACCTTCATCTCCCACCAAACAAGCTTTAGTGTAGTCTTTAGAGAATGATTATTGATCGTACCTGGATCAGACAATTGATAATGGCCAACGACGTCTGGACTTGTTGTTGCTCCAATGATGATGAAAGACAGTGGAGGGGTGTACCTGCAGGACACTCCGATGCTTAAGTCCGTGAGTGCACAGCAAATACAAAGAATATGAGTGAGAGTAAGAAGTTAACTTATCCTGACCCTCTCAAGTGAGAGGGTATTTATAGGAGACCCTCAGTGCGTGGCCAACGGTTACTTGCAACGGGTGGGACCAGCGTGTGACCCGTTCCAAGTAACTGCTAGGACTTACGTGTAGTAATAATGACCAGCTCGTGGTCAACACCCTAGTGTAACTGTCTCTTTAATGCCATTATTAGACGGTTACATGAAACGTATCTGTGTAGATAAGACCGTTGATGGGCTCCTCGTGGGAGAGTCTATAATGTCTAGGAGATGTGGTGGTCGTGGTTTGGACATGACTCAATGGAGGCGAACCGTGTTTGTCAGGGACCCATGAGTCAACGGGGATTGGGAGTATTCTCGCGGGGAGAAGTTAATCTGTCGAGGAAGTCTATTTCATCAGGGTGTGGTGTCTTCTTTTCCTATTTGTCTTCAGGTGCTCGACATTGTCAAGGAGTCAGGTGCCCGACATACTTTTTGGCCTTGCGTAGGGCGGTCATGTGTCCTTCTCTAGGGCTTTATTGGGCTTCTTCAAGTCGTGTGGATTGGGCTGTTTGATTGTAGGAAACCACGGCCCAGTCCAGAATAGGAGCCCCCCTAAGTCGTTGCTTTGAGTTATCAGAGTAATGACTTGAGAGTTAATAATCGTGTCGGGGAAGTGCCAAAGGGGTAATCTGAGGAGGATATCGGCATAGTCGAAATTTCCATGACGTCGGGCATTGGTGGCTTACGGGCAGTTAAGAGTTGCATCTGGTTGAAATGTTGGGGAGATGAGAAGTTTCCGTTTTGAAACGATGGGATGACGAAAGGACACGCGTGGATTTTTTACCGGTGTAAGTGTGCCACGTGTCACTAGTCATCATTGCGTAGGGTGGCTGCCTAGGGTAGAGTACTCGAGTGCCTCAGGCTTCTCGAGTTCCGTGATTTTTCTATAAATAATCTCATTTCCCTTCATTTCTCATTTTTCGCTTTTTCGTTCAAGATTCGCTTCCTCTTCTTTCTCCGTTTTCTCATCCTCCGTTTTCCGCCGTCAACCACCGCAAGTTTGCCGTGAACCGCTGTGTTGCGCCGTGCCTGAACCCTATTCCACCATTTACAAGGTAATTTCTTCAAAACTGTTATTTTCTCTAGTATCTTCTTTAAGTTTGACTTGCTTGAAATCATTTCTCTGATGAACTGGTGAAGTTCTCATGAGAAATGGAAGGATTCCTGGCGAGTACGGCAGGGATCTTTGGCTGTTTCAAGAGAAAGAGTGTATGAAATTTTCTTTGTTTCTGTTTCCGTTGAATAAAACTGGGGAGCTGGATGAATATTCCGGGGATTTGTAGAAACTTTCCGGGGAGTGTGATGAACATCGCGGGGACCTGATAATGTTTTGGGTCCCCAACAATTACTCTTTCTCGTTGATTTCGAGGAGAAAGGGGGCAAGATTATCCGGGGAAGCGATGGGTTTCCCGGGGATATCTGTTATTCGTCTCCGACTGGCTAGTTTGGTATGACTCGTCGAATTCACCTGTTCCCTTCTGCTTTTCAGGTTGATGGACAGATTGGCTGCTGAAGTGGCCGTAGGTGAATTCGAGGAGGATAACCAAGCTGAAATTCCGATGGCCCATATGGCTTTTAGGCAAGAGCGTCCGTTTGAGGATTGGGTGTGTGATGAGGCCCTCACTATGTCGTCCGTCTTCACATTCCCCGACGAAAATGGGTTTTGCATTGTTGAGCATAGGTTGCTCGGTTCTGAGCAATCTTGGAAAGTGTACCGTCCTAATGAGGACCAGCGTATATGTACTCCTTATATGGGAATGCGCTTCCCTGTGTATGAGCTTATGTTTCAAGAGGCGGGGTGGAGGCTCCCCTTCACAGACTTCCAAGAGGGGGTCTTCAAATGGTTAAAACTGGCTCCATCGCAAATCCACCCGAACTCATTGGCCTTTCTCCGGGCTTTTGAGCTCGTTTGCAAGTATTTGGAGATCAGGGCAACAGTGTCCCTTTTCTTCCGAATTTTTCATCTGCAGCGGTCTACAATTGATGGTCGACACGGTTGGGTGTCGTTCAAACAAAATAAAGCTTTATTTCATACTTACTTGGACTCTATTCGAGATTTCAAGTGGCATTATTTTTTTGTGAAGCCGGTCACCCCCGAGGCCGTCAATTCGATATATGAACGGGTGACTCAAGAAGTGGATGGGCAGTCTACAGAAGTGTTGGTGCCAAAATTCCCCCTCTACTGGATAGAAGAGCATTACAAAGAGGGGGTAGACAAATATAAAGTAAGACATCATAAGCTCAACATCGAGGATCGCGAGGCTTATGACAAGATTGTCGAGTACGTGGAGAGTTTGAATAAACTCTCCAACGTATTCGAGGACGGGGAGACCTCGACCGGTGGTGAGGGGCAGGTGACGAAGACCCGTCGCCTGATTAATACTCGTGTTCTGCTCGAAACTTTCTCCGATGAGGAGGCTGTCGAGCTTTTAGGTGGTGCATTGATCCTCGACTTTGATTTTTCTCATGTTTACGTATCTTGTTTTACTAATATTTTTCTTTCTTTTTGTAGGGAAAATGGTCAAAGCTGCAGAAAGATATTCGAGGTTGAGGGCAAAGAGAGCTAGGGAAGAACAATCCCGTCTGACTGAACAAAGCGTCTCTCAGCATATCTCTTCCACGACAGTGCCTGAGAGTATTCCCTCTACCGCAGTGCCCGAGGGTTCTGAGCAATCTCTTGCTATTTTAATGCAACTGTGAGCTCTAAAAATCAGTCCCCGGGGGCCCAAAGGACATCTAAGCGGGCAAAGACTGTTGGGTCGTCCATTTTTTATGTGGAAGGTAGTTCCCCTCCTCCTCCTGCAAGCTTCGATATTCCTCCGTGTTATCTTCAGCGTGGCTATTTCTCCGAGGTTACTTGTCCTCGTGTTGCCCCTGCTGAAGTCCAGACTTTATTGGGGAGTACAGCGGAAGGGAGAAGGAAGACAATTCTCGAGGATATGTCTGCCGTCATGCGGCTCTGTTCAGCTGCCCTTGTTCTGAATGACGAGAGTTGCTCTGCTGCTGAGCTTTCTCAACTGAAAGATAGACTTCAGATATTGGAGGCTGAACTGCTCGGCGTGCAGAAATATTTGAAGGACTGCAGGGAGCTGAACAGAAAGTAAGGCGAGCAGCACAAACAGTCGGAGAGGAAGCTGAGGGAAGCTGAGGATGCGGTGAAGGACCACCTTGCTCGGGTCACCGTGTTGGAAGAGGAAAAACAACGTCTCAAGGATAAGGTTGCTGAACTGGAAGAGGCTGTTCGGCCAGCCGAGAATGAGACCGAGGAGGATAAACTATTGACTTCTCGAGCAGCCCTGATAGCCAAGCTCACGGAAGTCGAGAAGGATCTTCGGTTGGCTGAAGATGATGCTCTAGAGTTTGCAGATGTCGGGTTCCAGAACGCTGTGGCGCAGCTTAAACTTCTGAATTCAGACCTTGTAATCGATGGAGCTGATTCTAGGTTTGAGGTGGTCGACGGACAGATTGTGTTGCCCGGACAGATAGTAAATGGTGATGGGGGGAACGAGGAGCAGGAGAATCCCGAGGCCGCTGATGATGTTGTGGAGCGATAGTGTAGTTGGTTTGTCATGCGTGTCAATTTTTTGTAATGATTGGCCTGTGTGCCATGTTTGCTGATTTGCCCGACATAATGGCCAGGACTTTATGTAATATTTTGACAATGGGCTTGCCCGATATAGAATTTCCATTTTGCCTCTTTATCTGTTTGTGTGTGGTATTTTACCTATTTTTATTTAAGTTATTTTGAAATTGCTGGATACTTGGGAGTTTGCTCGACTCTAGTGATCCTCGACCGCGAAGAGAGCTGGTCGAGCGGTCAGGGGTTGTACCCCGAACTTCAATGAAGCTAAGAGGTCGATCGAGGTCTTAGTTTCATGGCGTGAACTTCCCATCGCGAGCTGGGTGTTCTGCCTACAAGGTACGTCGACGACGGAGCTCGATAGAGTACTCCTCGTCGGGCCAAAAGTTAACGCACACACAATGTGACTTTTGACCTTCATTAGTATATAGAGGTGTCATGCTCGCACCACGGCACACTCCCCGTAACGGTAACTTTTGTATAGTTACATGCATTGTTCAACTGTAATATTGTTTGAGCTTCTCAGCATTCCATGGTCGAGCAAGTTGTTCACCTTGGAGGTTTTCGAGGTAATAAGCACCTGTCCCCGTCTTTGCAATGACGCGGTAGGGGCCCTCACGTGAATTTTTCTGATTTCGCCGTAAGACAAGACTGCCTACTTGGAAATCTCGTTTGATGACTTTGTCATTATAACGTAAAGTTATTTTTTGTTTTAAAGAGGCTTCTCGGAGGGATGCACCCGTCCTCATTTCTTCGACCAGGTCGAATTCTTCGCGAAGGGCTTCGTTGTTCGCTTCTTTGTCAAGAGGAGCTTCTATCCTTCTTGATGGTTCCCTGATTTCCACGGGGATTATTGCCTCGGTTCCATATGTTAATCGGAATGGGGTTTCCCCGGTCGTGGAATGAGGGGTAGTCCGATATGCCCAGAGGACGCTGTGTAACTCCTTGACCCACCGTTGTTTGGCTTCGCCGAGTCGTCGTTTGAGTCCTCGGAGTATTACTCTGTTCGCTGCTTCAGCTTGCCCGTTGGTTTGCGGGTGTTCGACTGACGTAAAATGTTGTTTCGTACCCAGTTTGGCAACGAAGTCTTGGAAGTTTCCGTCGGTGAACTGTGTCTCATTGTCCGTGACAATGGCCTGAGGCACGCCGAATCGGGCGAGTATATTTCTCTTGTAAAAACGTAATATGCTGAAAGCAGTGATCTTGGCTAATGCTTCTGCCTCGATCCACTTTGTGAAGTAATCTACCCCGACGATGAGGTACTTATTTTGGTATGACCCTACGACAAAGGGCCCAAGGATATCCATTCCCCACCACGCAAAGGGCCACGGGGATGACAATGATTTAACCTCATTTGGAGGAGCGAGGTGCATGTCCGCATGCCTCTGACAACGGTCACACTTTTTAACGTGTTCCTTTGCGTCTTGTTGCATAGTGGGCCAGTAATATCCTGCTCTGATAGCTTTTCGAGCCAAGGATCTTCCGCCTAGATGTTGTGCGTTGATTCCTTCATGTATTTCCTGGAGAATCTCTGAAACTTTACCCTCCTCGACGCACCGGAGTAAAGGGATTGAGAATCCTCGGCGATATAGCTTACCTTCGACTATGGTGTATGCACATGCTCGTCTCTTAACTATCCCGGCTTCTTTAGGATCGTCGGGCAATATGCCTGTCATCAGATATTCATAAATTGGAGTCATCCAACAGTTTGCGTCCCCGATAACGTTTACTTCCGTGGTCGAGGTAGGTTTGTTGATGCTCGGATGGGTCAGTATTTCTTGGATCACTGATTTGTTCCCTCCTTTCTTCTTGGTGCTCGCTAGTTTGGAGAGCACGTCTGCTCGAGTGTTATGCTCACGCGGGATGTGAGCCACCTCCGCGGAGACAAATTTCTTCAACTTTTCTTGTACCAAGGTTAGGTATTCAATGAGATTATCATTTTTGGCCTGAAATTCTCCCCGAACTTGTGATGCTACGAGCTGAGAGTCTGTAAAGATTTTGACTTCTTTTGCGCCGAGGTCTTCTGCAAGTCAAAGACCTGCAAGGAATGCCTCGTACTCAGCTTGGTTATTTTATGTTTTAAAAGACAGCTCTAGTGAGACTTCTATCAGGATACCCTCTTCGTTTTCAAGGATAATGCCTGCCCCGCTGCCCTTTGCACTTGGGGCTCCGTCGACGTAAATTGTCCATTTTTGGGAGCCATTAGTCGAAGATTCGGGGACTGTCATCTCCGCTACGAAGTTGGCCAGTACCTGAGCTTTTAAGGCTTTTCTTCCTTCGTATCGAATGTCGAACTCGGATAGCTCGAGAGACCACCGGAGCATTCTCCCCGCCATATCTGGCCGACTAAGGAGCTGTCTGATAGGCTGCTCAGTCCTTACCACAACCGTGTGGGCCAGGAAGTAATGGCGTAATCTTCTGGCTGCAGTTACGAGGGCTAAGGTGACCTTTTCAATCTGTTGATATCTCAGTTCGGGACCCTGGAGAGCTTTGCTCGTGAAATAAATCTGTTTTTGTCCGTCGGGGGTCTCCCGTATGAGGACAGCACTTACCGCTTCGCTGGCGATGGCCAGGTACAGGAAAAGTGTTTCCCCGTTATCTGGTCGGGACAAGACCGGAGGTTGTGATAAGACTTGTTTTAGATGGAGGAGGGCTTGTTCGCATTCTTCACTCCATTCAAATGTTGCTTTCTGTAGGAGAAGTTTGAAAAATGGGAGTGCGTATTGGGCAGATTTAGCGATAAAATAAGAGAGGGCAGTTAACATCCCGTTAAGTGATTGTATCGACTTCTTTGACTTCGGAGTAGGAATCTCGGAAAAGGCCTTACATTTTTCGGGATTCGCTTCAATTCCTCTCTCCGTAAGGTAAAAGCCAAGAAATTTCCCCGCTCGGACACCGAAAGTGCACTTGTCGGGGTTGAACCTCATGCGACATTTCCTCGCCGTGTCGAACACCTTTTTAAGATGAGCAACGTGGTCGACTTCCTCTGCGGATTTGACGATCATGTCGTCCATGTAGACTTCGAGCATGTCACCAATTTCTGCTCGGAAGACTTTGTTCATCATTCGTTGATAGGTGGCGCCAGCATTCTTCAGACCAAAGGGCATTACATTGTAATAGTAATTGCCCAACTCAGTCATAAAAGCTGTATGCTTTCTGTCAGCCTCATCCATGGGAATTTGGTTATATCCCGAATAAGCGTCCATGAAGGACAACAGTTTAAATCCTGCAGAGTTATCGACCAGTCGGTCGATGTTAGGCAATGGGTAAGAGTCTTTCGGGTATGCCCGATTAAGATCCATGTAGTCAATGCACATCCTCCATTTTCCATTAGATTTTTTAACGAGTACAACATTGGACAACCAAGTGGTGTACTTGGCTTCCGAAATAAAGTTTGCCTCTAGGAGGTCTTTTACAGCTTTTTCAGCAGCCTCCATTTTTTCTGGAGACTGCCTACGCCTACGTTGAACTACAGCCTTAGCATTTGGATCTATAGTCAGCTGGTGACAAGCCACTTGAGGATCTAATCCGGGCATCTCCGCAGCGCTCCAAGCGAACAAATCTGCATTCTCTCGGAGACATGCCTTCAGCTGCCTCCTTGCCAGGTCGGGGAGTTCACGGCCGATCTTCACAGCTCGCTCTGGGTCGTCGCCAAGAGGAATCAGCTCGAAATCTCCGTCTGGGATGGGGCGTGTTGGGTAGGGAGTTTGCCCGTTGACTTCAACTGGGAGGTCTTTGTCTGCAACTTCTTCCCATTCCCCGGTGAACCTGCTATCAAGGTCGACCGCGCTGACCGGCGGTAGTAGAACCTGTGCGACATCTGAAGTTGCTCTTCTGGGGTGGATGCCACCGACAACACTTAGACCTTTGATCGCTGCATCGAAACATCTTCTAGCTGCTTCAATATCCCCGTGGAGGGTAACCACACGTCCTCGTGTCGTATAATACTTCATTTTTAGGTGGACAGTGGATGGTACAGCTGTTATTTCAGCCAAAGTGGTCCTTCCCAATATGCGGTTGTAGAGGGAAGGGCAGTCGACCACTAGAAAACGCGTCTTCGCCTGTCGAGCTGTTTCACCTACTCCGAATATGACCACCAATTCGACGTAACCTCGAGGCCTAGTAGATGCGTCGTTAAAGCCTTTCAGATCAGATCCCACATATGGGGACAGGTGATGCTTTGTTAGTTGGAGAGTGTCGAAGAGGTGAGTGTACATGATGTCCACTGAGCTTCCCTGATAGACCAAAATCCGATGCACATCAAAGTTGGCCATTTGTGCCTGAATTAGGAGGGGTATATTAGCATTCAGGGATCCACCTGGTAATTCCTAGAGATAGAAACTTATAGGGCATGATTTTCCACGAGATAAGCTGAGAGTTGGGTCTCGAGGAGTGGATGTCTTTAGCTCGTCAAATTTCCTCTTTATTGAATCGACGGTCGCTCGTTCAGGGTTTCCGCCCGATATGACTAGGGCTTGGGGGAAACTTTCCCAGGTGCTGTGAACACTTACTAGGTCTTCTGCCGGGAAGCTCTTCCACATGTTTCGAACAGCTTCGGCATTGCTAACATTTTCTTGGAAAACGAAGTCTTCAGGTCGTGTGATGCTTAGGGCAACCTGCAGTTTTCCAGTGTTCGGAGGGCTAGACTCCTCGGTATTTAGAGCTTCTTGGCCGGTGGAACGTGGAGCCTCATCTTGTTTGGCGTATTTTTTCAGGTAGCCTTCTTTAATCAACGTTTCGATTGCGTCCTTAAGGTGGATGCAATCCTCAGTAACATGCCCGTGACTGCGATGGAACTGGCAGTACTTGGATTTATCCGTATTTGGTTTAGGAGCTGTTGGTTTTGGGAAGTGGATTCCCCCTTTCACGAACTCCGAATTTGCACATTCCTTAAAAATGCGTGCCCGGGACACGTTAAGTGGAGTGTAGTCTTTGAAAAGACCAGCAGGTCCCCGAGATTCGCGGGAGTCTTTACTCCGACTTTCTTTTTTCCTCTCCCCGCCTCGCCTAGGTGGAGGGGAGTCTTCTCTTCTCATATCCCCTCCCCTCCTATTTGGAGGGGAGTCTTCCCTGTTCCGGCCGCGGGGGCCTTCTCTGCTTCTTAAATCCAGGGCAACCTGGGCTGCTTCCGCTTCCTCGAACTCAATGTGTGATTGAGCTCGTTCGAGGAACCCTTCGAAGCTGCGAGGATGGTGTAATCCGACATATTCTGCGAACTTGGAACCAACTCGCAGTCCTTTGATAATGAGATATAATTTTATATGGTCGGTCGTATGGACCTCGACCGCTTCTTTGTTGAATCTTTCTATGTAGCTCCGGAGAGATTCCTTCTTATCTTGGAAGATGGCCTCCAAGGATGATATAGTTTTTGGATGTCTTCGAGAAGCTGTAAAATGCTTCCTGAAACGTTCTCTTAGAGCTTTCCATGACGTTATTGATTCAGGTGCCAGGTTTTTATACCAAGCCATGGCCCCTTTCCGAAGAGTCGTGGGGAATAATCGACATTTGATAGCGCCGGAGACGTTTCTAAAGTCGAGAAGAGCCTCGAAGCTCTCGACATGGTCGTCCGGATCAGACGTTCCATCGTAAGTCTCCAAGGATGGAGGTCTCTCCAAGCCTTTAGGAATAGGAGCTTCCATTATTTGTCTGGACAGAGGAGTCTGGTAGTCGTCATCATCGTTGACTCCCGGGGATACAGAAGGAGAGTTATGAGTACGAACATAGTAACGTCTCGGGGAGTTTTCCTTATGACGGCCTCTTGGCTCCTCGACATCAGGCTTATTCCTCTTAGTCTTCAAGGGACGAGTGGGCCCTTTTGGTGGCGGGGAGCGATGACGCTTCTGAGGATGCTCGGTCTGATTACGCTCCAAACATGGCCTGCGACCTCTATTTACTGGGGAGGGGCTGCGAGATTCCACTAGAGATTGTGGATGTCTTCGCAGGGAAGTTCGACCACGACCTTTTTCCAGCTTCTCGATCCGTAAGCCTTGGTTGAAGATCATTTGATTGGTCTGATTAACCAACGTAAACAAGGCAGGAGTGTTCGGATTTGCATTTGGTGGTGGATCCACAGGATGGTAGGTGGGCTGGAAGATTGCTTCCTGTCCATCTTGTTGAGCAGACTCGTATTCCACCTCATCGGAAGATGGGGAGGCGGTTATTCCATCTCTGACATCATTCTCCACGACAGGCTGAAGAACATCGTTGTCGCCATGGGTGTTACCACCAAGTTGTGTGATGACATTGTTGACAGCTTGATCCGCTGACGGGTTGGCCATTGTTGGTAGTTGAATGAGGAAAGTTTGGTTTATCACGAGGAAAACGGGGAAACTTATGAAATTCCCACAGACGGCGCCACTGATCGTACCTGGATCAGACAATTGATAATGGCCAACGACGTCTGGACTTGTTGTTGCTTCAATGATGATGAAAGACGGTGGGGGGCGTACCTGCAGGACACTCCGATGCTTAAGTCAGTGAGTACACAGCAAATACAGAGAATATGAGTGAGAGTAAGAAGTTAACTTATCCTGACCCTCTCAAGTGAGAGGGTATTTATAGGAGACCCCCAGCGCGTGGCCAACGGTTACTTGCAACGGGTGGGACCAGCGTGTGACCCGTTCCAAGTAACTGCTAGGGCTTACGTGTAGTAATAATGACCAGCTCGTGGTCAACACCCTAGTGTAACCGTCTCTTTAATGCCATTATTAGACGGTTACATGAAACGTATCTGTGTAGATAAGACCGTTGATGTTCTCCTCGGGGGAGAGTCTATAATGTCGAGGAGATGTGGTGGTCGTGGTTTGGACATGACTCAATGGAGGCGAACCGTGTTTGTCGGGGACCCATGAGTCAACGGGGATTGGGAGTATTCTCGCGGGGAGAAGTTAATTTGTCGAGGAAGTCTATTT
Organism: Lathyrus tuberosus; assembly: GCA_022829125.1. NCBI lineage: Eukaryota > Viridiplantae > Streptophyta > Magnoliopsida > Fabales > Fabaceae > Lathyrus > Lathyrus tuberosus. Next base: position 3,434,845 of record JALAZF010000525.1, read on the forward strand.
CATCAGGGTGTGGTGTCTTCTTTTCCTGTTTGTCTTCAGGTGCTCGACATTGTCAAGGAGTCAGGTGCCCGGCATACTTTTTGGCCTTGCGTAGGGCGGTCATGTGTCCTTCTCTAAGGCTTTATTGGGCTTCTTCAAGTCGTGTGGATTGGGCCTGTTTGATTGTAGGAAACCACGGCCCAGTCCAGAACAATTATAAAGGACACTCGTTCACACACTAATATATCATGACAACAATGTAACAAGGATCCTCAAAGAAAATACTTTTATAATGTTATGAGTATTAAATTTTATTTTTTTAGTGCCTATATTAAAATCATGTTTGGCATTAATTATGGTGCTCGTCTCGTGGTAAGAAAATATCTCCTCAAAATAAATGGGATTCAAGAATGCTCCTCTATTTTAAGTATCACAAAGTCAATAGAGATAAATAATTTTCCTACTTTTGCATAAACATCTTCAAATATTCTCATAAGATTCTTTACCAATTGACCAATCAACTAAAAAGATATTCTAATTAGTTTCAACTCAGTCAGTTCAAGTCTTTTACAAATAGATAAATGCATAAAACTCACTTTGAAAAATATATTAATTCCTTAAGCTCAAAATAAATTTATCTTAAACCATAAAACTACACTTCTCCATCAAATATACAGTTTCATTTCCATTTAGCTTTCTCTTTTATTAATAAGATTTCTTTTAAAAATTTATCATACCAAGGCATTTGAAACAACTCTTCGGTGAATGTAATGTTTATGTACAATTTATGTTATGCTTTATAAACCTTGAAATTGATCTTCTACTTTTTCCTTGGAAAATATCTAGAGATATGGAATAGGTGTTTTATATGGCGGAGGAAAAATATGATTTTTTTTCTTTCTCTTTCTTCACTTTTTTTCCTCTTAAATTCATTTTTCATACTAAAATCCTCAATGGATGATTTCTTACTCCTCTTAGGCTTATTTTCTTCCTTTTATTTATCTCTTGGTTCTCCCTGATGTTTTCCTCTTTTCAAAATGATAACACTAAGTCTTCCTTTGAGTTTGTATAAAATTCTCAACCATAATATCTAGACTTGATTTTAAAGAAATTACATAATAATGAAAAAATGTAACTTTACATTTTAAAAAATCGTAAGACTAGTGAAATTATTTTAAATACCTAGGTTAAGTTTTGTCCTTGCTAAAAGCACTAAAAGGTTGACTTCCCTGTTATTAGTCAGGGAGAGCCTAAAATGATTGGTTTAAGTGTCTGTTTATGTATTTTCTCAGGTGATTCCCCCTTAAATGATTATATGACATCCTTTATATAGGCTTATCCTTCCCTCCAACAATCATGACAAATCCTTTCCTCTTCCTTCCTGTATTCATGTCCCAGAAACTGTTGTTGTTTTATCATTTAACTCCCTTTCTAAATGGCTTGTAACATTTTCTTTATAACGGTGTCGTTGTGACCCTTCATCTTCCAAGACTGTTTCCAGATGATGTCCCTACACCGATGATAACCTCGGTCTATTAGGGCTCCCGATAACATGATGACTTTTAGCTTTGTCTATTACCTGGTAAAGTCGGGTTCTAGTTCTGACTACTACCTGACTTTCACCTGAATTATCCCTATTTCATCGTAGACTTCTTTCGATTTTATACATCGACTGGTCAAACAAATTTTTGGGATATACATAAGCCCCCCGAGCATGAAATCTAAAAGATTGAAACGGGCCAAGAGGAACGTCTGTGATGCTGGATGTGTGAGATGAGAAGGGGGTGTACCTGCAAGGCACTCCGATGCTAAAGTAAGAATCGGGAGAGGAAAAGGGCAAGTACAAAAGTATGAGTTTCTTAGAATGATTTTGAATACCTGACCCTCTCAAATGAGAGGGTTTTTATAATGCCCCCAGCGCGTGGACAACGGTCCCTATTTTTGGTGCGGAATAACTGTTTCCTGAAGAATAGGTAATTGCCAGAAACAAGCCGTTATGACGGGCAGAGATGCCCAAAACTAGTCATTGCCACGGGCAAAGGCATGACTCCGGGCACAAGCGTCATGACTGTTCCTAGATGATGGAGCCGTGCGTAACGAGTAGAAATGCCAGGGAAGAGCCAATGACCTTGAGGTTCATCTGTCCATATGTGCCCGGTAGAGGGGCAGAAAGGTAAATGCTGCCCCGTACTAGCTGGACTCAGACAATTGGACCGTTCTGGAAGCATACGTGGATTGGGCCATGCCTAGCCATTGGTCCAGTCCGGAACAGGAGCCTGATAAGTGCAAATTGTAGCTATTTTTTACATAAGTTTTGTTGCACTTATCATTACTTTGTGTTAAAATTGGTTGAATAAACCCTGCTTTATTTGTAAATACGTTTACTTTACGTTTTAGTGTATATATTGCGTATCGTGTAAATATCATTGAGTTTAATTGATTTTCATTTATTTTTGCAGGTGTTCCAGCAATGGGATTTTGCCATTGTTGTATAGAGCATTGAATAAGTTTTTCAGCGCTTCAAACCAGGCGAAAAACGGAGTTACGGTTCAAAAGTTACGAATAAAACAGTGCAGAATTTTTCTGCAGACTGGTGTGCTGCGCCTCTGCTCCGCCGGGCGAAGCAGCGGCGGGCCGGGCACTCCAAAAGTGTGGAAAACTTATAATAGCTGCCTTACACCGCCGGGCGACCCAGAATTCCGCCGGGCGAAACTGGGCAGACAGAAACTCCATTAAAGGCCCAAAAACACAATTTTTAGGGATGGGTTTTGATATTTTTGATTCCAAATCCATCCAATAGAATTTTTTGAGTAGAATTAGGCTAGAAAACACATTGGAGCATGCATTAGGATGATCCAGAGTCGAATCCTTCATCAATCGGAGCCGACAACTCATGAAATGTTTGGTTTTTCTCCATTTCTTCTCTATGTATTTCTCTATTTGTTGGGTTATGTTTGTATTGTTACTCTAAACCTATGTACATGTATTGATCATGGTTGTATAATATATATCCTTTACAAATCATTATCGATGTCTTCCTTGATCTTTTTGCATTTATGTTTGGATTTGTGTTGTGTTAGAGATAAACATCACGAATCTTGATTAAGGATGGATATCTATTATCTAGATGCTAGAGATAGATTTAGATAATAATCTTTATGGTGTCGGAACTTAATGTCTTCCGTGTTTCGAGGCGTCTTGCGCGAGAGTGACGACGAGAGTGATACGGTTGCTCTCTCAGCTCAGTGTGCAAGAGATGGACACTGTTGTGAGCGATACGTGATGATTTTGATGAGTATTGTACGTTAAATGCGACCGATCGATAGGTTTACGTTTGTTCTGAGTAGTGTATATTCATGCTTGATAGGTTTCTTCTCTTCAAAGAATGTACTCTTTTTATGTTCATTTTTACTTTTCCGCATTTACGCTTTAAACCATTTAAAACCCAAACTCATTAACAATTAAATTGTCGAACGGCAGTTCAGTAGCACCGATCTCTGTGGACACGATAACTCCCAGAAAAATACTTCCAAATCTTTTTGTTTGCTTGCCCTATACCGATTCAACAAAATGGCGCCGTTACCGGGGATTGGTTTTTATTGTTCTTGCATTGCGATAGTTTCATTGTTTTTGAGTTTTGTAGATATCGTACATTTTGTATATTTTCACTTGTTTATTATGATACTTGTATATTTTAACGTTTGTTCAAGTGTTTGGTTAGGACGCTTGCTTTTGGTTGCGCGGTCAGACATCACCACGGCATGAAGAGAGGAAGTTTCTAATTAAGCACCGTAAAGGCGTCGAGCTTACGACGTAAAACAAGCATGTTTTTATTGTTTTTCATTTCTAATGTTTTTGGTTGTTGTTTGCTCGCAAATTTTGATTGACTTATTTGAGGATGCTTTGGTGATTTTCCAAGTTGGTTCGTTTCAACTTGCGGATGTATGGTAATGATTTTGTTAAGTTTTGTACACGTCTGAGGTATGTATTTATCGCTTTCTTGACTTTAGCATATTCATGTTACTTAGGCATTTTACAAACTTTCATGCCATTCATTCTTTTGTATACTTGTTCTTATTGTGAATCACTTTAGTTCCCAACCTTTTTGTGAGGAAGCCTTCCATTGTTCATATATGCTCGGAGTTCCAACATTCTTGTTCTAACTAAATTTTATTATGTTGAATCTGTTGTTTGTGTTGTGTATATGAATGCATGAAAAGGATCAAGGCAATTGTTTCATTTTGAGCACAACCACCCAAGCCAAATAGTCAATTCACCTTGTAAGTATGTGATCATTTGTAACCCCTTTGAGCCTTTGGTCATTATCCATGTTGTTTGAGTTTGATGCTTGTCTATGAGTGTCAAATTTACTTTTTGTATGGATTTTGATTGATTATTTTTTCTTGAACCCTCAACTTTGTGTTGTTGTATGAGTTTTTTCCCTTGCCTTAGAAAGTAGGGAGTATTCACATGATGGTGCGGTTGAATTCAAGTTGGGGAGATGATGATTGTATACTCATTTGTTGGATTCTATGAGGATTGAAAAAGAAAAGAAAAAAGAAAAAAAAAATTGTGAAAGAGAAAAAGAAAGAAAAAAGGAAGAAAAAAAAGAAAAATGCTTGAAAAAGGAAACAAAAAGAGTTTCAATAATTGTGCTAAATAAGTATTGTGTGTTGTGTAGCACTTGGGATTTTGGAAGAAGTTGGTTGAAATTTTGTGTGTGAATCTTTGTGAGTTTTCACTCCCTTAGATTTAGGCAAGTTTTTGTTTCAATTACCTTTAGAAATTGCCCCTTGTTTGTTTACCCGACCACGTTACAACCTTGAAAGTCCTTGTGATTCTTGCCTTTGTATGTTCAATATGAATTTATGGATGTATGCATAATTTAGTCTTTTGTTTTCAAGATTGTTGTGTGAGTGTAAAGTACCTCATTTTGTGTTTTTCATCTACCGATGATTGTTTTTGCTAGGTGTGATTCACATTTGAACTTGTGTTGTTTTAGAATTTATGGCATGATTTTTGTATTTAGCATTTGTTTCGTGACTATGTCATCGTCGTAGTTTAGTGGTAAGTATTTACGTTGTGTGTACCGTTTTTCATTTGAACCATACATTTGTTTTCCGTTTTCAAAACCTGTTGATTCGTAATTCTTTGGTTATTGCTTTTGTTTCTTTGAGTCGCTTGATTTTTGTTTGAGGACAAAAAATTATGTAAGTTGGGGAGAGTTTGATTAGTGCAAATTGTATCTATTTTTGTATATAATTTTTGTTGCACTTATCATTACTTTGTGTTAAAATTGGTTGAATAAACCCCGCTTTGTTTGTAAATACGTTTACTTTACGTTTTAGCGTATATATTGCGTATCGTGTAAATATCATTGAGTTTAATTGATTTTCATTTATTTTTGCAGGTGTTCCAGCAATGGAATTTTGCCATTATTGTATAGAGCATTGAATAAGCTTTCCAGCCATTCAAACCGGGCAAAAAACGGAGTTACGGTTCAAAAGTTACGAATAAAACAGTGCAGAATTTTTCTGCAGACTGGTGTACTGCGCCTCTGCTCCGCCGGGCGAAGCAGCAGCAGGCCAGGCACTCCAAAAGTGTGGAAAACTTACAGAATAACCGCCTTACACCGCCGGGCGAATCATCCTAATGCATGCTCCAATGTCTTTTCTAGCCTAATTCTACTCAAAAAATGCTATTGGATGGATTTGGAACCAAAAATATCAAAACTCATCCCTAAAAATTGGGTTTTTGGGCCTTTAATGGAGTTTCTGTCCGCCCAGTTTCGCCCGGCGGAATTCTGGGTCGCCCGGCGGTGTAAGACAGCTATACTGTAAGTTTTCCACACTTTTGGAGTGCCTGGCCCGGCGCTGCTTCACCCGGCGGAGCAGAGGCGCAGCACACCAGTCTGCAGAAAAATTCTGCATTATTTTATTCGTAACTTTTGAACCGTAACTCCGTTTTTCGCCCGGTTTGAAGCGCTGGAAAGCTTATTCAATGCTCTATACAACAATGGAAAAATCCCATTGCTGGAACACCTGCAAAAATAAATGAAAATCAATTAAACTCAAAGATATTTACACGATACGCAATATATACACTAAAACGTAAAGTAAACGTATTTACAAACAAAGCGGGGTTTATTCAACCAATTTTAACACAAAGTAATGATAAGTGCAACAAAACTTATATACAAAAATAACTACAATATGCACTTATCAAACTCTCCCCAACTTACATAATTGTTTGTCCTCAAACAAAAATCAAGCGACTCAAAGAAACAAAAGCAATAACCAAAGAATTACGAATCAACAGGTTTTGAAAACGGAAAACAAATGTATGGTTCAAATGAAAAATGGTACACACAAAGTAAATACTTACCACTAAACTACGACGATGACATAGTCACGAAACAAATGCTAAATACAAAAATCATGCCATAAATTCTAAAACAACACAAGTTCAAATGTGAATCACACCTAGCAAAAACAATCATCGGTAGATGAAAAACACAAAATGAGGTACTTTACACTCACACAACAATCTTGAAAACAAAAGACTAAATTATGCATACATCCACAAATTCATATTGAACATACAAAGGCAAGAATCACAAGGACTTTCAAGGTTGTAACTTGGTCGGGTAAACAAACAAGGGGCAATTTCTAAAGGTAATTGAAACAAAAACTTGCCTAAACCTAATGGAGTGAAATCTCACAAAGATTCACACACAAAATTTCAACCAACTTCTTCCAAAATCCCAAGTGCTACACAACACACAATACTTGTTTAGCACAATTATTGAAACTCTTTTTGTTTCCTTTTTCAAGGATTTTTCTTTTTTTTTCCTTCCTTTTTTCTTTCTTTTTCTCTTTCACAAATTTTTTCTCTTTTTTCTTTTCTTTTTCAATCCTCATAGAATCCAACCAATGAGTATACAATCATCCTCTCCCCAATTTGAATTCAACCGCACCATCATGTGAATACTCCCTAATTTCTAAGGCAAGGAAAAAAAACTCATACAACAACACAAAGTTGAGGGTTAAAGAAAAAATAATCAATCAAAATCCATACAAAAAGTAAATTTGACACTCATAGACAAGCATCAAACTCAAACAACATGGATAATGACCAAAGGCTCAAAGGGGTTACAAATGATCACACACTTACAAGGTGAATTGACTATTTGGCTAGGGTGGTTGTGCTCAAAATGAAACAATTGCCTTGATCCTTTTCATGCATTCATATACACAACACAAACAACAGATTCAACATAATAAAATCCAGTTAGAACAAGAATGTTGGAACTCCGAGCATATATGAACAATGGAAGGCTTCCTCACAAAAAGGTTGGGAACTAAAGTGATTCACAACAAGAACAAGTATACAAAAGAATGAATGGCATGAAAGTTTGTAAAATGCCTAAGTAACATGAATATGCTAAAGTCAAGAAAGCGATAAATACATACCTCAGACGTGTACAAAACTTAACAAAATCGTTACCATACATCCGCAAGTTGAAACGAACCAACTTGGAAAATCACCAAAGCATCCTCAAATAAGTCAATCAAAATTTGCGAGCAAACAACAACCAAAAACATTAGAAATGAAAAACAATAAAAACATGCTTGTTTTACGTCGTAAGCTCGACGCCTTTACGGTGCTTAATTAGAAACTTCCTCTCTTCATGCCGTGGTGATGTCTCACCGCGCAACCAAAAGCAAGCGTCCTAACCAAACACTTGAACAAACGTTAAAATATACAAGTATCATAATAAACAAGTGAAAATATACAAAATGTACGGTATCTACAAAACTCAAAAACAACGAAACTATCGCAATGCAAGAACAATAAAAACCAATCCCCGGCAACGGCGCCATTTTGTTGAAGCAGTAAAGGGCAAGCAAACAAAAAGATTTGGAAGTATTTTTCTGGGAATTATCGTGTCCACAGAGATCGGTGCTACTGAACTGCCGTTCGACAATTTAATTGTTAATGAGTTTGGGTTTTAAATGGTTTAAAGGGTAAATGCGGAAAAGTAAATATGAACATAAAAAGAGTACATTCTTTGAAGAGAAGAAACCTATCAAGAATGAATATACACTACTCAGAACAACGTAAACCTATCGATCGGTCGCATTCAACATACAATACTCATCAAAATCATCACGTATCGCTCACAACGGTGTCCATCTCTGGCAAACTGAGCTGAGAGAGCAACCGAATCACTCTCGTCGTCACTCTCGCGCACGACGCCTCGAAACACGGAAGACATTAAGTTCCGACACCATAAAGATTATTATCTAAATCTATCTCTAGCATCTAGACAATAGATATCCATCCTTAATCAAGATTCGTGATGTTTATTTCTAACACAACACAAATCCAAACATAAATGCAAAAAGATTAAGGAAGACATCGATAATGATTTGTAAAGCATATATATTATACAACCATGATCAATACATGTACATAGGTTTAGAGTAACAATACAAACATAACCCAACAAATAGAGAAATACATAGAGAAGAAATGGAGAAAAACCAAACATTTCATGAGTTGTCGGCTCCGATTGATGAAGGATTCGACTCCGGATCATCCTAATGCATGCTCCAATGTGTTTTCTAGCCTAATTCTACTCAAAAAATACTATTGGATGGATTTGGAACCAAAAATATCAAAACCCATCCCTAAGAATTGTGTTTTTGGGCCTTTAATGGAGTTTCTGTCCGCCCAGTTTCGCCCGGCGGAATTCTGGGTCGCCCGGCGGTGTAAGGCGGCTATTCTGTAAGGTTTCCACACTTTTGTAGTGCCCGGCCCGCCGCTGCTTCGCCCGGCGGAGCAGAGGCGCAGCACACCAGTCTGCAGAAAAATTATGCACTGTTTTATTCGTAACTTTTGAACCGTAACTCCGTGTTTCGCCCGGTTTGAAGCGCTGGAAAGCTTATTCAATGCTCTATACAACAATGGCAAAATCCCATTACTGGAACACCTGCAAAAATAAATGATAATCAATTAAACTCAATGATATTTACACGATACGCAATATATACACTAAAACGTAAAGTAAACGTATTTACAAACAAAGTAGGGTTTATTCAACCAATTTTAATACAAAGTAATGATAAGTGCAACAAAACTTATATACAAAAATAGCTACAATTTGCACTTATCAAACTCTCCCCAACTTACATAATTGTTTGTCCTAAACAAAAATCAAGCGACTCAAAGAAATAAAAGCAATAACCAAAGAATTACGAATCAACAGGTTTTGAAAACGGAAAACAAATGTATGGTTCAAATGAAAAACGGTACACACAACGTAAATACTTACCACTAAACTACGACGATGACATAGTCACGAAACAAATGGTAAATACAAAAATCATGCCATAAATTCTAAAACAACACAAGTTCAAATGTGAATCACACCTAGCAAAAACAATCATCGGTAGATGAAAAACACAAAATGAGGTACTTTACACTCACACAACAATCTTGAAAACAAAAGACTAAATTATGCATGCATCCACAAATTCATATTGAACATACAAAGGCAAGAATCACAAGGACTTTCAAGGTTGTAACGTGGTCGGGTAAACAAACAAGGGGCAATTTCTAAAGGTAATTGAAACAAAAACTTGCCTAAACCTAAGGGAGTGAAAACTCATAAAGATTCACACACAAAATTTCAACCAACTTCTTCCAAAATCCCAAGTGCTACACAACACACAATACTTATTTAGCACAATTATTGAAACTCTTTTTGTTTCCTTTTTCAAGGATTTTTCTTTTTTTTTCTTCCTTTTTTCTTTCTTTTTCTCTTTCACAAATTTTTTCTCTTTTTTCTTTTCTTTTTCAATCCTCATAGAATCCAACCAATGAGTATACAATCACCCTCTCCCCAACTTGAATTCAACCGCACCATCATGTGAATACTCCCTACTTTCTAAGGCAAGGAAAAAAACTCATACAACAACACAAAGTTGAGGGTTCAAGAAAAAATAATAAATCAAAATCCATACAAAAAGTAAATTTGACACTCATAGACAAGCATCAAACTCAAACAACATGGATAATGACCAAAGGCTCAAAGGGGTTACAAATGATCACACACTTACAAGGTGAATTGACTATTTGGCTAGGGTGGTTGTGCTCAAAATAAAATAATTGCCTTGATCCTTTTCATGCATTCATATACACAACACAAACAACAGATTCAACATAATAAAATTTAGTTAGAACAAGAATGTTGGAACTCCGAGCATATATGAACAATGGAAGGCTTCCTCACAAAAAGGTTGGGAACTAAAGTGATTCACAACAAGAACAAGTATACAAAAGAATGAATGGCATGAAAGTTTGTAAAATGCCTAAGTAACATGAATATGCTAAAGTCAAGAAAGCGATAAATACATATCTCAGACGTGTACAAAACTTAACAAAATCATTACCATACATCCGCAAGTTGAAACGAACCAACTTGGAAAATCACCAAAGCATCCTCAAATAAGTCAATCAAAATTTGCGAGCAAACAACAACCAAAAACATTAGAAATGAAAAACAATAAAAACATGCTTGTTTTACGTCGCAAGCTCGACGCCTTTACGGTGCTTAATTAGAAACTTCCTCTCTTCATGCTGTGGTGATGTCTCACCGCGCAACCAAAAGCAAGTGTCCTAATCAAACACTTGAACAAACGTTAAAATATACAAGTATCATAATAAACAAGTGAAAATATACAAAATGTACGATATCTACAAAACTCAAAAACAACGAAACTATCGCAATGCAAGAACAATAAAAACCAATCCCCGGCAACGGCGCCATTTTGTTGAAGTGGTATAGGGCAAGTAAACAAAAAGATTTGGAAGTATTTTTTTGGGAATTAGCGTGTCCACAGAGATCGGTGCTTCTGAACTGCCGTTCGACAATTTAATTGTTAATGAGTTTGGGTTTTAAATGGTTTAAAGCGTAAATGCGGAAAAGTAAATATGAACATAAAAAGAGTACATTCTTTGAAGAGAAGAAACCTATCAAGCATGAATATACACTACTCAGAACAAATGTAAACCTATCGATCGGTCGCATTCAATATACAATACTCATCAAAATCATCACGTATCGCTCACAACAGTGTCCATCTCTGGCACACTGAGCTGAGAGAGCAACCGTATCACTCTCGTCGTCACTCTCGCACACGACGTCTCGAAACACGGAAGACATTAAGTTCCGACACCATAAAGATTATTATCTAAATTTATCTCTAGCATCTAGACAATAGATATCCATCCTTAATCAAGATTCGTGATGTTTATCTCTAACACAACACAAATCCAAACATAAATGCAAAAATATTAAGGAAGACATCGATAATGATTTGTAAAGCATATATATTATACAACCATGATTAATACATGTACATAGGTTTAGAGTAACAATACAAACATAACCCAACAAATAGAGAAATACATAGATAAGAAATGGAGAAAAACCAAACATTTCATGAGTTGTCGGCTCCGATTGATGAAGGATTCGACTCTGGATTATCCTAATGCATGCTCCAATGTGTTTTCTAGCCTAATTCTACTCAAAAAATGCTATTGGATGGATTTGGAACCAAAAATATCAAAACCCATCCCTAAATATTGTGTTTTTGGGCCTTTAATGGAGTTTCTGTCCGCCCAGTTTCGCCCCACGGAATTCTGGGTCGCCCGGCGGTGTAAGGCGGCTATTCTGTAAGTTTTCCACACTTTTGGAGTGCCCGGCCCGCCGCTGCTTCGCCCGGCGGAGCAGAGGCGCAGCACACCAGTCTGCAGAAAAATTATGCACTGTTTTATTCGTAACTTTTGAACCGTAACTCCGTTTTTCGCCTGGTTTGAAGCGCTGGAAAGCTTATTCAATGATCTATACAACAATGGCAAAATCCCATTACTGGAACACCTGCAAAAATAAATGAAAATCAATTAAACTCAATGATATTTACACGATACGCAATATATACACTAAAACGTAAAGTAAACGTATTTACAAACAAAGCGGGGTTTATTCAACCAATTTTAATACAAAGTAATGATAAGTGCAACAAAACTTATATACAAAAATAGCTACAATTTGCACTTATCAAACTCTCCCCAACTTACATAATTGTTTGTCCTCAAACAAAAATCAAGCGACTCAAAGAAACAAAAGCAATAACCAAAGAATTACGAATCAACAGGTTTTGAAAACGGAAAACAAATGTAAGGTTCAAATGAAAAACGGTACACACAACGTAAATACTTACCACTAAACTACGACGATGACATAGTCACGAAACAAATGCTAAATACAAAAATCATGCCATAAATTCTAAAACAACACAAGTTCAAATGTGAATCACACCTAGCAAAAACAATCATCGGTAGATGAAAAACACAAAATGAGGTACTTTACACTCACACAACAATCTTGAAAACAAACGACTAAATTATGCATACATCCACAAATTCATATTGAACATACAAAGGCAAGAATCACAAGGACTTTCAAGGTTGTAACGTGGTCGGGTAAACAAACAAGGGGCAATTTCTAAAGGTAATTGAAACAAAAACTTGCCTAAACCTAAGGAGTGAAAACTCACAAAGATTCACACACAAAATTTCAACCAACTTCTTCCAAAATCCCAAGTGCTACACAACACACAATACTTATTTAGCACAATTATTGAAACTCTTTTTGTTTCCTTTTTCAAGGATTTTTCTTTTTTTTTTTCTTCCTTTTTTCTTTCTTTTTCTCTTTCACAAATTTTTTCTCTTTTTTCTTTTCTTTTTCAATCCTCATAGAGTCCAACCAATGAGAGTATACAATCACCCTCTCCCCAACTTGAATTCAACCGCACCATCATGTGAATACTCCCTACTTTCTAAGGCAAGGAAAGAAACTCATACAACAACACAAAGTTGAGGGTTCAAGAAAAAATAATAAATCAAAATCCATACCAAAAGTAAATTTGACACTCATAGACAAGCATCAAACTCAAACAACATGGATAATGACCAAAGGCTCAAAGGGGTTACAAATGATCACACACTTACAAGGTGAATTGACTATTTGGCTAGGGTGGTTGTGCTCAAAATAAAACAATTGCCTTGATCCTTTTCATGCATTCATATACACAACACAAACAACAGATTCAACATAATAAAATTTAGTTAGAACAAGAATGTTGGAACTCCGAGCATATATGAACAATGGAAGGCTTCCTCACAAAAAGGTTGGGAACTAAAGTGATTCACAACAAGAACAAGTATACAAAAGAATGAATGGCATGAAAGTTTGTAAAATGCCTAAGTAACATGAATATGCTAAAGTCAAGAAAGCGATAAATACATACCTCAGACGTATACAAAACTTAACAAAATCATTACCATACATCCGCAAGTTGAAACGAACCAACTTGGAAAATCACCAAAGCATCCTCAAATAAGTCAATCAAAATTTGCGAGCAAACAACAACCTAAAACATTAGAAATGAAAAACAATAAAAACATGCTTGTTTTACGTCACAAGCTCGACGCCTTTATGGTGCTTAATTAGAAACTTCATCTCTTCATGCCGTGGTGATGTCTGACCGCGCAACCAAAAGCAAGCGTCCTAACCAAACACTTGAACAAACGTTAAAATATACAAGTATCATAATAAACAAGTGAAAATATTCAAAATGTACGATATCTACAAAACTCAAAAACAACGAAACTATCGCAATGCAAGAACAATAAAAACCAATCCCCGGCAACGGCGCCATTTTGTTGAAGCGGTATAGGGCAAGCAAACAAAAAGATTTGGAAGTATTTTTCCGGGAATTATCGTGTCCACAGAGATCGGTGCTACTGAACTGCCGTTCGACAATTTAATTGTTAATGAGTTTGGGTTTTAAATGGTTTAAAGCGTAAATGCAGAAAAGTAAATATGAACATAAAAATAGTACATTCTTTGAAGAGAAGAAACCTATCAAGCATGAATATACACTACTCAGAACAAACGTAAACCTATCGATCGGTCGCATTCAACATACAATACTCATCAAAATCATTATGTATCGCTCACAACAGTGTCCATCTCTTGCACACTGAGCTGAGAGAGCAACCGTATCACTCTCGTCGTCACTCTCGCGCACGACGCCTCGAAACACGGAAGACATTAAGTTTCGACACCATAAAAATTATTATCTAAATCGATCTCTAGCATCTAGACAATAGATATCCATCCTTAATCAAGATTCGTGATGTTTATCTCTAACACAACACAAATCCAAACATAAATGCAAAAAGATCAAGGAAGACATCGATAATGATTTGTAAAGCATATATATTATACAACCATGCTCAATACATGTACATAGGTTTAGAGTAACGATACAAACATAACCCAACAAATAGAGAAATACATAGAGAAGAAATGGAGAAAAACCAAACATTTCATGAGTTGTCGGCTCCGATTGATGAAGGATTCGACTCCGGATCATCCTAATGCATGCTCCAATGTGTTTTCTAGCCTAATTTTACTTGAAAAATGCTATTGGATGGATTTGGAACCAAAAATATCAAAACCCATCCCTAAAAATTGTGTTTTTGGGCCTTTAATGGAGTTTATGTCCGCCCAGTTTCGCCCGGCGGAATTCTGGGTCGCCCGGCGGTGTAAGGCGGCTATTCTGTAAGGTTTCCACACTTTTGGAGTGCCCGGCCCGCCGCTGCTTCGCCCGGCGGAGCAGAGGCGCAGCACACCAGTCTGCAGAAAAATTCTGCACTGTTTTATTCGTAACTTTTGAACCGTAACTCCGTTTTTCGCCCAGTTTAAAGCGCTGGAAAGCTTATTCAATGCTCTATACAACAATGGCAAAATCCCATTGCTGGAACACCTGCAAAAATAAATGAAAATCAATTAAACTCAATGATATTTACACGATACGCAATATATACACTAAAACGTAAAGTAAACGTATTTACAAACAAAGCGGGGTTTATTCAACCAATTTTAACACAAAGTAATGATAAGTGCAACAAAACTTATATACAGAAATAGCTACAATTTGCACTTATCAAATTCTCCCCAACTTACATAATTGTTTGTCCTCAAACAAAAATCAAGCGACTCAAAGAAACAAAAGCAATAACCAAAGAATTACGAATCAACAGGTTTTGAAAACGGAAAACAAATGTATGGTTCAAATGAAAAACGGTACACACAACGTAAATACTTACCACTAAACTACGACGATGACATAGTCACGAAACAAATGCTAAATACAAAAATCATTCCATAAATTCTAAAACAACACAAGTTCAAATGTGAATCACACCTAGCAAAAACAATCATCGGTAGATGAAAAACACAAAATGAGGTACTTTACACTCACACAACAATCTTGAAAACAAAAGACTAAATTATGCATACATCCACAAATTCATATTGAACATACAAAGGCAAGAATTACAAGGACTTTCAAGGTTGTAACGTGGTCGGGTAAACAAACAAGGGGCAATTTATAAAGGTAATTGAAACAAAAACTTGCATAAACCTAAGGGAGTGAAAACTCACAAAGATTCACACACAAAATTTCAACCAACTTCTTCCAAAATCCCAAGTGCTACACAACACACAATACTTATTTAGCACAATTATTGAAACTCTTTTTGTTTCCTTTTTCAAGGATTTTTCTTTTTTTTTTCTTCCTTTTTTCTTTCTTTTTCTCTTTCACAAATTTTTTCTCTTTTTTCTTTTCTTTTTCAATCCTCATAGAATCCAACCAATGAGAGTATACAATCACCCTCTCCCCAACTTGAATTCAACCGCACCATCATGTGAATACTCCCTACTTTCTAAGGCAAGGAAAAAAACTCATACAACAACACAAAGTTGAGGGTTCAAGAAAAAATAATAAATCAAAATCCATACAAAAAGTAAATTTGACACTCATAGACAAGCATCAAACTCAAACAACATGGATAATGACCAAAGGCTCAAAGGGGTTACAAATGATCACACACTTACAAGGTGAATTGACTATTTGGCTAGGGTGGTTGTGCTCAAAATAAAATAATTGCCTTGATCCTTTTCATGCATTCATATACACAACACAAACAACAGATTCAACATAATAAAATTTAGTTAGAACAAGAATGTTGGAACTCCGAGCATATATGAACAATGGAAGGCTTCCTCACAAAAAGGTTGGGAACTAAAGTGATTCACAACAAGAACAAGTATACAAAAGAATGAATGGCATGAAAGTTTGTAAAATGCCTAAGTAACATGAATATGCTAAAGTCAAGAAAGCGATAAATACATACCTCAGACATATACAAAACTTAACAAAATCATTACCATACATCCGCAAGTTGAAACGAACCAACTTGGAAAATCACCAAAGCATCCTCAAATAAGTCAATCAAAATTTGCGAGCAAACAACAACCAAAAACATTAGAAATGAAAAAAAATAAAAACATGCTTGTTTTACGTCGTAAGCTCGACGCCTTTACGGTGCTTAATTAGAAACTTCCTCTCTTCATGCCGTGGTGATGTCTCACCGCGCAACCAAAAGCAAACGTCCTAACCAAACACTTGAACTAACGTTAAAATATACAAGTATCATAATAAACAAGTGAAAATATACAAAATGTACGATATCTACAAAACTCAAAAACAACGAAACTATCGCAATGCAAGAACAATAAAAACTAATCCCCGGCAACGGCGCCATTTTGTTGAAGCGGTATAGGGCAAGCAAACAAAAAGATTTGGAAGTATTTTTTCGGGAATTATCGTGTCCACAGAGATCGGTGCTACTGAACTGCCGTTCGACAATTTAATTGTTAATGAGTTTGGGTTTTAAACGGTTTAAAGCGTAAATGCAGAAAAGTAAATATGAACATAAAAATAGTACATTCTTTGAAGAGAAGAAACCTATCAAGCATGAATATACACTACTCAGAACAAACGTAAACCTATCGATCGGTCACATTCAACATACAATACTCATCAAAATCATTACGTATCGCTCACAACAGTGTCCATCTCTTGCACACTGAGCTGAGAGAGCAACCGTATCACTCTCGTCGTCACTCTCGCGCACGACGCCTCGAAACACGGAAGACATTAAGTTCCGACACCATAAAGATTATTATCTAAATCAATCTCTAGCATCTAGACAATAGATATCCATCCTTAATCAAGATTCGTGATGTTTATCTCTAACACAACACAAATCCAAACATAAATGCAAAAAGATCAAGGAAGACATCGATAATGATTTGTAAAGCATATATATTATACAACCATGATCAATACATGTACATAGGTTTAGAGTAACGATACAAACATAACCCAACAAATATAGAAATACATAGAGAAGAAATGGAGAAAAACCAAACATTTCATGAGTTGTCGGCTCCGATTGATGAAGGATTCGACTCCGGATCATCCTAATGCATGCTCCAATGTGTTTTCTAGCCTAATTTTACTTGAAAAATGCTATTGGATGGATTTGGAACCAAAAATATCAAAACCCATCCCTAAAAATTGTGTTTTTGGGCCTTTAATGGAGTTTCTGTCCGCCCAGTTTCGCCCGACGGAATTTTGGGTCGCTCGGCGGTGTAAGGCGGCTATTATGTAATTTTTCCACACTTTTGGAGTGCCCGGCCCGCCGCTGCTTCGCCCGGCGGAGCAGAGGCGCAGCACACCAGTCTGCAGAAAAATTCTGCACTGTTTTATTCGTAACTTTTGAACCGTAACTCCGTTTTTCGCCCGGCGCTGGAAAGCTTATTCAATGCTCTATACAACAATGGCAAAATCCCATTGCTGGAACACCTGCAAAAATAAATTAAAATCAATTAAACTCAATGATATTTACACGATACGCAATATATACACTAAAACGTAAAGTAAACGTATTTACAAACAAAGCGGGGTTTATTCAACCAATTTTAACACAAAGTAATGATAAGTGCAACAAAACTTATATACAAAAATAGCTACAATTTGCACTTATCAGAGCCCCCCAAGTCGTTGCTCCCGAGCATGGGAGTGATGACTTAAGGATAACTCGCAGCCTCGGGGAACTCTGAAGGGGTCGTCGTTTGTCGACGAGATGGAGTTGTCCTTGGGTACCCGGGGGTTCCAGTGCCTGCAGGATATGTAACGTAGTTCGGTCTGCCCGGCATGCGGGGAGGCCAACGGTTGAGGTATTCTGAAGGGACGTGACGCCACGTGTGCCTCGAGTCTTGTGCAGCATTAAATGCGTCATGATGGCTAGGCTAGGGTCATGATGATGCCCCTAGCCGCGCGTGCTCGTGCATGTGCCTTCAGACTACCTATAAATAGAGGGAGAAGTTGCTCCTTTGCGTTTTTCACTTCTCTATCCTTCCCCGTTCTTCTTTATGAGTTCCCAGCCAGTCGCCGCCGTCAGCCACCGTACAAAGTTTCGAGCAGGCTCTTCGACCCTTCAATCCTCTTCGACCACATAAGTTACTCATTCTCAGCTTTGTTTCTAGCTTTTTTGCTCTTTTTTTTGTTTAGAATGTATGTGGTTAGGATGGCTTTAGGTAGGATCGTAGTGTTTTCCGGCGGCTGTTGGTGGTAAACGGTGGCTTGGCCACTCTCTGTTGCTGCTGTGGTCGCTGGAGATTTTAGGAACTGTAGGTTTAGGTCATTTTCAACGTCGTTGTGACGATGGGCGTGAACGTACCTGACGGAGCTCATGAGTTTTCCGGCGCCCTCATGAATTTTTCGATGAATGTATGAGTTTTCCAGTGGAGCTTCAAACGGAAAACTGGGAAATGTCGCGGGGAGAATCTCCCCATGCGAATAGGAGTGGGTGCCTCAGGGTACCTCCTAGCACAATACCCTTGTGCCATTTGATTTAGGGCTTAGGTTGGGGACGTCGTCCTTGACCCTTTGCGCGCCCTTTCACTTGACTAGCAGTGGAAGGGTGGATTTGATTTTGTAGTCGAATTCACTTTTGTCCTCTGCTTTTCAGGTGAACGATATGGCACATAAACCCGAGAAGGAGGTTCTCATAGACTCGTCCGAGGAGAGCTCTTCGGAGAGCAATGACACTGAGGCTTCAACCGCCCCCAGCGAGGTCGGGGAGAATCCGATCATGCCTCCATGGAGGAATGGACGGTTCTAGAGCCTGCTGAGCATGCATCCACCTTTGCTTCCTATACCAGGGACGTCTTCACAAATGTAGGGCCAGAAGGGGATTGGAAGGTGCACTTCCCCAGTCAAGACGACCGTATATGTATGGATTATAGGGAGAGATTCCCGATGTATGAGTATGCTTTCAAGGATATAGGGTTGAGGCTACCCTTCACCGACTTTCAGCGGTTCGTCTTCATTCATCTGGACTTGGCCTCGTCGCAGCTGCACCCTAATTTGTTGGCGTTTATCCAGGCTTTCGAGCTGACCTGCGAGTTCCTGAAGATTGGAGCTACTCTGCCCTTGTTCTTCACAATCTTCCACCTCCAAAGGCAGGTTTCAGGGAAAAGGTACGACTGGGTTTCACTGAAGCAAACGAGAAACTATTCAAGCCCTTCTCGGAGTCTGTCCAGACCTTTAAGGAGAGGTTCTATATTATTGAACCTGTGTCAGAGAAGGCCCAAGACACCACGTACGCTTGGGCAGTGTCAACGGACAAGGACGACAAGGATATGTACGACGAGCATGGGAAGTTGTTGGCGGATAAAGTGTTTAAGTTCCCCTTCTGTTGGAGCGGGAGCTATTTTACCCGGGGTACTGACCATTATCTTGCTCAACTGGAGATGCTGAACGAGGACGACACAGCCAGTTACGAGGCGTTGGTCAAATATGTTAACAGTTTTAAACTCGCGGAGTGCTGGACGAAAAAGGGGGACTCGATCTTTGACGATGATGGTGGGCAAAGAGTGGAGCACCGCTATATCAATACGAAGGGGCTTCTGGAGTGCAAGACCCATGCTGACGCCCTTAAGTTGCTTGGTAGTTTTTACTTTTCTAGCTAGCCTGGATTATGATTTCCTTAGTCGCTAACGTGTTTGTTACGTTCTTTTGCAAGTGAAATGCCTTCTGCTCATGAGAGGATGGTAAGGAATGCTCTAACGAGGGGCAAGGCGGGCGCGACCCACCCAAAATCTCAGTTCACCCAACGGGTACCTCATCCTCAACCGGCTGTGGGGAGCTCCTCACCTGTTCCTTCTCCTGCCCAGGGATCTCCAGTGCCCAGGGCCTTAAGGTTTAAGCGGACCAAACCGAACGAGCTGGTGGATCTCAATCGGGTGGCGGAGAAGGGCAAGTTTGAACTTCCCCTTGCCTTCATGACAGTAAGTTTTTTGAGGGCACATCCCTGACGGTTCCTCGGTCGGAGTCTTTAAAGATCGAGGGTATGGATCGCCCGAGCAAGAGGGCAATGCTGGCGCAAGATGCCTCTACGTTGGTCTGGGTCCTGGAGATGGCGGCGGTCTACGCCGAGGAAGACTCCTCCTCTGAATCCGAGCTTAAAAAGGCCTGGGCAGCGATATCAGCCCTGGAAGAGAAAGTGAAGAAGGCCAAGGAGGAGGCTAAGGCTGCTAATGATGCGAGGAAGAAGTCTGACGAGGAGGCTGCTAGACTGAAAGGGGAGAATGAGACCATGGTTGCTGAGAAGAAGGCTGTCGAGGACCTAGTCGAGCAGATAAGGTCTGCGGCTGCCCCGGCAGAAGACGAGCCTGAGGAGGTGAAGGCGTTGAAAACTAGGGTTGGGCTGGTTGCTCGTATTGCACGGGTGGAGGATGATGTATACACCATCGGGGAGGAGTCATTCAATAACGTCGTGGCTCAACTTAAGGTGGTGAATCCAGGGGTCCAGATATCCACGGAGGGGACTAATTTTCTGGGCCAAGTTGAGGATGGCAAGATAGTTACTCCAGACTTCTTCCATATTGGTGATGAGCATGCCCGTCTCCTGAACGAGGAACCCCAGCCGACACAGCCTACCCCTGAGCAGACTGAACAGATGTAGGAATGATGTCTTCTTTTGTTGTTGTAATGTTTCTGGCCTGCGTGCCATATTTTTTGTAATTTTATGCAGTACGGGACGTGGCCCATTTATCTTGTAACACACACAATTATGGTCCTTGTGGCCACTAATTATTT
Organism: Lathyrus tuberosus; assembly: GCA_022829125.1. Lineage (NCBI taxonomy): Eukaryota > Viridiplantae > Streptophyta > Magnoliopsida > Fabales > Fabaceae > Lathyrus > Lathyrus tuberosus. Next base: position 3,455,976 of record JALAZF010000525.1, read on the forward strand.
TGATATGTATGTATCTGACCGTCCTGGCCGGTTTTGTATGTTGTATATTCGCGTGTGGCTTTATTTGCTGTTTATTTTTGCTAAGTGTTATATCTTTGCTCGATACACGTGTGTGCCCGTAATAGGGATGACTTTGATTCGTTTATTGCTTTAGGGAATTGCTCGACTTAGATGTGTTCGGTAGTGAGGGGGACTGGTCGAACGGCCTGGGGAATTTCTGGGCATGATAGAGGAGCTCAGGTCGCGTTTGAGGCCTGAGTTCACGACGTGAACCTCCCATCGTGAGTTGGGTGTTCTGCATATCATGGTACTTTGATGACGGTGGGCTCGGTTGAGGAACTGCCATCGGGCAAAGACCTAGCTCAATCCTAAGCGGGATCCTGCCTTGCCTGGTATGCGACGCTTGTACCTGGGCGCACATCATAGTCGGGATGTTATGTTCGTTGCTTTGACAAAGCAAACCGATAATTAGGGCCTTAGCTATAGTATTGTTTTAGCTTTTCGGTATTCCATGGTCGAGCAAGTTCTTCCCCGTTGAGGTGTTCTAGGTAGTAGGCCCCATTCTCCGTCTTTGCTCGGACGCGATAGGGTCCTTCCCAGTTAGCGGCGAGTTTGCCTTCTCGAGAGTCCTTGTGGTTCCTTCTCAAGACAAGGCTGCCCACTTGGAATTCTTGATGTATCACTTTGGTGTTATGCCTGATTGCAATTTTCTGCTTTAATGAGGCTTCGTGGAGAGCTGCTCCTGACTGGACCTCTTCGACGAGGTCGAGCTCTTCCCTCAGTGCCTCGTCATTTTTTTCCTTGTCCAAGGGTGATTCAGTTCGCCTGGATGGTACATGTATCTCGATGGGGATCACTGCCTCAGTCCCGTAGGCCAAGCGAAAGGGAGTTTCCCCAGTTGAAGAGTGGGGAGTTGTGCGGTACGCCCATAGGACACTGTGTAGCTCTTCGACCCAAACTTTCTTCATTTCGTCTAGTCTCCGTCTGAGGCCTCGTAGGATTACCCGATTTGCCGCTTCGGCTTGCCCGTTAGTCTGGGGGTGTTCAATGGATGCGAAGTGTTGTTTCGTGCCCAGTTAAGTGACGAAATCCTGGAACTTCCTGTCTGTGAACTGCGTCCCATTGTGGGTGACTATTTCTTGGGGAATGCCAAACGTGCAAGGATGTTTTGCTTGTAGAAACGAAGTATGTTGAGAGTCTTTATTTTGGCCAGAGCCTCTGATTCTATCCACTTTGTGAAGTAGTCAACGCCTACTATCAAGTACTTATTCTGGTTTGACCCTACTACAAATGGCCCCAGGATGTCCAGGCCCCATCATGCGAATGGCCACGAGGAGGACATAGCTTTGAGCTCATTAGGCGGAGCCAGGTGCATGTCCACGTGCCTTTGGCATTTGTCGCATTTCTTCATGTGCTCTTTTGTATCCTGCTGCATGGTTGGCCAGTAGTACCCTACTCGAAGGGCTTTCCAAGCGAGAGATCTTCCCCCGAGATGTCAGGCATTGATTCCTTTGTGGATCTCACGCAAGACGTGGGTGACCATCTCTTCCTCGACGCATTTGAGTAAAGGAATGGAGAACCCTCGCCTGTAGAGCTTGTCTTCGACCGGGACGTAGGAGCAGGCTCTGCGCCTGACTGTGCTGGCCTCTTTGGGGTCGGACAGAAGTTTGTCCCTAGCGAGGTAGTTATAAACGGGGGTTATCCAGCAGTTGCTGTCGCCGATGACTTGCACGTCGAGGATCGTGGGGGTCTTCTCGATGTTGGGTCGAGGAAGCACCTCCTGGAAGACGGGCTTGTTTCTGCCCTTTTTCTTCGTGCTCTCCAGTTTAGATAACACGTCTGCTTTGACGTTATGTTCGCGGGGAACATGCTTTACTTCTACTGTAGCAAACTTCGTCATTTTTTCTTTGACCATGGACAAGTATTCGGATAGGTTATCGTTTTTGGCCTGGTATTTTCCTCGAACTTGAAAGGCCACGAGTTGCAAATAGGTGCAGATGACGACTTCTTCTGCTCCTAGGTCCTCGGCCAAATGCAGACCGGCGAGGAAAGCTTCGTACTCAGCTTGGTTATTGGAAGTAGGGAAGGATAAAGTGAGTGATACCACAACGATGATTCCCTCGTCGTTTTCCAAGATGATCCAAGATAAAGTGAGTGATACCACAACGATGGTTATTGGATGCTCCGTCAACGAAGATGGTCCACTTGTGCGCCCCGCAGGTGGGGGAATCTGCGAACGTCATCTCTGCGACAAAATCGGTCAATGCCTAAGCCTTGAGGAAGTTTCTGCTTTCATACTGAATGTCAAACTCGGATAGCTCTAATGACCATTTAAGCATTCTGTCGGCCATATCTGGTCGTCCTAGCAGTTGCTTCATGGGTTGATCTGTTCGGACCACGATCGTGTAAACCAGGAAGTAGTGTCTCAGTCTTCGCGCAGCGTTAATGAGGGCCAAAGATACCTTCTCTATTTGTTGGTATCTCAACTCTGGTCCTCGCAATGTTTTTCTTGTGAAGTATATAGGGTTTTTCTCGTCGGACGTTTCACGGATGAGGGTGGCGCTAACGACCTCAGTTGCTACGGCGAGATAGAGGTACGGAGTTTTGCCGTTATCTGGCGGAGAGATGACTGGCGGTTCTGACAGTGCTCGTTTCATATGGAGGAGAGTCTGGTCACATTCCTTCGTCCATTCAAACGTTGCTTCCTTGAGGAGGAGTTTGAAGAAGGGCAGAGCATGCTGGGCAGACTTGGCGACAAAACGAGACAAAGAAGCGAGTATCCCGTTGAGGGATTGGATGGACTTATTTGAGTCAGGTGTTGGAAATTCGGAGAATGCCCTGCACTTGTCGGGGTTGGCCTCGATTCCTCGTTAAGTCAGATAGAAGCCGAGGAACATGCCCGCCCGTACCCCGAAAGTGCATTTCTCTGGATTGAAACGCATCCGGTATTTCCTGGCCTGTTCGAAGACCTTTCTCAAATGGGTCGTGTGATCGGTTTCCTCGTGGGATTTCATGATCATATCATCCATATAGACTTCGAACATGTCATCGATTTCTCCCCGGAAGACCTTGTTCATCATCCTTTGGTAGGTCGCACCGGCGTTCTTCAAGCCGAAGGGCATTACGTTGTAGTAATAATTGTCCGACTCGGTCATGAAGGCCGTGTATTTTTTATCACTTTTCGCCATTGGTATTTGATTGTAGCCCGAATAGGTGTCCATGAATGATAATAGTTTAAAACCGGTAGAGTTATCAACAAGTTTATCAATATTAGGGACGGGGTAGGCATCTTTTGGGCATGCCTTATTGAGATCAGTATAATCAACACACATACGCCACTTTCCATTAGATTTTTTGACGAGTACAACGTTGGACAGCCAAGTGGTGTACTTGGCTTCCGAAATAAAGTTTGCCTCGAGGAGGTCTTTTACAGCTTGTTCTGCAGCCTCCATTTTCTTCGGAGACTACTTTCTCCTGATAACACTGAATCACACTGCGTATTTGATTCGAATTGCACATGTTTCTTAGGATTTTATTGCCATTTTCTTGTGTTATGCTTGTGTTTTGTTTTGTTTTCAGGTTCTTTGTATTTCCAGAGCTCCTTGTGAAGAAATGAAGAAAAACGAGCAAGAAAACCAGTTTTTCAGGAAACTGTACACACAGCATCCACCATGGCGGGCGCCATAGGGTAGGCCATGACTTGGATAAGAGTCAATTGCTGACAACTGCCACGATCTCCATTTCTTTCTCCCTTGGTTCACATGGCGGGCGCCACCTGTGTCGTTTGATTTCCCTCCCAAAAGAAGTTGGGGGCACTTTTGTCCTTCCATGTTATTTTCCTAGGCTATAAATAGACGAGTTCTGAATCCTTTTGGGGCATCCAAGCTTAGTTTCAGAACTCAAGCCATATATTTCAGTATTGTAAAGTGATAAACTCTTCACATCGGGGAGTTATCACACTGTTTGATCGAGTCTGTAATCGAGTTTGGAGCACTCTAGTAGAAGTTAATCCTGCCGCCATTTTCATTTCCAGTCATTTATTTCCAGTTGTACCAGATTTAAAACCTCCGATTTGGAGCAGGTTTCATTTACAAGTTTAGCATTTACTTTCTTTATTTCTCGCACTCGCTTTACTTTCTTTATTTCTCGCACTCGCTTTACTTTCTTTATTTCTCGCACTCGCTTTACTTTCTTTATTTCTCGCACTCGCTTTACTTTAACATGATCTATTTCAACATGTCTATTTACATTTCCATGTCCGGCTAAATCTTAAAGGTTAGAATGTAAGGATCATAGTTAAAGTAATATTCCATACAATGTGTCGATAGAAATGCTTAGGGGTTATTTTGATTTTTGACACAAGTTTTCTGTACTTTATTTCTGTTGGGTAAGATCGAAAGTCGTCCAACCTTTGGTTAAACTTGGTTAGTCTTAACTGTTCAAAGGAAGCGAAAGCGCTTTGTCCAGTTAAGTATGAGTTTTTAATACTTTAGAAAAACGATTTTAAAACTATTTCCGAACGCGTTTATGGGTTTAAAGTCCGGTTCGCATGAACCTCTTTTTGTTAAAAGTTCCAAGTCAAAATACTTTTCAACTAAGTCAATAAACTATATTTCTTAAAAATAGGTTTATTACTTTAACGCAATGCGCGCCTTTTTATAAGTGACAATAAGAGGGTTCGATTAAGGGATAAACTCGGTTTTGATTACGCGAAAGCGACAGTTCCCGTTAAATTAGTTCTTTTCATAAGTAGAAAACATTACCCCATAAGTAGTTATATTTACAAGCATTTGGAATATTATCTGACTGTGTGAATTACATTCAAGCCTGTTGTTTATTGAATTTTATATCTTCGTACTTTACTCTACTTTTACTGTGCACTCACGAACTCCCGATTGATTTGCCTTAGATAAACATCGTAACGATAGAAATTGATAGATTGACGTTTGGTCTCTGTGGGTTCGATAATCTTTTATATTACTCTGACGCGATTCGTATACTTGCGAAAACACCGCATCAAGTTTTTGGCGCCGTTGCCGGGGACCAATTACGTCAAATTTCGTACCCTGTTGTTACACCGTCTAGACTAAGGCTTACCTACTGGTCAATGCGAAGAACTCACAGCACCGGTAGTCTTATAGATCCTTTAGCGGAACCTGAACGTTACGCTCACGCACGTCTCTCACTTCGTAGGATGAAGGAAATTATGGCCGAAGACCGTAACCAAAGACCCCTTAAGGATTTCGCTCAACCATCCGATGACGAACCCAGTTCTAGTATAGTAAACCCTAATATTCCTGCTAACAATTTCGAACTGAAACCCTCCCTATTACAATTAGTACAGCAAAACCAATTCGCGGGTCTCCCTTCTGAGAACCCAAATCAACATCTAAAAGTTTTCATCCAATTAGCTGACACTTTTAAAACCAATGGTGCTACTCTTGAGGCGATTCGTCTAAGACTATTTCCTTTCTCCCTCTGAGACAAAGCCCTTACATGGTTAGATTCCCTTCCAGCCAATTCTATAACAACTTGGGAAGACCTTAGGAGAGTTTTCCTTGCTAGATATTTTCCCCCAAGTAAAATTGTCGTCTTTCAAAGCCAAATAACCAGATTTACTCAAAACCAAGGTGAATCACTCTTCGAAGCTTGGGAGAGATATAAAGACCTATTGAGAATATGTCCACATCATGGCCTGGAATCATGGCTAATCATTCATACCTTCTATAACGGACTTCATTATAACACTAAGATGACCATCGACGCTGTCACTGGTGGCGCTCTGATGAATAAACCTTACCCTGAAGCTTGCGCTCTCATCGAAGATATGGCTCAAAACCACTGTCAATGGGGAACAGAACGAGCAACAGTGGAGAAGAAAGAAGCCCAAGGAGGAATACATGAGATAAGTTCTATAGACATGATGCATGCCAAAATGGACGCTTTGGCCCTTAAGGTCGAACATATGTACGCAAACCCAGCTACTGCAGCAGCAGTCTCGTCGGAATACGAATTATGTGGAACCAAAGGACACCAATCAGCGGAATGCAATCTGTTGAATGAAACTAAATCAGACCAGGTCAACTATGCCCAAGGGAACCCATTTTCAAACACTTATAACCCTGGATGGAGGAATCACCCAAACGTTTCCTACAAAAACAATAACCCTATCCAAAACCCTGCACCTCTGAGACCACCCGGTTTTCAAGCCCAAAAACAAAACCAACATATGCAAGTTGTGCCGCCCAAGCCGAACCTTGAGAAAATCATGGAAAATTTCATTTCGGCTCAGACCCAGCAAAACAAAGAATTCCTAAACCAAAACATTCATGTAAACGAAATGATTACCCAGTTAGGAACCAAGGTAGACCAAATAGTCACCCACAATAAGATGCTTGAAACCCAGATCTCTCAGGTAGCTCTCAAACAAGCTCCCGAAACCACACCTAGAGGACAATTTTCTGGACAACCTCAACAAAACCCCCGAGGACAAGCCAATGCAATTACCTTACGAAGTGGGACCGCTTACGATGAACCGTTTAACCCGGCATTGGGCAAACCCAAAACTTCTAAGAAAAGTGTTGTACCTACGGACGAAGTAGAGGAATCAGTGGAATCTGAAGAACAGAAAAATCAAGATAAGGGAGAAGCTATAGATAAAACTTATGAACCCCCCCCCCCCCCGCCCTACAAACCTCTAATACCCTATCCACAAAGACTCAAACAAACCAAGATCAATAACTAATACCAGAAATTCATTAAAGTCATAGAAAAACTTCATGTGGAGATCCCTTTCACATAAGCCATCACCCAGATACCATCTTATGCAAAGTTCCTCAAGGGCATCCTTACCAATAAACGTAGACTTGACGATCCAAAACCTTTGGAATACAATTCCATTTCCGAGAATAAACTTGCCAAAAAGGAGAAAGATCCTGGAAATTTCTCCATACCTTGTATTTTGGGGAGTCATGTCATCTATAAAGCTTTCCTGGACTTAGGAGCTAGTGTGAGCTTAATGCCTCTAGCAGTTTGTGAAAGGTTAAAACTAGGAGAACTGCAACCTACTAAGATGTCTCTTCAATTAGCCGATAGATCCGTCAAATATCCAGGAGGCATATTAGAAGACGTCCCAGTTAGGATCGGTCAGTTGTTTATCCCTACTGATTTCGTTGTCATGGACATTAAAGAAGATGATGACATTCCAATCCTCCTAGGTAGGCCATTCTTATCAACCGCAGAAGCCATAATAGATGTCAAGAGGGGAAAGTTGACTTTTGAGGTAGGTGATGAAAAGATAGAATTCATTTTGTCGAAATTTCTTATGGCACCAGTATTAGGAGACGCATGTTATGCCATAGACATCATTGATGAATGCATTAGGGAATTAGATCAAGAAGAACCCATAGAAACAATCAAACTACCTTCAACCCTAATAAGGGAAGATGATGGATTTATGGAACCCTACATTGATGACAACCTTCACGAATGTTTATCCCTTACCCCCGGTCCAATACCATGCCCCAGGAAACCAACTTTAGAACTTAAAGAACTACCCAAGAATCTAAGATATGAGTTTTTGGACGAGGAAATGAACCGTCCAGTCATAGTCAGTGCTACCTTAAACCGAGAAGAAACAGACCAGCTCTTATATGTTTTGCGGAAATATCCCTCAGTCTTAGGATATAATATCTCTGATCTGAAAGGTATAAGTCTATCCGTGTGTATGCACCAGATTTTACTTGAGGAAGATTCAAAACCCTCCAGAGAACATCAGAGAAGGATAAACCCTATAATGAGTGATGTTGTTAAGAAGGAAGTTCTTAAGTTACTGGAAGCAGGTATAATTTATCAAATCTCAGATAGTAAGTGGGTGAGCCCTGTGCATGTAGTACCTAAAAAGGGAGGCATCACAGTTGTGCAAAACGAGAAAGGCGAACATGTAGCAAAACGGATAGAAGAAGGATGACGTATGTGCATAGATTACAGAAAATTAAACAAAGCAACTAAGAAGGATAATTTCCCTTTACCATTTATAGACCAAATGCTGGAGCGTTTAGCCAGACACTCCTACTTTTGTTATCTTGATGGATATTCGGGATTCTTCCAAATTTCTATTCACCTAGAAGATCAAGAAAAAACAACCTTCACATGCCCTTTTGGAACCTTTTCCTATAGACGAATGTCTTTCGGCCTCTGTAATGCTCTAGCTACTTTCCAGGGTTGCATGATGTCAATCTTTGCCGATTACCTTGACGGAATTATGGAAGTATTCATGGATGATTTCTCGGTATGCGGATTTGATTTCAAAAACTGTCTCGTTAACCTTGAGAAAATCCTAAAAAGATGTGTGGATGTAAACCTGGTATTAAACTGGGAGAAATGCCACTTTATGGTTACCGAAGGTATAGTTTTAGGACACATAGTCTCTGAAAGGGGTATTGAAGTAGATAGAGCCAAGATAGAGGTAATAGAAAACCTAAAACCCCCTGAGACCATTAGAGAAGTCCGAAGTTTCCTTGGACATGCTGGTTTCTACCGGTGTTTTATCAAGGATTTCTCTAAAATAACCAAACCTTTAACTGGCCTCCTGATGAAAGATGTTGAATTTAATTTTGATGAAAAATGCATTGAAGCATTTAACCTTTTGAAACAAGCGCTAATTTCAGCACCCATTATGCAACCCCCAGATTGGACCGAACCTTTCGAAATCATGTGCGATGCTAGCGATTACCCTGTAGGAGTTGTTCTAGGTCAAAGAAAGGATAAGAAATTACATGTAATTTATTATGCTAGTAGAACCCTAGATGCTGCCCAGCTTAACTACGCAACCACTGAAAAATAACTCCTTGCTGTAGTTTTTACTATAGACAAATTTCGATCTTATCTGGTAGGAGCTAAAATTATAGTCTACACAGACCACGCTGCTATTCGTTACCTATTAAGCAAGAAAGATGCTAAACCTAGGTTACTTCGATGAATCCTTTTATTGCAGGAGTTTGATCTAGATATTCGAGACAAGAAAGGCACACAAAATGTAGTTGCTGATCACCTTTCTCGACTTGAGTACCTGAAACCAGATTTAGTGCCTATAAATGATGATTTTGCCTATGACAGGTTAATACCTAAGATAGAAGCCATTGAAGAAAATAACCTAGATCCTTATAAGAACCCTAAAAAATCTTTGGCGGTAAGTGGCGTACCTTGGTACGCTGATTTTGTTAATTACCTAGCCGCTGATATCATACCTCCTGACCTTAACTATCAACAGAAAAAGAAGTTCTTTAACGATGTAAGACAATTTTATTGGGACGAGCCACTTCTTTTCAAAAGAGGTACAGACGGTATTTTTCATCGTTGCGTTCCAGAAGAAGAGGTAAGAAATATCTTAGAACACTGTCACTCTGCACCCTACGGAGGACATGCTAGTACCTCCAAGACACACGATAAAATTCTTCAAGCTGGCCTATTCTGGCCCACAATGTGGCGTGATGTTCATGCTTATATAGTCAAATGTGACCGGTGCCAGCGCACTAGGAACATCTCCAGACGTGACGAAATGCCTTTAAGGAACATTCAGGAAGTAGAACTTTTCGATGTTTGGGGCATCGATTTTATGGGACCATTTCCATCCTCATTAGGAAATAAATATATCTTAGTAGTTGTTGACTACATGTCTAAATGGATTGAAGCCATAGCCTCACCCACAAACGACACATGAGTAGTGATTAAGCTGTTTAAGAATTATATATTCCCTAGATTCGGAGTACCCCGTCTTGTTATAAGCGATGGTGGATCGCACTTCATATCAAGAATTTTTTATAAACTTTTAAGCAAATATGGAGTTAAGCATAGAGTAGCAACACCTTACCATCCACAGACTAGCGGCCAAGTAGAGGTATCTAATAGGGAGATTAAACAAATCTTAGAGAAAACTGTTTCAATAACTAGAAAAGATTGGTCTCTGAAGCTACAAAAAGCACTATGGGCCTACAAAACTGCCTTTAAAACCCCTATTGGAACAACTCCTTACCAATTGGTCTATGGAAAGTCCTGTCACCTACCCTTTGAGTTAGAACACAAGGCCTATTGGGCCATTAAAACCTTAAACTTAGATTATTTGACTGCTGGTGAAAAGCGCATCCTCGACATTCATAAACTAGAAGAACTCCGCCAGTCTGCCTATGAAAATGCCATAATATATAAAGAAAGAACCAAAGCTTGGCATGATAAAAGAATTATAAAGAAAGATTTCAATATAGGAGATCCTGTTCTCCTCTTTAATTCTAGGTTGCGACTTTTTCCTGGCAAGCTTCGTTCAAGATGGACAGGTCCTTTCGAAGTTTCTAAAGTCCTAAAATCCGGAGCAGTTGAGATCAAGAACCATTCTTGTAGTCCATTCATTGTAAATGGGCAGAGGTTAAAACACTACGAAGGAGGTGACATTCCCATTGACTACTCCAGCCACACTCTGATCGATCCACCACTACCTACTTCAGCTACATGAGTTCTACTCATCAAGCTAACGACGTTAAACAAGTGCTGCTTGGGAGGCAACCCACGGTTTTATTTATTTATTTTTTTCTTCTATTTTTATTACTTTTCATATCTTACATTTTGTCTCTATTTTGATTAGTTTGTTTATATAGACTAACCTTTTATGATGGTTGTGTTTTCAGGTCCCATTCTCTAACCCTTCTTTTCAGGATGCAGACCTTCGACGACATGCACGTCGCTTTCAGAGATGACGCACAGAGACAGCGCTATCTAGTCCTTTATCAGCGCCCCATGGCACCTACCTATTACCCTGACCAGGCTTGCATGGATGCCTTAGGCATCGAGCCCAGTATAAGGTTTCTATGTAGCCAGCTCCAGTGGGATGAGTATGCTGATGACATGCATTCGACCTACAGAAACCTCACCCTGGAGTTCCTCAGTTCATTTAGCAATGAGCCATATGATGGTCCGGACGGCAGCGTCATATTCAGACTGTTTGGGACATAGTACTCTTTTACCCATAAGGGCTTTGGTGATTTGCTAGGTTTCCAGACTTCCCCTGATGCCATTCCTGATCTACCTATGGGATACTTTATGAGTCGAGATATCGACAAGTTCTGGAGTGATATTACAGGTGGAGGAAGCCCTAATCCGTCCACCCAGCTATCTCACATTATCCATAACCCAGCTCTCAGGCTGCTTTGACCACCAGATTCGACGAGTTTGCAGCTTCTCAGAGCGATCGTTGCCGCAGCAGATCTCGTCACCCTAGGCTCTCACCACACGGTGGCGACAGTACCAGTAGCATGCCATAGGACTTCCAGGTTACTCTTTCCCTATCTTATTTTAAAATATTGGGGACAATGTTCGATTTAAGTGTGGGAGGAGACTTTATCTGTTTTACTTGCATTTTCTTTCCTTTTACTTTTTTATTGCTTTCTAGTTTAGTTATCTCGTTTTTAGTTTGTTTTTTAGAATATGCATGTCCTTGACGAGTCATTTGTGTAGTGTATCCATATTTCCCCATTTCCTTAGCCTTACCAAAAAATTTTTTGACAAAAGAAAGTATATTGCTCTAAAAATTTGGGCTTTGAGACAGGTTTGAGTTAGGATGCGGATGACTTGGGAAAAATTTTTGAAACATCGGTATCGTTTTAACACCATAAGCTTCGTGATTATAGGAATTGACCCCGATACCCCATATACCATGGCCTTAATTATCTTCTTGAGTAGGTCCTTAGTAGTTTATCCTAGCAGTCAGCTCCGGCCTAAGCATGCTCTACATAGGGGACCGATGAATATAAGTGAATGATCTGTATGCAGTGCTTCATAAAACAGTCGCAAAAAAAAACCTTCAAAAAAAATAAAATAAAAAATAAAAAAGAGAATAAAATTTGCCCATTGTTGGTTGATTCAGAGGTATCTGGTGCTGGACTTGGTAGGGCGGGTTACGATCCGATCCCCCACAACTACAATTGGGTCAATAAAAGGGGTTACACCAGTTTGTGTACCAGAGCCCCATGCTTGAGATCAAAATCACTAACCGGTCACTTTACTATGAGTATGTACGGATAACGGGCTTAATGTGATTGCACTAGAATGAAGAGGACCCAAAAGAGATGCAAAAGGTAAACCTAAGTACAGTGGGGTAGTATGGATAGGTTTGTATAGGAACGAAGTTTATGTCCGTGTCTGCGAAAAAGTGTCATTACGATATCCTTGGTTCACTTAGTTAGTACCTATCACTTCATCCTAGTTTGAACTTAGAAGCCCTTTTAGCCCAAATCATTCGTTGATACCACCTTTTTCTGTCATGAGCTATAAAGTGTTTTGCTTGAGGACAAGCAAATGTCTAAGTGTGGGAGAATTTGATAACACTGAATCACACTGCGTATTTGACTCGGATTACACATGTTTCTTAGGATTTTATTGCCATTTTCTTGTGTTATGCTTGTGTTTTGTTTTGTTTTCAGGTTCTTTGTATTTCCAGAGCTCCTTGTGAAGAAATGAAGAAAAACGAGCAAGAAACCCAATTTTTGAGGAAATTGTACACACGGCATCCACCATGGCGGGCGCCATAGGGTAGGACATGACTTGGATAAGAGTCAACTGCTGTCAACTGCCACGATCTCCATTTCTTTCTCCCTTGGTTCACATGGCGGGCGCCATGAGGGGGTGGCGGGCGCCACCTGTGTCGTTTGATTTCCCTTCCAAAAGAAGTTGGGGGGCACTTTTGTCCTTCCATGTTATTTTCCTAGGCTATAAATAGACGAGTTCTGAATCCTTTTGGGGCATCCAAGCTTAGTTTCAGAACTCAAGCCATATATTTCAGTATTTTAAAGTGATAAACTCTTCACATCGGGGAGTTATCACACTATTTGATCGAGTCTGTAATCGAGTTTGGAGCACTCTGGTAGAAGTTAATCCTGCCACCATTTTCATTTCCAGTCATTTATTTCCAGTTGTACCAGATTTAAAGCCTCCGATTTGGAGCAGGTTTCATTTACAAGTTCAGCACTTACTTTCTTTATTTCTCGCACTCGCTTTACTTTCTTTATTTCTCGCACTCGCTTTACTTTCTTTATTTCTCGCACTCGCTTTACTTTAACATGATATATTTCAACATGTCTATTTACATTTCCATGTCCGGCTAAATCTTAAAGGTTAGAATGTAAAGATCATAGTTAAAGTAATATTCCATATAATGTGTCGATAGAAATGCTTAGGGGTTATTTTGATTTTTGACATAAGTTTTCTGTACTTTATTTTTGTTGGGTAAGATCGAAAGTCGTCCAACCTTTGGTTAAACTTGGTTAGTCTTAACTGTTCAAAGGAAGCGAAAGCGCTTTGTCCAGTTAAGTAGAAGTTTTTAATACTTTAGAAAAACGATTTTAAAACTATTTTCGAGCGCGCTTATGGGTTTAAAGTCCGGTTCGCATGAACCTCTTTTTGTTAAAAGTTCCAAGTCAAAATACTTTTCAACTGAGTCAAGAAACTATATTTCTTAAAAATAGGTTTATTACTTTAACACAATGCGCGCCTTTTTATAAGTGACAATAAGAGGGTTCGATTAAGGGATAAACTCGGTTCTGATTACGCGAAAACGGCAGTTCCCGTTAAATTAGTTCTTTTCATAAGTAGAAAACATTACCCCATAAGTAGTTCTATTTACAAGCATTTGGAATATTATCTGACTGTGTGAATTACATTCAAGCCTATTGTTTATTGAATTTTATATCTTCGTATTTTACTCTGCGTTTACTGTGCACTCACGAACTCCCGATTGATTTGCCTTAGATAAACATCGTAACGATAGAAATCGATGGATTAACGTTTGGTCTCTGTGGGATCAATAATCTTTTATATTACTCTGACGCGATTCGTATACTTGCGAAAACACCGCATCATCTCCTACGTTGTGCTACTACTTTGACGGGGGGTCAATTGTGAGTTGATGGCAGGCAACAGCAGGATCTAAGCCGGGTATTTCCGCGGCACTCCAGGCGAACAACTCTGCACTTTCTCAATGGCAAACTTTGAGTTATTTCCTCGCTATGTCGGGGAGGCCGGTCTCTATCTTTACTGCTTGCTAAGGATCATCACCGAGCAGGACGAGTTCGAACTCGCCATCCAGAATCGGGAACATCGGATGAGAGTCGTTGCTGGTGTTGGTCGAGGCGGATGAGCTGCTCGGGCAAGTCTAGTCCTCTTTCTGATCATCTTCGGAGAAGCGGCTGTCGAGGTCGATGGAGTCGAAGCATGGAAGTGGCTTGGCTTCCTCTAAGCTGTTGGGCAAGGCTGGCTTACTGGACGTCTTTGGCTATGAAACGATGGTGTTAAGTCCCTTGGTGGCGGCTTCGAAGCATCTTCATGCAGCCTCAATGTCCCCGTGTAAGGTGGCGACCATACCCTTCGAAGTGTAGTACTTCATTTTGGGATAGACAGTTGATGGCACGGCCACCAATTCGGCTAAGGTTGGCCGCCCAAATATGCACTGATAGAGAGACTGGCAGCCAATTACCAGGAACTGAACCTTAATAGATCTGGTCGTCTCTACAGATCCAAAGGTCACAATCAACTCAACGTACCCCCAGGGTTTTGTGACCAACCCGTTAAAACCCTGTAGGTCAGAATCCACGTAGGGAGTGAGGTGCGATTCATCCAGCTGGAAGGTTGAGAACAGCTGCGAGTACATAATGTCGACCGAGTTGCCTTGGTCGACTAAGATCCTGCGAACATCAAAATTTTCCATCTGGGCTCTTACGAGCAGCATAAACTTGTGTTCGGAGCCCCTCCGAGGAGCTCTTCCCGGTAGAAAGAGATAGGGACTGATCCTTTCTAGGCCTTGTCAAGTGTTGTAACCTTGTTGGAGCTCGTGCTGAGTAGGTGCTCGAACTTTCTTTTCACGGAGCCCACTATGACTTTGTTGAAGCCCCCTCCGGAGATGACCATTGCAGAGGGGAAAGTTTCCCATGGGATATAGGCTGCAAAATATGCAGGAGCGCTAAGCTTCTCGGGAACATAGAAGTCCTCCGATCGTGATATACTCATGGCGACCTGGAGGTTGGTCTCTTCTGAGGAAGTCACCTCTTCCTCGACTTTCTTTGACCCCTGGGCGTCTTGCCGGGGAGCATCCTTCTTCTTTGTAAACTGCTTCAGGTGGTCGTCCCTGATCAATATTTATATGGCATCTTTTAGGTGGATGCAGTCTTCAGTGGTGTGGTCGTGACTCTTGTGGAAACGGCAGTATTTCGACTTATCGGTGTTCGGCTTGGCCGGTACCTGCTTAAGGAATCGAACCCCCGCTTGTTTAAACTTTGAGTTAGCACATTTGGAGAGAATCTTTTCCCTGGAGACAGTCAGGGGAGTGTAATCATAGAAGCGACCGGAGGGCCCTTTGTTGTCCCGGGATTCCTGGAGACGGTCTTCGCATCTTCTCTCCCCTCGACGGGATGTTGAGGGCTCATCGCTTTTGAAGGCTCGGGCGCTTTCTTGATGGCGTGAGGCCCGGGCGGAGCTGGCCGCCTCTTTTTCCTCGCACTGAACATACGTTTGCGCCTTGAGGAGGAAGGCATCTAGGCTCCTTGGAGGTGCAAGGCCAACAACTTTAGAAAATTTTGAATGGGGGCGAAGTCCTCTTTCGAGCAGAAACTTCTGCATGTCATCGGTGGTAGGGACTTGCACCGCTTCTTTATTAAACATCTCAATATATGCCCGGAGAGGCTCATCCTTCCCTTGAATTATGGCCTCAATGGAGGCTTCGGTCTTTGGATGGCGGCGTGATGCCATAAAGTGTCTGGAAAACATTCTTCCCAGCTGCTTCCAAGAGGTGATGGACTCCTCGGACAGTTGTTTGTACCAGGTCATTGCCCTTTTCCGGAGCGTGGTAGGGAATAGACAGCATTTGATGGCGTCCCGGACGCCGCGATAGTCTAGCAGCGCATTGATATTCTCGTTGTGCTCATCTGGATCTGTTGTTCTGTCGTAAGTGCCCAAAGATGGTGGTTTCTCCAAGCCTTTGGGGAGGCGCGTATCCAGGATCTCCTGAGACAATGGGTCGTGGGGCTCATCGTCGCTGCTGGAACTGGTCCAGGAAGGGGAGCAGGTGCTTCGATCGGGGACATGGCGGCGACTTCTACTGGGAGACGGTGTTCGTGCCCGACCCTTCGTTCTGACCGAGGGTGAACGTTGATCTCTCCGGGTTCTCTTATTGCCCGGGGAATATTGGTTTCGCGGGGAAATGTGGTCACGCTTCTGGATGGCATGAGACTCTGGTTCCTGGCGCACTCGACGATCAGCTTCTCGCCGGGGATGTGGACTTTTGGATCGTCGTCGATCTTTCCTCGGCCGAGGGGATTCTCGTTTTATTGGAGGATCAAGAGGTTGGTCTTGTTGATTGCTTCAAGGAGGGCCACCACGGCCGGGTCGGCGTTGGGTGAAGCTGGAACAGGCTGGAGGGCCAGTGAGGGCTGGTCTTCAACACGATCAGTACAAGTGAGGGAGGTAGACGAAATACCTCCATCTCTCAGACGACGGGCGTCTCCTCCGAGGAAGGATGTAGATCTGTCAGCATCAGTTTTGTTGACCGGGAGAAATAAAGGATTGCGAGCATCTTGGACGTGATCTTGGCAAGCCATGATCGTAATCTTGGACAGAGGGTTATTTTGGTCTTGAATCTGAGGTGGATGTTAAGACGGGGATAACAAGCTTCCAACAAACGGCGCCACTGATCTTTAAGGGTGATCAGAACCTGAAGTGGGTCAAGAGGAACGTCTGTGATGTTGGGTGTGTGAGATGAGGGGGGTGTACCTGCAAGACACTCCGATGCTAAAGTAAGAATCGGGAGAGGAAAAGGACAAGTACAAAAGTATGAGTTTCTTAGAATGATTTTGAATACCTGACCCTCTCAAATGAGAAGGTTTTTATAATGCCCCCAGCGCGTGGTCAACGGTCCCTATTTTCGGGGCGGAATAACCGTTTCCTGAAGAATAGGTAACTGCCAGAAACTAGCCGTTATGACGGGCAGAGATGCCCAAAACTAGTCGTTACCACGGGCAAAGGCGTAGTTCCGGGCACAGGTGTCATGACTGTTCCTGGATGATGGAGCCGTGCGTAACGGGTAGAAATGCCAGAAGGAGCAAATGATCTTGAGGTTCATCTGTCCATATGTATCTGGTAGAGGGGTAGAAAGGTAAATGCTGCCCCACACCAGCTAGACTCAGGCAATTGGGTCGTTCTGAAAGCAGAAGTTGATTTGGTCATGCCTAGCCATTGGTCAAGTCCGAAACAGATAGTTTTTATAAGAAATTGATCCTCTTTAATAATCCAAAACGCTTCATATTTTAGAGTCTTTTAAGAAATGACTCCTTCCTCTAATTAAAGTTATCTTTTCGTCTTCTTGCTAATCATTAACTGGAGTAACTTATTTCTTTTTTCAAGACAATTTTAAAACATCAATCTGTTCTTCAAAATATCAAAAAAAGATAATATGCATTAAACGGAGATCTGCTTGTATAAGACATCCTTCACCCATTCAACTATATACCTTATTAAAATACTGTAAAAATATAACCTATTAAAAAAATCAAATTGAAGCATATTTAGGGAATTATGTTTGATTTTAAATGCACGGTAAAATTGAATTGTTTGAAATAGGATAAATATTGATTTGTGTTTGGGTGACTTTATAGTGACTTTGATAACTTCAATGTAATTGGAAAATATATAAATAATTAAAATAAGATCTGTGAATGATTTTGGTTTCCAATTACATCAAAGTTACCATATTTAAAAATCACCCGATCTTTTCTTTTAAATCTTCATGCGAAACATTTTATAGTATTTATTTGTGTGACACATATTCACATTCTAGATTTTAAGATGCAAGAAGAACTAAGTTAAAGAGTAAACATCATAATATATATATGTACTTCTTAGAGTAAATGATAAATCTATAGTATACAGGTTTATAATTCAGATTCTAATAAAATTATTATAAGTAGATATACATAAATTTTTTCGAAGAAATGATGAATGGGATTGAAATGAAAGTAACAAGTGAAAATGATATTTCTATTAACGAGGAAAGTGAAACTGATAGTAGCAAAAAGGGGGTGTTGGTAACACTTGCCTTTAACAAATTTTCCAGCCCAATTCTTGTAATTATATAACGACCCATTTATACCACATTTAATTCCAAACAAAAAAAGTCATTTGTACTATTTTAGCGTCCCAATTTCCAAAAATTGTAAAAATTCTCCAATTCACCACACAAATAGTACAAATAATCTCATGCAGTCACGTCCACTGTTCAACACCGTTGTATCTCATCATTAAACCAATCATTGACCAACAATTGTACCATCATCTCGTCAACCATTAAAAAAAGATAGGTGCTGGTTAAAACCGTGGAGCGCCAACACAGAGGATAACTCCCAAAACCATTTATTACTGCACCCTCATAGGGATTAGGTCATTCAATTTTCCATTTTCACTTTTCACCGTTTCACATTTCTCACTGCGTGCTTGAGCTGTGATCGTTTCGCTCTGCGACGGAAGCTTCATCATTGTAAGTGAAAATCTCTCTCCGAGCTTACATTGTTGCTGAGATTTTTATGCGTCGAAAATCATGAGGATCGATGTGTTTTTTTGTTGAATATGGCGATTGTTTTCAATTTTTTAGTTCCGTTTTCTAATTGCATGTTTTAGGAGATGCGTAGTTGGAGATTTTAGGTTTTTTTCAAGCTAAGCTAGGCAATTGTTGCGTTCGATTAAGTTGATTTTGCAAATGCGGTTTCTGTTAACCCTTGAAATTAGGGTTTAGAGAGAAAGATGAACCTCATGGGCACTAGACATTTTGAAATAGCGTAAATGAATGTTGCGTTGTGGAAACTAGACATTTTAAAATGCATGAATTCGGTAGCAATTTTTTTTTGTTAAGTTAAGATCATGTGTTATATATAGTTTGATTTTATGTGTTAAGATCATGTATTATATGTAGTTTTTTTTTTTTTTTGTTAAAATGCATATTATTTATGATGACATTTACTTTCCCTTTATGTCAAGGTTATATCAATTATATGTAGATTTTGGTTGCTGATATTAGTAGAAATCAGTGTTATCAGATGGCGGTGCCATGACTGTTACTGATGTACTTGGCGGTGCCGCGAGATATTTCGGATTTTTCCACCATAAAGCAAAGCAGCCGGTGTGGTGGGATTTTGGCTCTCCGCTATAAACTGCCATCGACAACGCTGGTAGAAATTAGGGTTAAGAGAGAAAGCTGAACCTCGTAGACTTGAAATATAGCATAAATGAATGTTGCATTGTGGAAACTAGACATTTTAAAATGCAGGAATTCAGTAACATTTTTTTTGTTTTATTTAGATCATGTGTTTTGCATATTATTTATGATATTTACTTTCCCTTTATTTTAGGGGTTATGCAGTTTAGGGATATTTGGTTTTGAGTTGAATACCTATGTGGCTGAAAGTTTAAATTGTAATTTAATATTTCAAAACTGATATTTGTAATTGTATGCAGAGCCTCAATGGACTACAGCTCTGAAGAAGAGTCAGATATCAGTGAATCTGAGATTGAAGAGTATTCTGAGAAACCTTACGAACAGTTAAAGGCTGGGAAATACAAAGTTCGGAATTTCAATGGCACTCTAAGGTGCCCATATTGTTCTGGAAAAAAGAAGCAGGAATTCAAATATAAAGACTTGTTGCAACACGCAACTGGAGTAGGCAAAGGCTCAGCAAACAGAAGCGCAATGCAAAAGGCGAACCACCTTGCTCTGGCAAAGTATTTGCAGACCGACTTGGTTAATGAAGCAGAACAAGTACCTCCCCCAGCTGTGACCCAAACTGCCATTCAACCTGTCCAGCAAGCTGAAAATTATGTTTGGCCATGGACAGGCATAATTGTTAACATAAAGAGCGAATTGCATGATTCTGGATACTGGCTAAAGGAATTTGTCAAGTACAAACCATTGGATGTACATGTATTCATGATGGATGGTGTTGCTCAGGCTGTAATAGACTTCAACAATGACTGGCATGGTTTCATGAATGCATGTGAATTTGAAAAATCCTTGGAAACTAAACATCATGGAAAAAGGCATTGGAATCCGATGGACTTGCAGGCCAGTTCAGACATTTATGGATGGCTTGCACGTGAAGATGATTTTTATGGTGGAGGGTCAATTGGGGAGTACCTTCGCAACAAAGGAAGGCTGAGAACAATTTCAGATATTGTACAAGAAGCATCTGAAAACAGAAGCAGCATTGTGGAAAACCTGGCTAATGAAATTGATATTACAAATGAAAACCTCAACAAAATGCAGTATAAGTATAATGAGAAAACTATGTCCTTAAGTAGGATGCTGGAGGAGAAAGACAAGCTTCACAATGCTTTTGTTGAAGGTTTGTATAATTTCTCTTTGAATCTGGTTTTGCCTTATTGTATATAAAGACTACGTGCTTCAAGTTTGGCCGCATATGTTTTACTACTCTTGTACGTTCTATGGAATAGAAGAATAGAAAATAACTTGCGTAGATTTTAAAGCTACAAAAATATCTTTGTTTTTTTTGTTAGAGTCGAGGAGTATGCAGCGTAAAGCTCGTGAGGAGGTACGAAGGATCTTGGAAGAACAAGAAAAGTTGAGTAATGAATTGGATGAAAAAATGCGGAAGCTTGACTCCTGGAGCAGAGATCTGAATAAACGCGAGGTTCTAACTGATCAAGAGAGGCAGAAACTTGAAGAGGACAAGAAGAAGGTAATGTATATTACATTTTTTGGTGAATAGTATATGCCCACAACAACAACCAAGTCTTATCCCACTAAGTTGGGTAGGCTACATGGATCAAATTCCACCATAATGTTCTATCCGAGACCATGTTTCCATCCAATTTGTTAATTTCGAGATCTTTCTCTTATGGTTTTTCTAGGTGTTCCTCCTTGTCCATATTCCCAATTTAAATATTTTTTATTGCTGATTTCATACTTTTATCTACCTCTGTCCTTTTAAAAAAAATTGATCTTTCTTTGTCTATAGTCTCCTACTAATGTCCTTGGTTGCTCATGATTGGAACAACAAAGTGCTTTATTTTGACCCTATTGATTCCATTTAAGTGAATCCCAATTCCAACTTTTATTAGCCTTCCACTATCTGCTAATTAGACCAAAGCCTATATGCCAAATTTACAGCTTTTGATTCTTGTGGGAATTATCAATTTATATTTATGATTTTAGTTGTAACTACCTCATTTATGTCGGGAGATTTTGTTTTGAAGATTTGTAGTTTCATATAGTATATGAAATCTTTGTGCATGAATTTTTTATTTAAAAAGCATCTTTAAAATCCATAAGAAACCCCAGATTTGCTTGTTGGTATCCCACTTTGTAATCTTTATATGCTTAAGGGGCCTTAAAACTTTGAAATCGTCAGCTTTGCGTGTGCTTTTACAAACTTCTAATATTACTTCTTTGTCCTTCTAGAAAGACATAAGGAATGTATCACTCATGGCGGCTTCAAAGGAGCAGAAGATAGCTGATGAAAATGTCTTCAGGCTTGTTGAAGAGCAAAAGGTTTTCCTTCTATTGACTTTCTTCGTTATGAAAAAACTCTACTACTGCAGCTTATGCTGTTTATCACTTATAAGTTATATCATCCATTGTGAATGATTTCTGCTGATGTGGATTTCCAAACTATCAGAGAGAAAAAGAAGAGGCCTTAAACAAGATCCTTCTATTGGAAAAGCAGCTAGATGCCAAACAAAAGTTAGAAATGGAAATTGAGGAGTTAAAAGGAAAACTGCAAGTTATGAAACATCTTGGAGATCAAGATGATGCAGCTATCAAGAAAAAAATGGAAGAAATGAATACTGAATTGCAAGACAAAATAGACAGTTTGGATGATATGGAGGCCATGAATAACACCCTAGTGACCAAGGAGCGCCGAAGCAATGATGAACTTCAGGAAGCTCGTAAAGAGTTGATAGAAGTATGATCTCATTTACTTTCTTCCAATTTTATTTAGTTCTATATGAAAAGAAATGCTACTCACACTTGTTTGCATTCTTTAAACCTCTATCTGTTTATTCTTAAAGATAACCAACTAACAAGGTGCATAGATTTTTTCATGCTAAGCTATAAAGTACCTGCATGAAGATTATCTTCACCTTTCTGAGGAAATAAGGATTTTAATATTTTGTTGTTCTGCAGTGAGGTATTGTAGAGACTAAAGTTGTTTCCCCCTTCTTTTTTTCCTTCTAATTTCTATTGTTGTAGGGGTTAAATGAAATGCTGACTGGTGCTAAAACTAATATTGGGACCAAGAGAATGGGAGACCTTGACCAGAAGGTCTTTGTGAATGCATGCAAGAAACGATTTTCGGAAGAAGAAGCTGGGATAAAGGGTGTTGAGCTTTGCTCTATGTGGCAGGAGAATGTGAAGAATACAGCTTGGCACCCTTTCAAAGTGGTTAAAGTGAATGATGATCATAAGGTATACATCATAGAGACATGCTCTGTTTTAGATTTTGTTATGCCTCATTAGAGAAATAGTATATAATTAACATGTAACTGTTACATTGACACAGACAGTTGTAGATGAAGAAGATGAGAAAATGCGAAATCTCAAGCAGGAATGGGGCGATGAGGTATATTCAACTGTTGAAACAGCCTTGAAAGAAATAAATGAATACAATGCAAGTGGTGGATATGCTGTTTGGGAGCTATGGAACTTCAAGGAAAAGAGAAAGGCAACATTGAAAGAAGTTATTACTTATATTGTGGATCATATGAAGAACCTTAAGCGCAAGAGAAAATAGGCAAAAGGTATGTTTCAGACTTTCATTAAGATCTTGTTCAGCACTGCTTTGACCCATTAATGAGGACTGCATTGATATTCCATTGCTAGCTTTACCTACTAAAATAGTAATTTGAAAAGAAAGAAAGAAATAGTGATCCAATTGCATCCATATGCACATGCAACAACCTTTAGACCCTTGTTATGTGCAATACTAAATAATTAAATAAGATGTTTAGGTTTTTATTGAACGTCATCTAATATCTAGAATGAGTTCTTAAATTATTTAATACCTTAGTAGAGTACTGTAATGTAATTCAATACTTTAATCTATTCTGCAATTTGTTTGACCGATGAATGGATAAAGGGAGTGACTTAGGTGGAAGTTATATGCACCCTATTCTGTAGTATCTGTATGGCAATAGTGTAAGTAGTTTATAAGTTACTTATACCCAATAGCTAGTAGTTTATAATTGAAAATTCATAAATGAATAATTAGTTGATTAAAATTCAAGTGGTTGTTTAAATTAGTTGGTGAACTAATTGATAAATATAAAATGACATATATTTATGT
Source organism: Lathyrus tuberosus (assembly GCA_022829125.1). NCBI lineage: Eukaryota > Viridiplantae > Streptophyta > Magnoliopsida > Fabales > Fabaceae > Lathyrus > Lathyrus tuberosus. The sequence continues at coordinate 3,479,360 of JALAZF010000525.1, forward strand.
AATTTTTTTTGTATACATTATTTAATCTAAAATACTTTTAAAAGCTTTACCAAAAGTGATTACAAACTAGTTTACAAGTTTGTCAAATAATTCAAGTCTGTCAAACAAACTCAAGCTTTCCTTGCACCTGACATATTGGTTCTCCTGTGTTACGCAATCAATGCATCAACAAGTATTTGGCTTTGTTAGAACCTGACCCTTTCAACTGTTCATGTTATCATGGATAATTTTGAAAAACAGAAGATGAAAATAAAACGATGACTGATAGAATGCACAAGCTTTTTTTTTATCATATTCAGAAAGGAAAAGTTTCTGATATTTGGATGGCTACATGTATAAATGCACGAATGCACATTTCAATTCAGTTAATATGCCACCCTAAAATCTGAATATGTTTATCTTGAGGCTTTGCAGGGGAGAACTACACCGTGTTATGCTGTGCCTTGAGGTTTGGAGTAAGATGGAAGTAGGACCTTTTTCACAGCCTTCAGACTTCAGTGAGCTGTTTAATCTATTGTGTGTTGGAACTTCTTTACTCTTGCTATTCCATTCCTAAAATTCCACTCTGAACTATTGATGATCAAACTGTTATTAGTTATCGCAAATGTTAACTGTTTATTTTATGTCTATGGTGACTGATCATAATTTACAAATGGATTTTATTCATATAAAGTGAGGAGCAAACTGTTAGTTTTTTATAAACTAAAGAAAAAAAATATTGAGATCATAAATCGATGACAATTGTGAAAATATCAAAATTTTAAAGATGAAGTTTGGATCGGTAAGTTATAGGTACAATAGTTTTTATGATTTCTCCCCTAAAAAAGAATTACAAAATTATATATTTTTAGATCATATAACACTGGGGAGAGCGATTACTTCATAGACTTTGAAAATTGAGAACGCATTTGTCGAACTTTATTTTGATTAGCAAACTGATTTTACAAATTGATTTTCTTGAAAATAAGTTGAAATTAAATTGGTTTATATTTTATTGCACCAATTGAAAGGTGGATTTTGCAAAATAATAGTTAGGATAGTTTTGAGCAAACCTGTTTTCCGTGTAATTGCCATTTATAAAAATATGTTTCAATGAATATATACTCTGGTGTATTTTGTCTACTTCTCTCTGTGTCCATTAAGGGCATGTTTGTTTCAATTTTTTAAAAAAAATGATATTTATAAAAGACATTTTGGTTGAAAAAAATTTACAAATAAAATTTTCATAAAAATTTAAAATGAAAATTTAGTTTAAATAGTTATTTTTAAAATGTTATTTTAAATATTTTATTATTTTGTTGAAATTTCTTTTAGATGTCAGGATTTTATTATTTTTGAAAATTTTATGATATTTGATAATATATATTTATGTTATAAAATATTAAAATTAATCTTAATTTTGAAAAAAAAAAAACAAGTTTAAAACATTTGTAATATTTTAGAAAAAGTTTTCATAAAAATCATTTTTAAAAAATAAAAAATCTATTTTTTCTAAAGTTAAATCAGACTGAACAACCCATTGATTAATCGATAACATAAATAGCTATAGATATTCTTTTACCATTATGTGCATTTTCTTCGATGCAAAGACTGTTGTGCCCAATTCAGTGGTGATTGATCCTACAGCGATATAAATTACACTTAGAGTTGAGAACACATAATTTGTTCTTTTTATGGACAAGAATATGAGAAATCAACATTTGCACATGGCTCCACTATACTCTTATTACACATAACTAAGGGAATCATACTACAATAGGTGGTTCTTGAATCAAACCTTATTTTTAAAATTTAAACCATTAAATTTCGCGTGTACACAATATCTAACAATAAACTCTGCATATATGCATTTATCATCTTCAACCTTTCTTGTCTTTCTCACTCAATTGACTACTGCAAGAACCTTCTCCATCTTTCAACTTATATCAAGCTGCTGATGATGAAACATTTTTCTTGCAATTTCTAGATCTCCAAATTTATGTTTTCTTCTAACTCAAGTACACAAACATCTTTAGAATCTGGCGAATCACAAATTGAAACCAAACACATCAAACTTAAAAACAACTTAAAACAAATTACCAAAACCCAACCATAAAAATGACTGAAGATTAAGACTGCAATTTTGCATCCAGGATGTTTGGTGTAAATTATTGAATCTAAACAATGCTCGCACGTCTGTTCTGTTTTATTTCGGGCTTTTGCCGGACGTGACCATTAACGGCACATCTAGGGATGTTTGGTGTAAATTATTGAATCTACACAATGCCCGCACCACTCCATTTCGTTTTTTTTCCTAGCTTTTGTGAAAGGTGCCTAAACGGAACTATTTAGCCACCCCTAAGCATAAGGGAATCTAGCTTTCCTTGTCTAGCATAAGGGACTAAACCCTTCCACAAGGTGGCAACCCAATGTTCGAACTCTGACTGGGAGAAGTGCCCGAATTTAGTGTCAGACAGCACTTTGGATATTTCAATAGAGAAAACCTACATGAAGCCATAATAAAAAACTTGTTTGTACAAATTCTAAATCCAACAGCATAATAAAAATGACTGATAAACTAAATATGGTCTTTTAAGACTGATAAACTAAAACAAACATTTTTTGAAATCTTTGGATGGAAAATTGATTTACTGGGGTTTCACTTTTTCCTGCCTCAAAGTCAAGCTATAAAAAGATTTGGAGAACTTGATTTTGATCATGATAGACAATTTTGAACACAGACAATGAACAGACAAACATGGGGCACAGACCATCATCTTTGACATGGAAGTGCCATTTTATTAGCATTGTTTAAAAGTTTTTCCACAGCCTTTAAAGACATTTCGGCAAATATTCCTGAAATCAAGCATAAGTACTGACCGCTCATCAGGAAAGAGATTCTGCTCTCGGTAATTGTCGTTGGTTGTGATGTTATTGTTATCAAATGGAAGCTTGTGTTATTGAAATTTGTTTTCTTCTTTGAGTTCGATGGGACCTTGTTTCATCTTCTGCAAATTTGACAGAAAAAACCCAAAAACAATGCTAGAACACATTATTAATTACAAGCTCGAAAACACACAATCTCATACTATTGGAAAATTCCGCCATCATTACAATCGGTCACTAGCCGCCTAATTATGGTGTTTGGGTTGCCTTCATTAAGGATGGCAATGAATAGGATTTGAGCATGGTACTGCAATACCGTCCCCATACATGCGATTTTAAAAAATCCTTGTTACCGAGCCCACATCCGCGTGAGATTCAATATAAGTACACATACACATGTCCGTTTACTTGCATTTCTAAAAAAAGATAATATATAATTTATAACATTAAAAAAATTCAATGATTATATTGTTGAGTTAAAAAAAAATCAAATATTTATATTAAAATGCATACAAGGTTAATAGTGACACATTTCATAATATTGATAAATTAACATGTATACATAATAATAAAATTAAAAATATATAAATATATATTATACGAATATGGGACGGGTGGGTAAATGGCATCCCTAGCCTTCATTGAAGCCTCCAACACCTTTATGGATATGTTGTTGGGCTTCGGCGTCGTCAACGCTTCAGGTTCACATAGGGGCCCGAGCGCAAGAGTGAGTGTTGGAAATTTCAATTTCATTGCGGTCCACTCTTTGCATTTTGTCTTAGGAGTGAAGGGGTGGATTCAATTACACATTGTTTAGGAATATGACATGAGTAGTGTATATAAAAGCTTAGACAACCCTCACATTACAAAAAGATTTTGTAACACTGAGTTAAGTTCAACCCAATTTCTAAGATCGATTTCCCAAGATTGAATTAGACCCAATCTAAATTCTAAGACATACATACCATCAACTGAAATAAAACCATAAAACCATAAAAAGTGTTTCATTTGTACTTTTTTTATGTCTCAAAATAATTGTCTCTTTACAATATCAATACATCATTTATTATTATTTTTCCACTACAATACTCCTATTTATTAACTTTTATTTTATTCAACTACTCTTATAACTATAATTAATAAGGACATTATAGTAAATGAAATTAGTTTTATCGTTAAAATCAACACATCTAATATTTTTTTTAAGAATTGTGCATTCTTCAAATAGGACACTTAGTATTATTAGTTAAGAGAAATCTAGGTCAATGCCCCCTCCTATTAATTTTTGCTTTCATACCAAACATTTATCTATGACTCAAGTACAAATTTCAACTTCACGTCAGAGTAAGTTGCATGTGCCCATCACAAGTCCAAAAACATTGCATAATTCACATGAAAGGCTAGCATCTGCAGGAAATTCGTAAGCTTTTTTTATCTCCTGGTCTTCACTTCAAGTTCAATAGTTAATAAATTTGCACTTCAAGCTTTTTTCAGATGTCGAATACCAGTTTCAAAATGAGGAATAAACTTAATAGAAACGTTGTTTTTTTTTACTGTGAAAAAGAACCCAAAAAAGCAAGACCCCATCTACTATTTATACATAATTGATTTGAAACAGAACAGAAGGTTGAGGCATGGATGCAAGAAAGAACAGAAAAATACCTCAAATTGAGAATAAGGACGGCCACTTTGTCTGAGAATGGAACACATGAAAGCTGTTATAGATGTTGAATAGTAAAGCTGAGAAATTATCTGTGACTTCCACAAATCTCGAGATAACTTCACGCTGAATCAGTTTTGGATGTTGAATAGCATTCTCAACATACAGCCAAACATCTTTGCTCCCAAGTCCAATCATATTTGAGCATTGCTAACTCACCTTGAATGCTGCTCAATTAAGCATGGGGAAAGATCCAAACACTCACTAGTTACCAATCTACTTGTTCTTGTGAGTAGAATAGAATCAATATTACATTCAGCTTGAAGTTGAAACTATTATAAATCTGAAATCTCTTGCTTTAGCATGAACAGAAAGAAAATCTGAAATCTCTTGCTTTAGAATGAGCAGAAAGAAAACAGCTTTGAATTTCAACCCCTTCAACAAAATGGAAAGATTTAACACTGTTGTATCAACTATTATAAAACAGTTTTCTTTTCCTGCATAAGTTTCTACGCATCAACTGTTGTTAAGTGATGATCAATTAGAGAATGCCATAATATGTTAACTGTATCAGGTCAATTTGTTTTTTCTTCCCTCACTTTATCAATAACTCAATTTAAAAATGGAAACCATGCTAAAATAAAAATAAAAATTTCATCACCTTCTGTGCGTGTAATTCCTTCACAGTTCATCGTAAAAACCGGTAGTCTTATGTTGATGACAAAATAATCCTGCAAAACGGCATATTAACCATAAAAAAAGAAAAGATGATATCCACTTCACAGTGGTTACTGTGTGTTTGGAACCATGGTGTGTTGCCATTGCCACTCAAATGCAGAGTCAAGGCAAAGTGAACACAAACACACTTAATGAAATGCTTACTGACTGAGTTCAAATCAAACTGTATTCTTGCGTGTTTGGAAAACCATTAGAGAAATCTCAAAGGTAGAACACCGGCTGCACTTGAGATCTCTTTAACAGATTTTCAAACCTGCATTTCATTGGCTTCAAAAATGTAAAGACAAAGGTTATTCATAAGTTAAGATAAAACAGAGCTAGGCAAACCGAATAAGTAACAAAGAAGGGTTTTCATGAGTAGAGACACTTAAATGTCAGATTTTACATAGAAGTGGGTATTTCACCCGATATACAGCGGCTCAAATACACAGATCTACCAACTTTTTTTGCGATTTTATTTTTCTAATTTCTTTTTTTTTTCTTTTTTTTTCTTAACTTAATGAGTACTCTGTCCATTCTCAAGACCTAACCCATACAACACCCCTGCATATCTCTCCAAAGATCCACTAAAGAAATTCTCTTTCAATTTCATGAATGTACACGACGTGAGCAAACTGTCGGAGCCTGCTTGATGACAAATCCCAACCCTCTCGACCTCCAACAACTCCGCAAGCTTGTTCAACCCTCCATGAAGACTATTGCAAAACTTCATCAAATGTTTGATATCATACACAGTAGGGAAATACATGTTGATCAAATTAAAGAACCCGACTTGAGTATCAGGCAAATTCTGACAAGTCAATAACTTCAACAAATAACCAAAATCATACCCACTGTGAAAAGTTACCCAATGAACACTATCATTCAAAACAATCCCAGAAGACATCAAAAGCTCACCGAATCTCCGAGCATCAATGCCGATCTCGTTATTCTTCTCGAAATCAATCCCACACTGTCTCAAAAGCTCTATCGAATCGTTTGCGAAAATATCCTCATTCACATTGAATTCTCTGAAATTGAATTGCCAGATACAGAACCTATCGTCGTCATCGTCGCGGAAAGTCGGAAGGTTCCCGTGCTCGTCGGAGAAAGTGAGACCCAATTGAATGAGCTTGAGCATGTCCACGTTGTCTTTTAGGGTTTGATAATGAAAATCGTAACTGTTTTTGAAACTACCAACAGGACGAAGAACAATTCCAGGGAACTCCGTGTCCATGGCTATGTAAGGATAAGCATCGACGATTTCCCGAATTAAAGCGAACTCTGCTTCAAGATTATCGTTCCACACTTCGCGAATCTGAATCGAATCGCTTTGCGGTAAACCTAGCGGCATCACAATCTGCTAACCATAAAATAATGAAAAATTCACCGGATCTGTTGAATACCCAATTGAATTAGGATCAAGAACATGCGATTGCATATAACAAGATTGAAAATTGATGAAAAATAAATGAAGAATAAAAGAATTAATGGGGATGGATTCGAACCTTGAAAATTGGAAATTGAAAAGTAGAAATTGGAAATTGGAAATTTGAATTGAATGAGGGAAAGATTGGAAAGTGTTGAGAGAGAGAATGGGGGAAGATAGAAGGAAGAGATTTTTTGGGTATGAAATCTCTCCCGTTCTAGGGTTTTCTTTTTTGTTTTATTTTATTGGTTATAAAATGGAAGAAATGAGGACGAGGAAGATATTTTGACGAAAATAAGACGTGGAATTTGTTTTTTCTTTTTTCTTGCTTGTTACCTAATTTCCTTTTATTTTATTTTATAAAATAATTCTCACGTGATTGTTGTATGACAGGTTTCGAATTTTTTTTTAGAATAACTATTTTATTCAAAAAAAAATTCTAAAAAAACATAACTTTTAAAATAATTACTAAAATGACGAGGTTTGTCAGAAAAATCAACCTGGTATTTGGAAAAATTGCTACAAGTCATTCCAAATGGCGACTCAGTAGAATTATGGTTTCAGAGGAGGCGTCATACCATATGGCGCCTCAGGTCAAGTCCTTTTTTTTAAAACGTTTTAAATGTTATTTTTTAATTTATAATAAATTTTATTTTTTAAATGGGTATCATGTGCCTATAAATAAGAGTTCACCCTCATTTGTTATTACACAACACTTCTCACCAATACCCTAATCTCTCCCCTTCTCTGCATGACAAGACAACACTTTTCTAAAAAAAAAAACCAAGACTTTCACAGGTGGCTCTTTGCAAAGATACACTGTTCTCTAGCATGGCTATACACAAAATATGGTACACTATACTACCATGTCAAGACTTGCACATGTGACTCTCTGCAAAAATACACTGTTTTCTAGCATGCCTATACAGTATTTCTTTATGATTCTCTGCTTGACATGACAATACTACCATGCCAAGACTTTCTCATGTGAGTCTCTGACTACACTTCTCACACTACACGAAATAGTAATTCACTACTCTGCATTACTACAATTCCAAATCATGCATGCAAGAGAACACATAAGTGATTCCTTACACAATGACCAAGAATGCATGTATTTTCATGTGACTCCCCTCATCTCATTCTTCACCATTATAAATACAATCTCACCACTTTACAAAATTTTCTCATCCCAAACTCTTCTCTTCTCCTCAAATCACAAAATATCTGCATCCATCACAAACTCTTCTTCTTCATACCAAAAAATGTCTTTACTCACCATGGGAAACGAGCACAGAGGCACACCTGAAAACATTGTAGACTTTGTAAGTGTTTTGTCCTTGATTTGGTTTGTCTTCCTTAACTTAGAAGTATTGCTTTACAAAACTTATGTTTCTAATATTTTTGTTCTGGAGGTATCAAGGTTTCGTTGTCGTGGGCACGACTACATGCCACGCGACCCACACATCGAAGAATACCTAACTGCATGTGGATTTGGTGAGTTGATAAAAATCAAGTCATACTCGCTTGACCCAAAATTTATTCTAGCTTTGATAGAACGATGGAGGCCAGAGACCCACACATTTCACCTTTCTTTCGGTGAATACACGGTCACGCTCCAAGACGTGTATATGTTACTTGGCCTACTGTCATACCCCAAATTTTGACCACCAAGATTCCCCATCGTTGTGTAAATCATCACCACAATATAGATGTATCATTATGCCTCATTAGTCTCCCCAAAGATGGGTGAGCATTCACTACAAATAAGAATTAGGGTTTTTGAGCCCTATCAGAGCACTTAGACAAAGGATCAATCAGGAATTGACATGATCTTCAACTTGTCTGAACTCTCAAACACCCATAAGGTATCAAGAGGACTCCCACGTCAAGAATCAAGCACAAGGTTGCAACATTCCAAGGGGATTAAGCCTCAAGATCGCCAGTGTCACCAAATTAGGGTTTTGGTCGACCAGGGCCTCCAGATGGGAATGTTCATCTGGGCATGAGCCAATGCTTCAAAGCATAACCCAAAATACTCCAAGGGACCTCATGGACCCAATCATCAAGTCAATTTAGCCTTAGGGGATGCATTTACCAAAAATCAGGAATTAGGGTTTCTTGACCTAATTCACCCCTAAGTTGACTTTTGGGACAAAACATGAGCCAAGACCTCAAGACATGACTTGAGGGTCTCCAATACACCATATTGATCCATTTGCAACAATGGATTAATCCAAGAAGCTTGATTCACAAGTTTCAATTTCATCTGAACCACAATTAGGGTTTTGAAGAAAAAGTCAACTGTATCTTTGACTTTTGACTAGGACATGCTCCCAATCCTTGGGACATGATTCAATACACCCTACAACACCTATGGAATCCATCTATTAAGTTTGATTTAGGTCAAGGACTTAATTTCATAGAGGATCGCACAGTTTAGATTTCATCCGCTGAAAAAGTCAACTGTGCAAAAAGTCAAAGTTTGACTTTTTGATTTTTTTGGTCAACCAAGGTTTCTTAACCCTAAAATGATGTTAATGTGTGATTTGAATCATCATTCATCAATAAAAACCAAAGAAAATCGGTTAACTTGTAAAAGGGGTAACCATAAAAAACTTAGAATTTTTCTAAGTTATGGAACAAAGTGGCTAGGGTACCAACTTCCAAGGATAATAACTTGAGATCCAAGCAACTATTTTGGATGGTCCAAAGATGGATTTGTAGCTCTCATGGCATACTCTAAAAGTGTCAACTATACCTCATTCTAATTCCTCGTAGATTTCAAGTTATGATTGGATCAAAATCACTAAAAACATGAAAATGCATCTTTTTCCAACACTTAGAAAAATTCTGCCCAAGGCAGATTTCAAGTGAAACACCAAAACTTGGAGGGCTGTTTCACATAGTTTTAGGTTGAATCAATTCAAGGTGTAAACATCAAAGTTGTTGTCCATATTGCCTACAATCCAAGGAACTCATTGGCATGAAATAACTCAGCTTGAGCCAAGAGTTATGGCTGTTGCAAAACACCATGGCAAGGCTGTCATGAAAAATTAGTTTGCATGTTTTCTTGCCTTACACGATTTCTGAGTAAAAGTCGAGGATCGCTATGCCAAATTCATCCAATCTGATCACAATGCATCTGATCCAACCAACAAACTTGGATTGAAATGGCAAATGCTTGTCCTTGATAATTGACGAGTTTTTGGCATATATGTCTTGAATTCAAAGGGAATTAATGTGGAATAGTGCCCTTTCAAGATTCTCACTCTCCTCAGTCAAGTTCTCTGATTAAACAACAATTAAAATGACTGAAGAATGTGGAATTAGTCAATACATAGCTGAGCTATTTGGGGCAGCTGTTACACCTAGTGTAAGAGGCATTTATGCCAAGCCAAGACCATTGAACCATGGCCTTATCCTCTGAGCTTCAAGAGAACCACTTCAACACAACTCCTCTACTATAAATAGAGGTCCTAACTGATCATTCAAATCACACCAAAGCAGCCTACAACATTGCTTTCTCTCATTCTCTCCTTAAGTGCCAAATTTCTTTGTTTTTGAGCAAGTGCTATCGTGTTTTGAGTTGCAGAGCCAAGCAACTCAAACCATCACTTCTAACACATCACATATGATGTATAGAAGCTGTCCAAACACCTAAACCACTTCTGAAACACCTCCATCAAAATTTCACTCTTCAACCTAGCCATTATATAGTTGGGATACCATGATCTGATCTAAGGAGTTTCAAAAAGTTCCAAGGCTTGCAATCCACTCCATACCATCCATTGAAGCTGTAGGGGTCATCAAATTACTTATGGAATACACTTTGTGCAGAGTTCCAATTCTTCTTGCAGCAAGGTAAGCCTTAAACTCTCATAACATGATCCATGCATATTTACTCGCATGATACTTTTGCCAAATGCTTATCATCATATGTTGAGTGTTTCCCCTCAAAAAATTTGATCATAGCACTCACAAACATGTCTGCACGATTGCTTTTTCAAAATTAGGGTTCATACATTCATGTTCATGTAACTTGCTACACACTGAAAATAAATGAAATCAAGTATTGCCATCATGTTCCTTGTTAAAAAACGCATGAATTTGGTGTTTGAATCATGTCAAATGGTTGAGAAACGAGTGAGATAGAGAGCTCCACGCATCTGGCCCAAGGAAGAAGATGGCCATGGCGCCATTCTTCAGGTTTTCAAGCCAAACATGCCTTATACTTTTCCCTTGCCATATGTTTAATGAATTGGCATTGCGCCCCAGTGGTTGATCAGCTGGTTTGTGTGTATTGAGCGAGTGGAAGGTCTGGGGTTCGAATCCCCCTCGCCCCATACCTCTTTTTTTATCACTTATTCCATTTTTATTATTTTTTAAATGATTTGGAAAATTAATAACTCTCTCAATTTTAATTATTTTTTATTGGTTCTTTTTGCAAAAAATCACAAAAATGTTAAAATATTTTATTCCACAAAAAAATCAGATTTATATCAATTATTTAATATAGTTGGTATTTTTGTAAATAAATTCATTTTTAATTGTTTTAAACACTTTTAAAAGTGGATTTTTATCTTGAAAATCAAAACCAAATGAGTTTTAATTCATCTTGTGATTAAAACCTCATTTTCAAATCTTAACCAAAAATCACAAGTTATTTATTCAAGCTTATTTGGTATTTTATCATTATTTTTTTATTTTCTTTAAGAATTTACTTTTAAAAATTATAAAATTAGGGTTTCTTTCATTTTTCACCCTCACAAATATTTTTCAAACACTCATGGGCCTCTAATAGAGTGTAAGACCCAATTCCTTTTAACCAAAACCATTTTGGGCCTCAGATATTGTATAAGTCCCGACACGATAAAAAAATCTCGGCGCGATCGCCAGTGTAAAATAACCTTTGGGCATCTCCTTGAGTTGTAAGCCCCATCACCTGTACAAAAATACTTTTGGGCCTCTAATAGAGTGTAAGACCCATTCCTTGTAAATAAGATACCTTGTTGGGCCTCATACATTGTATAAAACCCACTGTGTTTTCAAAAACCTCGGCGCGATCGCCGTTTTCAAATAAACCATCTGGGCCTACCCTCGTGTTGTAAGTCTCATCTTTCTTTTTTTTTCCAAAATAATCTTTGGGTCTCTCCATGAGTTGTAAGACACATACCTTTGTACAAAAAACCTTGTTGGGCCTCAGTCGTTGTATAAGTCCCGATACGATATTAAAAATAACAATGCGATCAATGTTAAACCTTGGGCCTCTCTTTGAGTATAAGCCCCAACAATCTTCTCAAAGCAATTTCCCTTTTGATTTATATTCAAATATACAGTTGTTATCAAAACTTTCTTTAATTTCTTTGAACAACTAACAAAACAGCATGGAAGCTTGCTCACCTGTAAGTTTTTATCCGCTTTCATTTACTCACTTTAATATATATATATATATATATATATATATATATATATATATATATATAACTGTATTGTGCGAAGCTGCGCATGGTTAGTCTTCTTTCATTCTTTTAAATACATGTCAAATATATATAACTGTATTGTGGGAAGCTGCGCATGGTTAGTCTTCTTTCATACTCCTTTACATACTTGTCATATATCAACTGTATATATACTAGTATAGTTATTTAGAGTTTTCCCCGACAACTAGGTTTAGAACTAGGTAAAACCATGTTGGTCATTCTTAAATACAGCCAAAACTAGATCCCCGTAGGATTTCCAGATACAGTTTTCCCTTCTCTTGGGGTTAATCAATATGGAACAAAGAGAAATGTTGTATTCTCGGTGAACATTTTCTCAGACTGTCACCCTTTGAAATTGCCAAAGAAGTTCTACTCCCCGGAGTTGATCTATTCTCTGTGAATAGCATCTCTTGAGTTTCTTCCAAACACTCGAACTTTCCTGGAATGATCTCTTCTCTGTGAATTGCATTTCTTGAACTTCTCTTGGTTTGGGGACCCACAGGCTTCCTAAAAGCATCCCCGCCTCCTCTTGGGCTTTGCACAAGGACCCGTCGGCTTCTTAAAAGTTCTCATGCCTTCTCTTAGGCTTCATACAAGGACCCTCACGACCTCTTAGAGGTATAGGACAGAACTTAATCATCCTTTGTTAGAGCTGTCTTTCTAAAAAGAGTCACCAAAAAGCCCTCAGACCAATTTTAGGGTTGATACTCATCCCTTAAAAGAGTTGGCCTCCTCTTGGGCATTGTACAAAGATAGACCACACTAATAGACTTGGACAGTCTAAATCTCATTGTGTCTCAAAGACATTCTCAAGTTCCATACACACAGAGGAAGAAACCCCGGATTCTGGATTAATCTCCTGCAAGAGTTAAAACTTGCGGGTTCTAAAACCCCGTCTCTCTTCTAAAATCCCCTAGCCAGGGTCAATCTATCACTAGTATAACACTATCCCAAATCAGAACCTCAAGGTGTCTGATCCATCAACTCTTCTGTATTCCCCTGCAAGAGTTGATTCCCCACTTGGACCTGCCTCGGGATCTCAACAATTCCCAATAGAAGATAGCCTCCTCTTAGGCTTTGTATAATGATCCTTTCCTCGGGAAAGTTAGCCTTCTCTTGGACTTCGTACAATGATTCTCCCCAACGGAGCTAACCTTTTTCAGACTCTCTTGTTGAGTTAATCACCCTTTCAGACTCTCTTGTTGAGTCAATTAGTTTTCAGACTCTCTTGTTAAGCCGATCACCTTTTCAGACTCTCTTGTTGAGTCAACCACTCTCATAGACTCTCTTGTTGAGTCCGTCACCTTTTTGTACTCTCTTGTTGAGTCAACCATTTTTAGCCTCAATCTCGGGCTTTGTACGAGACAAATAAAAGCACTCTCTTGTTGAGTCAACCCTTTTAACCTCAATCTCGGGCTTTGTACAAGACAGATAAACACTCTCTTGTTGAGTTAGTCTTTTCTAGCCTCCTCTTAGGCTTTGTATAAGGACTTTCCCAGTGGAGTCAATCAACCTCGTAGCTTCAACCTTGGGCTTTGATCAAGGTACACAAAAATCAACAATCCCTCTTTAGAGATAACAAATTCTCTTTTAGTCAACCTTTTAGCTTCAATCTTGGGCTTTGAACAAGACACAAATACTCCGCTTAGCCTTTGTCTTGGGCTTTGAACGAGACACCAAAACATCTTTTTCCTCCCTTAGAATAGGAGGAACTACGATTGCTCTGATTTGCCTATTTTGTTTAAACGGGAATACGTAGGCATAAGATTGCGAAATCTTAGCGAGCATACTAATCAAAAACTCTAGGTCCAGCACTGTTGGTTGCAGAATAAGGCAAGCAGCAAAAATATTTATTTTCGGAAAGAATTCCCTCTGGGATTTATGTCGTGTCCACAGAGATCGGTTCGAGGGAAAGAATGTCGTTCGACAATCTCTCGCGTTAATGAGTTTGGGTTTAAATGGTTTAAAACATAAAAACAGAAACGTAAACATTAAAACATAAAACAAATTCATTCTTCAGAGACAAGAAACTTATCCGGCATGCACATAATCGACTCCTCACAAACTTAAACTTACCGACCAGTTATACTCCACCTGCAATACTCCTCAATATCACCTAGCATCACTCACAACACAGGTTATGTCTAATGCAAAGTTGAGAGAACAATCGTGTTACCATTGTCGATACTTTCGCACGCTAGCTCAAGGCACGGAGGCATTAAGTTTCGACGCCTATTGAAGATTGTTAGCCCTAAATCTATCTCTAGAGTCCAGAAACTAACAGACAATCATCCCTAATCTAAGTTTGCGAAGGTTATGTCTAACGCAACCCAAACCCCGCACATAAAGCAAAAATCAGAGACAATCACCAATAAAGATTTGTAAAGCAAGTTTTATACAACGCCATGGGCGATAAATATACATGATTTTAGAACAAATACATATACACAACCCAACCATAAAGAAAAACACAAAGAAAAAGAGAAATGAACCAAACATCTCACGGATTGTCAGGGTCGGTCGACGATCAATCCACCCCGGTTCATCCGTATGCAAGCTCCATGGTTGTTTTCTAAGCTAATTTACTAAAAAAATAAAGTTCGATGGAGTTGGAGCAAGAATCCCCAAAACCATCACATAAAAAGTAACTGAAATGAATTATATACAATCAGAATTTTTGCAGGTTCGCTAGGCGAACCCATCCATTCGCTAGGCGAATGCATGAAAATGGCACTTAAGTGCCTACAAAAAGTTAAACTGCCTCTTATTGTCTTCAAAAGTTTGCTAAGCGGACAATTTATTCGCCTAGCGAATGCTCGCTAGGACGTTCGCGAAGCGAACTTAGGCCTCTTTCTCCTCTGCCTCTTTCTGGGCTCCTTCGCTGGGATCTTCGCCAGCCTTCGCTAGGCGAACATTCGCTGTCACACCCGCTAAGCGAACATGACAGAAAAACAGTCCCTTATTTGACCACAACTTCTGCACCGTAGCTCGGATTTACGCAAGCTCGGAAGTGCTGGAAAGCTTATTAGATGCTCTACAAGAATATGGCAAGATGGCCTTTATTAGTTACCTACAAAAATGAGACAAAATCAATTAAACTCAACGATATATATAAGAAAACGCAATATACACACGAAAACGTAAAGTAAACGTATTTACACATAAAGTGGGGTTTATTCAACCAATTTTAACACAAAGTAACGATAAGTGCAACAAAACTTATATACAACAATAGGTACACTTTGCACTTATCAAGCACCTTCATACATCAATCAAAACTTAGGTCCAACACCTTACCAAAAACATCAACAAAAACTCACTCACTCATACTTTCCAAACCCATTAACAGATAAACACCACCAAGTACAAAGCAAAACCTAAAGCTAATATCCTGTGGATAACCACATATAGGATGGGTAACTGACAACTGCCCATTGTATAACCTGACCCCGGACCCCCCAATCTCTTTAAGCGTTTGTCCTGTTAGACATTCGCGTGCAAGGTTAGTTTTAGATACCTTCCCTTTCCCTTCCAGCTTCATGGGATAAATAAGAAATCAGAAAGTAGCACCCCCTCCTACCATTGCGGTGAGGAAAATCCAGCGATAAGGTGGTCGCGTCACCGACAAAAATCGCTCGCTACACCTACGCATCGACAGAAATGGCGTGAACGGGAAGGTTTTTGTCGACAACAAACTGTGTGATCATTTGTTGAGCACACTGCTCAGTCTCGAAACACCTGAGCCAGCACGTGATGGTCGACCTAGGGGCCAAGGAATTAACTTAAAATACCTTAGGGAACACTATGAGTCTATTGTATTAGAAGACGAACCCCCCCCTCGGTATTACAAGATACTTAAAACTCGGTGCTATTTAATGATATTATTCGGTCATTTTTATTTCTAGAAAGTACTGGAAATAGTGTAAATATTATGTATTTACCATTGTTGTCCAACATTAATAAAGTGTGTGAATATAGTTAGGGTTCAGCTGTCCTGGCCCATCTCTATAGTTCACTATGTAAAACTTCAAAAAAAGACACTTCTACTTTTTATGGCTGCGCCTATCTCCTTCAAGCGTGGGGTTGGTCCAGAATGTCAACACTAGCTCCTGTTAACCGGAGTCCCTTCACATTTCCCTACACACTCAAGTAAGCTTAATTTTACTACTCGAACTTATGTCCTTTAATGAAATGTTTATTTGTAACTAACTTATTTGTGTCACGTTTTTTTAGGTGGTCAGTTCCGGGAATAAATTACAATCGAAATCCCAGGAACGCAATAACTGTCTATCGCAACCTAATAGATCACCTTGGCCCCGGCGATGTAAGTTGTTCTAAAAATACCATAATTTTGTCTCCTAAATTACAACACCGTATGAATTTCTCATTAAATCTTTTTTTGTTCTTGTAGTTTGTCTGGAGGCCGTACGAGGGTCTCGACCATCGGCCCAACACGAATGATGTTGCAGTGTGGACATCAAAAACACCCATCATTCGGTTCACCACTGTGGAGATGCATCAAAGTGATCAGGTAAAACTGCAGTTCGGAATGCATCAAGATATTCTGGTCGTTCCAACAAGTTTGGGAGAGTGGCATCTACGTAGAATGGATACACAATAGGCTATGGGTGACTGGACGAACTTTGCAACAGAGATGTGTCAACATTGGGAGAATCGACATCAACACATCTTATCCGACCCTGTTGTGGAAGATGTTATACCAACTCAACAATATATGATTTGGTTTAGGTCTGTTACAACACCCCAACAATTCCTCTCTCAGATGACGTATCTAATTGAAATGCTCCAACGTGCCTCTTCCTCACAGCCACATGCCCAACATCATACACCTTATATACCCAACAATCAGGTATACCAACCGAATCAATCTTCCAAAGCAGCAACCCTTTCATGCCACCAACCCAATCACAATAAGAAGAGTCTTACCCCTACCGCCAACCCACCTACACCGACCACAATAATACCTATAGCCCTGAAAACTCTTTCGAACTCACCCCAACCCACCATAGCCCCCCGCAAATAAACACACAATCGTCCTATAACCAACAAACCCACCCACTATTTGACTACCAAACCCCACATCAACCACTAGATCGGTACCAACACCCTTCAATGCAACATTTCGCCCAACCATACCGTTCACAACCAACCCAACCCCCCTTACAGACTACGAAAACATGGGCATGCAACTGGATTACGGAAGCGCCGTTGGCGACAACCCCCCCAGCTATTGTCTGATACGCCAGGACCATCTCAACAGATGCCTCTTTCGCAGGTCAACACGCAAAGGACAGAGACACCTCAACAAAATCGTGGTAGACCTAGACGCCGCGCCAGAGCCCCGACATGTAGAACCGGTGGACGTTTAGATAAGCACGACCGTTAAATTTTTGTTTACCATCAATTGTACTTATTTTTATTCTGAACATGGTTATGTATTTTTTGCTACCCTTATTTTTTTTCATTAAATTATTCAATTTCCAAATTAAAATAAAAATAAAAAAAAAAGGAAATGAACTGACGCGCCATACCATATGACGCCTCCCCTGTAAAGAAAATAAAAAATTAGGGCATGGGATTTTAAACCAAGGCGTCATATGGTTTGGCTTTAGGGTTTTTCCCTTAGCCTGAGGCGTCATACCATATGGCGCCACCTTGCTTCTTATATTTCAAACCTAGTCACTTCCGTAATTTATTTCAATTGGGTGCTATTTAGGAACTTCTTTTGAATAATAGTGTTATTAAAAAAAAATCACATGTTTCTTCTTGATTCTTTTAAATTTTTTTTAGTTCCATCTAACAAACACGGTGGATTGAACCCGTTTTGTCTAGGGATGTAAATGGATACTCATGGAGACGGATACTATGATATTTATATATGTCTCATTTGATAAATATGATATTCATATCTGTTCCATATTCACGTGGGTATTCGTTAAACAGGTAATTTGTGGGTTTTACGATATCTGCGGATATTTATAGATATCCATGGATAATATTTTTTTTATAATTTTTTTTATAATTTTTTTTACTATTTTTAAAGACACAAAAAATTATTATTACATGACATTCATACAATCCGCTCTTAATTTAACAATAAAATTTCATCACATCAATTTTCTTCTTATTCACCAAAACATAAATAGATCCAAAATACATTTCATTTTTAACCAAAATAAAAGATATTGTGATTGTGAGTTATGATGGAAGAACGGACAACAGAGGAGTAGGAAGAGAGACACTGGTTCGATAGAGAAATGACGACACTAGTTGATTGGACTGTGAAATTGTTGAAGTGGTGTATGGAGTATTGAAGAGTTTAAATATGAAATGGCTAGTAGAATTTGAATGAAATGTGAAAGATTTTCTTCAAAGAAAATTCTAGCCCCCTTACAATAAATTGTACACCCTCTGGTCATTATTATAAGCAACAAAAAACTTTTTAGGTTCATTGAATAATTGATGTATCTGATATATAAAAATGTTCAGATACATCATATATTCAATAAATTTAAAAAGGTTTTTGTTGCTTAAAATAATGACCGGAGGGTGTAAATAATTGAACATATTGCAAGACAGAGTGGAAACAAACGTAATGCACACTGAATATTAATGCATGTATAAAGGAATTTGATTAAATCAAAGAGACAAGGCATAAGTTATGTTTCAATAGAAAGTTTTACAAAGTTTTGCATATCTTGGTATCAGCACCAATCCTGTATTAGAATACTTGAACACCAGACTCCCCCTAGCTACTCCTCTAATAGCACAGTGCTCTGGTTACTAAAAGTACACCTCAGAGCAATACAAACTTATGAATCTCAACTCAAATAAAGAGGAAAATTCAACAAAACGAGAGAGAAAAAAAGGTTGGAAAACACCAGGGTTTTAAAAAATGGTCACGGTTGTGTAAAGACTTTTGCGATTTTGATCGGTACAGATTCTGTGGCACTAATTACGGTCATCGTGGTGTGAATTAATCACAATTTGTTCTTTAACATGAAAGTGGTGATAACAATATCGATATCGGCACTTGCCGAAACCGTTTTGTCGCGACCATTTTCGCAATTGTGGACCGTAAAACCATACAATCATTCAAACAAATTATTATTCAGTCGTTAGTATTCAATCTACATATGAGAATGTAGTTCAAAAAGTATGGTTCCATTCCTTAAGGTATTCAATATATCAACAAAATTTGTCTATATTGAGTATTCAACAAGCTTGAAGCCTGAAGCTGATTAGTCTAAATCTGAATATGATGAAGCTCTTGTAAATGATAAAGCTTTAAATGCTATATTCAGTGGTGTTAAGAAGAATATGTTCCTACTAATCAACAATTGTACCGAAGCAAAAGAAGCTTGGGAGATTCTCAAGACTACTCATGAAGGCACGTCCAAGGTTAGGATGTCAAGGTTACAGCTCATCACAACCAAGTTTGAAAATATGAGAATGATGGAAAATGAATCCATATTTGATTTTAACATTCGTCTGCGTGACATAGCCAACAATTCTTTTACTTTGGGAAAAAAATGTTAGAAGAAAAGCTGGTTAGAAAGATTCTCACATCTTTACCTCAGAAGTTTGGCATGAAGGTATCAACTATTGAAGAATCCCAAAACTTAAGCACCTTGAAGGTTGATGAACTCATTGGTTCCTTTCAAACCTTTGAAGTTTCTATAAATGGAAGAACAGAAAAGAAGAGCAAATATGTAGCTTTTGTATCCGATACTCAAATGAAGGAAGATCAAGATGATAAGGATACTAGAGAAAGTGTTTCAGAGGCTATAACCCTTGTTGGGAGAATGTTTAATAGTGATTTGAAAGGAAAGGCGAGCCGCTAAGAAGGGAAAATGTAATTTATTCATCTTTTCGAGGATGAGGGTGTCATTTTTTCTAATATGTTTTGTTGAATAAGGAATATAAGTGTATAATTTATTCACCTTTAAGTAGCGTCTGATTGCATGTGAGTGGGTTTGAAACCATGATATCTTACTTATTCCCCTTTAAGGGGGTGAAATTATGGCAATTGGGCTACTGGATAAAAAAACATGAGAGGGAAAGAAAGACATGGATGAAAGTCGTTTTCTTCGCCATGGTAGTCGAAAATAAAATCAGACACAGGGGGTTTGGAAGATAGAAGAAAGAAAGTGTGAAGCATTACTTCCGAAAATATATAGGAAGTCTAAAAGAAACGGACTTGCACGCCTCTTCCCCTCCAACATTTAATCTGGCCAAGTTGGTTGACGTTCCATCAATACCGACACGTTTTGCCAGGCCTTTTAAACGCTCGTGCCACGTAGGCATAAGCAAGACTGAAGTGCATTCAACTGAGGGACTTGCCTGCTATTTTTCTCGCCCTACATTGAGGAACTCGCCATGAACAGGGCGTCGACCTCTGCTAGGAGAACCGTCGACTGAACGAGGGGTGCCTTTAGAGAAGAAGATTGGTTTTAAAACACTTCGCCCTTTAACGGAAAATCCATCGTGCTTGAGGGACTGTGTAGTGTCCTACTTGGCAAAGTCCAAGATCGGGGCGCCCATCGCCTAACAAATGAGCTACCCGAAAGTAGTCCAATGAAGCCGCCCAAACGACCCGTTCAACATAGAAGGTATGTAACAGAAGTCCTTGTTGACTTCGAAGATATAGCCGATCGACAACCTCCCTAAAATGGGGGAACATACGAGACCACGTCAAGGGAGCCATAAACCCTAGCCATAGAGAATCCCTATAAATAGATTACCACTCAAATGAGAGATGGGAACAGAAGTCATATTCACTCAATACCATCCAATACTACTCAGAGAGTACTTCGCTCCTAGTAACACTAACACTAATAATTTAATCGCTTGCCTGCAATCTAGCAGCGTCGGCCGCCAGCAAAGCCTCTCACCTCACATGAGTTGGTCCCTTAAACAACCTAAAAAATCACCGTACACGACTACTTGCCACCGTGACCTCGCCCTCGCCCCATTCATATAATATACCTACTAAGACATCTGAATCTCTTTGTCCTTGCAGGAGATCACGCGCACGTCTTCTACATTTTTGGACAGTACAATACTAAACTCAATTATGCAAAAGTCAATTATGTTCGCCAATTCAAATACACACTTAGTGGAGCATGAGTTAATGTTGATTTCTCAAATTTTTCTTGATCGTAAAACGAACAAATCATGTGTCCTCAACTTGTACTCCCTCCATCCCATAATAAGTGATCCAGTTGACCATTTCACACAGATTAAGAAAAATGAATAAATGAAAGAGAGAGAATAATATTTTAACTAAAGTACTCTTATCATGTATTGAAAATGATGAAAATAATATTAATTAGATGGTAAAATAGAAAAAAAAATGCGTTGGAAATTGAAATGGATCATTCATTTTAGAACACTCTTTTATTCTAAATGGGTCACTCATTGTAGATGGAGAAAGTACCACGGTAGGATCAATCAAAGCAGGTGTTTTTCTGAAATAGGCAAAATAATCTTGTATAGAAGAAATGCACATAATGGTTAAAAAAAATAGATATTAATGTTTAATGGCTACATATCTTTAAATTTAAGCAATTTTTAAAAAATTTATATTCAAAAAAAGTTTTAATAAAAAGATGAAATACTTAAAATAATATTTTTAAAAAAAATTAAATTAATTTTTTATTTTAACTTAAAAAATATCTTTAAAAACCATTTAAAAAACTAAAATGTCTCAATATCTATAGCTATTTATATAATTTGTTAATCAATTAGCTGTTAATGCTTAAAAGGCACATAGAAAAGTAAACAAAATACTACCAAAAAGTATATATTGACATCGAAACCTCTTTGGATAAATGGTAATTACACTTAAAACAGTTTTGCTCACAGCTAACCTAACTAATTATTTAACAAAATTCCTATTTCAATGGATGCTATAAAATATAAACCAATTTACTTTCAACTTATTTTCAAGAAAAATCAATTTATAAAATCAGTTTGCTAATCAAAATAAAGTTTGCTCCTCACTTTGGGTGAATAAAATCCATTTGTAAATTATAATCAGCAACCATAGACATAAAATAAACAAAGTTAACATTTGCCATAACTAATAACAGTTTCATCATAAATAGTTCAGAGTAGAATTTTAGGAATGAAGTTCCAATACACAATAGATTAAACAGCTCACTGAAGTCTGAAGGCTGTGAAAAAGGTCCTACTTCCATCTTTCTCCAAAGCTCAAGGCACGGCATAAAATGGTGTAGTTCTCCCCTGCAAAGCCTCAAGATAAGCATATTCAGATTTTAAGGGGGGCATATTTGTTGAGAATCAAGTGTGAGGAAGAAGCCCCACATTGATTAGAAAAGGGAAGATTAAACACTTTATAAGTGGGAGAACCCACACACCTATCACCTTAAGGTTTTAGGTGAGTATGTGGTGTGTCTCTCACAAAGGTGTGTCCCAATTAAGAAATGCTCCCTCGTTGACCCCATCGATTGTTAATTCTAACAATGGTATCAGAGCCTGGTTCTTCACAACTGATTCTTACTGAATCTTTGTTGACATTTTCTGTCCAGTCCCACTCCTTAAGCTCATCAATGATCACGTCTCTGCTGATCACAATCTGCTTGTTCACTGGGTCGAACAATTTGTATCCACCTGTCGAATGATATCCCACCAGGATCATTTGACTTGACTTGTCATCTAACTTTCGTCTCAACTGATCTGGCACATGCCTATGTGCAATCGATCCAAAGACCTTAAGATGACTTAAGCTTGGCTTCACACCAGACCAACATTCTTCTGGCGTAATCCCCTTTAGCTTCTTCGTCAGACACCTGTTCAGAAGATATGTCGAAGTCGAAACAGCTTCTCCCCATAATTCTTTAGGAAAATGTTTACCCTTCAACATACTTCGAACCATGTTCATGATGGTTCGATTCTTCCTTTCTGCAATTCCATTCTGCTGTGGAGTGTAGGGTGGCACCACCTCATGCACAATCCCTTCTTTCTCACATAATCTGTCAAAATCTTTCGACACATATTCTCCACCACCATCAGTTCTCAAAACCTTGAGCTTACGACCACTTTGTCTTTCGACCATAGATTTGAACTTGGCAAATACCTCAATCACTTCACTTTTCTTCTTGATCAGGTAAGTCCACAGTTTTCGACTGAAATCATCTATGAGTGTGACAAAGTATTTGTTACCTCCCATAGAATCGACCTGGATTGGACCACATACATCAGAGTAGACAACATCAAGAATTCCCTTCGACCTGCTTCCTGCATCCTTACTGAAGCAATTCTTGTGTTGCTTTGCCTGCACACATTCCTCACAAACTTCATCTGGAATGTTAATTTCTGGCAAACCTGAAACCATGTTCTTTCTCTTCAGATCTCTGATGACTTTGAAGTTGAGATGCCCAAGCCTATAATGCCATATCCACTCATCTCTGCTAGCTGCAGTTGCAAGACACTTGTGCTCCATCACATTTAGTTCAATCTTGAAGGTTCTATTCTGAGACATTGGAGTCTTCAAGATCAACCTACCACTTGCGTCGACAACTCTCATCACCTTGTCTTCGACAACTACCTTGTAGTTTTTTTCGACAAGCTGCCCTATACTGAGCAAATTACTCTTCATGCCTGGAATGTACAACACATTGGAAATTGTTGACCTTTTGCCATCTTTCCTCATAATCAGAACATCACCAACACCTTCAGCTGCTAGAGTGTTGTCATTTGCAAACTTCACTGTGTTCTTCGACGAGGGCTTCATGTTGACAAACCAATCTTTCCTTCCAGTCATGTGTGATGAGCATCCTGAGTCCAAGTACCACTGGTCCTTGAAACTCTCATTATCTCTGGTTGTAACCATCAGCACCATACCTTCTTCTTCTTCATGCTTCGCCAGCTTTGCATCATCTTCTTGATTCTTTCTTTCAGGACACTTTGTCGAATAGTGACCATACTGGTGACAATTATAACACTGAATGTGGCTTTTGTCAGGCTTTCGACCACCACCTCTTCCTCTACCTGCAGCACCACCTCTTTGGTTGCCTTGGTTCTGGGTCCTTCTATGGTTCGACCAATTCGCCTCTTGCTGATTTCCTCTGCCTGTCGAATTGTTGTAGCTTCCTCTACCTTTGTCGACCATCTTTTCTTTACCCTTCTTATCTTTCGCTGATTGAGCTTGCAAGGCCACATCATTCTTCGACTTGCCTGCAGCTCTTTCAGCCATTCTTTATTCATGAGACTCAAGTGTCCCTTGAAGCTCTTCCTTCGTCACCTTCGACAAATCTTTTGATTCTTCTATGGCTACTACCACGTGATCAAACTTTGGAGTCAACGATCTCAAAATCTTTGAGACAACTGCTTTCGTCGCCAACACTTCTCCACACACCTTGATTTGATTCACAAGTTTCGTAACTCTTGTGAAGAAATCTGTTATGCTCTCATTGTCTTCCATCTGAAGCAATTCATAAGCCCTTTTGTGAGTTTGTAACCTCACCTCTTTCACCTTCTCTGCGCCTCCAAACGATTTTTCCAGAATCTCCCATGCGTCCTTCGCTGTTTCTGCATCACTAACTTTCTCAAAGTTATCTGCATCAACACATTGATGGATTATAAAGAGATCTTTATAATCTTTCTTCTTCAATTCTTTGAATGCAGCCTTTTCTTGATCCATCGCACCTTCTTCAAGAGTTGTTATTCCTTCCTTCACAAGATCCCACAAATCTTGATAACAGAAAACAACCTTGATTTGCTTGCACCAATTCTCATAATTATCTTTCTTGAGAATTGGAAGGTTTGCTGGAAAATGGCCGTTTGGATGATTCGTAGCCATCGCGTTCTTGCGATTTCTTGCCCTTGAATCTCTTAAACCGGAGCTCTAGATACCAGATGTTGGAATTAACCCAAAAGCTATGGGAATTCCTTCTATCACGCAGCAAGAACACTATTCATCTTCTTCTTCCCTATTTTCTTTCTACCTTTCTGTATAATTGTTGCGTGATAGAAGGAATTCCCATAGCTTTTGGGTTAATTCCAACATCAAAAGAGAACCTATGAGTTGCTTCAGATGGAAGACAACGAAAGTATTGCAGATTTCTTCACAAGAGTTACAAAACTTGTGAATCAAATCAAAGTATATGTTAGGGGAGATTTTTTCACTAGGGAGCATTGATCATTGTGGAACCTCATTTGATTTGGAGCAACACCTTTGTGAGAGACACACCACATATCCACCCAAAACCCTAAGGTAATAGGTGGGTGGGTTCTCTCACTTATAAATGCTCAAATCTCCACAATTCTAACCAATGTGGGACTATTACCCACACTACTCTACTCACACTTGCAACATTCTTAACACTCCCCCTCAAGTGTGAGTTCACAATGCTCCCCCTCAAGTGGAAGCTCTTTCTTCCACATACACACTTGTACCGCCGTTGACACTCTTCAACGGGACACTCAACCACATCCGGGACACCTACCCATGTGGGATACTTTCGATACAAGTAAGCCGGTCCCTTTCTCAAACCAAAGGCTCATGATACCATATGTTAGGGGAGATTTTTTCACTAGGGAACATTGATCATTGTGGAACCTCATTTGATTTGGAGCAACACCTTTGTGAGAGACACACCACATATCCACCCAAAATCCTAAGGTGATTGGTGTGTGGGTTCTCTCAATTATATAGTGTTCAATCTTCCCTTTTCTAATCAATGTGGGACTTCTTTCTCACACTTGACACTTCCCCTCGAGTGTGGGTTTATACACAATGCTCCCCCTCATGTGGAAGCTCTCTCTTCCACATACACTTGTATCACCGTTGAACTCAACGGAACACCTTCTAGCCACACCTGCGGGAAGTGTTTCGATACAAGTAAGCCTGATACCATTGTTGGAGGGCAATCGAGGGGTCAACGAGGGAGCATTTCTTAATTGGGACACACATTTGTGAGAGACACACCACATACTCACCTAAAACCTTAAGGTGATAGGTGTATGAGTTCTCCCACTTATAAATGCTCAAGTCACCACATTCTTATCTAATGTGGGACTATTATCCATACTACTCACACTTGTTAATACTTAACACTCCCCCTCAAGTGTGAGTCTATCCACAATCGATTGTTAGCATAACAATCGAGGGGTCAACGAGAGAGCATTTCTTAATTGGGACGCACCTTTTGTGAGAGACACACCACATACTCACCTAAAACCTTAAGGTGATAGGTGTGTGGGTTCTCCCACTTATAAAGTGTTTAATCTTCCCTTTTCTAATCAATGTGGGACTTCTTCCTCACACTTGATTCTCAACACTCCCCCTCAAGTGTGACTTGATTCTCAACACTCCCCCTCGATTGCCCTCCAACAATGGTATCAGGCTTACTTGTATCGAAACACTTCCCGCAGGTGTGGCTAGAAGGTGTTCCGTTGAGTTCAACGGTGATACAAGTGTATGTGGAAGAGAGAGCTTCCACATGAGGGGGAGCATTGTGTATAAACTCACACTTGAGGGGGAGTGTTGAGAATCAAGTGTGAGGAAGAAGTCCCACATTGATTAGAAAAGGGAAGATTAAACACTTTATAAGTGGGAGAACCCACACACCTATCACCTTAAGGTTTTAGGTGAGTATGTGGTGTGTCTCTCACAAAGGTGTGTCCCAATTAAGAAATGCTCCCTCGTTGACCCCCTCGATTGTTAATTCTAACAATATTAACTGAATTGAAATGTGCATTTGTGCAATTATACATGTAGCTATCCAAATATGAGAATCTTTTCCCTTCTGAATATGATAAAAAAAAGCTTGTGCATTCTATATGTCATCGTTTTATTTTCATCTTTTATTTTTCAAAATTATCCATGATAGATATGAACGGTTGAAAGGATCAAGTTCTAACAAAATAAAATATTTGTTGATGCATCGATTGCGTACCAACATGTCAAGTGCAAGCAAGGAAAGCTTGAGTTTGTTTGACAGACTTAAATTATTTGACAAACTTGTAAACTAGTTGAACATAATTTTTAAAAGTATTTGACAGACTTAAATTATATGAAAAACTTGCATCGATTGCGTACCAAACTTGTAATCACTTTTGGTAAAGCTTTTAAAAGTATTTTTAATTAAATAATGTATACAAAAAAATTATATGAACATATCTGTCATTTTATATTTATCAGTTAGTTCACCAACTAATTTAAACAACCACTTGAATTTTAATCAACTAATTTTTCATTAATGAATTTTCAATTATAAACTACTAGCTATTGGTTATAACTCATAAACAAATTGCAGAATAGATTAATGTACCGAAAGTCTGAAACATACCTTTTGCTTATTTTCTCTTGCGCTTAAGGTACTTCATATGTTCCACAATATAAGCAATAACTTCTTTCAATGTTGCCTTTCTCGTTTCCTTGAAGTTCCATAGCTCCCAAACAGCAAGTCCCTCACTTGCATTGTATTCATTTATTTCTTTCAAGGCTGTTTCAACAGCTGAATATACCTCATCTCCCCATTCCTGTTTGAGATTTCGCAATTTCTCATCTTCCTCATCTACAACTATCTGTGTCAATATAACAGTATTACGTGTTAATTATATACTATTTCTCTAACGAGGCATAAAAACATCTAAAACAGAGCATGTCTCTATGATGCATACCACATGATTATCATTCACTTTAACCACTTTGAAAGGATGCCAAGCTGTATTCTTCACATTCTCCTGCCACATAGAGCAAAGCTCAACACCCTCTAATCCAGCGTCTTCGTCAGAAAATCTTTTCCTGCAAGCCTTCACAAAAACCTTCTTATCAAGGTCGCCCATTCTCTTGGTCCCAATATTAGTTTTAGCACCAGTCAGCATCTCATTTAACACCTACAACAATAGAAATTAAAAGGAAAAAAAGAAGGGGAGGAAACAACATTAGTCTCTACAATATCTCACTGCAAAACAATAAAATATTAAAATCCTTATTTCCTCATAAAAGTGAAGATAATCTTCATGCAGGTACTTTGTAGCTTAGCATGAAAAAATCTATGCATCTTGCTAGTTGGTTATCTTTAAGAATAAACACAGATAGAGGTACTTTATAGCCTTTCTTTTCATATAGAATTAAATAAAATTGGAAGTAAATGAGATCATACTTCTATTAATTCTTTTCGAGCTTCCTGAAGCTCATCATTTCTTCGACGCTCGTTGATCACGAGGGCGTTATTCATGGCCTCCATATCTTCCAAACCATCTATTTTGTCTTGCAATTCAGCATTCATTTCTTCCATTTTTTTCTTGATAGCTGCATCATCTTGATCTTCAAGATGTTTCATAACTTGCAGTTTCCTTTTTAACTCCTCATTTTCCATTTCTAACATTTGTTTTGCATCTAGTTTCTTTTCCAATAGAAGGATCGTGTTTAAGGCCTCTTGTTTTTCTCTCTGATAGTTTGGAAATCCACATATGGATGGCAATTTGGCCCATCTCTAGTGGATACCCACAAAATTACCCATAACGGGTAGGGTAAAAACCCGCAAAAATGGGTACGGGCACGGGCTCGGGTAATTACCCACTTAAATAAGCGGGGATGAGTGCGGGGATGGGCACCTTAGTACTCACTCCGCCCCGCACAATATATATTTATATATTTTAATTTATATTATTACATAAAAATAGATGTTTATAAATTTTTGGGCAAATAACCTTTTTCGTCCCTTAACTTTACACCAGGGTCCAATTTGATCCCTTAATTTTAAAAAGTGGCGATTTCGTCCTTTAACTTTCTAAAACGTGCCACGTTTATCCTTCTGTTAGCTTCCGTTAGTCCCTTTTTGATAACATTGTCCAGGTGGGAGATTTACCTGTGACGTGGAAGCGTTGAAGGCTTAAATTAATCTGCAGAAATGAATAGTCCATTCAAACTCTTTCTAAGTGGTGTAGCACTCTGCTAGGGCAAGCGAATTGGAGAGACGGAGTGCAAAACGAAGGATTTCTTCCAGACGAGACGGTTCCACACGAAAAGGATTGAAGATCTTCATCTGCCATTGATCAAACGGTTAGTTAATTCGTCTTTCATATTAGTTAGGGTTAAAAGTTACGAAAATTAGGGTTCGTATTCAGTTTTATTCTTCTTGAAATTTTGATAGGGTAAACCCTAATTTTGTAGATATTTTGGTCTGGTTAGGTATCATGGATGAAATTATTGAACTCAAAATTCATCACAGTGGGGAATTTACTGATGAGGGTCTGAGTGTATATGCGAATGGTGTAGTTGATGATTTGAGGGTAGATGTAGACAGATAGAGTTATTTTGAGCTAGTGGGTGTGTTAAAAGATTTGGGTTATAGGGAGTTTGAAATAATCTACTACAAGGATCCACAGTTTGGTATGAATGCACTAATTAATGACCAGGGTGCATTAGAAATAGCAGACATGTATAGGGTTCACAAACGTGTTGATATTTACATTCAACACACGTTGTCTCAACCTGACTACTGTGACAAAGTTGATGTGAATGACATAGTTGGTGAGGGCCCTGAAGAAATTGTGGATGAGGTGGAGGAGTTACTTAGTAAGGCTGGTTGATGAAGTTGTTCATGGTGAAAATACCACCCCTGTTCAGGTTAATGTAGAAGAACAAGTTAGTGTAGAGGAACAACATAATGGTGATGAACAAGTTAATGCAGAGGAACAAGTTATGAATGTTGAGGAACCACTGAATGTTGAGGAATATGTGACTAGTGAGGAGAATGTTAATGTTGGGGAACAAGTGAATGTTGAGAAAGAAGTGGAAGTTGGAGTTGATGACGGTTTAAGTACTGATGATAGTGAAGATGAGGACTACAAGTATGATAGTGCACAAGATGTGGCTTTTGATGATGAATCTGATGGGTTTGATGAGGTAGAGCAGGATGAAGTTGATGCCCCAATTCATGATGAAATTGAAGGTAGTAGCAAAGTTCATAAACACAATGGGAAGTCTGATGATCATTCACTTATTTATTTATTTATTTATTTTTGCATATGATCATTCACTTATTTGCATCAAGATTTCCATTTTTTATTTATTTATTCATTTTTGCATATGATCATTCACTTATTTGCATCGGTCTCCTTATGTAGCGTGCGCCTAAGATGATGTTGACTGCTAGTATAAACTACTTAAGGGTTACTTAAAAACAAGACTTAATGTTTCTGCATAACAAGTATCCAAATTGATTTGCATAATTAGGAGACTTAAGGTGTCAGGACGATATTGATTTTGTCGGGACTTTCTCAAGTCTCTCAAACATAGCCAATACACCAAAATAACCTGTATACTTTCGGAGTGTGTCATATCGTGAATCATAAAAAAAATTATTGGTGCTCAATTTTCAAGAAAAATTTAACAACCGACATAAACCACACATAAATGACTAGACAACACGCGCAATTACTAAACTAATATAACAACTGAGCTAAAAAAAATCAGGTTAAAATAGAGATGCAATTTTTTAAGGGTTTTGTGTTATGGAAGTGATATGGAGTGTGAGAGAGATTATCATGCAAGATGGTGATATATTCAATTTCGCGTTTGACATTTTCAGAGATGCATTTTCGAAAAATGTCACTGAATGATAAAAAAATTTTGCTCAATAAAAAATGTAAAGTAAATGGGATTTAAGGTTGTTTTTGAAGACACATCTCCAAACACATTCTAAAAAATTTCACAGATACATCTTTGAACAAATTAAAAAAAAAAATTTAAAAAAAATCCCGCAACTCTTCAAACATTTTAAGACAAATTTGAATTTTTAGTTGTGTGAACTAGACCCTAAGGATGGGAAAATAAATAAAAAAAAAAAGAAAATTTTACCTTATACCCCTACTATTATCCCTCTACCCCTGCATTTTTTAAAATATTCCAATTTTACCCTTTTCAATTATTAAATTATTTTATTATTTAATATTTATTATTTTTCGCTATTTAATTTTTCTTCGCTGGATAACTTGCAATCAAGATTTCCGGTATGTATTTTTCCTTCACCGGATAACTTGCAATCAAATTTTCCGGTATGTAATTTTTCTTCACCGGATAACTTGCAATCAGGTTTTCCGATATGTAATTTTTCTTCACCGGATAACTTGCAATCAAGTTTTCCGGTATGTAATTTTTCTTCACCGGATAACTTGCAATCAGGTTTTCCGGTATGTAATTTTTCTTCACCGGATAACTTGCAATCAAGTTTTCCGGTATGTAATTTTTATTCACCGGATAACTTGCAATCAAGTTTTCCGGTCATCGAATAACTTGAGTTTAGGCAACAAGCAAAAGCCGTGGCCTAAAGTAAATAAAATCGTTGCCTAAAGTATCAGGCAACGGTTTTTCATGCGTGGGATATACAATATTTCATAAGTTGAAAAATCAAGAAAAACCGTGGCCTTGTAAATAAAATTGTTGTCTAAAATACTAGATAACCGTTTTTTATGTGTGAGATATACAATTTTTCATAAGTTTCAAAAACATATCGGAAAAGGAAAGAATTAGAATACATATCGATACACTCTTATAGGGTTGTGAAATGATAAATATTAAATAATAAAATTATTTGATAAGTGAAAAGGACAGAATTGAAATATTTTAAAAAATATAAGGGTAGAGGGATAATGATAGGGGTATGAGGTACAATTTAAAAAAAAAAAACGCATGTGATTGTAATTTAGGCCCAATCCATTTGAAGGGGCCTTCAAATAAAACCCTAAAGACAACCCGTTCGTTTCCATTGCATCAGAAGCAACTTGATAGGAATTTGAGTCTCACTGAACTCAACGCCGCCGAGCTCATCGTCGGCACCCAGAAACAGTGAGAAACTCTATTCACGTTTCGTATTTTTTCCGGATATTCCGTACTCCATCATCCGAGTTTTTCAATACTTTCTTTACCATGCAAAATTTGATTTGATTTGTTTGTTTGTGCAGGAAAGAAAGCTCGTTTTTTCTCAAATCCACTAGGAAAATGTCAGGGTAAGATAAATTTGTTCAATCTGGTTTGTTGTATTGTACTCTATTGCTTAGCGAAGAACTTTTGTTACAGAAAAGTATATTTTTGTTTAATTTGCAAGATGGAATGTTAATAAGGGGTTTGTTTCTGTGATTGTTATTGTATGTTTTGAGTTCTCTGGTTAACTTGATTGGAGAAACCTAATGGCTAACTTTTGTTATGTATTAGTTGTAATCTAGATTGTGTTATTGTTATGCTGTGATTTTTGATGTTGTTTGAAATTATTGATTATCGAGGTTTATGGCTAACTTTTGTGTAGACCCAAAAAACATTGACATTATTGTACAAATTGTGCAGATGTGTAGACCATAATTTGAATAATTCACGTTAGTCGTCAATTAATGGAAGTGATTATTTTGTAGGCTATTTTGTTCAAATTTTGCCCCTTCTTTTGTTTGTTTGGTCTATGCGTCTTGAGACTGTGTATTTGGTCTTTGCCTCTACGCGTCTTGTGATTGTGTATCTGGTCTGTTAGTTTTGGGTATTTGTCTAAGTAGCGATTCTTCTATGGGTTCCTCTGTTCATGAGATTTTTGTTGAGGAAGGATCTATGCTGTCAATAGCGTGGCGTGGTAGGGTTTGGTGCGTCACTTTTGTACCGTAAGCCGTCACCCACAAAAGCACATGTATCTTTTACGGTCCCAAATTGCTATTATGACTTTGATTAGTGTTTCAAAGAGGATATCCTAAAAGCATATTTTCAAACTTTTGTCTTTTGTAAGTGTTTAAATGTCAATTTGGACCCTTTTGAGAGTAAAATTATGTTCTTCATTCTGTTAATCTCTTTAATTATTAATTAAGATGGTCTCTTTAATTATGTGTATTTATGTTTACTTTGCATATTTATATTTTGTTTGCAATAGCTGTAATCCTGTTATAGCTTAGAGGGTCTTCGATTCTTTGTTAACTCCGGTAATTGTGGATAAACGGGGCTGAAGCAGCTGATTGCTTGTTGCATAGACCCCACCAAACTTTGACATTAAGTTTTCCATTGCAGTTGTGGGCTATAGTTAAATATGATGGAATTACGCATTAATATCTATTTGTCATGTATGCAGGTTATTATTTTGTAGGCTCTCAGTAATAAATATTTCTCATTCTTTTGTTTGTGTGTTTATGTATTTGGCATGCATGTTTTTGTAGAGTTTGTGTGTTTGGTCTGTTGGTCTAGAGTATTTTTGTCTAAGTAGTGGTTTTTCTACGGTTTGGCTTTTTCATGATATTTTTGCTATGCAGTGAGGAAGCTGTTGTAGCTGAGCCTGTTGCTGCTGCCGCACCTGGAATTCCAGGTGAGCCAATGGACATCATGACTGCCTTGCAACTCGTGCTCAGGAAGTCACTGGCATATGGTGGTCTTGCTCGCGGCCTTCACGAAGGTGCCAAAGTAATTGAGAAGCACGCAGGACAGCTTTGTGTTCTTGCCGAAGATTGTGACCAACCTGACTATGTTAAACTAGTCAAGGCTCTTTGCGCTGAGCACAATGTTAGCCTGCTGACTGTTCCCAGTGCCAAGACACTTGGAGAATGGGCTGGTGTAAGTGTGATCGATGATTCCTTATTTTTTATTTCATTTTTGTTGTATTAATTGTTCGTCTTTTCCTTGCAGTTGTGCAAGATTGATTCCGAGGGAAAAGCTAGGAAAGTTACTGGCTGCTCCTGTGTGGTTGTCAAGGTATGGATTTCATAGAATTGATTTTTTCCTCTTTCTGGGTAGTGTTTTGTCTTGTTTTAAAATTATATAATTGTTGGATGCAACTCAGGATTTCGGGGAGGAGCATGAAGCCTACAATGTTGTTTTGCAGCATGTGAAAGCTCAATAAGTTGCTGGATCACTTTGAGTCTCTGTTTCTTTCCTTTTCTTTTCGTAGCTATTCCATCCGAATGAATTTTGCTTCTAGCTGGAGTTCTCTCCCAGGGATTTCAATTGTTTAATATGATTTTGCTGTTTCCGGTTGTTATTGTTACTCTAATTTAGTTACTCACTTTTGTTCTGTCATGATATTTCTAAGAATTTAATCATCCACTCATCTGTCATCATGCAAATTTACTTTTTATGTATTTGCGCAAGCATCCACTCGTCTGTTCTTTTTATACATTTTTGCAAATGTATGTCAACGTGATAGTTGTATCATTCCTTAAATCAGTGCTGCTATGTAAACACATCAAGAGCATACCATTTTCTTGAATTATATACACTTTAACATATCGGAAAACCCCGTTAGGTATGTATCACTGAGTTGTCTTCCTTTTTGGCCTTCGAACTAGCGAGTTTGGAAAGTAGATTAGCTATAGAATATTTCTATATAAGTATGTGCTGGACCTCACCTTTGGTTAACGTTGTCTTTACTTTTTTCACAACAACCCAGTATTGTTGCTCAAATAGATCCATAGCTCAATACTCCCCTTTCACTTGGGATACTAATGTTTGGGAATCTGACTTCAGTAATACCTCCTCAATCCTTCAAGCCTTATATTTAGATTATTTGTTCAACTTGGAGAAAGAGAGTTTCAACAATACCTTGATTGCCAACCTTCATAATTCTCCAACAATTTTTCAACCACACTACCATTGGCATTGGAAGATTCATTGACGAAAATCTTCATTGAAAAGTTATTTAAAACATGAGAGTTAATTTTGAAAAAAAAGATGAAAACTAAATAAAAATATGATCTTTTAATGTTTTTATAAATAACTAGCGGGATACCCGTGCTTTTGTACAGGTATCCGTCGGTGACGCGCATTTAAAAATCAATAAATATAAAAAATATAATTTATATTTAAAAAAGATATAATCAATATTTTTTTTATAAGAAAAATTCAGTAATAAGAGATTAAGGAAATCTCAAACCAAAGGAAAGGATTACAACCCAAAACAGTTACAAAAAATCGAAAGGGACCCTTGTCCAATCATAAAGACTACACTTCCTCCTAGTGAGGTTGCCTAAAACTAACCAATTCCACGAAGATACTACAATGGCGTTGAATAAAGAATCAACATCGCAAACCTCGTCGTTAAAGAGGATGTTATTCCTTGCCTTCCAGATATTCCAACATGTAATAAACCAAATGGAATTAACAGTTCCTGGCCGGCCACGACCAAGAAGGGACGTATTCCACGATTTATCATGGGAGCAGCCATCCGATTCGATATAACTGTCAATGTCCACCTAAGCAAAAACTTTCTTCCAGACCATAATTGACTTAGAACAATTGAAAAAAATGTGGGGAGAATCCTCTAGATCCATGAAACAAAACATACACACCTTTTCATGAGCGTTAACGATGATATTTCTAGCCACAAGATTCATCCGAGTCGGCAACCTGTCAATAGCCATCCTCCAAGCAAAAACTTTAATCTTCGTTGGAATTGATGTCTTCCACACTAATTCAAGGACATCTGCTATATCAGCATGAACCGAGTCAATAATCTCCCAAGAATTAATGCACTTGTAGAATGAGGAGACTGAAAATCCGGGCACTAGTTCTATATTCCACTCCCACGAATCCGCAGTTTCACGCTGAACCTGCACACTCTCCAGGATCTGGTATAAATTATGCAGGTCAAGCGATAGCATGTCGGGATCAGCAAGCTTTGCTTCAACATTCCACTGCCACAACCCCGTATCCCAGTACCCCATATCGCTTACTGCACTACATTTGACTATGCATGCTTCGAACAACCTAGGAAACGACTCTTTCAGAACCAAATTGCCAACCCAATTAGTAAACCAGAAAGCAATCCCCTCTCCAGAGCCTAGATTACACGACAAGAGACTACTCAAGCTCGACTGAGATTCAGAAAGAGAAGCAGCCAAGATATCTTTAATCCAATTTGAGTCCCTGTATTTATAGCCTTCTTCCTTGAAACACTGGATTTTTAAACTCAGGTTACCGTATCTAAACCGAAGCAAAGGCCTCCATATTTTATTGCCGTCAATAGAAAATCTCCAAGCCCACTTCGCAAGCAAGGCTCTGTTGAAAAGTCCCACGTGTTTTATTCCAAGGCCGCCACAATCTGTCAGTTTACACACGGACTTCCAGCTAACCCACGAAATATATCCACTACTCGAAGAGCCAGCCCATAAGAAACACCTTTGAATAGCAATTATTTCTTTAGCTACCTATTTCGGAACCTTGTAAAATGATAGATGATGAATCGGCAGGTTCACGAGGACGGAATTAATCAAGACCACCCGTCCACCAATTGAAAGATTTCGACCAACCCACTTTGAAAGTCTAGCCCTCATGCAATCCAACACCGGACGCCAAAACCAGACACGCCGTTGATTACCTCCAATAACTATCCCAAGGAATTTAAAAGGTAGAGACCCCGATCTGCAATGAAGGAACTGCTCTGTAGCTACCAGGAAATCGTAATCCATGCCTACCCCATAGATGCAACTCTTGGAGAAATTAATCTTTAGACCCGATGAAAGTTCGAAGCCTCTCAAGATTACCTTAAAGGCCCATAGGTTAGATATGATACCGTCACCAAGGAGAATGGTGTCGTCGGCGAACTGAAGAATGCTAACCGATGCAAACTCATTAAGCTTGAAGTCAGAGAGAATATTCAAATTGGAGGCTCTTCTAACCATGCAAGCAAGGCCTTCGATAACAATGGCGAACAAGAAAGGAGAAAGGGGATTTCCTTGTTTCAACCCCCTCGTTGCTTTGAAATCAATAGACGGACTACCGTTGATTAAGACCGAAATAAAACTATGATAGACTGAGCCTTTCACCCACTTCATCCAGTTTTCACCAAACCCCATATTAACCAACATAGAATCAAGATACACCCATTCCACGCAATCGTAGGCTTGCGCAAAATCCACCTTAAACAAAAGACACTTCTTTTTAAATCTTGAAGCCTAATCAATACTCTCGCTTGCCTCAAGCACACCATCAAGAAACTGACGTCCCGGGACGAACGCTGTTTGGGACGGTGAAATCAGTTTATCAATGACCAAGCTCAACCTCTTAGCAAGCATCTTAGAGATGACTTTTAACACGCTCCCAACTAGACTAATAGGCCTGAATTCATCAAACGACTGAGGGTTTTCTACCTTCGGAACCAGCGAAATGAAAGAAGAAGCAAAGGTTTTTGGC
Source organism: Lathyrus tuberosus (assembly GCA_022829125.1). NCBI lineage: Eukaryota > Viridiplantae > Streptophyta > Magnoliopsida > Fabales > Fabaceae > Lathyrus > Lathyrus tuberosus. The sequence continues at coordinate 3,516,664 of JALAZF010000525.1, forward strand.
AGCTTACCAGTGCTAAAAAACACAAGGACACAATTAGTGAAATCAACCCCTACCACCTCCCAGCAAGATTTGAAGAACTTGAAATTAAACCCATCAACACCAGGGCATTTGTTTCCGTCACATTCGAACACAGCTAAACGAACGTCTTCAGCGTTGAATTCCGACTCCAGATAATCTCTATCCTCCGAAGTAAGGGTAGCCACATTGCTCACGTCACAACGAAACATGGGCCTGCAATCGGAGCTGAACTTCTTCTCAAAAAACACCTTTGCCTCGTGCTTGATAGCCTCAAGACAACCCTCCAATTTATCACAAATCTTAAGAACTGAGATGGCATTCACACGGTTACGATGCTTAAAGGAGTCATGAAAGAATCTGGAATTAACATCACCGTCACGAATCCAATTCACTATGGATTTCTGCATGATCATACTCTCTTTCAAACGAAGGTTTTTCCAAATTTCCTCTTTGTCATACCCCAAATTTTGACCACTAAGATTTCCCATCATTGTCCAAATCATCAGCACAATATGGATGTACCTTTGTACCTCATTAGTCTCCCCAAAGGTGGGTGAGCATTCACTACAAACATGATTTAGGGTTTCAAGCCCTCGCAGAGCTCTTAGACAAAGGATCAATCGAGGAATGACATGATCTTCAACTTGTCTAGCCTCTCAAATATCCACAATGGATCAAGAGGACTCCCGCTACAAGGATTAAGCACAAGTTTGCTCCCTTCTAGGTGGATCAAGCCTCAGGATCGCCAGTGTCACCAAATTAGGGTTTGGTCGACTAGGGCCTCCAGATGGAAATTTTCCTCTGGGCATGAGCCAATGCTTCAAAGCATAACCTAAAATGCTCCATGAAACATCATAAACCCCATCATCAAGTCAATTTAGCCTCAGGGGATGCATACATCAAAAATCAGGAATTAGGGTTTCTTGACCTAATTCACCCCTAAGTTGACTTTTGGGACAAATCATGAGCCAAGACCTCAAGACATGATTTGAGGGTCTCCAACATACCACGTGATCCATTTGCAACAATGGATTGACCCAAGAAGCTTGAGCAACAAGTTTCATTTTCATCTGAACCACAGTTAGGGTTTCGCGAGAAAAGTCAACTGTAGCTTTGACTTTTGACCAGGACATGCTCCCAAGCCGTGGGACACGATTAAATACACCTTATAACACCCATGGAACATGTCCATCAATTTTGATTTAGGTCAAGGACATGATTTCCTGAAGAATCGCACAGTTTGGAATTCATCTGATAAAAAGTCAACTGTGCACAAAAGTCAAACTTTGACTTTTTGAGATTTTTCATAAAAATGGTTTTTTAACCCTAAAATGATGTTAATGTGTGATTGGAATCATTATTCATCAAGAAAAATCAAAGAAAGTGGGATAACTTGTAAAAGGGGTAACCATAAAAACTTAGAAATTTTTCTAAGTTATGAAAAAAAGTGGCAAGGGTACCAACTTTGGAGGATCATAACTCCTAAACCACAAAGCCATTTTTCTCCATCCAAAGCTTGATTTGTAGCCCTCATTACCCCCTACAAAAACTTCAACTAGACCTAAGTCCAATTCATTAAGAATTTTGAGTTATGCTTGGATCAAAATGGCTAAAAAGTTAAAATTGACATTTTTCAGCACAATGTCCCAACTTCAAGGCTGTTTTTCTCCATGATCCAAGTTTAACCAGGTCTAATGTTAAACATCAAAGTTGAAGTACGTCATCTAAGCTTTCCGAAAAGTCCTAGAACGTCCATGTAGCATACTCGAGCAAGGAGTTATGGATCTTACAAAAGGCCTTGCTGAAGCTGAATTTTACAAGGCAGATTTGCACATTTTTTGTGCCACACGAATTTTCAAGCCTTGTCATCAGTTTGGACACATCTAAGGATCAAATCCAAGTGGGATGATCTGATCCATGAACCTCCCAAGTCCAAGGAACAAAGAAAAGCATGCCAAAGCCTAGAAATCCCTAAAAGAGGGACAAAACTCCAATTTTGGTTTGGAGCATTTAATGGATGCTTAGAGGTGGCATGTACTGAGCCATTCTCATCTGAAATTAGTCAAGACTTATCCAAGACCAAGGGAACCAGCAGCCTGTGCCCTAACCTCTAGTCAATGGCTAGAGGAGACTTGGATTTCCATTGGCCAACATGGAACAAACACCTGCTGCAGCCACCATTCACTGTGGATCCCAAAACAAACTTACTCTACTATAAACAGAGCTCATTTGTGCTCAGTTTGAGTACACCAAAGCCATCAAACAGATGCTTTCCTCAAATTCTCTCTTTCACTCCAAAATGCCTTCATTAGTAAGGAAATTATGAGTTTTTGAGCTAGAGAGAAATTCCACTCAAACTAATCACACACACACCTCATATATATCATATGTAAGCTGTGCAAACCATCAAAAGTGACCTGTAATCACAACATCACAAAGTCACCTCTCAAACCCTCAAAATGACACTTTTTTGCATTTTTCAAGCCATGTCTTGATTCAGTCACTTTCCAAACCAGATAAAACCTCAAACACACTCTAAATATCATCCTTGAACTGTCCCAAATGGTGCCACACATCTGGAACACCATTTGAGAGAGTTGGCATTTTGGCCGTTTTTGACCATTTCGCGAGAAAGTGCACAAACTTGCTCCAGAGGTTTCCAGCCAATTCCAACCATCCTAAAAGCTTCTAAGAGGTCATTTGAGGTTGTCCAAAGCATCAAATCATTTCTGGAACAAAGCACTTGGAAGGTTGCCCAAAATCTAAAAAAAAAAAAGGTAAAATCCACAACTTGAATTCTTTGAATCATGTTTTCCTTTGTTGTCCACATACATGCATCATATTGAACAATTCTTGAGGTAAAAATGTAGTCCTTAATGTGTATGTTGTGATCCTCCCACTGTTTGCATTTTGACATGTTTTTATGTGGAATTTTGGTTGTTTTGAAACCATGTGCAGTTCTGTCTTTTCTTCATTGGTGTGTTCTATACATTAAGTTTTAGTTTGCATGAGTAACACCATTGGATTCCTTGCGAAAAATCGGTCAAGATAGGTTTTTAGGGATTTCGATTCCGATGAAAATTGAGAGAGTTACGCGCGTTGGAAATTTTACGCGAAATAGCGTCGAATTAACGATAGCGGTTCTGTTTTTTCGCTTTGTACAGTGAGTTTCCGAGTGCGTGAATAATACCATTGGATTCCTTGCGAAAAATCGGTCAAGATAGATAGGTTTTTACGGATTTCAATTCCGATGAAAATTGAGAGAGTTACGCGCGTTGGAAATTTTACGCGAAACGGCGTCGAAAACAACGATAGCAGTTTTTGTTTTTTTATTTCTGCGTTTTGTGTGTCGATTTTCCGTGTGCGTGAGTGATACCATTGGATTCCTTGCGAAAAATCGGTCAAGATAGGCTCTTGCGGATCTTGATTCGGTTAAAAATCGAGAGAGTTACGCGAGTTGGAAATTTTACGCGAAACGATGTTTTTAACAACGCAGCAGCTCTGGTTTTTTTATCGCTGCATTTTGTACGTTGAGTTTCGGCGTGCGTGAGCGATACCATTGGATTCCTTGCGAAAAATAGGTCAGGATAGGCTTTTGCGGATCTTGATTCGGTTAAAAATCGAGAGAGTTACGCGTGTTTGAAATTCAACGTGGAACGATGTTTTTAATCGATAACAGTTTTTGTTTTTTAATTTTTGCGTTTTATACGTCGATTTTCCGCGTACGTGAGTAATACCATCGGATTCCTTGCGAAAAATCGGTCAGGTAGGTACTTCCGGATTTTGATTCCGATAAAAATCGAGAGAGTTATGCGTGTTAGAAATTCGGCGCGGAACGATATTTTCAAAAACGATAGCAGTTTTTCTGCATTTTGTGCGTTGAATTTCCATGCGCGTGAGTAATACCATCGGATTCCTTGCGAAAAATCGGTCAGGTAGGTACTTCCGGATTTTGATTCCGATAAAAATTGAGAGAGTTATGAGTGTTTGAAATTTGATAAAAACGTGTTGAAAATTAAAGTTTCGGTACTCGGTTTTACCCAAAAAAAAATGTCGGAGATGATATTTTGATATCTTTCCTCTTTTTCTTACTTTTTATTTTCAAAACTCAACCAATTTTTTTCACATAGCAAAAAATCATCGTTTTCCAATTCGTACCCCATAATATTTTAATCCAAAAAAATCACAAAAAAAAATATTATTTTTAATATATTTAAAAATAGTGTTTTAAATGCTTTTAAAATAATTTCTTTATTTTTTCTTGATTTTTAAAACCAAAATGATTTTAAATATTTATGTTGATAAAATATTTTTTTTCATAAACTTTAATCATTATTTAATGATTTTATTTGATATTTTTATCATTTTTTACTTAATTTTTCTTGAAAAAAAGCCTAAAAAATGAAATTGGAGTTTTCTTGGATTTTCACCCTAACAAATCTTTTCCGAACTCTTTGGGCCTCTAATAGAGTGTAAGACCCAATCTTTTTTTGACCAAATCATTTTTGGGCCTCATTCATTGTATAAGTCCCGATACCGTAAAAAACAAACGGCGCGATCGTTGCCTTTTAAAGAAAATATTTTGGGCCTCTCCTCGAGTTATAAGACCCATTCAAAACTTTTGGGCCTCTATTAGAGTGTAAGACCCAATCCCCTTTTAACCAAAATAATTTTGGGCCTCACTTATTGTATAAGTCCCTCTGCGTTAAAAGAAAACTTCGGCGCGATCGCCATTTTCAAACGAAAATCAACTGGGTTTCTCTTTGAGCTGTAAGTCCCATTTCTTTTCATTTTTAAACACTTGGGTCTCTATTAGAGTGTAAGACCCAACCTTTTTTTAACGAAACAATTTTGGGCCTCAGCTATTGTATAAGTCCCGATACGTTAAAAATCTCGGCGCGATCGCCATTTTCAAACTGAAAATATTTTGGGCCTCTCCCTGAGTTGTAAGCCCCATATTTTGTACAAAAATACACTTTGGGCCTCTAATAGAGTGTAAGACCCAACCCCTCTTTTTTTATATTTTCTTATTATTTTTTAATAATTTGAAAAATTAATAACTCCTTCAATTTTGATTATTTTTTATTGGTTCTTTTTCTGAAAAATCACAAAAATAGTAAAATATTTTATTCTACAAAAAAAAATCAAATTTATATTATTTATTTAATATAGTTGGTATTTTTGTGAATAAATTCATTTTTAATTGTTTTTAAGCATTTTAAAAGTGAATATTCATCTTGAAAATAAAGACTATGGGCCTCCCCTCGTGTTGTAAACCCCATTTCTTTTCTTTAAACTCTTTGGGCCTCTAATAGAGTGTAAGACCCAATCCCTTTGTAAATACCAAAATTTTGGGCCTCAGTCACTTGTATAAGTCCCACGGTGTTTCCAAAACCTCGGCGCGACCGTCGTCTTTTTTCAAAATTAACCATTGGGCCTACCCTCGAGTAGTAAGACCCATTTCTTTTCTTAAAACTCACTTGGGCCTCTTGAGAGAGTGTAAGACCCATCCCTTTGTACAGAAAATATTTTTGGGCCTCAGTCACTTGTATAAGTCCCTCTGTATAAATTCAACAGTGCGCTCACTGATAAAACCCTGGGCCTCTCCTTGAGCTGTAAGCCCCAAATCTTTCTTTTTCAAAGCACTTTCTCCTTTGATTTTGAATATACTGTTGTTTTCAATCTTTCTTTGTTGAACAACTAACTAAACAGCATGGAAGCTCTACAACCGAGTAAGTGTTTACCCGCTTTCATTTACCGCTTTCATATGTATATAACTGTATTGTGGGGCTGTTTCACTGTAAGTCTCCTTTCACAAACTCATATATATATAACTGTATTGTGGGGCTGTTTCGCTGTAAGTCTTCTTTCATAAACTCATATCAACTGTGTAATAATAGTATAGATATTTAGAGTTTCCCCGGCAACTACGTCTAGAACTAGGTGACGCCGTTTCGTTTATTCGTAGAAATAGACAACTAGATCCCCAATAGGATCACCAGATACAGTCTTCTCTTCGGCTGTCCTCATTAGGAATTGTCAAGAAACTCTACTCCTCAAGATGAATGTCTTCTCCGTGAATGGCATCTTTGAGTTTCTTCCAAATTCTCGAACTTTCCTGACTTTGATCTATTCTCGGTGAATAGCATTGCCTTGAATTTCTCGGGGTTTGGGGACCCACGGGCTTCTTAAAAGCATCGGCCTCCTCTTGGGCATCGTACAAGGACCCACAGGCTTCCTCAAAGCAACCCCGCCTCCTCTTGGGCTTCGTACAAGGACCCTACGGCTTCTTAGAAGTATTCACGGCCTCCTCTTAGGCTTCGTATAATGATCTCTTCCTTCGGAAATGATAGCCTCCTCTTGGGCTTAGTACAAGGACCCGTCGGCTTCTTAAAAGTTTCCAGCCTCCTCTTGGGCTTCGTACAAATTGTCCCGACGACCTCCTAGAGGTATAGGAACAGAACCTAGTCATCCTCATAGAACAGTCATTTCATAGAGTCTACTACTGTTTCTCAAAGCATAGTACAAAAGATAAAACTCTAGACACGGACAGTCTAACTTCCTTGAGTCTCAAAGACATTCTCAAGTGACCCCTTCATTAAATAGGAAGGAAACCCGCAGACTCGGACAGTCTCAACACCCTTTGGATTTCCCGTTTCCTCAAAGAGAATGAAATATCCCTGATCCTCAAATCAAATCCCTGAGTATAGTGTTGCTCATATAAGAACTGATTTTCTCTTTAAAATCAGTATACTGGACCTGTCACTTAACTGAAACAGTTACCATAGCCTCCTCTTGGGCTTTGTACAATGATTCTTCCAAGCGAAGCAAACATTTAGCCTCCATCTCGGGCTTCGTACGAGATACCAAAATCCTCCCCAGTGGAGTCAAACAACGTTTAGCCTCTCTCTCGGGCTTTGTACGAGATACATAAGAGACTCCCTCGTTGAGTCAATCACCCCTTTAGCCTCCATCTCGGGCTTCGTACGAGATACAAAGACTCTCTTGTTGAGTCAAACCTTTAGCCTCCATCTCGGGCTTCATACGAGATACAAAGACTCTCTTGTTGAGTCAAACTTTTAGCCTCCATCTCGGGCTTCGTACGAGATACAAAAACACTCTCTTGTTGAGTATAAAAGATTCTCCTGTCGAGTCAACCCTTTTAGCCTCTCTCTTGGGCTTTGTACGAGACACATAAAAACTCCCTCTTGTTGGGCCAATAACCTCCTCTTAGGCTTTGTATAAGAAAACCACTGGTTGATCCAATCAACCTTTTAGCAGCAAAGCTGTGCCTCGTTCACAGTACACAAACATTAATAACTCTTTTCCCTTCATCTAATCGCTGTAAGCGGCAAGCCTCTGGATCATCTACATCCATGCCACTGCCCCTCTTTTAGCATGAGAAATTCCTAAGGAAAGATAACATTGCTCTACACTGAGTTAAAGTCTTCTCCTTCAGGTTAAAATCCCCTTTAAAGGAAATTATGGCATTGCTAGGATCCGCGTATCCCGGTTAAGGTAATTCTCCTTTATAACCAGTCACCCAATAGTTGTGACAGACAAACCCTTCTTTAGAGATGACAAATTCTCTCTAAAGTCGAGGTCCTTCAGCTTCACGTCTTGGGCTTTGAACAAGACACAAATAGACCTTCAGCTTCACATCTTGGGCTTTGAACAAGATACAAATCACCTTTCGCTTCACGTCTTGGGCTTTGAACAAGACACCAAAACACCCATTTCCTCCCATAGAATAGGAGGAACTACGAACGCTCTGATTTCCCTGTTTCGGTAAATGGGAATACGTAGGCATAAGATCGAACGAAAAGATCTTAGCGAGCACAATCAACAAAAAACCCAAATCCCGTATCTCCATCAATCAAAAGCAGTAATTCAAAAACATCAGTCCTAACATCCTAATCCTTGTTCCCCGCTAGAAAGTCCTAGAAAGAAAGAAAACCGTATTGGCGAAAATACAAATAACCAGTACAAAGGCCCCCCCACATTGATAGCATTCGTAACCTAACAGACCGCTGTTTAAACTCAGTATGCAAGCAGGGTTAATTGGAGACATCTATTTCCCTTCCTTATTCAGCTCACAATAGGATAAAAAATGAATCGACCTGTAGTCAAAGCTCAAACCGCAGAGAGCGACCAGCGCTTAAGAACCGCGTCCAAAATCGCTCGCTACAGAAAAATGGCGCCCACCGTGGGGCTTAAAATTCTTTCTTAAACGTTTAAGGTGAAAACCTTGGACAAACCTTTTTTCTCTTCACTTGTGTGAATACCACAGATTGGGGTTTCCGCCGGGGAACCCATTTTCTGTCAGGAACATAGGATTCATAGCTTTAAAGGTCTAGGATGTTTAGGACAAATATATATACTGCTTTTCCTAATTGCTATACCTGTTTATTTTTCTGCTAATGGGAATGCGTGTGATGCCGCATGTGGTGAGAATGAGTATACACTTAAGATAAGTGATGGCGACGGGGTCGACCATCAACCTCAGTGGAGGCTGACCAACGCAACCCATTCACTCTTCTAGCCAATGGGCCGGTTGTTAAGTCTGAGAAGCTGAGGAGCCAAACCCTTTCGTAGTGCGGAAACTATCGGAAATAGTTGTTACGCGATACTACCCTCATTTGAGGCTGGTGATCTATTCTCGGTGAATGACACTTACTCTAAGATTGCACTACAACTCGCTGGCGATCCACTTGTTGTTTTGCTTTCCTGGGAGGAGCTGATGATAATGAGTACAGGTACAAAAATCACCCTAGTATAAACCTTTGGGGATGGGTAGAGCCTTGACTTCATGACAACGACCCTTTGACCCCATGTTTTTTCTATGTTTTTGTGTGCTGCATTCATGCATTCATTTAATAAAACATTAAAACATTCAAAAAAACTTCTCTTCTAGTCTCTCTGTTTTTCAAATTAAACTAAGACTGTGATTACAAATATCAGAGAAAAGGATTACGCTAATGGATTTCGGTAGAAGGAGAACTCATACGTACACCTTCAAGGTTCCAAAACTAGAGGATTTGAGAAGGTTAGCAAGGATGATCACTAGCCCTGAGGCTTTCAGAGCCAAGCACGGAGGTTTGCTACCACTGTTAAGAGTCCATGTGATTGAGGGAATCATGGATGCGCTCATTCAGTTTTACGATCCGGTTTATCACTGTTTCACATTCTCGGATTACCAGCTAGCACCAACGCTGAAGGAGTATTCTCATCTAATCGATCTACACATTATAGATCGAGCTCCATTTTCTGGACTGGAAGAAATTCCAAAGAATCAAATCATTGCAAGAGCAATTCATTTGGACGAGTCTGAGGTCAAGACTCACATGACCGCTAAGGGTGGCATCCAAGGTTTGCCAGCCCAGTTCTTGACAAAGAAGGCTCTGTACTTTGCTAGTATAGGAAACATGACTGCTTTTGAAAGCATCTTTGTCTTGCTCACCTACGGGTTATTTTTGTTTCCCAACATCAATAACTTCATCGACATTAACTCCATTAAGGTTTTTCTCATTGGAAACCCTGTGCCGACTTTGCTCGCAGATGCGTATCATTCTGTACACTTAGGAAATTTGTACAGCGGAGGGGAGATCACATGCTGTGTACCTCTGCTTTATAAATGGTTTATCTCGCACTTGCCCAAGTCTGCTGCTTTTTGGGATTGCAAGAGTGCCTTACGTTGGTCGCAGAAGATCATGTCTCTTACCAACTCTGATATAGATTGGTGTAATAGGATCTTTGAGGGAATCAGAATCATTGACCGTTGTGGAAACTTCCCCAACGTACCCCTCATAGGAACTAAAGGAGGAATCAACTATCATCCGATATTGGTTCTTCGTCAATTTGGATACCCGATGAGACACATCCCACTGGGTGTTCATCTGGAAGGTCTTTTCTTCAAGGAAGGAGAAAACGACAGAGCACTAAAGATGGAAATAGTGCACGCTTGGAAACACGTTCATAAGAAAGGACGAGAGTCTCTGGGAAAACCAAACTGTGTCTCGGTGGAGCCTTATCTCCATTGGGTACAAACTAGAGCTCTCAAGCTGCAAATGCCTTATCCTCGTTACGGAATTCTTCCGCCGAGGGAATCTGTCATGTACTTCATGACAGAAACTGAAAAGCTTTAGGTTACTCTCAACAAAGTTCAACGGGAGAGAAGGTCTTGGAAGAACAAGTACCGCACCCTCGACGTCGAGTGCATCAAAATACAGCAATTACTGAAAGAGAAGGACGCTCTGATTGAAATTTTGGAGCAACATGCTGTAGAGAATCAAGACGACCAAAGGAATTTGCTCACTCCTTTCACTTGGCAAAGGAATGACAACCCGACAACGACCCCAGAGCCCCGGTCAAAGAAAAGGAAGATATCAGAATCAGCACCCGGTTTCTCCTCAGAGAGGACTCGGGACCCATTAGCTTAGGTTTCTGTTTCCGCACCTTGTAATCTACTGTATTTCCATTTCTGTAATCCTTTGGAATTCAATAAAAAGGGGTTTCCCCAGTGTTTGATATTTGCAATCTAATTGTCGAAGTTTATTTTGATTAAACCAAAAAAACAATTAATATAATCATTGCATTCATCATTCTCACGTAACGCATTCTTCTTACCTACGAATCTCACGTTTGTGTCTTGGTTCTAGAGTCAAACTGTCTCATTCGTACAATACTCGGGCCAATCGTCAGAAAAAGATGGATGATCTTGAGGAAGAAAACAGAGAGTTGAAAGAAGAGATCGACACTCTGAGAGAGGATATGAGAAAGCTTCGTAACGACATGCAAGCCATGGCAGAAGCTCAGCTACAAAGAACTGTGATCTCAGAGATCACCTCAATGCCCATAGTGGAGAAGAATGATCCTAGGTATCAGATGCCGAAAGATCGTCCCTAGGGCATGCCTGTCAACTATATCCCGGGAGGATATGTTCCGCCGATCACTGAAGATCAGGGAATCGCAACAGAATCCGCTGGGCCTGAAGGTTACAAACTTCGGGAAAGCGAAGATGCCAGGGGCATACTGAAGACTCCTGAAGGTTACAAACTTCGGGAAGCGCCAGGACTCACTGCCGTAGTCACGGTACCACCCCCTGTGGTGCACACTGTCCCGGAAGGACAGATTCCACAAACACCTTCTGGTAAGAAGGAAACTATGTTTGACAGAATGGAGTAATTCCAGGAACAGTTCTTGGAAATGCAGAAAGAGCTGCAAGCCATTCGCGGTCAGGATTTATTCGGAAAGGACGCCGCAGACCTCTGCTTGGTCCCCAATGTGAAAGTCTCGCACAAATTCCAAGTGACCGACTTTGAAAAATACAAGGGTAACTCTTGCCCTCAAAGCCATCTGGTGATGTACGCTCGGCGGATGTCAGCTCAGACGGAGAATCAGGACCTACTGATTCACTACTTTCAGGATAGTTTAATCGGTGCCGCACTCAAATGGTACATGGGTTTAAACCGTGCTACAATCAGCACTTTCAGAGATCTTGGTACTGCCTTCGTCCAAAAATACAAATACAATTTGGACATGGCACCCGACAGAGATCAAGTCAGATCAATGTCACAAAAGGACAAGGAAACCTTTAAGGAGTATGCTCAAAGGTGGCGTGAAATTGCCGCTCAAATTTGTCCACCTCTTGAGGAAAAAGAGATGACAAAGATCTTCTTAAAGACCTTAAGCTCATTTTACTATGACCGAATGATTGCCAGTGCGCCCAGTGATTTCACCGAAATGGTCGGCATAGGCGTACGTCTTGAGGAAGCCGTCCGAGAAGGACGTTTGGTAAAAGACACTGGATCGACGAGCGGTACTAAAAAATATGGTAGTGCTCTCCCTAAGAAAAAAGAGCAAGATATTGGGAATATCTCTCTCAGAAAGCAAAGGCGTCGATATCAACCAGTAGCGGCTGTGACTCCTGCTGTCAACCTTGCGCCTATTCCTACGTATCAACCTCAGGTTGCGCAGAGCCAACCTGATCAGCAAAGGACACAACAGCCTCTTCAGCAGGCCCATCCTCCATACAATAACAACCGTACAACACGACCATCAGGGTTTGATCCTATACCCATGTTGTACGCAGAATTATTTCCGTTACTACTGGCTAAGGGGCACATCCAGACTAAGTCTCCTCTTACAGTACCGGAAAATCCTCCTTTTTGGTTTAAGGTGGATCAGACATGCCCTTATCATCAAGGAGGATCAGGGCATAACATAGAGAATTGTCTCAATTTCAAGTCCGACGTGCAAAAGCTTGTTAGGAGAGGGCTCTTATCTTTCAAAGATACGAATCCCAATGTTCTCACGAACCCGCTGCCTCAACATGAGAAAGCTGCAGTCAATCTGATTGAGAAAGAGACTAACAATGTCTATCAAATTCATGATGTACTCTTGTTAAAGACCAATCTGGTCAAGATGCATTGTAGACAGAGTGGATATGGCCATGTGCCACCTCATAATTATCACCAGTGTGATATCTGCTCTAAAGACAACCAAGGATGTTCGGTAGTGCAATCAGCTTTACAGGAACAGATGGATCTCAGATGGATCCAAGAGCACCGAGTTCGTGGAGTTAACATGGTTTATACGAATTCTAACGTCATTCAGAACCACGACATCCGTGCAATGAATGTCAACTTGGTGGCGATGCACTCAAGGCAAAGCCAGTATCATAATCTGGCACGACATGACTATAGTTCCTGTCTGATTTGCTCGGTAAACAAACAGGGATGCTCTTTCATACAAGAGGCCCTCCAGCGTCAGATAGATCTTGGATGGATCCAAGACTACCATGATAGGAACCCTTATCAGATCAATATGGTTCAGATCTTCGATATTTGCGTGATGAATACCAACCTGGTAGAGTTACATGCTGAGCAGGTCCGACTCGGATTCTTAATATCACATGACTATCAAAGCTGTAAAGCAGGTTGCGAAAACGATCGAGGTTATACCCTTGTCCAGGAGGCACTTCAGTACTTGTTAAATCATTGGTGGATGCCAATTTATATGGATGAAGATACTCAGCAGATTAGTATCAGTAACAGGAATCCTACTCGTCGTCAAAGTCAGGATGTCCGATCTGTGGAAGCTAACCTAGTGAGGTTACATTGTACTCAAAGTGGGCGTGGCCAGGTGCCACCACACAATTACGATCGTTGTAGCGTCTGTTCGAAAAATAACCAAGGGTGTTACCTGGTGAGAGCAGCTCTTCAGGGTCAGGTGGACCGTGGAGAGATTCTCCCATATCCGGGTTCTGGACCCATCAACTGGACGCCGAACTACCTTGCTGATCAAGTCGAGGATGTTGTCACAATCTCTGGTCATCACCATACCAGGGATGTTTTTGCCATCATCCCTCTATTTAATGAATCTAAAGTTCCCAACCGGGAACGGATCGAGATTACTTACGATGGTCAGAAAAATCAGAAAGTCCCCATAGTCATCTATCTACCGGGACCACTACCGTATGAATCAACTAAGGCTATCCCTTACAAATACGGTGCAACAATAGTCGAGAATGGAAAGGAAATTCCATTACCCTCCGTTGTGAACATTGCAGACATCAGTCGAGTAACACGGAGCGGTAGAATCTTCAACTGAGGGGTTGAGGAAGTTAACAAAGAAAAGGAACTTCAGACAGAAGCTCCCGATCCACCAATCAGTCAATCCAGTAATCCCGACCTTTCGAAAAATGATGATGAGATGCTGAAGCTCATCCAAAGGAGTGAATACAACATTGTCGATCAACTGTTACAAACTCCTTCAAAGATCTCGGTATTATCACTGTTACTCAGTTCCGAAGCCCACAGGGAGGCTCTACAGAAAGTCTTGGAGCAAGCCTTTGTGGAACAGGATGTAACAATCAGACAGTTCGATAGTATTGTCTCTAACATCACTTCCTGCAACAATTTGGGATTTAGTGATGAGGAATTACCCGAAGAGGGTCGCCGTCATAACATGGCGCTCAATATTACAATTAACTGCCAGGACGATGCTTTAGACAGCGTACTGGTAGACATAGGGTCAGCCCTGAATGTTATGCCGAAGTCCACTTTGATGCAATTATCATTCAAAGGCCCTCCGATGAGAGTCAGTGAGGTCGTCGTCAAAGCATTCGACGGATCCAGAAAAGCGGTTATCGGCGAAGTTGATCTTCCCATAACTATTGGTCCTCACACTTTCCAACTCACTTTCCAGGTCATGGACATCCGAGCAACATACAGTTGTTTATTAGGAAGACCTTGGATACATCAGGCTGGAGCGGTTACTTCAACCCTCCACCAAAAGCTAAAGTTCGTCAAGAACGGCCAACTTGTCACAGTCTGTGGAGAACAGGCCTTGCTCGTGAGTAACTTGTCATCATCTGCTTGTGTAGAACCTGAGGAGGTTATTGGAACTCAGTTCCAAGCGCTATCGGTGAGCAAGGACAATCATTTCAAAGGAGGAACCTCGATTTCCTCATACAACAATGCTATCAAAGCAGTCGAGAGTACCGATACGACAGGATGGGGACAGCTTGTCATTCCCATTGACAATAAAACAAAGAAGGGTCTTGGTTTTTCTGCAACCTGTACCTAGACAGCTGCCAACGACGAAAGTCTTCATCCCCTTCAAAACTTCTTCCACAGTGGAGGTTTTCTTCACCCAGTGTCTCAAGCTGTACATGCTATTAATGAGGAAGATCCCTCTGACACAGATGAAGAATGGAAGTCTTACCTTAACAAGGACTGTTATATGTCTCAGGAAGAGGTGCATATGCCTTTTTGCTTTCCTATAGAGAGTCCGAGATTTATACCCAGGTCAGACATCGAAATGATATACGGGGATTGTGATCCGGAAGGATGCCGTGCTCCGCCAAATTCATTAGAGGAGGATACTCTGATGAAAGACAATTTTGACTACACCTGCTATGGCCCAATGGATGGTCTGCCAATGTGGCAGCCTTACCCAGGAGACTTGGGGCAGGAAAGTCAGCCGAGCAATGAAAAACAGCTGACCGTCATTGAACAGAATACCTGTGTCCCCACCATGTCATGGGATCAACACTCAGGTCATTCAGAAACTACTTAACATGAAGATGAATTCGCAACGTTTACAGGAATTGAATTCATCAACTATGCTTTTCCCGAGGTCAACGTCATCGAGAGGGATGACTCCTCCAGTTCCAAAGAAGTTTGGGACACCTTGGGACAACCAAGTGGAAAATTTGACTATATGGTCAAGTACACCGCTCCCGAAAGCTCTCGTATCAGGCTCGAAGACATCCAGCCAACTGGATGGGGAGATACAGCTGAGAGCACAAATGCTATGCAAAATACAACTGAGGAATTCTCCTACGACAACTCTGCCTGGGAGACAGATTCCAATGATCCTGCTCCACCAGAAATCAGCGTCATTTCTGAAGACAAATCAAGGAAGGTGCTAGACTTTGTGATTCACCGAGGAGTTCGCCGCCAATGGGTTGCCGTCGAGGTTCCGAAGGCCGTTCACCAGTCAAAGTAATTGCCATCTTTAACCTTTCACCCTGCCCAGGTGAAACGAAAGTTTTAATAGGGCTCGCTTTTTGTAAATTTCCCTCTTCGCTTTGCCCAAAGCGACAGAGTTTTGTTTTATAGGGCTGTAGTTTCAAGAATCGACTTGTTCATTAATAAAATAACGTCGTTCTATAATTTCCGCATTTATTGCTGTTTTCTCTTTTTGCTTTTTCAGAAAATGGTAATCCTAAAAAACAATTCAAAAATAAAAAAGCAGTAAAATAAATACACTGCACACACTCTTGCATTCTTCTTTATCTCTTCTAAACACAAATCATCACGTCATGCAGATTGCTTGTTTTACACCCCGTTGAAACATACGATCCAATGCCTTCTCCCAACTTTGAGTTCCCAGTATTCGAGGCTAAAGAAGAAAATGACAACGAAATTCCAGAAGAGATCTCCCGATTACTCAGACAAGAGGAAAGGTCCATTAAACCTCATAAATAACCGTTGGAAACGGTAAACTTGGGTTCGGAAAAAGAGAGAAAAGAAATCAGGATTGGGGCACTGCTCAGTCCAACTGCCAGAGAGGGTTTGATAAAGCTTCTCAAAGAATTCCCCGATGTATTCGCTTGGTCCTATCAGGATATGCCAGGGTTGGATACCAGCATCGTGGAACATCACTTACCGCTAAGATCGGAATGTCCGCCAGTAAAGCAAAGGTTGAGACGCACTCACCCGGACATGGCCATCAAAATCAAAGAGGAGGTACAAAAACAGATTAACGCGGGTTTCCTTGCTACATCTGAATATCCTCAATGGTTAGCCAACATCGTACCCGTTCCCAAAAAGGATGGAAAGGTCAGAATGTGTGTTGATTATAGAGATCTAAACAAGGCAAGTCCAAAGGACGACTTTCCTTTACCACACATTGACATGCTGGTTGACAGCACAGCAAAGTTCAAAGTATTCTCCTTCATGGATGGATTCTCGGGCTATAACCAGATCAAAATGGCGCCGAAAGACATGGAGAAAACTTCATTCATTACCCCATGGGGCACCTTTTGTTACAAGGTAATGCCGTTCGGTTTGAAGAATACCGGGGCAACCTATCAAAGGGCCATGACTACTCTGTTTCATGACATGATACACAAAGAAATCGAGGTGTATGTCGATGATATGATTGCAAAATCAAAAACAGAGAGTGAGCACGTTGAACATCTGTCAAAATTGTTCGAACGTCTAAGAAAATTCAAGCTCCGCTTGAATCCCAACAAGTGCATCTTCGGTGTCCGTTCAGGGAAACTCTTAGGGTTCATCGTCAGCCAGAAAGGAATTGAGGTTGATCCTGACAAGGTCAAGGCCATTCAAGAAATGCCTTCTCCGAAAACTGAAAAACAAGTCAGAGGATTCCTGGGACGTTTGAACTACATCTCCAGATTCATATTCCTCATGGCCGCGACATGCGCGCCGATCTTCAAGTTACTCAAAAAGAACCAGGATTGCGTTTGGTCAGAAGATTGCCAAACCACCTTCGACAGTATCAAGGAATATCTGTTGAATCCTCCAATTCTATCACCTCCAGTGGAAGGAAGACCACTGATCATTTACCTCACAGTCCTAGAGGACTCAATGGGATGTGTACTTGGCCAACAAGACGAAACTAAAAGGAAAGAGTCTGCCATCTACTATCTAAGCAAGAAATTCACCGACTGCGAAACTCGGTACACGATGCTTGAGAAAACTTGCTGTGCTTTGGCTTGGGCAGCCAAACGTCTTCGCCAATACATGATTCGTCATACTATTTGGTTGGTCTCCAAAATGGATCCAATCAAGTACGTTTTCGAAAAACCTGCTCTCACGGGAAGAATTGCCCGTTGGCAGATGCTGTTATCAGAATATGACATAGAGTACCACGCTCAGAAAGCCGTTAAAGGAAGTATTTTAGCCGATCATTTGGCTCATCAACCGATTGACGATCAAGAATCAATCGGGTTTGACTTCCTAGACGAAGATGTCATGTATCTAAAGATGAAAGACTGCGATGAACCGCTACCCAGTGAAGGGCCCGAACCAGGTTCCCAGTGGGGACTTATCTTTGACGGAGCTGTCAATCATTACGGAAACGGAATTGGGGCTACCCCTTTATCTCTAGTGTATGGCATGGAAGCAGTGCTCCCCATAGAAGTAGAGATCCCGTCAATCCGAGTATTGATGGAAACGAAGCTTTCGGAAGCTGAATGGTGTCAAAGTCGACACGACGAACTGAACCTGATCGAAGAGAAGCGAATCACGACACTATGCCAAGGTCAGTTGTATCAACAGAGAATGAAGAGGGCGTTCGACAAAAAGGTCCGACCTCGTGTTTTCAGAAAAGGAGACCTCGTGCTCAAGAAGATACAATCATTTCTCACTCACTCTCGGGGCAAATGGACCCCAAATTATGATGGCCCCTATGTGGTCACGAAAGCTTTCCCAGGCGGTGCCTTGAGACTTGCAACCATGGACGGAGAGGAATTTACCTACCCCACGAATGTTGATGTAGTCAAGAAATACTTCGCCTAAACTAAAAAAAAAAAAAAAAAACGTCTCGGTGGATTGAAAACCCGAAAGGGCGGTCCAGGCAAAAGTTAGAGACATGAAAAAAATCATCCTGGTGGATTGGAAATCTCATAGTACAATCCAGGCAAAAATTAGGGATAATGGCAAATAACTATGTTCAACAGAGGCAAGTCCCTCAGCAGCAGTTACAGCATGCATCGGAGGAAAACTCCAGTCAAGGTCATCTTCGACAGAAGCTCAGGATGTCCCGAATTCAAAGTTGGTAGAAGGATAGTGGTCGTTATGTTTCAACGTAGCCCTTTTCCCTGTAAATTACCATTTTCAAACTTTGTAAATACTCTTTGGAATCACGCGTTTGGCTGATTTCCATCTTATCAATAAAATTTGAGCCCTTGTGCTTTTGTTTGTAATTCTTATTTGTTTTAGCTTTACAGAACGACGTTGTTAACATGATTAACGATTCTTGAAATGAAACAAAAATGAATTTACTTGTTAAAACTTTTTCTGCTTTTTTAAAATAGAGATGGCAATTTCTTTTGATTGTTAAACATCGAAAGAACATCAATCGCGTCTCCAAAGGTGTTCGAACCTTAAAGTGCAGAATCAAAGTACTCCTTCTAAACCAGTACGCCTGAATGAAGGATCAATAATGTCAGAGACCATGTTCCATCTGACATCTTCGGCCGAGTTCTCATCTCCTAAGCCCGACCAGCGTCACCCCCAACAGGGACCGTTTCTCCTAAGCAAGGCAGAATTGCTATCTTAAACCAGCGATATTTCTACACGCCCCGCGGTGGCCGAGTATCCAATCGTGTTCATCCCTTAGTCTGTATGTTGCGTCAGTTTTGTTCGCATAAACATACATACATCATGCATTTTATTTGCATTCGCATTCGTATTGCATCACTATCACTCTAGTCGTTCTTATCCCCTAGTGATAAGTCCTCTCAATCGAGTTGTCAGACCTTTCCTCGTTAGGAAGTGAATCATCTAAGCAATCTCTCTCCCGTTTATCTCTGGATTAGAGACGGTCCTTAACCACTTTGATAACTTGAACCTCTGAGAAACAAGAAAACTTTCAACAAATGTCGCTCTTCGCCATCGAAGACGATATCCTTGCTTTCCCGGATTAAGGAAAATCCCCAGAGAAAGCCTCTTAATTAGAGATTCGGCGGTACGACAATTTTTCTCCAAAAAAACCACTGATGAAAAGGTCATCGGCACCTCAAAATTGGATCCCATCATATGGCGTTTCTCCGGAAAGATCCCGAGAAAAGTATGATGTAAGCCCCCAAACGAAAACAGTCTCTCAAGAGACTCGCTTTTCCTAGTAGAATCGACAAATGACGTCTCCAAAATAGAGAAGTTTGTGTACCTCTACAATTCAGACGAATGGGTTCCCCAGCAAGTCTGACATCAAAACTTTTTCCACTCAAATGGCATCTCCCCAGGAAAATTCGGCGAGAAGTTTGAGGGAAAACCGCTACACATAGCGTCCCTTGTCAATAAAGTTTATTGACAAAAGAAACTAATACCAGTTCCTTGGTAGAAAACCAGGATCGAGGGGAAGTTTTTCCGAAACTTAGACCAGTTCCTTGGTAGGAAACCAGGATCGAGGGGAAGTTTATTTCTGAAACTTAGACCAGTTCCTTGGTAGAAAACCAGGATCGAGGGGAAGTTTTTCCGAAACTTAGACCAATTCCTTGGTAGGAAACCAGGATCGAGGGGAAGTTTATATCAGAAACCAAGACCAGATCCTTGGTAGGAAACCAGGATCGAGGGGAAGTTTAAATCAGAAACTAAGACCAGGTCCTTGGTAGGAAACCAGGATCGAGGGGAAGTTTATATCAGAAACCGAGACCAGATCCTTGGTAGGAAACCAGGATCGAGGGGAAGTTTACAAAAGAAACTAAGACCAGTTCCTTGGTAGGAAACCAGGATCGAGGGGAAGTTTATTTCAAGAGAAACTGAGACCAGCTCCTTGGCTGAAGACCAGGATCGAGGGGAAGTTTACCTTTTCTAAGCATCATCGCTTAGCTAAAGAAGATGAATGCGTAAGCTACCATTCATAACCACCATCAAAATTTCGGGTATTCCGATATTTAATCCTCTTGCACCCCGAATGCCCGAATACCTTCGTCATTCACACCTTCGGGTCCAAGAAGATTAAATAGGGGCATCTGTCATACCCCAAATTTTGACCACTAAGATTTCCCATCATTGTCCAAATCATCAGCACAATATGGATGTACCTTTGTACCTCATTAGTCTCCCCAAAGCTGGGTGAGCATTCACTACAAACAGGATTTAGGGTTTCAAGCCCTCGCAGAGCTCTTAGACAAAGGATCAATCGAGGAATGACATGATCTTCAACTTGTCTAGCCTCTCAAATATCCACAATGGATCAAGAGGACTCCCGCTACAAGGATTAAGCACAAGTTTGCTCCCTTCTAGGTGGATCAAGCCTCAGGATCGCCAGTGTCACCAAATTAGGGTTTGGTCGACTAGGGCCTCCAGATGGAAATTTTCCTCGGGGCATGAGCCAATGCTTTAAAGCATAACCTAAAATGCTCCATGAAACATCATAAACCCCATCATCAAGTCAATTTAGCCTCAGGGGATGCATACATAAAAAATCAGGAATTAGGGTTTCTTGACCTAATTCACCCCTAAGTTGACTTTTGGGACAAATCATGAGCCAAGACCTCAAGACATGATTTGAGGGTCTCCAACATACCACGTTGATCCATTTGCAACAATGGATTGACCCAAGAAGCTTGAGCAACAAGTTTCATTTTCATCTGAACCACAGTTAGGGTTTCGCGAGAAAAGTCAACTGTAGCTTTGACTTTTGACCAGGACATGCTCCCAAGCCATGGGACACGATTAAATACACCTTATAACACCCATGGAACATGTCCATCAATTTTTATTTAGGTCAAGGACATGATTTCCTGAAGAATCGCACAGTTTGGAATTCATCTAATAAAAAGTCAACTGTGCACAAAAGTCAAACTTTGACTTTTTGAGATTTTTCATAAAAATGGTTTTTTAACCCTAAAATGATGTTAATGTGTGATTGGAATCATTATTCATCAAGAAAAATCAAAGAAAGTGGGATAACTTGTAAAAGGGGTAACCATAAAAACTTAGAAATTTTTCTAAGTTATGAAAAAAAGTGGCAAGGGTACCAACTTTGGAGGATCATAACTCCTAAACCACAAAGCCATTTTTCTCCATCCAAAGCTTGATTTGTAGCCCTCATTACCCCCTACAAAAACTTCAACTAGACCTAAGTCCAATTCATTAAGGATTTTGAGTTATGCTTGGATCAAAATGGCTAAAAAGTTAAAATTGACATTTTTCAGCACAATGTCCCAACTTCAAGGCTGTTTTTCTCCATGATCCAAGTTGAAACAGGTCTAATGTTAAACATCAAAGTTGAAGTACGTCATCTAAGCTTTCCGAAAAGTCCTAGAACGTCCATGTAGCATACTCGAGCAAGGAGTTATGGATCTTACAAAAGGCCTTGCTGAAGCTGAATTTTACAAGCCTTGTCATCAGTTTGGACACATCTAAGGATCAAATCCAAGTGGGATGATCTGATCCATGAACCTCTCAAGTCCAAGGAACAAAGAAAAGCATGCCAAAGCCTAGAAATCCCTAAAAGAGGGACAAAACTCCAATTTTGATTTGGAGCATTTAATGGATGCTTAGAGGTGGCATGTACTGAGCCATTCTCATCTGAAATTAGTCAAGACTTATCCAAGACCAAGGGAACCAGCAGCCTGTGCCCTAACCTCTAGTCAATGGCTAGAGGAGACTTGGATTTCCATTGGCCAACATGGAACAAACACCTGCTGCAGCCACCATTCACTGTGGATCCCAAAACAAACTTTCTCTACTATAAATAGAGCTCATTTGTGCTCAGTTTGAGTACACCAAAGCCATCAAACAGATGCTTTCCTCAAATTCTCTCTTTCACTCCAAAATGTCTTCATTAGTAAGGAAATTATGAGTTTTTGAGCTAGAGAGAAATTCCACTCAAACTAATCACACACACACCTCATATATATCATATGTAAGCTGTGCAAACCATCAAAAGTGACCTGTAATCACAACATCACAAAGTCACCTCTCAAAACCTCAAAATAACACTTTTTTGCATTTTTCAAGCCATGTCTTGATTCAGTCACTTTCCAAACCAGATAAAACCTCAAACACACTCTAAATATCATTCTTGAACTGTCCCAAATGGTGCCACACATCTGGAACACCATTTGAGAGAGTTGGCATTTTGGCCGTTTTTGACCATTTCGCGAGAAAGTGCACAAACTTGCTCCAGAGGTTTCCAGCCAATTCCAACCATCCTAAAAGCTTCTAAGAGGTCATTTGAGGTTGTCCAAAGCATCAAATCATTTCTGGAACAAAGCACTTGGAAGGTTGCCCAAAATCTAAAAAAAAAAAAGGTAAAATCCACAACTTGAATTCTTTGAATCATGTTTTCCTTTGTTGTCCACATACATGCATCATATTGAACAATTCTTGAGGTAAAAATGTAGTCCTTAATGTGTATGTTGTGATCCTCCCACTGTTTGCATTTTGACATGTTTTTATGTGGAATTTTGGTTGTTTTGAAACCATGTGCAGTTCTGTCTTTTCTTCATTGGTGTGTTCTATACATTAAGTTTTAGTTTGCATGAGTAACACCATTGGATTCCTTGCGAAAAATCGGTCAAGATAGGTTTTTACGGATTTCGATTCCGATGAAAATTGAGAGAGTTACGCGCGTTGGAAATTTTACGCGAAATAACGTCGAATTAACGATAGCGGTTCTGTTTTTTCGCTTTGTACAGTGAGTTTCCGAGTGCGTGAATAATACCATTGGATTCCTTGCGAAAAATCGGTCAAGATAGGTTTTTACGGATTTCAATTCCGATGAAAATTGAGAGAGTTACGCGCGTTGTAAATTTTACGCGAAACGGCGTCGAAAACAACGATAGCAGTTTTTGTTTTTTTATTTCTGCGTTTTGTGTGTCGATTTTCCGTGTGCGTGAGTGATACCATTGGATTCCTTGCGAAAAATTGGTCAAGATAGGCTCTTGCGGATCTTGATTCGGTTAAAAATCGAGAGAGTTACGCGAGTTGGAAATTTTACGCGAAACGATGTTTTTAACAACGCAGCAGCTCTGGTTTTTTTATCGCTGCATTTTGTACGTTGAGTTTCGGCGTGCGTGAGCGATACCATTGGATTCCTTGCGAAAAATCGGTCAGGATAGGCTTTTGCGGATCTTGATTCGGTTAAAAATCGAGAGAGTTACGCGTGTTTGAAATTCAACGCGGAACGATGTTTTTAATCGATAACAGTTTTTGTTTTTTAATTTCTGCGTTTTATACGTCGATTTTCCGCGTGCGTGAGTAATACCATCGGATTCCTTGCAAAAAATCGGTCAGGTAGGTACTTCCGGATTTTGATTCCGATAAAAATCGAGAGAGTTATGCGTGTTGGAAATTCGGCGCGGAACGATATTTTCAAAAACGATAGCAGTTTTTCTGCATTTTGTGCGTCGATTTTCCATGCGCGTGAGTAATACCATCGGATTCCTTGCGAAAAATCGGTCAGGTAGGTACTTCCGGATTTTGATTCCGATAAAAATTGAGAGAGTTATGAGTGTTTGAAATTTGATAAAAACGTGTTGAAAATTAAAGTTTCGGTACTCGTTTTTACCCCAAAAAAAATGTCGGAGATGATATTTTGATATCTTTTCTCTTTTTCTTACTTTTTATTTTCAAAACTCAACCAATTTTTTTCACATAGCAAAAAATTATCGTTTTCCAATTCGTACCCCATAATATTTTAATCCAAAAAAATCACAAAAAAAAATATTATTTTTAATATATTTAAAAATAGTGTTTTAAATTGTTTTAAATGCTTTTAAAATGATTTCTTTTTTTTTTTCTTGATTTTTAAAACCAAAATGATTTTAAATATTTATGTTGATAAAATATTTTTTTTCATAAACTTTAATCATTATTTAATAATTTTATTTGATATTTTTATCATTTTTTACTTAATTTTTCTTGGAAAAATGCCTAAAAAATGAAATTGGGGTTTTCTTGGATTTTCACCCTAACAAATCTTTTCCGAACTCTTTGGGCCTCTAATAGAGTGTAAGACCCAATCCTTTTTTGACCAAATCATTTTTGGGCCTCATTCATTGTATAAGTCCCGATACCGTAAAAAACAAACGGCGCGATCGTTGCCTTTTTAAGAAAATATTTTGGGCCTCTCCTCGAGTTATAAGACCCATTCAAAACTTTTGGGCCTCTATTAGAGTGTAAGACCCAATCCCCTTTTAACCAAAATAATTTTGGGCCTCACTTATTGGATAAGTCTCTCTGCGTTAAAAGAAAACTTCGGCGCGATCGCCATTTTCAAACGAAAATCAACTGAGTTTCTCTTTGAGCTGTAAGTCCCATTTCTTTTCATTTTTAAACACTTGGGCCTCTATTAGAGTGTAAGACCCAACCTTTTTTTAACGAAACAATTTTGGGCCTCAGCTATTGTATAAGTCCTGATACGTTAAAAATCTCGGCGCGATCGCCATTTTCAAACTGAAAATATTTTGGGCCTCTCCCTGAGTTGTAAGCCCCATATTTTGTACAAAAATACACTTTGGGCCTCTAATAGAGTGTAAGACCCAACCCCTCTTTTTTTTATATTTTCTTATTATTTTTTAATAATTTGGAAAATTAATAACTCCTTCAATTTTGATTATTTTTTATTGGTTCTTTTTCTGAAAAATCACAAAAATAGTAAAATATTTTATTCTACAAAAAAAATCAAATTTATATTATTTATTTAATATAGTTGGTATTTTTGTGAATAAATTCATTTTTAATTGTTTTTAAGCATTTTAAAAGTGAATATTCATCTTGAAAATAAAGACTATGGGCCTCCCCTCGTGTTGTAAGCCCCATTTCTTTTCTTTAAACTCTTTGGGCCTCTAATAGAGTGTAAGACCCAATCCCTTTGTAAATACCAAAATTTTGGGCCTCAGTCACTTGTATAAGTCCCACGGTGTTTCCAAAACCTCGGCGCGACCGTCGCCTTTTTTCAAAATTAGCCATTGGGCCTACCCTCGAGTAGTAAGACCCATTTCTTTTCTTAAAACTCACTTGGGCCTCTTGAGAGAGTGTAAGACCCATCCCTTTGTACAGAAAATATTTTTGGGCCTCAGTCACTTGTATAAGTCCCTCTGTATAAATTCAACAGTGCGCTCACTGATAAAACCCTGGGCATCTCCTTGAGCTGTAAGCCCCAAATCTTTCTTTTTCAAAGCACTTTCTCCTTTGATTTTGAATATACTGTTGTTTTCAATCTTTCTTTGTTGAACAACTAACCAAACAGCATGGAAGCTCTACAACCGAGTAAGTGTTTACCCGCTTTCATTTACCGCTTTCATATGTATATAACTGTATTGTGGGGCTGTTTCACTGTAAGTCTCCTTTCACAAACTCATATATATATAACTGTATTGTGGGGCTGTTTCGCTGTAAGTCTTCTTTCATAAACTCATATCAACTGTGTAATAATAATATAGATATTTAGAGTTTCCCCGGCAACTACGTCTAGAACTAGGTGACGCCGTTTCGTTTATTCGTAGAAATAGACAACTAGATCCCCAATAGGATCACCAGATACAGTCTTCTCTTCGGCTGTCCTCATTAGGAATTGTCAAGAAACTCTACTCCCCAAGATGAATGTCTTCTCCGTGAATGGCATCTTTGAGTTTCTTCCAAATTCTCGAACTTTCCTGACTTTGATCTATTCTCGGTGAATAGCATTGCCTTGAATTTCTCGGGGTTTGGGGACCCACGGGCTTCTTAAAAGCATCGGCCTCCTCTTGGGCATCGTACAAGGACCCACAGGCTTCCTCAAAGCAACCCCGCCTCCTCTTGGGCTTCGTACAAGGACCCTACGGCTTCTTAGAAGTATTCACGGCCTCCTCTTAGGCTTCGTATAATGATCTCTTCCTTCGGGAATGATAGCCTCCTCTTGGGCTTAGTACAAGGACCCGTCGGCTTCTTAAAAGTTTCCTGCCTCCTCTTGGGCTTCGTACAAATTGTCCCGACGACCTCCTAGAGGTATAGGAACAAAACCTAGTCATCCTCATAGAACAACCCTTTCATAGAGTCTACTACTGTTTCTCAAAGCATAATACAAAATATAAAACTCTAGACACGGACAGTCTAACTTCCTTGAGTCTCAAAGACATTCTCAAGTGACCCCTTCGTTAAATAGGAAGGAAACCCGCAGACTCGGACAGTCTCAACATCCTTTGGATTTCCCGTTTCCTCAAAGAGAAGGAAATATCCCTGATCCTCAAATCAAATCCCTGAGTACAGTGTTGCTCATATAAGAACTGATTTTCTCTTTAAAATCAGTATACTGGACCTGTCACTTAACTGAAACAGTTACCATAGCCTCCTCTTGGGCTTTGTACAATGATTCTTCCCAGCGAAGCAAACGTTTAGCCTCCATCTCGGGCTTCGTACGAGATACCAAAATCCTCCCCAGTGGAGTCAAACAACGTTTAGCCTCTCTCTCGGGCTTTGTACGAGACACATAAGAGACTCCCTCGTTGAGTCAATCACCCCTTTAGCCTCCATCTCGGGCTTCGTACGAGATACAAAGACTCTCTTGTTGAGTCAATCCTTTAGCCTCCATCTCGGGCTTCATACGAGATACAAAGACTCTCTTATTGAGTCAAACTTTTAGCCTCCATCTCGGGCTTCGTACGAGATACAAAAACACTCTCTTGTTGAGTATAAAAGATTCTCCTGTCGAGTCAACCCTTTTAGCCTCTCTCTTGGGCTTTGTACGAGACACATAAAAACTCCCTCTTGTTGGGCCAATAGCCTCCTCTTAGGCTTTGTATAAGAAAACCACTGGTTGATCCAATCAACCTTTTAGCAGCAAAGCTGTGCCTCGTTCATAGTACACAAACATCAACAACTCTTTTCCCTTCATCTAATCGCTGTAAGCGGCAAGCCTCTGGATCATCTACATCCATGCCACTGCCCCTCTTTTAGCATGAGAAATTCCTAAGGAAAGATAACATTGCTCTACACTGAGTTAAAGTCTTCTCCTTCAGGTTAAAATCCCCTTTAAAGGAAATTATGACATTGCTAGGATCCGCGTATCCCGGTTAAGGTAATTCTCCTTTATAACCAGTCACCCAATAGTTGTGACAGACAAACCCTTCTTTAGAGATGACAAATTCTCTCTAAAGTCGAGGTCCTTCAGCTTCACGTCTTGGGCTTTGAACAAGACACAAATAGACCTTCAGCTTCACATCTTGGGCTTTGAACAAGATACAAATCACCTTTCGCTTCACGTCTTGGGCTTTGAACAAGACACCAAAACACCCATTTCCTCCCATAGAATAGGAGGAACTACGAACGCTCTGATTTCCCTATTTCGGTAAACGGGAATACGTAGGCATAAGATCGAAAGAAAAGATCTTAGCGAGCACAATCAACAAAAAACCCAAATCCCGTATCTCCATCAATCAAAAGCAGTAATTCAAAAACATCAGTCCTAACATCCTAATCCTTGTTCCCCGCTAGAAAGTCCTAGAAAGAAAGAAAACCGTATTGGCGAAAATACAAATAACCAGTACAAAGGCCCCCCCACATTGATAGCATTCGTAACCTAACAGACCGCTGTTTAAACTCAGTATGCAAGCAGGGTTAATTGGAGACATCTATTTCCCTTCCTTATTCAGCTCACAATAGGATAAAAAATGAATCGACCTGTAGTCAAAGCTCAAACCGCAGAGAGCGACCAGCGCTTAAGAACCGCGTCCAAAATTGCTCACTACACTCTTGTGCCAATAATCTATCTTTCATAACCTCTTTATCCTGGCTGTCATGTAAACTGTCCAGTCTCTCTTCAATCCGATTAAGCTGGGAAACATTCTCCTCAATCTTTAAGTCAAGCCTACCAAATGAATTGTTATTCCAATCCTTAAGCTTAAACTTAAGAGCCTTCAGCTTGTTCAGAAAAGTAAAGCAACAAGAACTAGATGGCGAAACGGATTCCCAGGAATGTTTCATGAAAGGAAGAAAATCTTTGTGCTCCATCCAACAATTGAAGAACCTAAATGGCTTAGGTCCCCAATTCACGTTATTGGATTTCAACCACACAGGCCGGTGATCGGATACGTCCCTATCTCCCACAATTTGACTCTTCAAATTCAACATTCGAATGATAACATCATTCACAAGAAACCTGTCCAGCCTACTCCGACTTTTACCATTCGAGTTGAACCAAGTGTACTTGTTACCTACTGCTGGAATGTCAATAAGATTTAGATCTTCAATAAAAGAATTAAACTCCACCATTTCACCATAATTAGAACAGCTCCTCCCTTTTCTTTCCTCCCCCGATTTCGTACCATTAAAGTCACCGCCTATGATCCAACCTCCACTCGGATACCTGTTTTTAACCGCAATTAAGTCTTCCCACAATTTCCTTTTATCAGAAATCTCACACGGAGAGTAAACGTTGACAACGAAAACATTCTCATTCTTCCAAATAAAGTGAACTCCCAAGTAACCTTTGCCACCAAAGCTTGCACAAGCTGACAAAGACATAGAATTCCACATAGTCAGGATACCCCCGGACCTACCTTTCGAATTAGAAGCTGACCAACCAATATCCTGAGATCTCCACAAGATCTGAACCATTCGATCATTCATAGACACCACCTTAGTCTCTTGGATAAGACAAATTCAGCATTTCCTTTAAGAAGGATTTGGGATATTCTCCTCCTTTTCAAGGAACTGCAGCACCCTCAAACGTTAAAGGAAACTATATTCATCGACAACCTCTAGCTACACCCTTCTTACCTTTTCTGGATTTTTTATCATCCAATTCCAACTTCTGCAGGATTCCTTTAGCTACAGAGTCCTCTCCTACACCTTCCAGACCAAGTTGCTTCATAGAACTCCACATGTTTGCTGGAACACTATCTAAGACCTTCCTACAGCGAGAATTCCCTCTAACTACGTCTGTGTCAGTTAGAGATTCCCCACACAACAAGGACCCATTCGATTCCCTAGACAAGGAACCAGTATGCAAACAACAAGTAGGAACTCTCTTAGGGATAGGAGGACCAACAGTTTGGACTGTAGCGTGAAGAAGAGAAGAGAAATAGGACGGTGAATATGGTATATCGATGCAGTTGTACACTTCATGAAGAGGCTTCTTTTTCCTATTTTTAACACACCGAGAGGGTCCAACAATGCCACCTGGGGGCCTAGAAATTGGGTCCGAGCAACAAAGGTCCACAACCATGCCATCCTTCCTAAACTCATCAGGGACACAACCAAAACCTTTATGCCCTTTATCTGAATCTGCCAAAGCCACATCTTGGAATTCACTAACCATTTCTTTTATATGTTTCCCCACAAGATTCTTCTTTCCTTGACTCAACACTGGTACTACTGAAGTAGCCGCAAAAACACAAGTAGGTCTAGAAACTGAAACCACTTTATCACTTTCGGCATGAATAGGAACAAGACTATCCCCTCCTACCCTAGCCTCACAACTAAGGTTGTCACCAACATAGGACAAGTCATCTGAACCATCTAAGACTCCATCTGGCACTTTTCTAGAACGGGATGAAACACAAATCTCAGGCAGAGAATTAGGTTTACTAGGCTCATCCCCGCCATAAGGTGTACCAGATTCAACATCATCTGCTTCATCAGTACTCTCCCACTCACCTTCTTCATCAGAAGAATCATAAAGTTCTGACGAGGAATCCTCACCACCAACAACCCGGTTCTTCCTTGATTGACAAGATTGGCAATCTTCAACCAGAAAAATCTTGAGCGGAACACTATTAACCTCGACTGCAACCTCAACATTCAAGATAAGGGGTAAACTTGTTCTAACTAGAAGTCTGCACGCATCCATAATACTCAATCTGCTAGTAGCCTCATCACAACGAACGAAAGTACCAATCCTAGCTGTGATTGTCTCGAATGAACGTTTATTCCAAGCAGCACTCGGAAGACCGTAGCACTTAACCCAAACAAGCCTCTCCATATCAACCTCCTTGATAGACCAAGGTCGAATGACCATAAATCATTTGTTAATCCAACAACAAGCACCAAAAATAAACCCATCAATATCATCACCAGTTGAATCCTCAAGTGAGCACTTGCACGCTCCTAAGGGGGTAGCTTTCATGTTAAAAAAACCCTCATCATTGAGACTCTTTTGAATATCAATCATGTTTAAACCTTCGTTAATAACACCAATCCGTGCCCTCTCGAACCTAACCAAGTATTCCTTCCCCACATTAATCTGAAGAATGTTAGATTTGGGGAGTTCAGGGTGAACTTTTTTGAAAGAATTCTTGTATGCAATTCACAAAATCATTTCGAATAATCTCCCAACATTTTTGGCAAAAACCCAAGTTAAATCCATCCGGGCTAGGACTACGATTACCGACACACATGAAAACCATTTCCTTAATTTCATCCTCACCAAAATCAGATTCCAACATACTTCTGTCCTCCTGATTTAACTGTTCTATATTATCAAACAGTAGCCAAGGTCTGCTACTGTTACTGTCACGAAACTGAGCAGCGAAAAAATTCCTGACAGAATTTTTTATAACAGAAATATCATCTGTCATACCAGCCCCTAGACAAGCAGCAGAAATCGCGTTCTTCTTAGCCCGGTGTTTGAACAGACTATGGAAAAACCTGGAATTTTGATCTCCATTTTTGATCCAATTAACCCTGGATTTTTGATGGAGGAAACTCTCCTTGGAGTGTAATGTCTTCCAAAAATTCTTCTGAGCATTGCACCTATCCTCAAGCTCTGTTACTGAAATACCTTCCATATCATCTTCAATCACTTGCTCAATCTTATTCATACACTCTATATATCCCTCAATCTTAGTATCGACCCAACCAAATACATTGATATTCCACCAACGGAGTCTTTCCAGAAGAATTTGAAATTTTTTACTCAAAATGTGTGCTGCACTTCCTGTAACAGTGATTACCTCCCATTCACGTTTCACAAAATCTAGAAACTGAGGATGATCAAACCATACGTCAAACACCTTAAATGGCTTAGGACCCCAGTTAATATCCCTGCCTTTGATCCATAACGGATGGTGATCTGAAATATCCCAATTCCCAACAGTTTGATCAATAATATTCCAACCGTTAACCAGATCCAAGGAAATAATAAATCAGTCCAAACGACTCATACAAGTTCCTGCAACATTACAATATGTATATTTGTTACCTCTTAATGGTAAATCCACAAGCTCCATTGTGTTAATGAAGTTTATGAATTCGTCCATCTCCACCTTGCTCCAATCCCCACGACCCAACCTTTCTTCCCTGTTTTTCATTGCATTGGAATCGCCCCCTGACTACCCAACTTCCAACTGGTAATCTTGAATTCAGATCAACTAAGTCAGACCACATTTTTCTTTTTTCGGATAGACGACATGAAGAATATACATTAACGAAATAAACATTGCAGTGCCTCCATAAAGCGTTGACACACAAGAACCCCTCCCCTATGTAACTAGAAATTGGATCAATAAAATCCTTCTTCCACATCGTAAGAATACCACCAGAATTTCCTTTGGAATCCACAACAGACCACTCCACCTCATGGTTACCCCAAATACGCTGCACTAATTCGTCGGTCATTCTCTTACACTTCGATTCTTGTATAAAACATATATCACCCCCACCTTTGTTAATAATCTGCCTAATCCTCTTCACTTTGATTACACCCCCACACCCTCTAACATTAAACGACAGAAAATTCATAAGAAACCGCTAGCTACAACCTTCGAAACAGACATACCTTTTCTATCTTTAGCATCCATTTTCTGATAATTCCTTCAAAGAATTCATCATCTTCATCTCCCTCAACACCTATCTTCTTAATAGATTGCCAAAATTTTCGTGGAAAATCCTCAATGCTCCTGCGGATACGGTAGTTACTCTGATGAGCATCATTATCACTGATAGACTCGCTCCATAAACCAGATCCACCAGAAATTCCAGATTTTGAATCCTCTGAAACACCTTCACTATAAGTATTAAGGTAATTTTTCTTATGTTCAGGATAATGAAGTTTTTCAACGTGAGATAATGCCGCAAAGTAAGAGGGTGAGAAAGGGATCTGAATATTTAGAAAAATATCATTAAGAGCTTTTTTCTTTTTGATGGGCCTACAACTCTTCTGAGTCCCAACTAACCCAATATCCTCGTTATTTTCCATGGTGTAAAAGTAAAGCAAATATCACAAGCCTTTTTGATCAAGATGATTTTCTAGTACTTGAATCATTATTAATTTAAGAATGATCATAGCCTTATTATGATTTTTTTAAGAATTAGGATTTAAGAATTTCTTTGCGGAAACAATATTTGACTTTTTTTTTTATAAGCAAATTCATTAATGGAGATTAAGGAAATCTCTAACCAAAAGAATACAACCACCAATCCGACAACGGTATTACAAAAAATCTAAAGGGAATTTATACCATTCGTATAATCTACAGGAGTTGCTATCATGGTTACCTAGAATCAACCAATTCAACGAGTAAATTTTGATCTCATTGACAATGTCGATTGCGTTAAACACCACATCATTGAACAATATATTGTTCCTAAATCTCCAAATAATCGAACAAGTAATAAACCGAAGAGAGTTTATCTTTCCCGCTGCACAACGACCTTTAAGCCTCATATTCCAAGTCTTCGCATGGAGGGAGCAATTAGGTTTCACAATTTTATCTATGTCCACCCACTCGCATATTTTATTCCAAACTAATACTGTTTTGGTACAAGAGAAAAAAAGATGAAAAGATTCTTCAAGATGGTGAAAACAAAAAGTACAAACCTTATCATATTCACTAACAATAAGCCTTCTGATTGCCAAATTGGATCTTGTAGGCAGCCTGTCAAGGGCCAATCTCCACCCGAATATCTGAACAGTTGCCGGGAGCGCCGTCTTCCACAGGATTTGCAGCAAATCAACATTCACCAAGTCAGCCTCACTATAAAAAATAGAACAGTTCAAAGCATGATAATATGAATTGACAGTGAATTTATTAGAATCATGAAGGTTCCAATTCTAAACATCTATGGCGTATTTAATGGGAGAGGTTTGAACCAACATCTGGTAACAATTGTTCCACTCAAGTTCCAAAACAGAATCACCAATATCCAAGTAATCGCTCAATCTCCATCTCCAAGATACACCATCCCACTCCCCCATGTCTTTAACTGAGTTGAATTTAATCCTACAATTCTGGTACAAATTAGGACACCGATAATTCAACTTTTCATTTCCAATCCAATTCGAATGCCAAAACGAGACGTTAGTACCTGCACCAACAGAACAATCCAGGCAATCACTGAAGTTACAGTAGGAATCAGACACTGAGATGGATAAAAAATCCTTCAACCAAAGAGATTCGTTATTCAATAAACCATCTTCAGCAGCAATTTGCATTTTGATACTCAACCAAAGAGATTCGTCATTTCCTCCTCTATAGAATTTCCAAATCCATTTTGCTAACAGAGCACAATTGAAGCGACCAACATGTTTTACTCTGAGGCCTCCAAGATCCTTTGGTTTGCACACAGTGTTCCAGGAAATCCATGGCACATACCCTTTATCTGAAGCACCTGCCCAAAGAAATCGTCTTTGTAATGCAATAATTTACTTCACCACCTTCTTGGGCGCCTTATAGAAGGCAAGGTGATGAATAGGCATATTGGTTAGAACCGAGTTTAGCAAGGTAATTCTTCCCCCAAAAGACAAGCTCCGGCCATTCCAGCTGGAAAGCTTCTTTCTCAAGCACGATAAGACAGAGTTCCAAAAGGAAAACCGACGATGGTTTCCTCCAACTAGCAGACCCAGGAATTTGAAGGGGAGCGAACCCGACTTGCAATGACGAAAGTGTTCAGCAGCTAACAGGATTTCTGCATCAACTCCAATACCATATAGGCAACTCTTGGAAAAGTTGATTTTGAGTCCTGATGTGACTTCAAACGCCCTCAGGATAGTCTTGAAATACTAAATGTTGTGAACCGAACCATCCCTAATTAGCAGAGTATCGTCTGCAAACTGGAGTAAACAAGGCGAAATGACATCCTGGACTCTGAATGGGGACAACATATTGTCATCAGAAGCTGCTCTAACCAAACAAGCCAAACCCTCAGCAACTATAGCAAACAAGTAAGGAGCTAATGGGTCGCCCTGTTTCAAACCCCTGCTAGCCGTAAAGTCCTCCGAAGGACTGCCATTTATAAGAATCGAGAAGTAACTTTTGAAAACTGATCCTCGAATCCACTTCATCCAATTACATCCAAAACCCATCTTAATAAGTAAGTTTTTAAGATATTTCCAATCAACACAATCATACGCCCTAGCAAAATCGACTTTAAAAAATAAACACTCCTTCTTAAATCTTTTGGCATAGTCTGCAATCTCATTGGCTAAGAGAACGCCGTAAAAAATCTGGCGACCTGGTATGAACGCTGTTTGAGAAGGGGAGATAATCTTATGGATGAACTTGCCCAATCTACCTGCCAACATCTTGGATATAGTCTTGAGGACACAACTAACAAGGCTGATGGGCCTGAAATCTTCAAAACCTTGAGGATTATCACTCTTCGGCACCAACGAAATAAAGGAGGAAACGAATGCCTTAGACAGAAAACTTGTCCTGAAGAACTCTAGAACACAGTTAGTGAAGTCCACTCTAATAATATCCCAAAAAACTTTGATAAATGAGAAGTTGAATCCATCAACCCCTGGGCATTTGTTGCCATCACAGTTAAACACAACTTTTTTCACATCTTCTGCAGAAAAATCAGCCTTAAGAGTCACTCTATCATGATCATCAAAGGACAGGACACAAACAGAGTTGAACCTACTACTAATCAGAGGTTGTTTTTGAAATCTGGATTCGAAGAACTTCATAGCTTCGTACTTTATCTTCTCAGGATCCTCAACTAAATTGCCTTCCATTCTTATAGCAGAAATGTAGTTAGACCGATTCCTCGATTTGAGATAGTTGTGGAAAAACTTGGAATTAGAATCTCCTTCTCGAAGCCACTTCACGCGAGACTTATGAGCCAGCATACTCTCCTTTAATCTCAGATTGGACCACAACTCCTCCTGAATTCTGAGCCTCTCTTTTATAGATTCTTCAGTTAGACCACCATTATCCATTTCTGAACTCATCTCAAGCTGATTAAGTTGGTGAACTTTGTCCTCTATGTTAAGCTCCAACCATCTGAAAATGTTAACATTCCAATGTCTCAAGTCGCCTTTAAGAGCTTACAACTTCTTGAGTAAGATATTACTGTAGGAACCAGAAAAGGAGTAGGAATCCCACTTAAGCTTCACGAATGGGAGAAAATCTTTATGAGACTGCCAACAGTTAAAAGTCCTGAATGGCTTAGAACCCCAGTTGATATCTTTGGACTTCAGCCACACAGGTCGGTGATCCGACACATCTCTATCACCCACCTCTTGGTTCTTCAGGGATAAAATTTTAATTGCTAGTTCTCCACCAAAATTCGATCCAAACGACTTCTGCTTTGGCCATTAGAGTTGAACCAAGCGAACCTATTCCCAGAAACCGGGAGATCGAACAAGTTCATATCATCTATAAAATCCCCAAACTCCTTCATATCGCTAATGTTAGATTCTCTGATTCCTTTCCTTTCTTCCCTATTTTTGACAACATTAAAATCCCCCCCCCCCCCCCCCCCCCCCCAAAAAAAATCCACCCACCACCATGAACTCTTCTCTTCACTTCAAGTAATTCTCTCCACAGTCTCTTTTTATCTGACAGCCCACAAGGAGAGTACACATTAACCACGATCAACTTATGATTTTTCCACAAGAATTTTACTCCCAGATAACCAAATCCGCTGAAGCTAGAACAAGCAGAAAAAACATTACTCTTCCACAAAGTCAAGATACCTCTAGATCTACCTACTGATTTCAAGCCCGACCAGTCCACATCATTACTATTCCATAAGCTAAGAACCACTTTAGGATCCAATTCAGAAATTTTAGTTTCCTGAATCAGATAGATATCTGCCATTCCTCTTAAGAGAATTTGAGCAACTCGCCGTCTCTTAAGGGGGCTACAACATCCACGAACATTGTAAGATACAATATTCATGAGCCACCCGTAGCAACAACCTTCTTTCCAACCCTTGCATCCATGTCGTCGTTGTCCAACTTCCTTAACATGATGTCTAGACCATCTTCACCAATCTCATTAGAAATCCCCAATTTCAACAAGGTTTTACGCATTTTAGTGGGAACTTCCTCTAAAGCTTTTCTACATCTCAAGTTGCTTCTAACCATGTCAGTATCAGTTAACGACTCGCAACACATTAGAGAGGTACTAGGCTCATTAGAGTTAGTTCTAGTAGTTCTTCTTTTAGAGGGTGCCCCGATACTCTTCCTTATAGGAGAAGTGTCTAAATCCTTCAAAGCTGAATTGAGGAGGTTAGAGAAATAGGAAGGCGGATATGGAATCTTAATGCAATTGTACACCTCGTGGAGTGGTTTCTTCTTTTTAGATTTGCCCCAATTCGAAGGCCCAACACTACCACCAGGTGGCCCTGTAATAGGGTTTGGAACGCCCAAGTCCACATAAAAATCTCCTTTGCAATTATCAATATGGTTTGAGTCAACAACCTTGTCAGGTTCAATTTCAACAGGACATGCTATTGAGTCTACTTCAGAAGTAAAAACGACAATACCTTCCTGGTTACCTCGAAAGTAGGAATCTCCTTTGCCAGTCTCAGAGTTACCTTTATACGCCAAAGACTTTTCCTTACCAGAACAAACCTCGGGCCCACCAAAAGGAACATAGTTCTCCAAACTTTCACCCACAAAGGAAAGGTTATCTGATATTGGGATACCTCCATTTAACATTTGTTCCTTTTGTATGAAATCTCTCTCCTCAGGCACGGTCTCCGAGAAGCTAGAATCCTCATGAGCCACCTCTTCATCTATTTCCCACGCGCCCTCCTCCTCTGAGTGAAGAGAAGAATCAATCTCATCGGAGTCAACCAACTCGTCTTTTACCTCCCCAAAAAATCCTGATCGGCCACAACAGAAATCTTCAGAGATTGAGACTGAGAAGATACAGTTGTTTACCTCGACCCTCAACTTCATATTTAGGATGACCTCCTTGTTCGTTTTAATCAACAACCTAGCAGCGTCAAGCCTAGATTTGTTCCTGGTGGACTCGTCGCATTGAAAAAAAGTACCCAGAAAATTGGATATCAGGTTGAAATTAGATACATTCCAGGCATAACTTGGTAACCTGTAACATTTAATCCACACAAATATATCCTCGTCTATCAGCTCCGGGGACCACAGACGAACTTCTCTAAACCACACTTCCAGCCAATCCCTCGCCTCTTTCACAAAGTCCTCAATGTCACCACCTGTGGTGTCTTCTAGTAGGCACATGGACGCTCCAATAGGCGTGGCCTTGATATTAAAGAAACCTTCTTCATTGATAATTCTCTGGATATTGAACGCATTTCCATCCTCCATCACCACTCCTACCATTATTTGTTTCAACTTCTCTAAACAAACATTGTCCACTTCTAGAGATACACATTTTTCTCCCACCTTGTCGCTCCCCTCATCATTACAGTCGACTCTTCCAACCACATTCGCGTAAGATTTCTCCTGAGAATAAAATTTCTCGAATCTTCTGGCTGGACTCTGTGGGCTGATCTTCTTCGCATGCGTTGCCTTGTCCAAATCAGAAAGGTTGTTAGGCTTGTTAAATCTGGGGATATTGACATGAATTTTCTTGCCTTCTAAGTTGATGCTATCAAGGTTGCATGCCAGAATACGAGGATCGTGCACCCTTCGGAACTTTGCGAAGCCGAATCTTCTACCACGTTTATCTCTTCTTGCTGAGATAAAGACTTCAGATATCACACCATGAACCTTGAATACCTCAAAGAGGTCTTTAGCAGTCATTTTATCAGGAAATTCGGTCACGAAAAAGGAGGTGGTTGGTTCCCCGTTTAACGCTCCTTTACCAGCATTTTCCTTCCAAATGGAGAAGCTTTCGAAAGAAACCCTTTTTTTCTTTCTAGTTATCCTCTCCCAACCCATGTTACCGCTAAAGAAAAAAGAGGAAGATACTACGGAAAGAACACTTATCTGAGAGAGCAGAAGAAACTCCGGTGACGGCGAAAAATGATAAACCAATCTCAACCCAGAATGAAGCCGATAGGATCACCGAGGCCCCTAAACTCGAAAGCTAAGAATTTAAGCCAAAGATGACCCAATGTCTTCACTAGGTCGAAACTGAGAAATCACCACCGAAAACGGATAAAACTAGTAAGGTAGAAGATGAGACGTTTCTAGAGAGAAGGCAGACATTCTTATATTTGACTTAAATTTTATAGTTAGTTCCTGAATTGTCTTAGAATTTCAAATACACATTTTTCATTTCTTTTTTCAAAATTCTTAGTAAGATTAGAATGTGGTTTGGTTTGACCATTTTTCAACTTCACCATCGAAGAGTAGGATCATTAACATTTTGTCAACTATAATTTGGACATCTCTTATAGAAGTGTCCTTGGTTTCAAGCCTCTAGTTTAATTTAAAGATTGAAGCTAAATGTTTAATATTGTTGCATGAATATTGACTAATGGAGATTGCGAAATACATTGTTAAATTGCTTAACATCACGTCCTTTAGTGATATGCTCACACATTTTTAGAGAAACATATGTGCTAATAAACTAGCCAATCACAAATATAAAATTAACGATGTTGTTTTGTTGAACACTCTTACAAACTTCATCAAGAAGGATTTTTTAGAGATCATTTTGAGGTCAAGTAATACATGTTTAATAAATATTTTATTTCATTGATTTTTAATTTTAATATTTTAACTTTATTATTATTAATTTGAAATCAATAAAAAAATTTACTTAAGAGTTTCCCAAACTGAACCTAATACAAAACAAATCTTCGATCATCTTTAAGGTGGATAACATCATGAAAATGTCTTGGTCATGTTTCAAATCCAGCCTATATGTAAACTTGGTGAATATGTCTTGATTATGTATATAAATTTGAAAGATATGATATTTTTTTTAATTAAAGCTTAATTATGTATGTGTTGACGAGTCCCACATCGATTGGATATAAATTTCATAAATTTACAAAACCATTAAATATAATCATAAGTGACTAACATGATAATGAATAATCGTAACCCGTGACCCATCTCTTGAAAGGAGGAGGCGTGATGGGTTCATACTCAATAAATATTTTTTTCAAGGGGATTGAAGTTGATCAAGTCCAAGCTCGGCCAAAAAGGTACATTTTAAAACAATTTTATGGCTACTTTTATGTTTAGTTATTATCCATATGTCCACTAATATCTCATTAGTTGTTCATATGCTTTTGTAGTTAGTAATTATTTATTCTCGTGCATTAGATTATATATTTGAGTATGCTGATTTGCAATAATTATAGATGATATTAACTTATAAGAGTATTTCCATGGTTTGAATGACAAAAATACCAGTTTCTTGACTTTTATTTTAGATCTTATTATACGACTGATTTATTAGATAAATCTCTATATCGCATATCAAATTTCCAGAAAAATCATGTTTAGATGATATAATATTCCCTTTTCAACCTCTTTATCTGTAGCTCCATTCACAAATGTTTTGGCTTAAAGGGAGAAGATCAATATTCTCACCTTTTTAGGTTTAGAAACTAAAATATCGTGTTTTTAATTATATCTTTAGAATTTGATAGTATAAAGTTTTTAATTGAAGCATAACTTCTCTAAGATGTTTCAAAATTTTCGTAATGTTCACCTAAGAAGTCATAGTCCAAACAACCTTTTTTTTTATAAGCTAAATATATTAACAGGGGTATCCCAACCCGTATACATCAAAAACCTCTTAAAAAGAAAAGGCCTACAAAAAATCACTTGGACAATTTACCCAAGTGTAATAGTTACAGATGTGAGAGCTATTGTGGTTCTTTCCTATCCACCACCAAGAAAACAAAACTATACGATTTAAAATCGTGTCTAATTTCCAAAACTCATCTCTAAATATAATGTTGTTTCTAGAATACCAATTAATCCAACATATTAGGATCCATAATCATACTGCATTAGAGATCAAATTTTTTTTTCTAACGCACCCCGAAACCCAACACGATAAGTGGTTCAACATATCTCCTACCATGATCTCAGGAATACCCAACCATTTGGTTACAAAATTCCAAACCATTTTGGTCTTATAACAAAAGAAAAGTACGTGTTCGACACTTTCATCCTCTAAAAAACAGAAAAGACATGCCTTTTCATTTCTATTAATAATAATTCCTCTTCAAGCAAGATTATCGCGAGTCGGTAATCGCTTATGAATCATCCGCCAACCAAATACCTTCACCTTGAACGGTATCTGAGATAGCCACAAAAGTTTGAAAGCTGCTCTCTCGTTGTCTCCAACGATCACGACCGGAACTGTGCTATTGACCTGTAAAAAATCATATAAGGAAGAAACAGAAAAACAGTTATGATCAGACAAAGTCCATTTGGCTGCAAAATCATCTCCTTCCTGTAAACCGACTTCAACCAGCCGTGCGCATAAAGCTTCCTTCTGCTGCAACACAATATTTGACAGACAAGAGGAAGAGACCTTTATATCCCATTTCCAAATGCCATCACACCAAACTCCATTCTCAGCAATTGAATTATATTTATCCTCCGCAGCTGACCAAAGTTCAGGAAACAATTCAGATAAAATTATGTTATCTAACCATCGAGACCGCCAAAATGAAACCAACTCTCCACTCCCAATGTTATAGGAAATCAGTTCAGAAACCAAATTCTTCCCACAGTAAATAGAACACCGAACCAAATCTCTCCACCATTTTGAAGGAGCTGTATTCCTATCAGAACAGACGCCGTCGAGCAATTCCTGTTGATATTTAGGGTATCTAGTTGTGATTAAGCTTTTCCACAGAGTGTCCTTATGTTCCAAAATTTTCCAGCTCCACTTAAAACATAATGCCAAATTGAACTTTTTTAGGTCTTTCACCCCTAAACCCCCATTTTCTTTCTTATTACAGACTGTGTTCCAAGATACCCAAGCCACTCCCTTTCTCGATACCATACCATTCCATAAAAAGGATTTTTGGATAGACGACAATATGCAAATGACTTTAACCGACATTTTGTAGAAAGACATGAGATGAATCGGTAGATTAGCTAGGACAGAATTAATCAGAGTTACCCTACCTCCCATAGAAAGAAACCGACTTTTCCACGAATTTAATCTGGCACGAACCTTGTCTATCAACGGCTTCCAAAAAGAAACTAAAGAATGGTTCCCACCTATGAAAACTCCTAAGAATTTAAAAGAGCAGGCAGGGTTCAAGCTCTTACAAGATAAATAATTGCTAGCGGCTGAAATGAAAGCTTCATCTACGCCTACTCCATAAAAAGAGCTTTTGTTGAAATTTATGTCCAGCCCAGATATTAACTGAAAACCTTTAAGGATATTCTTTGCAGCCAAGATATTTTGCCAAGCACCATCTCCTATTAGGATTGAATCGTCCGCGTATTGCAGCAGGTGAAAGCCAACTTCCTAATTAATTTTAAAGTCTGAAAACATGCCACTCTCCAATGCTCTCTTCGTAAGGACGGCAAGACCTTCAGCAGTAATGGTGAAAAGAAAAAGAGCAAGGGGGTCGCCTTGCTTAAGACCCCTTGTAACTACGAAATCCCCGGTTGGGCTGCCGTTAACCAAAACAGAGGAAAAAGAATTGAACACTGCTGAATCCATCCACCTCAACCAAGAACTGCCAAAGCCCATAATACTCCTAACATCTCTTAAATACTTCCATTCTACGCAGTCGTATGCTTTGGCAAAGTCGACCTTAAACAGCATGAGGTCCTTCTTAAAACGTTTAGCATAGTCGATAACTTCATTTAACACTAAAACTCCGTCTAACAGATTTCTACCTTCTATAAACGCCGACTG
Source organism: Lathyrus tuberosus (assembly GCA_022829125.1). NCBI lineage: Eukaryota > Viridiplantae > Streptophyta > Magnoliopsida > Fabales > Fabaceae > Lathyrus > Lathyrus tuberosus. Next base: position 3,558,875 of record JALAZF010000525.1, read on the forward strand.
AGAGTTGGAAATGATCTTACCGATTTTCGTTTTAAGCCTAGAAGCAAGAATCTTTGACAGAATTTTATAAACTGAACTGACCAACGTTATAGGCCTATAATCATCCAAATTTCTGGGATTCTCAGATTTTGGAATTAGCACCACAAAAGAAGAAGCAAACGCCTTATGTAGTTTTTCTCCCTTGAAGAATTCCAAGATGCAATTTATGAAATCATTACCTACAATCTTCCAGCATTTCTTGATAAAATCGAAGCTAAATCCGTCCGTGCCAGGACTACGATCACCAGCACATTCAAATACCGCTTTCCTAATTTCTTCATTATCCACATCAGCATCTAGCTCTTCGCTATCCAATTTGGAAAGGCACTTGAAACCAGTTTTTCCAACAAAAGGAAAAGGTCTGGAAACTTTAGAAAACCTTTTAGAAAAATGTTCTTTGATCACCTCTTTAACTCCTTGGACATCCTTCACATAGTTGTCGTTGACTTTAACATAACTGATAGTATTCAAGTTCACACGATTTCTCACTGCTGCGTGGAAAAACTTTGTGTTAGCATCACCCTCCGAACTCCACTTCAGCCTAGACTTCTGCTTTAATATACTTTCTTTGATTCTCATAGTTCTCCATAGCTCATCTTCTGCCTGATTTCTGTCTACTAACTCCACTGCAGAGATATCACCACATCTTGAATCTATTAAATCTTCGATGTCGTTGATGATACCAATATCTGTCTTTATTTTTGTATCAACCCAGCCAAAAACTTCAGTATTCCACCAGTGCAATTTCTTTCTGAGATTCTGCATCTTCTTAACCAGAATAAACGATGTCTTCCCTGTTACCTTATAGCCTTCCCATTCCTTTTTGACAAAGTCCATGAAATTAGGGTGATCGAACCAACAAGACATAACTTTAAATGGCTTGGAACCCCAATTCATGTTTCTAGCAGAAATCCACACCGGCCTATGATCTGATACATCCCTTGCTCCAATTTTCTGGCTCACCATATTCCAACCATTACATATTCCATGAGAAACTATAAACCTGTCTAACACTGCAGATCTTACTCCTTGACTTGAACCAAGAGAACTTATTTCCATTCAAAGGCAAATCCACACACCCCATTAAATTTATGAACTCTGCAAATTCCTCCATGTATCTTCTGTTGAAAGAAGAGTAACCAATCTGTTCAGCGGGACTCTTTATCGAATTATAATCACCACCAAGGATCCACTCTCCAGGCTCCAACGTGTTTTTAAGGTTGATAAGATTGGACCATAACTCCCTTTTCTCCATCATATTGCATGGAGAATAGATATTGAACAGATAACACTTCATACCTCTCCATAGTGCTTGCACTCCTAAGAAACCTTTTCCCCTGTAGCTGCATATAGGTTCCACCACACCCGTCAAAGAGAAGACGTATTCTCTTCCAATTCCGAGTAATGTAATTGAATCAATGGAGAATGTAATGACCGGGATACTTGACGAAAGCGAAGATATTTCCTTGTATCTTCTTAGGCCTTTGTTAGATAGTGTAAAAAAGGAGAACCAGGTAACATGTTTTGCATTATTAGTTGTGTTTTCCTGTACATTATTAATCAATTTCACCGTGTTAATCTGGTTTTTCTCAGGCAATTTCACCTATTTGTTGGACTTTGGGGGAGAAAGTAATTACCAATTGTGCTGTCAAACTTAAACCTTATCTCATGCAAGCAGTTGTATCCTCTGGAAGAACGCTTGATGAGTATCTGCAAATAATAATTTCTATTTGCCAGAATCAACATGAATCACAGTTACACAATCAATCATTAGTATGTTTTCTAATAAACTGTTTTCAAATCAATTTTTTTTAGAAGTGCTGTATAAAAGACAAAACACATGAGAATTTGAAACTGATGTAAGGATTGATTGTGTTACAATGTTTCAGGTTCAAGCAGTTGAGAACAATCTTGATGCACCTAGAGATGCTCCTGAAGAGCCCTTTGACGTAAATTGTTTTTTTCCTTTCTCAGAAAGCATTCGTATTATTAAAGTTTCCTTCGCAAAGCATTGGCCAATACATTTATCTTTATTTCTAAAAATCAGGTGACAAAAGGCCTTGAAAGAGATACTACTTGTGTGAGAGATTTCCAAATTGTAGATGACATGGACACAAATATACAAAGTACTAGTGCTGCTACTAGGGATGGAGAAATTGCTGAAAATTATGGCTCCAAAATGAAACTGCATTCATGTATTAAACACTCTGAAAAAACGAATCAGAAAACAAGTACAAGCAATTTAGAGTTAGTTAAGGAATTGAACTCCGAAACTCAACTGGATGTTGTTCCAAGAAAGAGAGCCCGTAAGCCTAATTCTTTAATGAGTCCAGAGGAAGGATATGATCACTCTTGGATTGTAAAATCATCTCAATCCAAAAAGGCTCATGATAATGGCTATGCTCTTGCACTTTCAAAAAACCCTACTTCCACAAAGGGTAAAACACTGTCAAATCCCAAAACTGGCGACCAAACACTATTTTCAGAAGTTAAGAATGGAAAAGTATCTATAAAAACATCGGATACAGGCTGTAGTTTTCTCTCTCGTGAAAATCCTGCTTCTATTGACAAAATTGTAGTATCAAATCCTGAACATTTGAGCAATGCTTTTGAAGCTTTAGTTTCTAAATCTAAAAATGATAAGAATACAAATGTTAATTCTCTTACAAATCATAACATTCGTAATGGAAGCTTCCTCAAAAGACGCCGGCCAAGGAAAAGTATTAGCATTAGGAAGTTAAAGGATGATAATTTTTAGGGTTTTAAAGTGCATAATTTCAGTGAAGAGGCTTAGACATGTTGGAAGAAAACTATCCAAAAACTTGACTTCTTCTGTTGATCAGCTTCTTCAATTACTTGATGTAATATATATAATTTCTATTCATTTTTAATATCTGCTTCATTTTATTGTCATGAATTTTGCTGAATTGATCTTCCTGCTTTTCGTAATGCTATCTTGTTGGTTATGACTGACTCATAGTTTGTTGATAACTACGATTTAAACACATGTTCTAATTGGTAAATGTAGGTAGTAGGTACTATTGGCCGAACTATGTGATTGAATTTCGTTATTTGTTTGTGTTTTTCGTATCAGTTTTTTTCTTTTTTATAATAGAATAGAGAATGAAGAGAATAGATAAAGATGTTCTAGATCATGCTGGACCTTGAGTGTGATGACCTGGTTATGGAGATGTTTCAACATTTCTTGAGAATTATAAGGTTAGCGCCCTTACATGAATTTTCATGTTACTTCTGGTTTATGTAGCACTGACGCGCACACGGATATCAGACCCACGCCTCTAACACTGACACATCAGCACAGGTAATAACTAGAGAATATTGAATGAAAGAACGAAGCTACATAGGTCGGTGTCACGTCAATGTTAGACACTGGACACGCCTTCAATATGAAAAATCAGTGCTACGTAATTCTCATTCCAAACTTGCCTAGATGAAATTTAATACCTCCATTTGGTTTTTTATTATATCTGTTACTTTGGTTATTTATGATCAAAGTAAAACATTGTTGAATCTTTGGGGGCATGAATCATTGTTGTGATATTGGTTTTGCGAAGTCATTTGCTATAACAAACATGCCATGGGAAATTGATTTGATATTTGTTATACTTGTTTGATGAATGCATATCATGAATGAATTATAAACTTAAAACAGTATTCTGTTTTATATTTACATATTAACTTGCTTAACAGGTGTGTATAAAGGTGAATTATCAATACTAAAAAAATGTAGATTGCTTATTGCTAAAATATTGTTTGCTCAATTTAAAGGTCAAACCACCCGAGTAATGTAATTGAATCAATGGAGAATGTAATGACCGGGATACTTGACGAAATCGAAGATATTTCTTTGGATCTTCTTAGGTCTTTGTTAGATAGTGTAAAAAAGGAGAACCAGGTAACATGTTTTGCATTATTAGTTGTGTTTTCCTGTACATTATTAATCAATTTCACCGTAACTAACAGCCCTCTCAAATCGATCTCTCATTCTTCTTAATCGCTTTCTCTTTCTTTGAAATCGTAACAACAACAACACCATTCTCAATCGTTTTCAGATCGTTAACACCAAAACCCTCAAAATAGGCACGTTCACACAAACAAGAAAAAATGGGTTTGAGAGTACTTTAATTTGTGAAATTCTTTTATTTTACAGAATATATAAAAATTTTCATTTTATTTTTAATGAATAATTTATGATGAATTTTATGAAGAGAGACAGCGAGAAACATGAATATATATGTAACTATGAAATGGAATATAAATTATATTTGAATGCCTGAATATGAAAGCTAACGAAATTTGCATTCATGATAATACTTAATAATGTTAAAAGGCTAAAGTTAAACGAATACATACATGAAAAATAATAATAACATATATGGTTATGCTGTGGTGTTTTTTTTTCTCTTATTCTCCTTCATACGTAGAATCTCTTAAGAAAACTAATTTCTTTTTGTTTAATTGTGTAAAATATTTGTTTCAAAACTGTTTTATAGAAATAATATTGAAACAAAAATAAGTCAACCAAAAACACACCTATCCCCTTATATATATATTTGTTTCAAAACTCCTATTAGTAGGTTCTCTTAAGAATAAGTAAAACCCTAAGAATATTTTTTTCTCCCTCCCTCATTTTCTTTTTTTTTTAAGAACGTAAATAGTTATTTCATGTTTTATAAGTTGTTATTATGATTTTTCAATTTGAATACATATGTATATTTATATTGATGTTTTTCTATTTTCAGAAACATAAAGGAAAAATGAATAATTTCGATAACGACGAAACTCCTATTTTATCACGATCACAAGTACGATCGGATGAAAGTTACGGACATAATGAGGGAGCAAGTTACAAAAGTTACAGAAATAATGAGGGAGCTAGAGAACACGTATATTTGTTGATGTCAAGAAAACATGGAAAGTGTTGTGATCCTTATTGCCTGGTATGCCCTAGTTATTTAAAAGTGGATGAGAATGATGAGACTAGAGAAGCTGACACTGAGGTATTTTTCTTTTTATAATAGAATAGAGAATGATGAGAAAACATTATCTATTCTCTTCATTCTCTATTCTATTATAAAAAAGAAAAATACCTCAGTGTCAGCTTCTTTATTCTCATCATTCTCATCCACTTTTAAATAACTAGGGCATACCATGCAATAAGGATCACAACACTTTCTATGTTTTTCAGACATCAACAAATATACGTGTTCTCTAGCTCCCTCATTATTTCCGTAACTTTCGTAACTTGCTACCTCATTATTTTCGTAACTTTTATTCGATCGTACTTGTGATCGTGATAAAATAGGATCGTGATAAAATAGGAGTTTTGTTGTTATCGAAACTTCATTTTTCTTTTATGTTTCTGAAAATAGAAAAAATCAATATAAATATTCATATGTATTCAAATTGAAAAATCATAACAACTTATAAAACATGAAATAACTATTTACATTCTTAAAAAAAAGAAGAAAAGGAGGGAGGGAGAACAAAATATTCTTAGAGTTTTATTTATTATTACGAGAGCTTACTAATAGGAGTTTTGAAACAAATATGCTGACTTATTTTTGTTTCAATATTATCTCTATAGAAAACAATTTTGAAACAAATATTTTACACAATTCAAAATCAATTAAATAAAAAAAAATTAGTCTTTTTTTAAAAGATTCTACGTATGAAGGAGAATAAGAAAAAAAAACCACCATAGCATAGCTATGTTATTATTATATTTCTTTTATGTATTCTTTTAACTGTAACCTTTTACATTTATTAAGTATTGTCATGAATGCATATTTTGTTAGGTTTCATATTGAGACATTCAAATACAATTTATATTCCATTTCATAGTTACATATATATTCATGTTACTCGCAGTCTCTCTTTATAAAATTCATCATAAATTATTCATTAAAAAATAAAATGAAAATTTCTATATATTCTATAAAATAAAAGAATTTCACAAATTATAGTACTCTCAAACCTGTTTTTTTTTCTTGTTTGTGTGAACGTGCCTATTTTGAGGTTTTTGCTGTTAACGATCTGAAAACGATTGAGAATGGTGTTGTTGTTGTTACGATTTCAAAGAAAAGAGAGCGATTGAGAAGAATGAGAGATCGATTTGAGAGGACTGTTAGTTTTTTCTTCCTTTTTTTTGTGTTTTAGTAACGTGATTTGTAGAGGCTGTGTAAGGGTGATTTAGGGTTTTTCATATATTTGTGCCTAAAGTGGAACTGAACTGGGTTTGGGTTGGACCAACCCGACCCGTTTCCTGACCTGGCCAGGTCCAGCGCCCTTTATGGGCTGATATTTCTAGATGGGCTCTGTTTATTCTCATTCAAAGCTGGCCCATGATTTTGCAAATCAGAAAACAAGTACAAGCAATTTAGCGTTAGTTAAGAGAATGAACTCTGAAACTCAACTGGATATTGTTCCAAGAAAGAGAGCCCGTAAGCCTAATTCTTTAATGAGTCCAGAGGAAGGATATGATCACTCTTGGATTGTAAAATCATCTCAATCCAAAAAGGCTCATGCTATGCTCTTGCACTTTCAAAAAACCCTACTTCCACAAAGGATAAAACACTGTCAAATGCCAAAACTGTCGACCAAGCACTATTTTCTGAAGTAAAGAATGGAAAAGTATCTATAAAAACATCGGATATGATGATATAGGCAGAAGTTTTCCCTCTCGTGAAAATCCTGCTTCTATTGAGGGAATTGTAGTGTCAAATTCTGAAGATTTGAGCAATGCTTTTGAAGCTTTAGTTTCTAAATCTAAAAATGCTAAGAATACAAATGTAGATTCTCTTACAAATCATAACATTCGTATCGGAAGCTTCCTCAAAAGACGCCGGCCAAGGAAAAGTATTAGCATTAGGAAACATGAGGAGTCTGAAGTGAAACATGAGGCACCTGTTAGAACAATTAAATTATCTATAAAGTTTGATGGGAAAGTTGTTGTGCCGCCTACATCAATAGTTGCTACTTGCTAGCACGAAATTCGAAAATTTTTGTGAAGACGAGGGAAGATCTGCTTCTCAAATAAAAGTTAACAAAAGGAGGAGACAAACTGCTACTTCTAATAAAGGTTTCAACAAATCGTCTGCTATGAAGGTATATAACAAGTTTAAGTCAGTATCTAATGTGCAATTTATATGTTTATACAACTCTTGAATATTTTTTGTTTAATATTTGTGTAGAGACATGAACCTATAAAACTTGGTGACTCATTGGTTGGTAAAAGGATCAAAGTCTGGTGGCCATTGGACAAGAGGTAAGAATCTCAATACCACTATTCAGCACTTATGTTTGTATCAGTCGCTTGCTTCGTTTATAATTCTTTTCTTCAGATATTATGAAGGTGTTGTCGAGACCTATGATCATGTCAGAGGAAAGCACAAGGTGAAATTTAGAGTTATGGTGTTTAAATGATGGATACCTTAACTTTAGAAGTAACAATGATTGAATAAGATAAGTATGTTTGTTAAATTGCCATATGACTATTCAATAGATTTTGTATGATGATGGTGAGACGGAACAGTTAAATCTCAATATAGAGCGTCGGGAGCTAGTCAGCGTTTCACTAGAAAAAGGACTTAGACTTTAGAAGCTTGTAGAAGCATCTGATATGTAAGTACAGACTGTCTTAAGGCTTTTACTGATTGAAAGAGTTTTAGAACGAGAACTATTTTCATACCCCTTTTTAAGTAAATACTATATTGATAGCAGACAAAATGATGTTGGATTTCATACCAGTAACATGCATTTTATGCTACAAGATCCATACATTGGTGTGATATGATCCTATATAAATGGTGTAACACATGTATATAGTCACAACACTTATTGATAAATCGAAAATAAATACTCTCTCTTCACTTTGATTTCATTTATCCTCTATTTGCTCATTAGCTTATTTGTTAAGATATCTCAACAAATTGGTATGATAGCACCGTTTTGATTCAAGTTTTCATCAATGGAAAATGGAAGACCAACTTGCATCGTGACTTTCAGAACATCAACTAAACATAATTTGACCACTAGCACGAGTATTTTATTAGTTTCGATCTAAAAACTAGTACTGTGATAAGTAAATCTTACATCAACATTAATTTTTAACAAAAATGATAAAGTGATCAAAACTGTTTAAAAATAAAATAAAATTATAATTTAACCTATTATAATTTACTACTAATTTATAAAACAAAAGCACTATTAAATTCTATTGTTTACTATGAGCTATTGTTTTTAAATGATTTATTATCTTTTAATTTTAATATAAAATTATGTACAATAATATATTTGATTCAGTAGTTAAAATTTAAAATAATTTACATTTTTAATTTATTTTTTATTTTTAATCTACAAATTTTCTTAACAAAGGAAGAGGAATATATTGCAACTATGGACGAATTATACATTTAATTTTTGTAAAATGAAATTTTATTTTAATAGAAAAGTATGAAATATTAGGTGTTAGTTAAAAAATTAATGATTGGTATTGTATCAAATAATGATTTGTTATAATATGCAGATGATATTGTTTATTAGATTTGTAAGATAGAATGAGATTACTTACAAACTATTCACTTTAGAAGACACTCCCTCTGTCTTACTTCTTATTATAGGTGTTCTCTTTGAAATTTTTACAATTTTTAAGAATGATTAATTGTGTTGATTTCAATGATAACATGAATGTCATTTACTAAAACAATTTTATGAATAATAGATAATTTTTTTTTAATAAGCATTAATAATAGATAATTGAGTAGTTAAAATACAATAAATAATAGTAAATTAATGAAAAAAAAATAATAAATACTACATTGGTATTCTAAAGGGACAAATACTTTGAGACAAATAAAAATAAAAAATAGAACATTTATTATGAGACCGAGAGACTACATGTTTTGTCATGAAATAAGCTGCCATTTTCTTATATACTTTTGACTAGCAAAAGAAATTATTCTATCTATTTTAAAGTGATTGTCGATTAAGCTTTTTGCACAATAATAATTAAAAGACACAAATGAAAAAATAGAAATTATTTTTACATTCAAAAATAAGAATGTCATTTTAAAATAAATTTTATATGCTAAAATATCAGTCATTTACAAAGGAGAGGATAAAATAATTAAATGCATTAGGAGTTGGATTTATTTGAATGGACCAGTGCCTAACTGTGCAAATCAACTTTAAGTTTGGGAAATGCTCTTTCTACCCTTATGGGTGCTCCCACACTACAGGGAAAAAGTCCATAATATGCATATCATCCAGAGATGCATCTCCAAACACACTTATTTTCGCCATTTCTTAGACCAAAATAAATAGAACCCTTATACGTTAAAATTTAATTCGGATATGCATCTCTATACGTGTAAAAAGTGTGTATGAAGATGTATCTCCGTAAATGCCATTTATTTAAAAGTCATGCTGGTGGTCTAGAGATGCATCTTCGGACATTATTCTTTCAAATCTCGCGTCAAACCCTCTCCCCTTCCTCCTTCTTCATTTTCTAAAAAATGTCTAAAAAATCTCATTTGAGCTCTACCTCTCCCAACCAATGAAACATAACTTCATTGCATTGAAGCATCATTGGAGTTTTCTCCTCATTTCCAGCATCTCACAACATCCAAGCTTCTCGTTCTCATCAATCAATTTCATTTGAAAATTTTTTCAAATTTTATTTTCTTTTATGTTTTGATTTGTAGTTAGTTTTTTAGGATGCATTAGATGTTTTAGGTACTTTATATAGTAGTGTAAACGAAATTGGTAGGTTAGAGTAACATGCAATGAAGTTTTTTGGAACTGTTAGGGCAAAAAATGGGCTGCTGCCATGGGAGAATTTGTGATGTATTATTGATTTTTTAATATTTTCAAATGTATTTTTGGACAAATGTTATGTATGATTTCTTGCCTTTTTTTATTAATGTATGAATTTTCTTGACTTATCATTTGAGTCTTACACTAAGACTGCCTCCTTTTTCAACATGTCAATGTAGTTTTTTAAGGGTTCATGTTTCTTCTTCTTGATTGTCTCATGGCTTTTTATAGACTTTAGTTGTCTCCTTAATATAATAAAATGGATTGTGAAATGTCTCTAGAGTTATTCCTACGAAGTGATGGACTCGAGTCTCAAGCTTTTAAACTATGATATCCCCTTCTACTTTAGGGAGAGAACAAGAAACTAACATTTAACCGGTCCTCTTAACACTTTTGAACGTGAGAATAGTATCCACGAACTCCATGTGACCGAGATCGGGAGGTTGTCCCAATTTAATATCCCATCCCTATGATTTTTCTGAAGTCTTAGGAATAGTCAATAATCTGATAAATGAATAATTTTATCATATGAACTTCTTCTGCGTATCATGCCATTTATAATTAGATGGAGTGACAATGTTGGTGGGACAAGGATCAATCATTTGAGTTGTGTCCTACATGCCTTTGTAGGGGTGAAGCTAATCCCTGTGAACAAAAATTGTGATTAATATGTGTAGGAGAAAACAAAAAAAAAAGCCCTAAAGTTAATCCATAAAATGAATGTGATAAGTGTAAAGCCCCGATTTGTTTAACTCTATTTATTTATTTCATTTATTTGAATTTTGTGAAATGTGTGAATTTATGGTATTATACCTGCTAATTGGTTAATTTCTCAGATAGATAAAATATTTGTATTAAATTATTATTTCTTTTCAACTTTTATTTCCGAAATATATTTCATCCGTATGCTTATGTGGTATCGCATTTTGAGAGCGTTTGGGAGATATTTGAGCGTAAGGGCAAAATGGTCATTTTGGGTAGTTAGATATTTTGTTATAAATAGAAATAGAGAGAGAAATAGAAAGAAAAGAAAAAGAAGAGAAAGAAAAGCAAAAGAAGAGAAAAGAGAGGAAAGAAAGGGAGAAGAAGAAAAGAGGGGAAAATCGAAGATTCTCCATTTCACTCGCGATTAATCGGGTAAGGGTGAGAAGTTTCAATTATATCTTGCTTGTGTATGTATATGTGTTGTTTGTTGTGATTGTTTTGGTTGTTTCTCGACTTTTTCTTATCGATTAAAATTAGGAGCAATTGATAGAAATTGATGTTTTCACGGATGAAATTCGATATGAACCGCGTAGAATACTCGTTGATGATGTCTAAACATGTTTTGGTTGTTCCGGTATGAATTAGAAGGGTTTGGGTGGTAAAAATGATGTATTTTGGTCCCATATGACCTAGGTTGACGCTGCTGCGAATTCTGGGTTTCGCGGGTTCGCCTAGCGAACCCCAGCGAAGGAACGGGCGAATGTTCGCTAGATGGTTCGCCTAGCGAACTTTATGACTGTTTTTCACTGCCTTGGTTCGCTAGGGTTCGCCTAGCGAATACTGGAGCGAACGTGATATTTTCCAATTTTGTTTTCGTCGTAATTTTCAAACCGTAAGTCCGTTTTGGTCGCCGTTCGAAGCGTTGGAAAGCTAATGAAAAGCTCTTTCTATTAAAAATGGTTTGTAGGGCAGTAGATGAATTATTTAGGTCGTGGTTTTGGAAAAGTGTTGGGTTGTCGGGTTTTTATCGCGTACAATGTGTGCGATTGATGTGTTAGCATGATATATGCCTGTGACATGTAACGTGTAGCTTGTAGACCGTTATATGATGTGAATATACATGATGAAATGTTGTGATGATGGGTTGTGGCCCTATGGAAAATATGTGCATTGTTTTGGATTAGACTTCGATGCGTAATTTAATGATGTTGTTGGGTAGTAAAATACATTGTTTGATTGAATATCAATGTATGTTGTTATGATGTGTTGTGGGTAGCCTTTGTGGTGTGAATCCCTTGTGGAAGTAATTGTGGTTGTATGATTGTTGTGGTTTGTGATGATGTGCATTGTTTATGTGAAATTCAATGTGTGTTATTTGGTGGCCTTTATGGTTTGAAATGCATTGTTTGAATTGGTTTGCAATGCATGAGTGTGATGATGTTGATTAATTCATATGGTTGAATTATGATTGTATGAGATGAATGCATGAATATATTGTGAATATGTGTGCATTTCAAGAATGTCTTGAGTCATTTTGTATGTGAAGCATAATGATGTACATTCTTGTGTGATTCTCATGAGAATCCGTTGTAACATCGTGTGCCTATGTGAGGTGTGAGCGATGATTACAAACGATTGTGTGCCTAGGTGAGGTATGAGCAATCGGATTGTTTGCCCGGTATGTGGTATATGATGAAATGCATTGTTTGAATTGTTTTCAATGCATGAATAATGATGATGAGATAATTCATATTGTTGAATTGTGGTGATGCATTTGATTGTCATGATTTCTTGTGTGCCAAGCATCATGATATGCATCTTGTGCGATCGTGTGCCCATGTGGGGTGTGAGCGATCCAGAAACGTCGTGTGCCCGTGTGGGGTGTGAGCGACGGTTAGTTCCAGAGGGAATCCGCTATAACGTCGTGTGCCCATGTGGGGTGTGAGCGATGATTATAGACGATCGTGTGCCCATGTGGGGTGTGAGTGATCGGGTCGTGTGCCCGTGTGGGGTGTGAGCAATCCATAAACGTCGTGTGCCCGTGTGGGGTGTGAGCGACGGGGAACATCGTATGCCTGACGGGGAGTTACATTGGTAACGAGCGATGGTTCCAATAAGTTCCTGAGTGAACTTGAGATGATTGAGTCGGTACCGTATTGTATATGCATAGAGTCGTGAGTCGGTCTCTATGATTTGCATTTGTCATCTTTATAATGGTGCATTGATGAATAAACATGAACATGTATGTTTATGTAGAATGATAAGAATTGTGAAAGTGTGCATGATGAATATGCTTGGCTTTATATATATATATATACATTGTGGTGTATATGAGTGAGTTGTGATGAATTGTGGTGAGAATTGTGAATGGATGCGTTATGTGTGGAAAATCATGATTTGATTCATTATGTGTGATATTTTTTGTATTAGCGGCATGCTATATGTGTTAGTATGTGATGGTATGGGTGAGATGATTTTATGCATGTGTTTGAATGTGTGTGGGCATATTATTATACAATCTTGATTTAGTTGTTATTTCTCACCCTTCTGCTGTTTTATGATGCTCTATGAGGCATTGCAGATTAGAGTTGCTGGAGGTCTTTTGTGGAGACTAGCCCTCCGTTCTGTTGTCGGTCTTGGTGTCTGCTCTGATACGTAGCACGAGAGTCGGGGAAACGATTATGTTATTTATGTATATAGTTGTTGAATATATTTGGTATTACCTTTATAAGGAAAAGTTTCCCAATTGAGGGTAATCTATTTTACGCTATGTATCAAATTTATGAGCAGAGATGATGTTTTGTTTATTTAAATGTGACATCCTTGTTTCTGTCGGAAAAATAAATTTTTAGTTACTCTGATTTTATTTATGTATTATTTATTCGCGATGGGAATTGGGGTGTTACATTAGTGGTATCAGAGCAGGTCGGTCCGTCCGGCCAAGTTGTTGAGTCAGTTGGTGTGACAGTTGAATACTGTCATTTTTGTTTGTCCCTTAGTACGTGATATATGTGGGAAACACTGTCAGTGCTTCCTGGTTTTCTAATCCGATGTCTGCAGGAGTTAGAATGAGATAAGTGGGGGAGAAGCTGTAACTTCTCCAAGTTGTTTCGGTTGTGGAGCGTTGGCTCAGTGTGCCATTGGTTGCAAGAGTGTAAGTGTTGTTTGGACAGTGTTGTTCCTGATTCTGGAGGGAATGCGGAGGTAAGGTTTATGTTAACTAAGGATTTGTGCCTTAGGTAACTTTGTGTATGGGATGCAAGAACGGCTATTATAGTTTGGTAAAGACGGTTTATGCCCCATCATGATTGTCGGCTGTCTATTGACAAATTGAGGAACTGATCACCCTTAATCTCTTGTTGATAGTAGACGGGAATTATGTTGGATGGAATAGATGGGTCTTTCCAGCTTGGATAGTGTGTGCCATGAATTGTGTGGAATTGAGAAAATGATTACGGATTGCTTCGGTGAGTTGATGAAGACTCTTATACTGGAAGATGAGACGGATTAGAGGTTTTTGGTATGTTGGTCAAGTTGGGAAGTCATTGGGAGAGAACGATTGGGTATTGCAAAAGGTTGTTCTCAGAGAGTAGAGTGTGAACTCAAATTGGACGAAGGTAAGGATTTGAGGTTTGGATCTGCTAAGTAAGTAAAAGAACTTTTAGGACGTGAAACTAAGATGTTGTTATGTTTGTGACGATAGTTTTCTAGAAATTGGCAGAAAGGACACAGTGAGGAGCTACCGGTTGTGCGTGATTTTCAGATGTATTCCCAGATGGAATATTGGATGTTAGTATTAGAAGTACCCGGACTGATAGAGCAGTTGGAAGATTTACTGGAAAGGAGAGTTGTGAGGCCAAGTGTGTCATCTTGGAGAGCTCCAGTATGGTTAGTAACAAAAAGGAGGGATGATTGAATGGAATAACAAGCAATATGATGGTATTGGTATTAGGGCTATGGAAAGTGAAACTTAGAGTTCTTGAGAGGTTTGGAGTCTTTGGATTTTAGAGCATTAATGGAAATTTTGAGAAAACCTTAAGTGTGGATGTACTATTTGAGAGTTCTTTTGGGATGGTTGTTGCTATACGTGGGGATTTATGGAATTTGGACTGTTAATATAAGAAATTGTGTATGGATTACTAATAGTTGATTAAGGTAACGATTGAGAATAAGTGTCCACTTTCATGAACAGATGACTGGAATGGTTGGGTTGAGTTTGAGTGAGATTGCAATTGTTTGGAATGTTTGATAAGAGTGGTGAATGGTGTGAGTTGAGACTTTGATCGATTTAATGTGACTGGTTATGTTTGTTATCGTCGGGATAGGCTGTTATTTACTCGGTTAAGCTTGTGTGTGAGTAGCCAGTTACCCAGTGCAAGGTTTTGTAAAAGCTTTGAAGATTTATATCTTTTGGAGTTTGGTTGGACATCACAACGTGCAGTGATGTTGTTTGGTGTTAGTAATGCATCGGTAATGTTTGTGGAGTAGAGGAATCGTATCTCCCATATTTATTTGGATAAGTTCGTAATGGCTTTGATTGAGGATATTGGGATGCGTCTTGATGAGTTTAGTCAGTGTGTTAATGCAAGAGGGTAAAGTCGTGGCTTATGCTTTACGATAATTGAGGATTCATAAAAGGATCGATACTATTCAGGATTTGGAATTGGGCGCGAATGTATTATGTTGGAGAATCTGGAGGTATTATTTTAAGGGTTTTAGGTTCAAGGTGTATGGATGGAGAAAGTGATGGTTTTGGATGTGTAACAGCGCTGCTGGAATCCTGAGTTTTCCATGGTTCGCCTAGCGAACCCGGCAGCGAAGGTCAGCGAATGTTCGCCAACGACATTCGCCTAGCGAAGGTGGTAGCGAATGCTCGTTAGGAGGTTCGCCTAGCGAACATGACAATTTGTGCAGTTTTGTTTCCTTCATAACTTTTGATTTGTAACTCGGAGTAAGGCACGGTCGGATGGTTGGAATTCCTAATTAGTTATGACCTTGGCTCGAATTATCTTATTGGTAAAGTGAATGTTGTTCCTGAAGAGTTAAGTCGTTAGCCTTGCATATGGTTGTTTTGATGGTCAGAGAATTAAAATTATTTGAGCAGTTCAGAGACTTGTGTCTGGTGTGTGAGATAACACAGTAGAGTGTGAAGTTGGATATATTTAAAAGTGAACAGTGATTTTTGGTGACTATGAGAAAGAGTTAGACTTTGGACGTGAAATTGGTAGTTTTGATGGTTACGAGTAATCAGAGTGTGCAACGGAAGTGTGAGGTTACATGATTCGTATATGCGTGTGGGACTAGTAAGAGTTCATAGGGTGAACATTGGAAACATGTAGGAATGAGTAGGCCATTGGACGTTCCAGAATGGAAGTGTTAGGTGAAAGGTTTAAATGTTATCCATGGGCTACTATGTAGATGGATGTTTGGTTGCGTGTTCGATTGGTGAATCGTAGCATTGTTGTTGGTGTTCTGGTTTTGTTGATGTTGTTGAGACCTTGTGGTGTCGTGGAACTTTATGTTCTTGTTTGTGTTGTTACCTCGTTTCCATGGTGATGGTTCGAGTGAGTGTGGCTAATTCATGTGTGGGGAATTAGGGGAGTGTTACCTAGGGTAGGGTAACGATCTTGTTGTGTTTCGGTTCTAGAGTGAACCTGTGTGTTGGTATCTTGGCTTTTCTTTGAGTCGTGAGTTTGTCGTCAAGTGCATTGTATGGGCTTTGCATCTTGTCGTTGTAGTTGTCGTCGTTGTCGTGTCGTTGTTGAGGTTGCTGTTAGCAAGGTGGTTTGCCAGTTTGTGTTATTCGTGGTGTGCTTTTGTTGGTATGTTAGTTTGTTAGTCGGATGCGAGAGTCGTGTCCGGAGTTGTTCGTATCAGTATATTTTCGAGGACGAAAATGTCTAAGTGGGGGAGAATTGTAAAGCCCCGATTTGTTTAACTCTATTTATTTATTTCATTTATTTGAATTTTGTGAAATGTGTGAATTTATGGTATTATACCTGCTAATTGGTTAATTTCTCAGATAGATAAAATATTTGTATTAAATTATTATTTCTTTTCAACTTTTATTTCCGAAATATATTTCATCCGTATGCTTATGTGGTATCGCATTTTGAGAGCGTTTGGGAGATATTTGAGTGTAAGGGCAAAATGGTCATTTTGGGTAGTTAGATATTTTGTTATAAATAGAAATAGAGAGAGAAATAGAAAGAAAAGAAAAAGAAGAGAAAGAAAAGCAAAAGAAGAGAAAAGAGAGGAAAGAAAGGGAGAAGAAGAAAAGAGGGGAAAATCGAAGATTCTCCATTTCACTCGCGATTAATCGGGTAAGGGTGAGAAGTTTCAATTATATCTTGCTTGTGTATGTATATGTGTTGTTTGTTGTGATTGTTTTGGTTGTTTCTCGACTTTTTCTTATCGATTAAAATTAGGAGCAATTGATAGAAATCGATGTTTTCACGGATGAAATTCGATATAAACCGTGTAGAATACTCGTTGATTATGTCTAAACATGTTTTGTTTGTTCCGGTATGAATTAGAAGGGTTTGGGTGGTAAAAATGATGTATTTTGGTCCCATATGACCTAGGTTGACGCTGCTGCGAATTCTGGGTTTCGCGGGTTCGCCTAGCGAACCCCAGCGAAGGAACGGGCGAATGTTCGCTAGATGGTTCGCCTAGCGAACTTTATGACTGTTTTCCATTGCCTTGGTTCGCTAGGGTTCGCCTAGCGAATACTGGAGCGAACGTGATATTTTCCAATTTTGTTTTCGTCGTAATTTTCAAACCGTAAGTCCGTTTTGGTCGCCGTTCGAAGCATTGGAAAGCTAATGAAAAGCTCTTTCTATTAAAAATGGTTTGTAGGGCAGTAGATGAATTATTTAGGTCGTGGTTTTGGAAAAGTGTTGGGTTGTCGGGTTTTTATCGCGTACAATGTGTGCGATTGATGTGTTAGCATGATATATGCCTGTGACATGTAACGTGTAGCTTGTAGACCGTTATATGATGTGAATATACATGATGAAATGTTGTGATGATGGGTTGTGGCCCTATGGAAAATATGTGCATTGTTTTGGATTAGACTTCGATGCGTAATTTAATGATGTTGTTGGGTAGTAAAATACATTGTTTGATTGAATATCAATGTATGTTGTTATGATGTGTTGTGGGTAGCCTTTGTGGTGTGAATCCCTTGTGGAAGTAATTGTGGTTGTATGATTGTTGTGGTTTGTGATGATGTGCATTGTTTATGTGAAATTCAATGTGTGTTATTTGGTGGCCTTTATGGTTTGAAATGCATTGTTTGAATTGGTTTGCAATGCATGAGTGTGATGATGTTGATTAATTCATATGGTTGAATTATGATTGTATGAGATGAATGCATGAATATATTGTGAATATGTGTGCATTTCAAGAATGTCTTGAGTCATTTTGTATGTGAAGCATAATGATGTACATTCTTGTGTGATTCTCATGAGAATCCGTTGTAACGTCGTGTGCCTATGTGAGGTGTGAGCGATGATTACAAACGATTGTGTGCCTAGGTGAGGTGTGAGCAATCGGATTGTGTGCCCGGTATGTGGTATGTGATGAAATGCATTGTTTGAATTATTTTCAATGCATGAATAATGATGATGAGATAATTCATATTGTTGAATTGTGGTGATGCATTTGATTGTCATGATTTCTTGTGTGCCAAGCATCATGATATGCATCTTGTGCGATCGTGTGCCCATGTGGGGTGTGAGCGATCCAGAAACGTCGTGTGCCCGTGTGGGGTGTGAGCGACGGTTGGTTCCAGAGGGAATCCGCTATAACGTCGTGTGCCCATGTGGGGTGTGAGCGATGATTATAGACGATCGTGTGCCCATGTGGGGTGTGAGCGATCGGGTCGTGTGCCCGTGTGGGGTGTGAGCGATCCATAAACGTCGTGTGCCCGTGTGGGGTGTGAGCGACGGGGAACATCGTATACCCGACGGGGAGTTACATTGGTAACGAGCGATGGTTCCAATAAGTTCCTGAGTGAACTTGAGATGATTGAGTCGGTACCGCATTGCATATGCATAGAGTCGTGAGTCGGTCTCTATGATTTGCATTTGTCATCTTTATAATGGTGCATTGATGAATAAACATGAACATGTATGTTTATGTAGAATGATAAGAATTGTGAAAGTGTGCATGATGAATATGCTTGGCTTTATATATATATATATATATATATATATACATTGTGGTGTATATGAGTGAGTTGTGATGAATTGTGGTGAGAATTGTGAATGGATGCGTTATGTGTGGAAAATCATGATTTGATTCATTATGTGTGATTTTTTTGTATTAGCGGCATGCTATATGTGTTAGTATGTGATGGTATGGGTGAGATGATTTTATGCATGTGTTTGAATGTGTGTGGGCATATTATTATACAATCTTGATTTAGTTGTTATTTCTCACCCTTCTGCTGTTTTATGATGCTCTATGAGGCATTGCAGATTAGAGTTGCTGGAGGTCTTTTGTGGAGACTAGCCCTCCGTTCTGTTGTCGGTCTTGGTGTCTGCTCTGATACGTAGCACGAGAGTCGGGGAAACGATTATGTTATTTATGTATATAGTTGTTGAATATATTTGGTATTACCTTTATAAGGAAAAGTTTCCCAATTGAGGGTAATCTATTTTACGCTATGTATCAAATTTATGAGCAGGGATGATGTTTTGTTTATTTAAATGTGACATCCTTGTTTCTGTCGGAAAAATAAATTTTTAGTTACTCTGATTTTATTTATGTATTATTTATTCGCGATGGGAATTGGGGTGTTACAATAAGTGATAGAATGGTTACCTCTCGTGGCAATAAATAGTTGTCGCAGAATCCATAAATGATCATAAGTGCTGAACGAGCCCACTAAATACATCGTACTTTATGTTGTATTGTATTTCAATCAAGTGAGTCGTACCTTAAAGTGTTTTGTATTCCACTATTGTATCTTACAATGTTTGTGACTTCACTTAAGTACAATGTACCTTGAGATATTCCTTATTTCACCTAAGTACATTGTATTTTACGATGTTCCATATTGCACTTAAGTATAATGTACCTTGTAGTGTATAATATTTCTCTAATTAAAATTACTGCATTGCAAAACCGCATAATCGAATAAGCTTCACTAAATTATTTTCTCTCATTAGTGTCTCCCTATGTGCGTGACTCTTTAAGTTCTCGTGACAATGACAATTTTATCAAATCACGAATTTTATTTTATAAAAAGTGAGCTATGATAATGTTTATTTGTATAATTATATCTTTGCCCTCACGTTTATACTAAAACACAAGGCAAAGACTGTGTCACCCTTGTCCAGTTCAATGTTGGGCACTTAGAAATTTATCATGTTACGTAGGATAGGAAAGTTCAATCTAGGTCACTCATATGTTCCTCACCGAGGTTTTTTTGGAGTACCCATCAACCATCTTTATGGTCATTGTATTATAGATGACATTTGATCGACAATAATGCACTCGACTCCATATCTAGTGTCTTTAGTGGTTTCAGGTCGAAGGTTGGTTGATATACACCAATATCTTCATGAGAATAACTTATGAAACTTGCATAATATTCTAAGTAGTGTTATTATGGAAGATCAATCCAATATAAATATTACTTTTAATATTTATACATATGTGAAGAGTTGATAACTCACTATCCATGCTCCATGACATGTAATCATCACTCTATCCAAATAATTCTCGCAATGTTTTAATGCTATTCCACTTCACATTAAAGTTTGACTACAGATACTTTAAGAATAATGTTCTTATGTCCAATGTGATTTGATAATTAAGTCACACTTAATGCTTCATCAAACAAACTAGATATTTTTGAGACTTTATTACTTTGAAAAAACAAACATAAGAATTATTTAGGCAAGCGATTAGAGTTGTGTTGTTAGGGTTACTCGGAGCAGAGTGTTCTCTGAGTAACGCTGGCCCGTAGTAAATGTCTATCACTTGAGTTTTCTCTCTCCTATAAGAGATAATATATTTATAGGGATTCTCCGTGATAAGGTTTTATGGCTCCCTTGATGTGGTCTCCTTCGTTCTCCTTTTTTAAGGAGGTTATTGGTCGATTATATCTATGGTGTTAACGAGAACTTTTTCTTAACTTTTAAGTTGAACGGGCCATGTGGACGGCTTCGTTGGACTACGCCCGAGCGACTCATTTGTTAGGCGATGGACACCTAGATCTAAGAATTTGATTGACTTTCTTTTAATTTATTTTTTTGACTTTAAATGATTTTAATGTCAATTTTTTTTTATATTATAAATATAAATTTAATGTTATGTAATGTTAGAGTAATGTATTAAACTAATAAATATTATATCAATATTGTTTAAAATCATATAAAATATATGATTCAGTTTTAAAATTAACAAAATAGAAAATTAAGAATATGGATTTAAATATAAAGATAGCAAAATCTAAAATTTATTAAAATAGTATCAAAATTATACCTTTATGCATTTAATAATCAATGTCAAAATGTAAAAATTAATTAAGAAAAAACCATAACTCCAATTAATTAAAAAAAACTACATAAACTTATAAAAAGAAGTATTTATATGAATTGGTTATCGATTTAAAGAGCCTACTATACTTTATAAACACAAAAATTCAAATTATTCCCTTTGGAAACTGTGGCTGTCTAGGGTTCCAATGGAAGAAGCAGTTATGCCGCTCAAGCGTCTTCCCAATCCGTCGTCGACATCCCTCCTTCCCGATGAACTGATGGCGGACATACTCTCCCTTCTCTCCGTGAAACAGCTTTTGCAATTAAGATGCGTTAACAAGTATTTCAAAGCTCTCATCTCCGATCCTTACTTTGTTCAAATCCATCTCAAAAAATCAGCACGAACACCAAATCTCGCTGTTATCTTGAGACAATATAATTGGGAAGATCGTGATTCCCGTTTCGTCGTAACTCTATCAATTCCTCTTTTACTCTCTAACCACTTTACCGGCTTTCATGATGATCCTTACTATCGATTAAACAATAATTTTCATGTACGGAGTGTTATTGGTTCATGCAATGGATTGATATGCTTGAATTGTCATTCATGTGTTTGTTTCTGGAACCCAGCTACAAGAACAAAACATTACAATTTTAGCTTTTCTTCCTCTTTCCACTATAAATTTAAGTTCTCTTTTGGTTATGATAATTTGAATCAAACTTACAAGGTGGTGGCGTTCTTTGTGGAGATAGAGTTTGATTGTAAACCAAAAAGTATAGTGAAAATTTTCAGCTTCGGGGATAATTCATGGAGAGATATTCAATGTTTCCCAGTGCCTCCACTTTATTGGTTTCAAAGCGAAAAGAACAATGGCGTGTACTTGAATGGTACTATTAATTGGTTGGCGCTTAGCAATTACTTCGAACTGGATTATTATTGGAGTTTGTTTGATGGTGTTACTGTCGAACAATACGTGATTGTTTCGCTAGATCTCTCAACTGAGTCATACACTCAGATTATGCTGCCACATGGTTTTGATAAGGTGCCGCATGTTCAACCAACTGTTACGGTTTTGATGAATTGCCTTTGTTTCAGCTATGATATCGAGAGAGACCATTTTATTATATGGCAGATGAAAGATTTTGGAGTTCAAGAGTCTTGGATTCGGTTATTTAAAATCAGTTATCAAAATTTATATTCAAGTGACCGCTATTGTATATTTGTAATTCAAAGGTTGGAATTGTTGCCGTTATACCTTTATGAGAATGGTTATATCTTGATATTGGCCGCAAATCATAAGGAACCAGCATTTATCTGTAATTGCAGAGACGAAATAGTAGAGCGAATCAAATTTACTGATAAAAATTGGTTGTTATGGGCTAACTACATCGAAAGTTTGGTTCCTTCCAGCTAGTTGAAAGTGAGTTTTTTTTGTTACTTTATGTATTGTTGAGTGATTATTTATCAGACTATTGTTGGAACTTTTACTCAACTGAATTACATAGATTTGTCTTGATCACTTTTATAATATACGCTTAATATGAGTTGGAATATGCTGTTTTCTATTAGTAACTTGAAGTTAGATTCGATTTCTGGTATATGCCAGTTTCTGTGAACAGCTTAATTTGCTACACCATAGAGACTAGTGATTAGTATTTCAGCTTGAGCCAACAATTTTAAGATGACTATCACCATTTTTTTACTCGCTCAATGATAATATTGATCAAATTAAAATGATGGCATAATGAATTTTTATTCTTATATGAATCTTAAACTTTTGCAGATATTATGTGGACATTTTAGGAAGAGAAGTACTGTAGGGGCTGCAGCAATGATGATGATGAAGCAACACACCAGATCATTTTCTTCCGATCAATTAGAATGTGACATTGTTAGGAAGATATTTGAATTATTTTATAGTTAACCACATTGTCGCTCGTTATTGGTTATCAAATGTTAAAGTTGAGTATTTGTTATTTGTTAAAATTAACAACCAAATAAATGATATTAAACATGATATATTTGTTGTTTGTTGAATTAACATCAAATTTGAATCAAATTTTGTCTATGGAGCCGAAAAAGGTTGTGAAATATTATTATGATGACCAAATTCTAAAAATTAATTAGCTATAGAGCAGTCACATGTAAATTATAGGACATTAAAATAGAGATAGTAAATACTTTCTCCGGACTTTACGGTGAATGATGGTGTCCGTTGGATGCCGGAAGATAATCAAATATTTTCTGTAAGTTCTTTCTATAAAAAAACCACTGTTTTTAATACTCCTTTTGGCCTGACTAACCGGAATGATATAGTATTTGAGATGATATGGAAGGTGGTTGTCCCTTTGAAAATCAACGCCTTCGGTTGAAGATGCTTAATTAACAAACTTTCGACGAAGAATTGTCTTTTGGTTAGAGGAATTATTCCTCGGATAGTGGGATTAAGTGTGTGTTTTGTGACCGCCATTTGGAATCTCTGAGGCATTCTCTCTTTGAGTGTGTAGTGGCTAAAGTGGTTTAGAAAGAGGTTGCGGATTTGATCGGTTTTTCGAGTCTCAGAGGAAATGATTTTAAGGAGCCTTCTCTGAATTGGTTCCACTTCGGTAAATCTAAGAAGGTTACGTCTGGAAGGGAAGGAGTTTTTTGGCTTTCGGTGTGTTGGAATCTATGGATTCTTAGGAATAGCATCATTTTTCAGAATACTGTTTGGAATGTAAATGATACGGTTTGGAAGGTGAAACACACGATGTGGAGATGGACTTTTATCGGAGAAATTACTCACCCCAATTCCAACTTTTACGAATTCACCAAAGCTCCTTTGTACTGTAGGGGCTGCAGCAATTTTTTTTTGATACGCAGAAAAAACTCAATAACAGAGAGATAAAGTGGATCTCTCAACCAACAGTACACAGATAATCAATAAACCACAACCAAACAATGGGCTGCAAATCAAAAACGAAAACACATACACAGCCCCTCCCCCAACTAGTTAAATAAAATCAAGAGGATATTTCGTCCACTCGTAAAAATTACATCTTAATCCTCCAACTCTTCCGACAGCTAACCACTTCCATGCCGTCGTCATGATAGTAATAAAGATTCCTTCAACATTGCAAATCTCATCCTCAAACAAAATCTTATTGCTATTCAACCAAATTACCCAAGCAGCTATTATCCACAAAGAGGTTCCGTTATTCTTCCGATCAATTAGAATGTGACATTGTTAGGAAGATATTTGAATTATTTTATAGTTAACCACATTGTCGCTCGTTATTGGTTATCAAATGTTAAAGTTGAGTATTTGTTATTTGTTAAAATTAACAACCAAATAAATGATATTTTTTTTTATAAGCAATTTCATTAATTGGAGATTAAGGAAATCTCAAACCAAGGAACTATAAACAACTAAGAATTACAAGAAATCGAGCGGATACTTATACCACTCGTACAAACTACATTTCGTACTATTCTTTTGACCAAGAATCAACCAATTCCACGAGGTACTTTTAATATCGACAACAATATCATCAACGTTACAAAATGCGCCATCAAACAAAATTCTATTTCTAGCCCTCCAAATATTCCAACAAGTGATTAGCCATAAAGCATAAGACTTTTCGACGATTCTACGATTTTGAAAATTCGCAGACCAAGCCAAAGCATGAAGGGTGCAGTTTGGTTCAGATATTTTACCAATATCCACCCACTCACATATGTTGCTCCAAACAATTAACGATTTACAGCAAGAGAAAAACAAATGATTGGAATACTCAACCTCATGGAAGCAAAACATACACACCTTATCATGGTCATTTTCAATAATTCTTCTTGCCACCAAATTCGATCTAGTGGGCAGTCTATCTAACACCATCCTCCAAGCAAAAACTTGCACTTTAACCGAAATTGCCGACTTCCAAACAATGTCAAGCAGACCTGCAATATTTGTAACACCCACGTTCTATACCCCCAAATAATCACATAAATCATTTAGGCACATATTAAAAAATTCGCCAGAGTACGATTAAAACATAGTATAAAAGAGGCATGTCACATCATACACGCATTTAATACATACAACACCTGCTCAAAATATTGATATGCAACAGTGGGGTAACTTGTCACAGAGGAACTTTGTCCTTACACCCACATCTCAATATTTAGAATAAAAGCGGAAAATCCAAACATTGAAATACATCCAAGTATGTATACGTAAATATATACATCACCATGTATCATCCATCATTATAAGTCATGTTTACATAAACATTCATCAACAAGATACATGTACAAATGTATCACAAAAGAATAATATATATCCTAGCTACCCGGTGCTACATATCAGAGCCAACCGACCAAAAGAATGAAGACATGCTTCACAAAAAGACCTCCAGCATACCTACTCTGCAATGCCTCATAGAGCATCATAAAACAGCAGAAGGGTGAGAAATATTATCATAATAACAATGCATATAATTATATATATATATATATATATAAACATAAAAATACACATATTACACATTCTCACCACAATTCATCACATTTTCATCCATATACATCACAATGTATATATATATATATATATATATATATATATATATATATATATATATATATATATATATATATATATATATATATCCACCAAGCATATTCATCATGCACACTTTCACAATTCTCAATCATTCCGTATAAACATACACAATTATGTTCATTCAACAACACATCATTATAAAGATGATAAATGCAAATCATAGAGACCGACTCACGACTCTATGCAAATGCAATGCGGTACCGACTCAATCATCACTAGTTCACTCAGGAACTCTGCTGGAACCATCGCTCGTTACCGAAGTAACTCCCCGTCGGGCCTACGATGTTCACCCATTGCTCACACCCCACATGGGCACACAATGTTTATGGATCGCTCACACCCCACATGGGCACACGACCCGATCGCTCACACCCCACACGGACACACGATCCGATTGCTCACACCCCACATGGGCACACAATCATTCGTAATCATCGTTCACACCTCACATAGGCACACGACGTTACAACGGATTCTCATTAGAATCGCTCAACACAAGAATGCACATCATGATGCTTCACATGCAAAATGACTCGAAAGACATTCTTGAAATGCATACATATTCACAATATATTCATGCATTCATCACATATAATCCATCTACATTCACATCAATTGTATAACAACATACACATTTATCCAAACAAATCAATTTACGGTTTACCGGAAAAGTCGGCTAAAAATAATATTTTCCATCATCATCAAAAAGTACTCATCCACAGCTTCGATTCGATATAAAGAACACTTAAATCCGATAAACAACGGAGAAGATATGTATATTTCAAAATAACGCAAAAACATAAACCGGAGGCCCGACACTACGAAACGGTTCGAAAATACTGTT
The DNA here is from genome assembly GCA_022829125.1 of Lathyrus tuberosus. Taxonomy (NCBI): domain Eukaryota; kingdom Viridiplantae; phylum Streptophyta; class Magnoliopsida; order Fabales; family Fabaceae; genus Lathyrus; species Lathyrus tuberosus. The sequence goes on from JALAZF010000525.1 coordinate 3,585,391, forward strand.
CCAATTGGACCAGGTTTAGACCTCAAAACCATTTTTCCTAGAAAGAACATCTCGTTAGCTTCCCAACGCTTCGAACAGGGGTCAAAACCGACTTACGGATCAAAAGATATGAATTTCCGAAGTTTCCCCGAAAACCAGAATTTCAGCATAAAGCTGCTGCGGGTTCTGCTGGTACAACATTGGTTTTTCGGCGTTTTCGCCCGAAAACCCGACCGATTCAATTACTTTCTTCCGAATAAATACATGGTAATCCTCCATAAATACATACCAACATGTTAGGATAAAAAAAACACCGATTCCACAACATTCGATTTTCACCAAAATCTCACATTCTCAAAACCCAAAAATGTCAAAACTCACAATATCAACCGATTTCAACTAAACGAGTTTCTATAATCTCGGCCTAACCTCATACGACTAATCTACGCAATTTATTTCGAAATTCATCCGTGAAAACATCGATTTCTATCGATTTCCTACAATTCGACCTAAACGGAAAAAACAACGGAAACATAACGAAAACTAACCAAAACATAACCAAACTTCATGAAACTTTAAACAACAGCTCACATACATATAACCAACCAACACATGTATTTATACGACTTTTCGACCATAAAAACATCGGTTTCTATCGATTTCGTCAAATACGGCATAAACGGAAACATATGGAAAACCAACCAAAACATCCACACAAAACACATACATAATCATACACAAAGTTAGGATAACAATATTTCACACCCTTACCCGGATTCCAAATGATCTAGCTCTTGTTCTTGATGATTTCCACTCTTTTTCCTCTTTTCTTCTCTTTTTCCCTCTTCCTCTTTCTTTCTCTTCTTTTTCTTTCTATCTTTCTCTATTTCTCTCTATTTCTCTTTTCTATCTATTTTCTTTCTTTTCTATTTCTTTTCTCTCATTTTCCACTAAATCAATTAATTCATTTTTCTCACATAATTCTAATTCCACAAAATTTCTAACTTATGATTAATTGAGAAAAGTCTAAAATACCCTTCATTCTAATTTCCCCGAAAACTCTCGAAAACGGTAAAATAACATTTAACACACCAATTTAACAAATAAAATAATTTATCACCCAATTAAAATAAAAGACTCAAGAATAATGGAATAATCAAAATCGGGGCGTTACAACTCTCCCCCACTTTAGAAATTTTCGTCCTCGAAAATAATACCTGATTCAAACAACTCCGGATACGACTCTCGCATCCCACTCTCTAGTTCCCAAGTCATATTGCCTTCCGCAACGCCTCCCCACGCTACTTTCACAAGCGCAATATCCTTGCCTCTTAGTTTCTTAACTTCGCGGTCCAAAATCCTAACCGGTAAAGCTTCCACCGTAAGGTTATCTCTCACTTCAACCTCGTCCATAGGAATAACATGTGACGGATCCGGAACATATTTCCGAAGTTGCGAAACATGGAATACGTCATGCAAATTCGAAAGGTTCGGAGGCAACGCCACACGGTAAGCCACAACACCAACTCGTGAAGTAATCTGATACGGACCAATAAAACGAGAAGTCAACTTCTTCGACTTCAAAGCACGACCCACACCCGTAACTGGTGTAACTCTCAAAAACACATGGTCGCCTTCTTGAAACTCAAGATCTTTCCTTCTCTTGTCATGATAGCTCTTTTGTCTACTTTGAGAAGCTTTCATCTTCTCCCAAATAAACTTCACTTTCTCCGTCGTTTGTTGTACCATTTCCGGTCCAACTATCGTCCTCTCGCCGGTTTCATGCCAACACAAAGGTGTTCGACATCTCCGACCATACAAAGCCTCAAATGGTGCCATACTTATACTCGAATGAAAACTGTTATTGTAAGTGAATTCAATCAACGCCAAATAACCATCCCAAGCACCACCTTGCTCGAGTACACAAGCACGCAATAAATCCTCCAACGATTGAATCGTCCTCTCGGTTTGACCGTCCGTTTGCGGATGATAAGCCGAACTCAATCTTAACTTAGAACCCAAAGCCTTTTGTAAACTCTCCCAAAACCTCGATGTAAACCTAGGATCTCTATCCGATACAATACTCTTAGGAACTCCATGTAACTTCACCACCACAAGAACATAAATCTCGGCTAACTTCTCCAAAGGATAACTAATATAAATTGGAATAAAGTGAGCAGATTTAGTAAGCCTATCAACAATTACCCAAATAGCATTATGACCTCTTTGCGTATTCGGCAATCCCGTAACAAAATCCATCGATATACTATCCCATTTCCATTCCGGAATATCCAACGGTTGCATAAATCCACTCGGTTTTTGATGTTCCACCTTAGACTTTTGACAAGTTAAGCATGCATACACAAATCGAGCCACATCCCTCTTTAAACCGGACCACCAAAAGATCTTCTTCAAATCTTGATACATCTTATTCGCACCCGGATGAATACTTAAATTACTTCGGTGTCCTTCCTCTAAAATCATCTTTTTCAACTCCGCGTCGTCGGGAATACAAATACGACCACGGAATCTTAAAACTCCAAAGTTATCAACCTTGAAATCCTCATTCTCATTTATCATTAAATCAATGAACTTCAAATCCAACTTTTGCTTTTCACTAACCGTTGCAAGAAAATCATTCGTAACATGTAACATACCAAGTCTCACACTTCGCGGCGTCATTTCACAAACCAAACTCAAATCTCTGAAATCCTCCAAAAGTTCCCATTCTTTCATCATCAATGCGGACATATGTAACAACCTCCGACTTAAGGCATCGGCCACCACGTTTGCCTTACCCGGATGGTAATTCAAACCAAAATCATAATCCTTCAAAAGTTCTAGCCACCTCCTTTGTCTCATGTTCAATTCTTTCTGATCAAATAAATATCTTAAGCTTTTGTGATCACTAAAAACTTCAAATCTTGCACCATAAAGGTAATGCCTCCAAATTTTCAAAACAAACACCACGGCCGCTAACTCCAAGTCATGTGTAGGATAATTCTTTTCATGCACTCTCAATTGTCTAGAAGCATATGCCACAACTTTTCCATCTTGCATCAAAACACCACCTAAACCTGTCAATGAAGCATCACAATACACAACAAATGGTTCATTAGGATTAGGCAAAATCAAGATCGGAGTCGTTGTCAACCTTCTCTTTAGCTCATTGAAACTCTCTTCACAATGAATATCCCAAATGAAAGCCTTTCCTTTACAAGTCAATTGCGTTAAAGGAAGTGCCAACTTCGAAAATCCCTCAATAAACCTCCGATAATAACCCGCCAAGCCTAAAAAGCTTCGAATCTCCGTAACCGACCTAGGAGCCTCCCATTGCATCACCGCATCTATCTTGGATGAATCAACACTAATACCACTACCGGAAATAACATGTCCAAGGAAACTTACTTCCGACAACCAAAATTCACATTTTGACAACTTAGCATACAATTGTTTCTCTTTCAAAATTTGCAACATAATTCTCAAATTCTCTTCATGCTCCTCTTGAGACTTAGAGTAAATCAAAATATCATCGATGAACACAACCACAAAACGATCCAACTGTTCATGAAAAATACGATTCATGTATTCCATAAACACACCCGGCGCGTTAGAAACCCCGAATGGCATCATGGAGTATTCGTAATGACCATACCGTGTCCTAAATGCCGTCTTTTGAATATCCTCTCCTTTCACACGAATCTGGTGGTATCCTGATCTCAAATCAATCTTGCTAAAAACATTCGCACCAACCAATTGGTCCATCAAATCATCGATCCTTGGAAGCGGATACTTGTTCTTAATTGTCACTTTGTTCAACTGTCGATAATCAATGCATAACCGCATACTCCCGTCCTTCTTCTTTACCAACAATACCGGAGCACCCCAAGGAGAAACACTTGGCCTTACAAATTTCTTGTCCAACAATTCATTCAATTGCTTTTTCAATTCTACCAATTCCGATGCCGACATACGATACGGTGCCATCGAAATCGGTCTAGTACCTGGAACTAGATCAATAGAAAATTCAACTTCTCTTTCCGGCGGTACATCCGTAATATCTTCCGGAAACACTTCTGGAAATTCACACACCACTGGGAACACATCAAGCTCAACTTGACTCTCCACCGACAATGATGCAAACAAACCAAACAATTGAGCTTCGTCCGCTAAAAGTTTCTTCAACTCTTTAGTAGATAGGAAACTCTCAAATTCATCATCTTCCAAAGAAGGAAACCTTACTAACTTGTGATAGCAATCTATATGAACTCGATTAAACTGCAACCAGTTCATACCCAAGATCACGTCCAATCCCACCAACGACAAACATACTAAATCCATAACAAAGTCTTTACCATACATGGTTAAAGGACAACTCATACACACCAAAGATGTATTTACCGACCCTGAAGCAGGAGTCTCAATAACCATTTCAGCACCCATCAAAGTTAACGCAAGATTCAAACACTTCGCACACTCAGACGAAATAAACGAATGAGTCGCTCCCGTATCAATAACAGCAACTAAAGGTGTACTATTAATAAAGCATGTACCTTTAATCAAACGGTCTGCATTCGTAGTTTGATTCCCCGCAAATGCAAACACCTTTCCGCCCGCTTGAGCTTGTTTCGGCTTAGTACACTTAGTACTAATGTGACCCACTTCTCCACAATTATAGCACTTCACCATATTCCTTCTACAATCTGAAGCAGCATGCCCAAGACCACCACAATTAGAACATTTCGCTACAGGCTTCCCACACTCAAATGATTTATGACCTATTTCACCACATTTGTAACACCTAACAACACCGGAACCTCCTCCTCCAGATCTCCTATCAAAGCTTCCCCTATGCTTGCCCTTATCAACGGGTGTCACATAAGGTCCACTTCTAGCTTGTTGCTTCCCCTTCCTCTCATTCAAACTTTTGTAATGTGTAGAACGAGCCTTACTATCTTCTTCGAAGATTCTACAACATTCCGTCATATCCGCAAACCTCCTTATCCTTTGATATCCCACAGCTTGCTTAATCTCAGGACGTAAACCATTCTCATATTTAATACACTTTGAGAACTCAGCAGTAATCACAACATAATGAGGATGGAATTGAACTAACTCCACAAATTTAGCAGTATAGTCCACCACAGACATACTACCTTGTTTCAGTTCAAGAAACTCTATCTCCTTCTTTCCCTTCACACTCTCAGGGTAATACTTCTTCAAGAATTCAGTAAGAAATAAATTCCAAGTTACCTCTTCATCATCCACCTCAAGAACTTCACGTATACCGACCCACCAATCGTCGGCTTCTTCCTTCAACATGTGAGATCCAAGCCTCACCTTATTCTCCTCCGCACAGTCCATAACTCTGAAGATTCTTTCAATCTCTTTCAACCAATTTTGAGCTCCATCGGGATCAAATTTTCCTTTGAAAACCGGTGGTTGATTCTTCCTGAACTCGTCATTAGCATTCACGTTCGGCGCACCTTGCACCGCCCTAGCCATTGATTCCAAAGCCGCAGCCATCGCATTGTCGTTTCTACCCGACATATTCTGATTATTCCCAAAAATAACAACAAGGTTAAACAACAGTTCAACCAACACAACAACAAGACAGACACAACTGACTCAACTCTGGCTCTGATACCACTTAATGTAACACCCCCTTTCTATACCCCCAAATACTCACATAAATCATTTAGGCACATATTAAAAAATTCGTCAGAGTACGATTAAAACATAGTATAAAAGAGGCATGTCACATCATACACGCATTTAATACATACAACACCTGCTCAAAATATTGATATGCAACAGTGGGGTAACTTGCCACAGAGGAACTTTGTCCTTACACCCACATCTCAATATTTAGAATAAAAGCGGAAAATCCAAACATTGAAATACATCCAAGTATATATACGTAGATATATACATCACCAAGTATCATCCATCATTATAAGTCATGTTTACATAAACATTCATCAACAAGATACATGTACAAATGTATCACAAAAGAATAATATACATCCTAGCTACCCGGTGCTACATATCAGAGCCAACCGACCAAAAGAATGAAGACACGCTTCACAAAAAGACCTCCAGCATACCTACTCTGCAATGCCTCATAGAGCATCATAAAACAGCAGAAGGGTGAGAAATATTATCATAATAACAATGCATATAATTATATATATATAAACATAAAAATACATATATTACACATTCTCACCACAATTCATCACATTTTCATCCATATACATAACAATGTATATATATATATATATATATATATATATATATATATATATATAGATATATATATATATATATATATATATATATATATATATATATATATATATATATCCACCAAGCATATTCATCATGCACACTTTCACAATTCTCAATCATTCCGTATAAACATACACAATTATGTTCATTCAACAACACATCATTATAAAGATGATAAATGCAAATCATAGAGACCGACTCACGACTCTATGCAAATGCAATGCGGTACCGACTCAATCATCACTAGTTCACTCAGGAACTCTGCTGGAACCATCGCTCGTTACCGAAGTAACTCCCCGTCGGGCCTACGATGTTCACCCATTGCTCACACCCCACATGGGCACACAATGTTTATGGATCGCTCACACCCCACATGGGCACACGACCCGATCGCTCACACCCCACACGGGCACACGATCCGATTGCTCACACCCCACATGGGCACACAATCATTTGTAATCATCGCTCACACCTCACATAGGCACACGACGTTACAACGGATTCTCATTAGAATCGCTCAACACAAGAATGCACATCATGATGCTTCACATGCAAAATGACTCGAATGACATTCTTTAAATGCATACATATTCACAATATATTCATGCATTCATCACATATAATCCATCTACATTCACATCAATTGTATAACAACATACACATTTATCCAAACAAATCAATTTACGGTTTACCGGAAAAGTCGGCTAAAAATAATATTTTCCATCATCATCAAAAAGTACTCATCCACAGCTTCGATTCGATATAAAGAACACTTAAATCCGATAAACAACGGAGAAGATATGTATATTTCAAAATAACGCAAAAACATAAACCGGAGGCCCGACACTACGAAACGGTTCAAAAATACTGTTCCAATTGGACCAGGTTTAGACCTCAAAACCATTTTGCCTAGAAATAACATCTCGTTAGCTTCCCAACGCTTCGAACGGGGTTCAAAACCGACTTACGGATCAAAAGATATGAATTTCCGAAGTTTCCCCGAAACCCAGAATTTCAGCATAAAGCTGCTGCGGGTTCTGCTGGTACAACATTGGTTTTTCGGCGTTTTCGCCCGAAAACCCGACCGATTCAATTACTTTCTTCCGAATAAATACATGGTAATCCTCCATAAATACATACCAACATGTTAGGATAAAAAAAACACCGATTCCACAACATTCGATTTTCACCAAAATCTCACATTCTCAAAACCCAAAAATGTCAAAACTCACAATATCAACCGATTTCAACTAAACGAGTTTCTATAATCTCGGCCTAACCTCATACGACTAATCTACGCAATTTATTTCGAAATTCATCCGTGAAAACATCGATTTCTATCGATTTCCTACAATTCGACCTAAACGGAAAAAACAACGGAAACATAACGAAAACTAACCAAAACATAACCAAACTTCATGAAACTTTAAACAACAGCTCACATACATATAACCAACCAACACATGTATTTATACGACTTTTCGACCATAAAAACATCGGTTTCTATCGATTTCGTCAAATACGGCATAAACGGAAACATATGGAAAACCAACCAAAACATCCACACAAAACACATACATAATCATACACAAAGTTAGGATAACAATATTTCACACCCTTACCCGGATTCCAAATGATCTAGCTCTTGTTCTTGATGATTTCCACTCTTTTTCCTCTTTTCTTCTCTTTTTCCCTCTTCCTCTTTCTTTCTCTTCTTTTTCTTTCTATCTTTCTCTATTTCTCTCTATTTCTCTTTTCTATCTATTTTCTTTCTTTTCTATTTCTTTTCTCTCATTTTCCACTAAATCAATTAATTCATTTTTCTCACATAATTCTAATTCCACAAAATTTCTAACTTATGATTAATTGAGAAAAGTCTAAAATACCCTTCATTCTAATTTCCCCGAAAACTCTCGAAAACGGTAAAATAACATTTAACACACCAATTTAACAAATAAAATAATTTATCACCCAATTAAAATAAAAGACTCAAGAATAATGGAATAATCAAAATCGGGGCGTTACAACTCTCCCCCACTTTAGAAATTTTCGTCCTCGAAAATAATACCTGATTCAAACAACTCCGGATACGACTCTCGCATCCCACTCTCTAGTTCCCAAGTCATATTGCCTTCCGCAACGCCTCCCCACGCTACTTTCACAAGCGCAATATCCTTGCCTCTTAGTTTCTTAACTTCGCGGTCCAAAATCCTAACCGGTAAAGCTTCCACCGTAAGGTTATCTCTCACTTCAACCTCGTCCATAGGAATAACATGTGACGGATCCGGAACATATTTCCGAAGTTGCGAAACATGGAATACGTCATGCAAATTCGAAAGGTTCGGAGGCAACGCCACACGGTAAGCCACAACACCAACTCGTGAAGTAATCTGATACGGACCAATAAAACGAGAAGTCAACTTCTTCGACTTCAAAGCACGACCCACACCCGTAACTGGTGTAACTCTCAAAAACACATGGTCGCCTTCTTGAAACTCAAGATCTTTCCTTCTCTTGTCATGATAGCTCTTTTGTCTACTTTGAGAAGCTTTCATCTTCTCCTAAATAAACTTCACTTTCTCCGTCGTTTGTTGTACCATTTCCGGTCCAACTATCGTCCTCTCGCCGGTTTCATGCCAACACAAAGGTGTTCGACATCTCCGACCATACAAAGCCTCAAATGGTGCCATACTTATACTCGAATGAAAACTGTTATTGTAAGTGAATTCAATCAACGCCAAATAACCATCCCAAGCACCACCTTGCTCGAGTACACAAGCACGCAATAAATCCTCCAACGATTGAATCGTCCTCTCGGTTTGACCGTCCGTTTGCGGATGATAAGCCGAACTCAATCTTAACTTAGAACCCAAAGCCTTTTGTAAACTCTCCCAAAACCTCGATGTAAACCTAGGATCTCTATCCGATACAATACTCTTAGGAACTCCATGTAACTTCACCACCACAAGAACATAAATCTCGGCTAACTTCTCCAAAGGATAACTAATATAAATTGGAATAAAGTGAGCAGATTTAGTAAGCCTATCAACAATTACCCAAATAGCATTATGACCTCTTTGCGTATTCGGCAATCCCGTAACAAAATCCATCGATATACTATCCCATTTCCATTCCGGAATATCCAACGGTTGCATAAATCCACTCGGTTTTTGATGTTCCACCTTAGACTTTTGACAAGTTAAGCATGCATACACAAATCGAGCCACATCCCTCTTTAAACCGGACCACCAAAAGATCTTCTTCAAATCTTGATACATCTTATTCGCACCCGGATGAATACTTAAATTACTTCGGTGTCCTTCCTCTAAAATCATCTTTTTCAACTCCGCGTCGTCGGGAATACAAATACGACCACGGAATCTTAAAACTCCAAAGTTATCAACCTTGAAATCCTCATTCTCATTTATCATTAAATCAATGAACTTCAAATCCAACTTTTGCTTTTCACTAACCGTTGCAAGAAAATCATTCGTAACATGTAACATACCAAGTCTCACACTTCGCGGCGTCATTTCACAAACCAAACTCAAATCTCTGAAATCCTCCAAAAGTTCCCATTCTTTCATCATCAATGCGGACATATGTAACAACCTCCGACTTAAGGCATCGGCCACCACGTTTGCCTTACCCGGATGGTAATTCAAACCAAAATCATAATCCTTCAAAAGTTCTAGCCACCTCCTTTGTCTCATGTTCAATTCTTTCTGATCAAATAAATATCTTAAGCTTTTGTGATCACTAAAAACTTCAAATCTTGCACCATAAAGGTAATGCCTCCAAATTTTCAAAACAAACACCACGGCCGCTAACTCCAAGTCATGTGTAGGATAATTCTTTTCATGCACTCTCAATTGTCTAGAAGCATATGCCACAACTTTTCCATCTTGCATCAAAACACCACCTAAACCTGTCAATGAAGCATCACAATACACAACAAATGGTTCATTAGGATTAGGCAAAATCAAGATCGGAGTCGTTGTCAACCTTCTCTTTAGCTCATTGAAACTCTCTTCACAATGAATATCCCAAATGAAAGCCTTTCCTTTACAAGTCAATTGCGTTAAAGGAAGTGCCAACTTCGAAAATCCCTCAATAAACCTCCGATAATAACCCGCCAAGCCTAAAAAGCTTCGAATCTCCGTAACCGACCTAGGAGCCTCCCATTGCATCACCGCATCTATCTTGGATGAATCAACACTAATACCACTACCGGAAATAACATGTCCAAGGAAACTTACTTCCGACAACCAAAATTCACATTTTGACAACTTAGCATACAATTGTTTCTCTTTCAAAATTTGCAACATAATTCTCAAATTCTCTTCATGCTCCTCTTGAGACTTAGAGTAAATCAAAATATCATCGATGAACACAACCACAAAACGATCCAACTGTTCATGAAAAATACGATTCATGTATTCCATAAACACACCCGGCGCGTTAGAAACCCCGAATGGCATCATGGAGTATTCGTAATGACCATACCGTGTCCTAAATGCCGTCTTTTGAATATCCTCTCCTTTCACACGAATCTGGTGGTATCCTGATCTCAAATCAATCTTGCTAAAAACATTCGCACCAACCAATTGGTCCATCAAATCATCGATCCTTGGAAGCGGATACTTGTTCTTAATTGTCACTTTGTTCAACTGTCGATAATCAATGCATAACCGCATACTCCCGTCCTTCTTCTTTACCAACAATACCGGAGCACCCCAAGGAGAAACACTTGGCCTTACAAATTTCTTGTCCAACAAGTCATTCAATTGCTTTTTCAATTCTACCAATTCCGATGCCGACATACGATACGGTGCCATCGAAATCGGTCTAGTACCTGGAACTAGATCAATAGAAAATTCAACTTCTCTTTCCGGCGGTACATCCGTAATATCTTCCGGAAACACTTCTGGAAATTCACACACCACTGGGAACACATCAAGCTCAACTTGACTCTCCACCGACAATGATGCAAACAAACCAAACAATTGAGCTTCGTCCGCTAAAAGTTTCTTCAACTCTTTAGTAGATAGGAAACTCTCAAATTCATCATCTTCCAAAGAAGGAAACCTTACTAACTTGTGATAGCAATCTATATGAACTCGATTAAACTGCAACCAGTTCATACCCAAGATCACGTCCAATCCCACCAACGACAAACATACTAAATCCATAACAAAGTCTTTACCATACATGGTTAAAGGACAACTCATACACACCAAAGATGTATTTACCGACCCTGAAGCAGGAGTCTCAATAACCATTTCAGCACCCATCAAAGTTAACGCAAGATTCAAACACTTCGCACACTCAGACGAAATAAACGAATGAGTCGCTCCCGTATCAATAACAGCAACTAAAGGTGTACTATTAATAAAGCATGTACCTTTAATCAAACGGTCTGCATTCGTAGTTTGATTCCCCGCAAATGCAAACACCTTTCCGCCCGCTTGAGCTTGTTTCGGCTTAGTACACTTAGTACTAATGTGACCCACTTCTCCACAATTATAGCACTTCACCATATTCCTTCTACAATCTGAAGCAGCATGCCCAAGACCACCACAATTAGAACATTTCGCTACAGGCTTCCCACACTCAAATGATTTATGACCTATTTCACCACATTTGTAACACCTAACAACACCGGAACCTCCTCCTCCAGATCTCCTATCAAAGCTTCCCCTATGCTTGCCCTTATCAACGGGTGTCACATAAGGTCCACTTCTAGCTTGTTGCTTCCCCTTCCTCTCATTCAAACTTTTGTAATGTGTAGAACGAGCCTTACTATCTTCTTCGAAGATTCTACAACATTCCGTCATATCCGCAAACCTCCTTATCCTTTGATATCCCACAGCTTGCTTAATCTCAGGACGTAAACCATTCTCATATTTAATACACTTTGAGAACTCAGCAGTAATCACAACATAATGAGGATGGAATTGAACTAACTCCACAAATTTAGCAGTATAGTCCACCACAGACATACTACCTTGTTTCAGTTCAAGAAACTCTATCTCCTTCTTTCCCTTCACACTCTCAGGGTAATACTTCTTCAAGAATTCAGTAAGAAATAAATTCCAAGTTACCTCTTCATCATCCACCTCAAGAACTTCACGTATACCGACCCACCAATCGTCGGCTTCTTCCTTCAACATGTGAGATCCAAGCCTCACCTTATTCTCCTCCGCACAGTCCATAACTCTGAAGATTCTTTCAATCTCTTTCAACCAATTTTGAGCTCCATCGGGATCAAATTTTCCTTTGAAAACCGGTGGTTGATTCTTCCTGAACTCGTCATTAGCATTCACGTTCGGCGCACCTTGCACCGCCCTAGCCATTGATTCCAAAGCCGCAGCCATCGCATTGTCGTTTCTACCCGACATATTCTGATTATTCCCAAAAATAACAACAAGGTTAAACAACAGTTCAACCAACACAACAACAAGACAGACACAACTGACTCAACTCTGGCTCTGATACCACTTAATGTAACACCCCCTTTCTATACCCCCAAATACTCACATAAATCATTTAGGCACATATTAAAAAATTCGCCAGAGTACGATTAAAACATAGTATAAAAGAGGCATGTCACATCATACACGCATTTAATACATACAACACCTGCTCAAAATATTGATATGCAACAGTGGGGTAACTTGCCACAGAGGAACTTTGTCCTTACACCCACATCTCAATATTTAGAATAAAAGCGGAAAATCCAAACATTGAAATACATCCAAGTATATATACGTAGATATATACATCACCAAGTATCATCCATCATTATAAGTCATGTTTACATAAACATTCATCAACAAGATACATGTACAAATGTATCACAAAAGAATAATATACATCCTAGCTACCCGGTGCTACATATCAGAGCCAACCGACCAAAAGAATGAAGACACGCTTCACAAAAAGACCTCCAGCATACCTACTCTGCAATGCCTCATAGAGCATCATAAAACAGCAGAAGGGTGAGAAATATTATCATAATAACAATGCATATAATTATATATATATAAACATAAAAATACACATATTACACATTCTCACCACAATTCATCACATTTTCATCCATATACATAACAATGTATATATATATATATATATATATATATATATATATATATATATATATATATATATATATATATATATATATATATATATATATATATATCCACCAAGCATATTCATCATGCACACTTTCACAATTCTCAATCATTCCGTATAAACATACACAATTATGTTCATTCAACAACACATCATTATAAAGATGATAAATGCAAATCATAGAGACCGACTCACGACTCTATGCAAATGCAATGCGGTACCGACTCAATCATCACTAGTTCACTCAGGAACTCTGCTGGAACCATCGCTCGTTACCGAAGTAACTCCCCGTCGGGCCTACGATGTTCACCCATTGCTCACACCCCACATGGGCACACAATGTTTATGGATCGCTCACACCCCACATGGGCACACGACCCGATCGCTCACACCCCACACGGGCACACGATCCGATTGCTCACACCCCACATGGGCACACAATCATTTGTAATCATCGCTCACACCTCACATAGGCACACGACGTTACAACGGATTCTCATTAGAATCGCTCAACACAAGAATGCACATCATGATGCTTCACATGCAAAATGACTCGAAAGACATTCTTTAAATGCATACATATTCACAATATATTCATGCATTCATCACATATAATCCATCTACATTCACATCAATTGTATAACAACATACACATTTATCCAAACAAATCAATTTACGGTTTACCGGAAAAGTCGGCTAAAAATAATATTTTCCATCATCATCAAAAAGTACTCATCCACAGCTTCGATTCGATATAAAGAACACTTAAATCCGATAAACAACGGAGAAGATATGTATATTTCAAAATAACGCAAAAACATAAACCGGAGGCCCGACACTACGAAACGGTTCAAAAATACTGTTCCAATTGGACCAGGTTTAGACCTCAAAACCATTTTGCCTAGAAATAACATCTCGTTAGCTTCCCAACGCTTCGAACGGGGTTCAAAACCGACTTACGGATCAAAAGATATGAATTTCCGAAGTTTCCCCGAAAACCAGAATTTCAGCATAAAGCTGCTGCGGACTCTGCTGGTACAGCACTGGTTTTTCGGCGTTTTCGCCTGAAAACCCGACCGATTCAATTACTTTCTTCCGAATAAATACATGGTAATCCTCCATAAATACATACCAACATGTTAGGATAAAAAAAACACCGATTCCACAACATTCGATTTTCACCAAAATCTCACATTCTCAAAACCCAAAAATGTCAAAACTCACAATATCAACCGATTTCAACTAAACGAGTTTCTATAATCTCGGCCTAACCTCATACGACTAATCTACGCAATTTATTTCAAAATTCATCCGTGAAAACATCGATTTCTATCGATTTCCTACAATTCGACCTAAACGGAAAAAACAACGGAAACATAACGAAAACATAACCAAACTTCATGAAACTTTAAACAACAACTCACATATATATAACCAACCAACACATGTATTTATACGACTTTTCGACCGTAAAAACATCGGTTTCTATCGATTTCGTCAAATACGGCATAAACGGAAACATATGGAAAACCAACCAAAACATCCACACAAAACACATACATAATCATACACAAAGTTAGGATAACAATATTTCACACCCTTACCCGGATTCCAAATGATCTAGCTCTTGTTCTTGATGATTTTCATTCTTTTTCCTCTTTTCTTCTCTTTTTCCCTCTTCCTCTTTCTTTCTCTTCTTTTTCTTTCTATCTTTCTCTATTTCTCTCTATTTCTCTTTTCTATCTATTTTCTTTCTTTTCTCTCATTTTCCACTAAATCAATTAATTCATTTTTCTCACATAATTCTAATTCCACAAAATTTCTAACTTATGATTAATTGAGAAAAGTCTAAAATACCCTCCATTCTAATTTTCCCGAAAACTCTCGAAAACGGTAAAATAACATTTAACACACCAATTTAACAAATAAAATAATTTATCACCCAATTAAAATAAAAGACTCAAGAATAATGGAATAATCAAAATCGGGGCGTTACAATATTCTCTTCGATATCATATGAATTTCCTGCATTGTTCAGAACAGAGTAGAATGAGGATACTGTAAAATCCCTCGAATCAGTGAGAGGCCATAACCATTCGTCTTTGGTATCCTGGAGAATTGAGGCCGATTCCAGCAATTGACAACAAGCTGTCCACTCGGGTTTCAGCGTTTCTGCAGGCGCATTCAAAGAATGTCTCACCTTCCAATGCCAACTTTCACCTTCCCAGCCACCCATCTCCCTGATTGAGCTCCTAAAACTACTCACCGAAAAGCCAACACCTGCTGTCGGCAGCCAGGAAACAAAATCCCGGCCAGCGACAGACTGCCTAGCGGGAAGGAGCTGAGCAGGCGCTACTAGGAGCTCCTGGACAATGGCAGGCCGCGACTCAACCGCTCCACTCTCCGACCCAACCACTCCTAAACAACCCCACCTCCAAAAACCTCCTTCCCATCCACCTATACAAGCGGTCGACACATCCTTGAGGAGAGAAACTTTAAATAAATTGGGAAATTTGTCCCTAAGACAAAAATCCCCAAGCTAAAAGGAGATTAAAAAAGAAGTAGAAAAACCATTGCCAACATCGAAAAAACAATTAGAAATAAATAAGTCTTCCAGATAGTAATTAGCTAACCTCAAAATGTCCCTCCACCAAGAAGACGAACTCTTAACCTTAGGAAGAACGCCAAAAGCCCTCACCATTTGAAGAGAGATATCACCGTACCGGGCCTTCAAAACATCTAACCACAAGGAATTAGATTCCGATAAAATCCTCCATCTCCACTTATGAAGGAGAGCTATGATGAAATCATCAAACCTCCGAAGACCAAGCCCGCCTCTCCCAACCAGGGAGACACACATCGCTCCAACTCACCCAATGAATACATTTCTTCATTGTCGTGCCACCCCAAAGAAAATTACTTTGATCTTTTTAACAACCTTCTTCGGAGCTTTGTAGAAAGAAAGCATGAAAATAGCAAGAGAAGACAACACCGTCTTCAAAAGAATTATTCTATCCCCAAAACTAAGAAAACGGTTACTCCATGTAGATAATCTCCTTTCCATCTTAGAAACCACCCCCGACCACATAGATTCCAAATTAGTATAAACACCAATTGGAATACCAAGAAAAGAAAACTTGTTGTCTTCCTTCTTGCAAGAAAGGAAGTAGGAAGCCATATCCAAGAAGTTAGGATTAATATTCACCCTTATCAATTTACTCTTGTGAAAATTAATACCCAATCCAGACACCAATTCAAAGCCCCTAAGAACAGTTTTCATCGCCCAAAGATGCTTCCAACTACCATCGCCGACCAACACTGTATCATCCGCAAATTGAAGGATGTCCACTAAGCAAATCCCACCAAAATTGTACCCCTTAAAATTGCCAAGTTCGACGGACCTACCCACCATTCTAGTCAAACCTTCCGCTACTATGACAAAGAGAAAAGGCGACAAAGGATCACCTTGTCTCAAACCTCTCTCAACAACAAACTCCTCACCTTGATTCAGTAGTTAACTTAAAATAATTTACATTTTAAATTTATTTTTTTATTTTTAATCTAAAAATTTTTTTAACAGAGGAAGAGGAATATATTGCAACTATGGACAAACTATACATTTAATTTTTGTAAAATGAAATTTTATTTTAATGGGAAAGTATGAAATATTAGGTGTTAGTTGAAAAATTAATGATTGATATTGTATCAATAATGATTTGTTATACTCTCTACATTACAAAACGACTTTCATATAAGGTTTTTGCACACAGATTAAGGAATGCAATGACATTGCCATAAAATATTGCACTTTCACTAAATTAGTCTTATTAATGTGTTGCAAATAGTGTATAGAATAATAATTAAATGACACAATTGGAAAAATAACAATTGTTATTACATTGAAAAATAAGAATGTCATTCATTTTAAAATAAAAAATTTCCTCTAAAACGATAGTCATTTTGAAACTGATGGAGTAATATGCAAATGATATTGTTTATTAGACTTGTAAGATATAATGAGACTACTTACAAACTATTTATTTTAGAAGACACTCCCTCTTACTTATTATAGGTATTCTCTTTGAAATTTTCACAATTTTTAAGATAATGATTAATTGTGTCACTTTCAATGATAACACGAATGCCATTTACTAAAATAACCATATTAATAATAGATAATTGAGTAGTTACATGATTTAAAATATAATAAATAATGGTAAGTTAATAAAGAAAAAAAATATTACATTGATATTTTAAAGGGACAAATAATTTGAGACAAATAAAAATAAAAAAGAGAACATTTATTATAAGACAGAGGGAGTACATGTTTCATCATGAAGTAAGCTGTCATTTTCTTATATACTTTTGACTGGAAAAAAGATATTACTCTACCCATTTCAAAATGATTTTTGTTTAATATTTTTGCACAATAATAACTAAAAGAAACAATTGGAAAAATAAAAATTATTTTTACATTGAAAAATAAGAATTACAGTCATTTTAAAACAAATTTTACATGCTAAAATAACCGTGATTTAGAAAGGAGGGAATAAAATAATTAAATGCATTAGAAGTTGGATCTAGTTAAATGGACTAATGTCTAACGGTGCAAATCAATTTAAATTTGAGAAATGCTCTTTCCACTCTTATGGGTGCTTCCAAATTACCGCAAAAAAATCCATAATATCCATAGCATTTAGAGATGTATCTTCGGACACACCTATTTTCGCTATTTCTTAAACCAAATTGAAGAGAACTATTTTACATTAAAATTTAATCCAAATATACATCTATGTACATGTAAAAAGTGCGTATGAAGATGCATCTCCATAAACGCCATTTATTCAAAAGTTATGCTTGTGGTCTAGAGATGCATCTCCGAACGTTATTCTTTCATATCTCGCGTCAAACCCTTCCCCTTCCTCCTTCTTCATTTTCTCAAAAGTTCTCTAAAAAACTCATTTGAGCTCTGCCTCTCCTAACCATTGAAACATCACTTCATTGCTTTGAAACATCACTGGAGTTATTTCTCCTCCTTTCCAGCATCTTATAACATCCAAGTCTCTCATTCTCATCAATCAATTTCATTTGAAAAGTTTTTCAAGGTTTATTTTCTTTTATGTATTGATTTGTAGTTAGTTTTTTAGGATACAATAGCTATTTTAGACACTTTAGATAGTAGTGTAAAAGAAATTGGTAGGTTAGAGTAACATGCAATGAAGTTTTTTTGAAATTATTAGGGCAGAAAATGGGTTGCTTCCGTGGGCGAATTTGAGATGTATTATTGATTTTTTGTACTTTCGAATGTATTTTTGGACAAATGTTATGCATGAATTTTTTTGCCTTTTTTTTTAATTAATGTATGAATTTTCTTGACTTATCATTTTAGTCTTACACTAAAACTGCCTACTTTTTCAACATGTTAATGTAGTTTTTTAAGTTGTTTCTTCTCTTTTTATCGTCCCCTGGCTTTCTATAAACTTTAGTTGTCTCCTTAATACAATAAAATGGATTGTGAAGTGACTCTAGAGTTATCCCTACGAAGAAATGGACCCAAGTCTAAAGCTTTTAAACTATGTTATTCCTTTCTACTTTAGGGAGAGAATAAGAAACTAACATTTAATCTGTCCTCTAACACTTTCGAACGTGAGAATAGTATCCACGATCTCCAATATGACCGAGATCGTGAGGTTGTCCCACTTTAATATCCTATCCCTAGGATTTTTCTGGGAATTGTCAATAATCTCATAAATGAACAAGTTTATCATATGAACTTCTTCTACGTAACATGCCATTTCTAATTGTTGAAATTGTAATTCAGTGTTGTGTCGAAGTCGAAGGTTTATAGGTTTGGTCGAAGTAGTGTATGTTAGTCGAATAGTTGTAATACATTGTAAGTCAGCTGTATTCGACAGAGTCGAATATAGCTGATAAAGAGTTGTGTCGAAATGTAGTTTGGGTCTGGGTCGTGATGGCTTATATAAAGGGTTTCCTAGTTTGTAATTTTTGATACACAGCTTGATACAGTTAATACATTTTTTAACAATTCTGCAACATAGTTTTCTCTCTCTCTCCCTCTCGTTTTCTTCTTCTTCTTCTTTACAAACCCCATATTTCTTGAACCCTAATTCCAACAAATTGGTATTACAGAGTCCGATTACGATTGCAATTTTGAGAGAATCAAATGGCAAACGGAACAACATCTACGCAATTTCCAGCAAACTTACCGGTTTTCAAAGGCGAGAACTATCAACGGTGGGTGGCGCAGATGAAGGTCATTTTCAGATTTCAAGATGTTGTTGAAATCGTCAATGATGGAGTATCGGAATTGGGGGCAAATGCAGATGAGGCGCAGAAGGCTGTGCACAAAGATCAAAGGAAGAAAGATGGCAAAGCACTGTTCTTGATTCACCAGTGTGTGGATCCAAACGTGTTTGAAAAGATTATTGAAGAAGAATCAGCAAAAGCAGCTTGGGAAAAGTTAAAGAGCTTGTATGGTGGAGATGAAAAATTGAAAAAGGTGAAGTTGCAGACCTTGAGGAAGCAATACGAGATGATTCAGATGAAAGAAGATGAATCAGTCTCGGCATATTTCTCAAGAATCGTGATGTTAACAAACCAGATGAAGGCATGTGGTGAATCACTCACTGATCTGCAAAAGATTGAGAAGGTATTAAGATCTTTGATAGCAGATTTTGATTACTTTGTAGTAACAATAGAAGAGTCCAAGAATCTTTCTGAGATGAAGTTAGAAGAACTTCAAGCTTCTTTAGAGGCTCATGAGATGAGATTGAAGCAGAGGAACTCAGAAAGAGAGAAGGTGACTGAAAAGGCACTACAATCAAGATTCACCAAGAAATCTGGAAAAGAGAAATCGAAGCAGTCAAAGAATGTTGCTAATGATGAGAAGTCAAGCAAGAAGACTGATTCGACTAAGAAAGACATGAAGGACGTGCAATGTTACAACTGTCAAGGTTTTGGTCACTATGCTCGAGATTGTCGAAGAAGAAAGAAGGCAAAAGCAAAAGATAGTGATGAAGCCCAATATGCACGCACTAGAGATAGTGATTCTGATGATGTGTTGCTGATGGCCAACACTCAGTCGAACACTGAGCGAACTAACATGTGGTATCTAGATTCAGGATGTAGCAACCACATGACTGGCAATAAAAACTGGTTTACCGACTTAGATGAATCAGTCAAAAAGGTTATAAAGTTCGCAGATGGCAGGCACATCAAATCAGGTGGTAAAGGAGATATTTCGATTGTCAGAAAGGATGGTCGAAGAGCAACTATCACTGATGTATTGTATGTACCAGCAATGACAAGTAACTTGATAAGTGTAGGTCAATTACTTTCAAAAGGCTTCAATATGAAGTTAGAGAAGAATCACATGAAGGTACATAGGGCTGATGGGAAGTTGATAATGAAAGCACCTATGGCAGAAAACAAAACCTTCAAAGTTGAACTCAACACATCAGATCATAAGTGTCTTGCTTCAATGACTGAAGAAGACAAGAATTGACTATGGCACCACAGGTATGGATATCTAAACTTCAAAAGTTTAGGCATGCACAACCAGAAAAGAATGGTGTTTGGTTTACCGCAGTTGAAGGAACCAAAGCAGGTGTGTGAAGAATGCTGCAAAGCAAAGCAGGCCAGAAAAGCATTCAAGCATGACTTGCCCATGAGGTCAAGGCAAAAACTGGAGCTAGTTCATTCTGATGTGTGTGGACCTTTTGAAGTTAGGTCAAATGGTGGTAAGCGTTACTTCTTAACTTTCATTGATGAATTCACCAGATATATGTGGATTTATATGATTGAAAGTAAGAGTGAAGTATTCACAAAGTTCAAGAAGTTTAAGTTGCTTGTCGAAAAGCAAAGTGGCTGCAAGCTAAAGAAACTGAGAACTGGCGGCGGTGGTGAATACACCTCTCGAGAGTTTGCTAGATTTTGTGAAGAGGAAGGTATAGAGCATGAGGTTATTGCACCCTATACACCTCAACATAATGGAATAGCTGAGAGGAAGAATAGAAGTGTACTGAATATGACGAGAAGTATGTTGAAGGCTAAAGAGGTACCAAAGAGATTTTGGGCTGAAGCAGCTTCGACAGCAGTATACATTCTGAATAGATGTCCAACGAAGAAGCTAGTCGAGAAGACTCCTTATGAAGCTTGGACAGGTGAGAAACCAAATGTTAGTCATCTTAGAGTTTTTGGATCAATATGCTTCAGGCATGTACCTGAACAATTGAGAACAAAACTGGATGATCGAAGTCAAGCTATGGTGTTAATAGGTTATCATTCGACTGGTGCATACAAACTGTATTCACCAAACGATGATAAACTAGTGATCAGTCGAGATGTTCTTGTGGATGAAAGCAAAGGGTGGGACTGGAGTCAAACTTTAGTTCGACAGGAGTCAGATACAGTCACAACTGTGTTTGAAGAAGATCAACAGAATGAGGCTTCAACCAGTCGAAGTGAACAGGATAAAGATTCAACCAGTCGAAATGAAGAACAACCTGAGCAGAATGCAAGAAGATCGAATAGAAGAAGAACTGAGTCGACAAGACTATCTGGATATGAGAGATTTCCAGACCAAGCAGTTGATACAAATGGTGACTTAATCGAAGAAGCCATGATGATGGCTGAAGCAGAACCAATTGATTTGGATCAAGCCATGAGTGATTCAAAGTGGTGTGAAGCTATGAAGGAAGAACTCAAAGCTATTGAGAAGAACAAGACCTGGGAGCTTGTCGAAAGATCCAACAAGAAGCCAATTGATGTGAAATGGGTCTATAAGTTGAAACGAAGACCAAATGGTGAGATTGCCAAGTATAAGGCAAGATTAGTGGCTAGAGGTTTTCTGCAGAAACAGGGCATTGACTTCGACGAGGTTTATGCACCTGTTGCAAGGTTGGAGACAATCAGAATTGTTGTGGCAACAACTTCTTATCCAGGGTGGAAGATACATCAGCTGGATGTAAAGTCAGCATTTCTGAATGGACCATTAGAAGAAGAGGTCTATGTTACTCAACCACCAGGATTCGACATCAAAGGGCAGGATTCGAAGGTGTACAGATTAAGGAAGGCTCTCTATGGTTTGAAACAAGCTCCTAGAGCTTGGAATAAACGAATAGATAGTTTTCTGAATGAAGCAGGTTTCACAAAATGTGTCTCTGAACATGGAGTGTACGTGAATGATGTTGACAGTGTCAGTCGAATCATTCTATGTCTCTATGTCGATGATTTATTAATCACAGGAGCAGACGAAGCTGAGATAAAGAAAGTCAAGTCGAAGCTAATGCAGGAGTTTGAAATGTCCGACCTAGGGAAGTTGTCATATTTCTTAGGGATGGAATTTAAGGACACAGGTGAAGGAATATTTCTGTACCAGAAGAAGTATGCTCAAGATATCTTGAAAAGATTCAAGATGAGCAACTGTAATCCAACAACCACACCATTAGAAACTGGTGCAAAGTTGAAGAAAGAAACTAATGATGAGTTTGTAAGTGCAACTCTGTACAAACAAATCATTGGTTCCTTGAGATATTTGTGCAACACTAGACCTGATATATGTCAAAGTGTTGGAGTGTTAAGTCGATTTGTGGAGAAACCCCAAGAATGTCATTTCATTGCTGTGAAGAGGGTGCTGAGATACATAAAGGGAATGATTGATCATGGTGTGTTGATGCCAAGGAAGTCGAAAGATAATACAAAGGCAGAAGTCTATGGGTTCACTGATTCTGATTTCAGCGGAGATCAAGACGAAAGGAAAAGTACTGCAGGCTACATCTTCATGATCGAAGGAGCCCCAATATCTTGGAGCTCAAGAAAACAAAGCATTGTAGCTTTGTCCTCATGTGAAGCTGAATATGTAGCTGCATCATATGCTGCGTGTCAGGCAGCATGGATCGAAATGTTGCTTGAAGAACTCAAGGTAATGGAATCGAAGAAAGTAAAGTTACTTGTAGACAACAAGTCAGCTATCAACCTGGCGAATCACCCAATGAGCCATGGTCGAAGCAAACACATTGAGAGGAGGTATCATTTCCTGAGAGATCAAGTCAACAAAGGGAAGCTGGAACTGGAATATTGCAAGACAGAAGTTCAACTAGCTGATATACTCACCAAACCTCTGGGAAGAGTCAGATTCGACGAATTGAAGAAAAGCATCGGGATGAGAAGTCTCGACAACATGAATTAGGGGGTGTGTTGAAATTGTAATTCAGTGTTGTGTCGAAGTTGAAGGTTTATAGGTTTGGTCGAAGTAGTGTATGTTAGTCGAATAGTTGTAATACATTGTAAGTCAGCTGTATTCGACAGAGTCGAATATAGCTGATAAAGAGTTGTGTCAAAATGTAGTTTGGGCCTGGGCCGTGATGGCTTATATAAAGGGTTTCCTAGTTTGTAATTTTTGATACACAGCTTGATACAGTTAATACATTTTTTAACAATTCTGCAACATAGTTTTCTCTCTCTCTCCCTCTCGTTTTCTTCTTCTTCTTCTTTACAAACCCCATATTTCTTGAACCCTAATTCCAACACTAATTAGATGGAGTGACAATGTTGGTGGGACAGGGAGCCATCGTTTGAGTTGTGTCCTACATGCCTCTGTGGGGTGAAGCTAAACCTTATGAACAAAAATTGAGATTAATATATGTAGCAGAAAAAAAAAGCCCTAAGTTAATCCATACAAATGAACACGATAAGTGATATAATGGTTACTTTTTATGGCAATAAACAGTTGATGTATAATCCATAAATGATCATAGTGCTAAACGAGCCCACTAAATACATCGTACCTTATGTTGTATTGCATTTCAATCAAGTGAGTCGTACCATAAAGTGTTTTGCATTCCAGTATCGTACCTTACAATGTTTGTGATTTCACTTAAATACAATGTACCTTATGATATTCCTTATTTCACTTAAGTACGTCGTACCTTACGATGTTCCGTATTGAACTTAAGTACAATGTACCTTACAGTGTACAATGTTTCTCTAATTAACATTACTACATTGCAAAACTGTATAATCGAATAAGTTTCATTTAATTATTTTCTTCCATCACTGTCTCCTTATATGTATGACCCTGTAGGTTCTCGTGACAATGACAATTTTATCAAATCACATATTTTATTTTATAATAAGCGAGCTTTAAAAATGTTTATTTGTATAATTACACCTTTGCCCTCATGTCTACACTAAAACACAAGGCAAAGACAGTGTCACCCTTGTCCAGTTCAATGTTGGGCACTTAGAAATTTATCATGTTACGTAGGATGAGAAAGTTCCATCTAGGTCACTCATATATTACTCATCATGGTTTTTTGGAGTACCCATCAACCATCTTTATGGTCATCGTATTATAGATAACATTTGATCGACAATAATGTACTCGACTCCATATCTAGTGTCTTTAGTGGTTTCAGGTCGAAGGTTGGTTGATATACACCAATATCTCCACGAGAATAACTTATGAAACTTGCATAATATTTGATAAGTGCAAATTGTAGCTATTTTTGTAAATAATTTTTGTTGCACTTATCGATACTTTTTGTTAATATCATATGAATAAATCCCTATTTGTTTGTAAAGACGTTTACTTTACGTTATAGTGTGTATACTGCGTTATCGTGTAAATATCATTGAGTTTAATTGTTTTTATATAATTTTTTGCAGGATTTCAAGCAAGGATATCTTGTCATATTCATAAAGAGCATTGGATAAGCTTTCCAACGCTTTGAACCGGGCAAAAAACGAAGTTACAGTTCGAAAGTTACGAAGAAAACAGTGTTGGAATTTTTCTGTATCTGTCAGTTTCGCCCCGAGCTCGCCGCGAAGCAGAGGCGAACCGGACACTCCAGAAGCGTGAAAAAAAATATAGAATAGACCGTCTTAATTTTCCGGCGAACCAGGGCTTCGCTGGGCAAATTTGCTTTGTCAGAAACACATTTTTAGGATATGGTTTGGGTATTTTTTGCTCCCACTCCATCAAACTTCATTTCTTCATATTTTAGAGCATAGAAAACAACTATGGAGCTTGCACACGGATGATCCGGGGTGGATTGATCATCGATCGGCGCTGACAAACCGAGAGATTTTTGGTTCATTTCTCTTCTTCTTTGTGTATTCTTCATTTGTTGGGTTTTGTATATGTGTTTACTTTGATCTTATGTATATTTATCGCCCATGGCGTTGTATAAAATCCGCTTTACAAATTTTTATCGGTGATTGTCCTTGGTTTTTTGCTTTATGCCTGGGGTTTGGGTTGTGCTAGAGATAGACATCACAAACCTTAATTAGGGATGATTATCTGTTAGTTTCTGGATGCTAGAGATAGATTTAGAGCTAACAATCTCTATGGGTGTCGAAGCTTAATGCCTCCGTGTTGTTTGTGTCGGGTGAAAGATCATCGATGCAGGAATACAATTGTTTTCTCAATTTGGGTTAGACATAATCTAGGTTGTGAGCTATGCTGGATGATATTGAGGAGTATTGTAGGTTGAGTATAACTGGTCGATAGGTTTAAGTTTGTGAGGAGTGGATTATATGCATACCGGATAAGTTTCTTCTCTCTAAATAATGAATTCTTTTTTATGGTCATATTTACTTTTCTGCTTTGACTTTAACTAATTTAGTCCAAACTCATAAACGCGAGACTTGCGAACGGCAGTTCGATAACACCGATCTCTGTGGACACGATAAATTCCCGAAAAAATACTTCCAAAAACTTTTGTTGCTTGTCGCTTTACCGCTTCAGTAAAATGGCGTTGTTTCCGGGGATTGGTGTTTTTATTGGATCGCATTGCGATAGTTTCTTTGTTTTTGAGTTTTGTAGATATCGTATATATTGTCTATTTTCACTTGTTTATATTGATACCTGTATATGTTTACCATATTTGTAAATTTTACATGTTTTGCATACTTGTAAATATAGTGTATATATTTGTTTCTCTTCACGTTTGCCAAAAGTGTGGTTAGATGTGTAGTTCTGGTTAGAGCTCGAAGAGATGAGAGCAAAGGCGGGAGTGAAAACATTTGGCCCATCTGAAGCAACGTCCTGGTTTGTAAATAATATGCGTCGAGCTTACAATGTAAAACAAGCATGTTATATTTTTTTTTTTGTTGTTTAGTTTAGGTAGTATAGTGCATTTGTCTAAATAAATTTAAATCGGACCAGCTCTGAAATTTCAAATCTTCACTTTTAAATTTGTTTAGACAATTTCACCCGGTCTTTTAGTATGCTTATATTAATAATTCTTGTGTTTGTCAATGAGCTTTTCTCGAGTAGCTTGAGGAATTTAAGGTGATGTTCCAAGTTTGATCATTTCAACTTGTGGATGTTTGGTAATGATATTGTTAAGTTTTGTACACGTTCAAGGTATGTGTTTATCGCTTTCTAGACTTTAGCATATTCATGATACTTATGCTTTTTACAAATTTCCATGTCATTTATTCTTTTGTATACTTGTTCTTGATGTGAATCACTTTGGTTCCCACCCTTTTTATGAGGACGCTTTCCATTGTTCATATATGCGCGGAGTACCAACATTCTTGTTCTAACTGGATTTTATTATGCCTAATCTTTTGTTTGTGTTGATTATATGAAAGTATGAAAAGGATCAAGGCATTTTGTTTCATTTTGAGCACACCTACCTAGCCAAATAGTCATTCACCTTGTGAGTGTGTGATCATTCGTAACCCCTTTGTGTCATTCTATCATTATCCATGTTGTTTGAATTTAATGCTTGTCTATGAGTATTAAATTCACTTTTTGTATGGATTTTGATTGATTGTTTTTTCTTGAACCCTCAACTTTGTGTTGTTGTATGAATTTTTACCTTGCCTTAGAAAGTAGGGAGTATTCACATGATGATGTGGTTGAATTCAAGTTGGGGAGAGAATGATTGTTTACTCATTGGTTGGTTTCTATGAGGTTGAAAAAGAAAAGAAAAAAGAGAAAAATATGAAAAAAAAAGAAAGAAAAAGAAAATCCTTGAGAAAGGAAACAAAAAGAGTTTAAATAATTGTGCTAAATAAGTATTGTGTTTTGTGTAACACTTGGGATTTTGGAAGAAGTTGATTGGAATTTTGTGTTTAAGTCTTTGTGAGTTGATCACTCCCTTAGGTTTAAGCAAGTTTTTGTTTCAATTACATTTAGAAATTGCCCCTTGTTTGTTTACCCGACCACGCTACAACCTTGAAAGCCCTTGTGATTCTTGCTTTTATGTTTTTAATATGATTGTTGGATGAGTGCATAATTGAATCTTTTGTTTGCAAGATTGTTGTGTTAGTGAAAAGTACCTCATTTTGTGTTTTTCATCTACCGATGATTGTTTTTGCTAGGTGTGATTAACGTTTAAATTTGTGTTGTTTTTGGATGTTTGGCATGATTTTTGTATTTAGCATTTGTTTTGTGCCTATGTTTTCGTCGTAGTTTAGTGGTAAGTATTTACTTTGTGTGTACCGTTTTTTATTTGAATCATTCATTTGTTCGTTTTTCAAAACCTGTTGATTC
Source organism: Lathyrus tuberosus (assembly GCA_022829125.1). Lineage (NCBI taxonomy): Eukaryota > Viridiplantae > Streptophyta > Magnoliopsida > Fabales > Fabaceae > Lathyrus > Lathyrus tuberosus. Next base: position 3,613,328 of record JALAZF010000525.1, read on the forward strand.
GTGATTCTTTGGTTGTTACTTTTGTTTCTTTGAGTCGCTTGATTCTTGTTTAGAGACAAACAACTTTAAGTTGGGGAGAGTTTGATAAATGAAAATTGTAGATATTTTTGCAGATAATTTTTTTTGCACTTATCAACACTATTTGTTAATATCGTACGAATAAACTCCGCTTTGTTTGTAAATACGTTTACGTTATAGTGTATATACTGCGTTATCGTGTAAATATCATTGAGTTTAATTGTTTTTATCTCATTTTTTGCAGGTATTCAAGCAATGATATCTTGTCATATTCATAAAGAGCATTGCATATGCTTTCCAACGCGTCGAACCGGGCAAAAACGGAGTTACGGTTCGAAAGTTACGAAGAAAACAGTGCTGGAATTTTTCTGTATCTGTCAACTTCGCCCCGAGCTCGCCAGGCGAAGCAGAGGCGATCCTGACACTCCAGAAGCGTGAAAAAAATGCAGAATAGACCGTCTTAATTGGTCGGGCGAATCGGGGCTTCGCCGGGCCAATTTTCCTGGACAGAAACACATATTTAGGGGTAAAAACACATTTTTTAGGGTATGGTTTGGGTATCGTTTACTCCCACTCCATCAAACTTCATTTCTTCATATTTTAGAGCTTAGAAAACAACTATGGAGCTTGCACACGAATGATCCGGGGCGAATTGATCATCGATCGGCGATGACAAACCGAGAGATTTTTGGTTCATTTCTCTTCTTATTTGTGTATTCTTCATTTGTTGGGTTTTGTATATGTATTTAGTTTGATCTTATGTATATTTATCGCCCATGGCATTGAATAAAATCCTCTTTACAAATCTTTATGGGTGATTGTCCTTGGTTTTTTGCTTTATGCCTGGGGTTTGGGTTGTGCTAGAGATAGCCATCACAAACCTTAATTAGGGATGATTATCTGTTAGTTTCTGGATGCTAGAGATAGATTTAGAGCTAACAATCTTAATGAGTGTCGAAGCTTAATGCCTCCGTGTTGTTTGGGTCGGGTGAGAGATCATCGACGCAGGAATACACTTGTTCTCTCAATTTGGGTTTGACATAATCTAGGTTGTGAGCGATGTTGGATGATATTGAGGAGTATTGTAGGTTGAATATAACTGGTCGATAAGTTTAAGTTTGTGAGGAGTGGATTATATGCATACCAGATAAGTTTCTTCTCTCTGAAGAATGAATTCTTTTTTTGTTCATATTTACTTTTCTGCTTTTAATTACGTTAACCAATTTAATCCAAACTCTTAAACACGAGACTTGTCGAATGACAGTTCAATAACACCGATCTCTGTTAACACGATAAATTCCCAGAAAAATACTTCCAAAAAGTTTTGTTGCTTGCCGCTTTACCGCTTCAGCAATATCCTAAGTAGTATTATTATGGCGGATCAATCCAATATAAATATTACTTTTAATATTTATACATATGTGAAAGTTGATAACTCATTATCCATGCTCCATGACATGTGATCATCACTCTATCCACATAATTGTCTCAATGTTTTATTGCTATTTCACTTCATATTAAATTTTGACTACAAATACTTTAAGAATAACGTTCTTATGTCCAATGTGATTTGACAATTAAGTCACACTTAATGCTTCATCAAACAAACTAGATATTTTTGGGACTTTATTATTTTGAAAAAACAAACATAAGAACTTTTTAGGCAGACGATTAGAGTTGTGTTGTTAGGGTTACTCGAAGTAGAGTGTTCTTTGAGTAACGTTGGGACATAGTAAATGTGTATCACTTGAGTTTTCTCTCCCCTTTAAGGAGTAATCTATTTATATGAATTCTCTAGGGTTAAGGTTTATGGCTCCTTTGATGTGGTCTCTTCCGTTCTTTTTTTAAGGAGGTTATTGGTCGGCTATATCTCTGAAGCAACAAGAACATTTTCTTACTTAACTTTTATGTTGAACGGGGCGACTTCATTGGACTACGTCTGAGCGACTCATTTGTTAAACGGTGGGCGTCTAGATCTAAGAATTTGATTGAAATTCTTTTAATTTATTTTTTGACTTTAAATGATTTTAATATTTTAGTCTTATAGATATGATGTCTCAATGAATTTTACCATTTTGACGTTTATGTTTTAGAATTAGACGATGGGCGTCTAGATCTAAGAATTAGACGATGGGCGGCTCTGATATGTAACATCGAGTCGGAACGTTCTTGAGTTAAACCTTTATGTTTTAGTTTTATAGATATGATGTCTTTATGAATTTTACCATTTTGTCGATTTTGGATTAATTACTTAAGATTGTGATTTCCGCTGTATTGTAGTTTTGATTGCATTTATTGGAGAAAGAACCCGTGTTACGGAGCAGATTGACGGTTCATGACGAAATGTGGCACCCTTGTGGTGAATTACTCTGATTTATTTATCTTTAATTAATTTATTTATTCGCGAGTATTTTTTGGGGTAGAATGGTGTTACATCTATCACTTGAGTTTTCTCTCCGCTTTAAGGGGTAATCTATTTATAGGAATTCTCCAGGGTTAGGGTTTATGGCTCCCTTGACGTGGTCTCGTCCATTCTCCTTTTTTAAGGAGGTTATTGGCCGACTATATCGCTAAAGTCAACAAGAATTTTATCTTACTTAACTTTTATGTTGAACGGGCCGCGTGGACAACTTCGTTGGACTATGTTCGGGCGACTCATTTGTTAGGCGATGGGCGCCTAGATCTAAGAATTTGATTGAAATTCTTTTAATTTATTTTTTGACTTTAAATGATTTTAATGTCAACTTTTTATAATAAAAATCATTATAAATATAAATTTAATATTATGTAATGTTAGAGTAATTTATTAAACTAATAAATATTATATCAATATTTTTGAAAATCATATAAAATATATGATTCAATTTCAAAAATTAACAAAATAGGAAATTAAGAATATGGATTTAAATATAAAGATAGCAAAATCTAAAATTTATTAAAATAGTATGAAGATTATACTATAATAAACTTATAAAAAGAATTATTTATTTGAATTGGTTCTCAATTTAAAGAGCGTACTGTACTTTATAAACACAAAAATTCAAATTATACCCTTTGGAAACTGTGTCTGTCTAGGGTTCCAATGGAAGAAGAAGCTATGCCGCTCAAGCGTCTTCCCAATCCGTCGTCGACATCCCTCCTTCCCGATGAACTGATGGCGGACATACTCTCCCTTCTCTCCGTGAAACAGCTTTTGCAATTAAGATGCGTTAACAAGTATTTCAAAGCTCTCATCTCCGATCCTTACTTTGTTCAAATCCATCTCAAAAAATCAGCACGAACACCAAATCTCGCTGTCATCTCGAGACAATATAATTGGGAAGATCGTGATTCCCGTTTCGTCGTAACTCTATCAATTCCTCTTTTACTCTCTAACCACTTTACCGGCTTTCAGGATGATCCTTACTATCGATTAAACAATAATTTTCATGTAAGGAGTGTTATTGGTTCATGCAATGGATTGATATGCTTGAATTGTCATTCATGTCTTTGTTTCTGGAACCCAGCTACAAGAACAAAACATTACAATTTTAGCTTTTCTTCCTCTTTCCACTATAAATTTAAGTTCTCTTTTGGTTATGATAATTTGAATCAAACTTACAAGGTGGTGGCGTTCTTTGTGGAGATAGAGTTTGATTGTAAACCAAAAAGTATAGTGAAAATTTTCAGCTTGGGGGATAATTCATGGAGAGATATTCAATGTTTCCCGGTGCCTCCACTTTATTGGTTTCAAAGCGAAAAGAACAATGGCGTGTGCTTGAATGGTACTATTAATTGGTTGGCGCTTAGCAATTACTTCGAACTGGATTATTATTGGAGTTTGTTTGATGGTGTTACTGTCGAACAATACGTGATTGTTTCGCTAGATCTCTCAACTGAGTCATACACTCAAATTATGCTGCCACATGGTTTTGATAAGGTGCCGCATGTTCAACCAACTGTTACGGTTTTGATGAATTGCCTTTGTTTCAGCTATGATATCGAGAGAGACCATTTTATTATATGGCAGATGAAAGATTTTGGAGTTCAAGAGTCTTGGATTCGGTTATTTAAAATCAGTTATCAAAATTTATATTCAAGTGACCGCTATTGTATATTTGTAATTCAAAGGTTGGAATTGTTGCCGTTATACCTTTATGAGAATGGTTATATCTTGATATTGGCCGCAAATCATAAGGAACCAGCATTTATCTGTAATTGCAGAGACGAAATAGTAGAGCGAATCAAATTTACTGATAAAAATTGGTTGTTATGGGCTAACTACATCGAAAGTTTGGTTCCTTCCAGCTAGTTGAAAGTGAGTTTTTTTTGTTACTTTATGTATTGTTGAGTGATTATTTATCAGACTATTGTTGGAACTTTTACTCAACTGAATTACATAGATTTGTCTTGATCACTTTTATAATATACGCTTAATATGAGTTGGAATATGCTGTTTTCTATTAGTAACTTGAAGTTAGATTCGATTTCTGGTATATGCCAGTTTCTGTGAACAGCTTAATTTGCTACACCATAGAGACTAGTGATTAGTATTTCAGCTTGAGCCAACAATTTTAAGATGACTATCACCATTTTTTTACTCGCTCAATGATAATATTGATCAAATTAAAATGATGGCATAATGAATTTTTATTCTTATATGAATCTTAAACTTTTGCAGATATTATGTGAACATTTTAGGAATAGAAGTACTGTAGGGGCTGCAGCAATGATGATGATGAAGCAACACACCCTCATTTTTCTCTAACCTCATTCATTCTGCCCTGAGAGATACAGATAATCATTCTGATAGGAATCCGGCTAGGTCAGCGGCTAGAAGAAAAGCTATCAGAAGCAAATCTTACGAGTCTAGTAATGCTCTTTTATGTTGAGTCTATTACAGAAACAGACATTATTAGAAGTAACAGGAGATGCCGTAAAACTTTAGATGAAGTTCCATCGAAACTGCGAGATTCTTTGATGGAACTGGGAATTGCAGATGATAATGCCATTGATGGTCTGAATAGTATTCTTAGGAAGTTGGACTCAGAAGAAAAGTTGAGAAGAGAAGGAAAGAAGGTTGTAGCTACAGGTGGATTATGAATATTATTTCTTACAATGTACGTGGGTGTTGTAGTTCACTTAAGAGGAGGAGAGTATCTCAAACCCTTTCAAGAGGACGAGCGGATATTTGTCTTATCCAGGAATCTAAAATAACAGTGCTGAATTCCAACCTGGTTTCTAGCTTATGGGGCAACCAGGATATGGAATGGCCGGGAATTAACTCTATTGGGAGATCCGGAGGCTTAATCACGATGTGGAATGGTAAAGTTTTGCAAGCTTGCTCTAGTTTCCGGGGCCACGGCTTCATTGGTATTCAATTCTTCTGGAGGAATTATCAATTAATAGTAGTTAATGTCTACTCCCCATGTGGCCTAACGGACAAAAAGAGGTTGTGGAGGGATCTTTTAGAAACTAAGAGTAGATATTCTGGAGGAGGGTGGATTGTGGGGGGCGACTTCAACGCCATTAAGAAAAGGGATGAAAGAATGGGAATTAGAGATTATTGTAGCAGTGGTATGAGGGAGTTCGAAGAATTCATAGATGACATGAATCTGATAGACCTACCTGTTACTGGCAATCATTTTACTTGGATTAATTCTAATGGTCATAGTAGGAGTAGATTGGATAGAATTCTGGTGGATGATACAACGATTAATATTCTGTCTTTTAAGAATCAATCCGTGGGAGTTAGGGACGTTTCTGATCATCGTCCGGTGTGGCTGAATTCCAAATCCATCAATTGGGGCCCTAAACCATTTAGGACCTTTAATTGTTGGCAGAATCACAAAGATTTCCACAATTTTGTTAAGAACTGTTGGGAGTCCTACTATTTCTCTGGTTCTGCGAGTTTTATTCTATCCAAAAAGATCAAAGCACTCAAAGTGGACCTGAGAAATTGGAATATTAATACTTTTGGGTGGTTGGATTTGAGCATAGAGGAAGGAATTCAAAAGCTTAACCAGATTGAGGATGAGTCTGCGATAGATAGGGTCATGATTAATGGAGAGGACCTCAAGACGAGACTCAAAATTCAAGAGGAGTTGTGGTCCAATTTGAGGATTAAGGAAAGTATGATAGCACAAAAGTCTAGAGTGCGTTGGTTGAGTGATGGAGACAACAACACGAAATACTTCCATAATTACCTTAAAGCGAGGAGAAGATTTAATTATATTGCAGCTGTGAGAGTTGGGGATGATCTTATCGAGGAACTTGAATTGATTAAGAAAGAAGCCACGAAATTTTTTGATTCTAAGTTCCAGAACCTAGCTGTGCCTAACAGAAGGTTCAATTCTGACAATTTTTCCTGTCTTGCTGAGGATGATAGATGCTTTCTTGAGGCTGACTTTACTATTAAAGATGTGAAGGAGGCTGTTTTCAGTTGCGATAGCAACAAATGTCCCGGGGTCGATGGTTTTAACTTCTCTTTCATCAAATCCTGCTGGGATATCGTTGGAGAGGAGTTCTCTAATTGTATTGCTGAGTTTTTCAAATCTGGATCATTGCCTAAAATGTTCGTTTCTTCGTTCATCACGTTAATTCCGAAGATTGACAATCCTCAAAGATTCGAGGACTTCAGACCTATTAGCCTCGTGAGCAGTATTGCTAAGACTATTTCTAAGATGCTTGCATCTAGGCTGGGAAAGGTTATTCACAAAATCATTTCACCCTCTCAGACAGCTTTCATCCCAGGTCGGCAAATTTTCGAAGGAGTTCTTTTGGCTAATGAGGTTCTAGACTACAAAAAAAAGGGTCATCCGCCACGGACAGAAAACCGCTGTTATATGTAAAATAACCGTGGTTGAAAGCTTTAGCCACAGTTTGGCCACAAGAAATCAACTGTGGGATATGCAGCCGTGGCCTAAAGAATAAGCCGCGGTTTTTGTGTTTGTGCCACGTTTTATATACATCCGTGGATTGAATAGGCCACGGGTTAGGTATCTAGGTTAAGGCCGCGGTTTATCATGCGCCGCGGTTCTTAACAGTGGCCGAATCTAGCCACAGTTCTTATTTAATGTATAGGGTTTTAATTTATGGCCACTAATTAAAACCGCGGCTACATTTTGTTCATGGTTTTACACCATTTAAGTAGGCCACGGTTTCTTTTTGTGCCGCATAGTTGTAACCATGTTGGATTTGTATAGATTTCATATTATTACAAATCCAAAAGCACAAAGTTGCTACAATGAGGGACTATAATTGATACACAAGAAATTGGATCACAATTGCCAAGCATTGCCTAGTACAAAGAGTATCACATGAGATACATTGCCTAAAACTATGAAGAGGATCAAAATGTTAAGCCTAAAAGTACATTGCCTAAAGCTCAAGAAAGCTCTAAAACTAAATCTAAAGAGGTAAAGTTGCAGCAGCTTCTGCTCCAATCAGTGATGTTGCTTAACTCTTTACTAGGAGCAGCCCTCCACAATTCCCCGAGTAACCAGGCCTGCTACCAATGATCTCCAAGTTTCCTCATCATGAGAATCATTATAAATTGATACATTGTGCATACATGTAATAAATTGATATGCTTATATTACACAATCAGTGTCATGTTTTCCTCCTGCCATAATGATTAGAATAGAAATAGCCTAAGAGCAAACTTTAATCTTAGCCAATGAATCTTGGGTTCAGTTGCGTGTCTATTATGTATTTCCTTGCGAACAATCAGTGAATCTTTGTGTTGGAGAATTCAAGAGGTGTTTTAATGTCGAAATCTTGACACATGAATTGAGTTGGAATTGTTGCTAATAAGTTGAAAAGCTGCCCTAAATATCTTGATGTATTTCTTGATCTCCTGTTGTGCAACATTAGTTGCGATAAGTATTCCTTGAAGAATTCAGGACCCTCGGGTTTATCTATCGACCTGAACAAGAGCAGCAGTAGTAAGAACTTAAACTTTCTCCAAACAAATACAAGCTGTGGAATCACCAATGTAGTTAGAAAGCACCATTAAATGAATCAGATATTCATCCAAGAAAACAAAAATTTCAAAAGCTACAACATGGAAAGCTAAAGCTCTAAAAACTACTTTCATTCAACTGTGGAATACAATGCAATGAATTTACATTTGAACAATAATCATACTTCTCAGAACATGTTAGAATATTAAGTTATTAACCATCTAATAGTAATGACATAATATAAATATCACATGCACCTTAACACACAACACCTTTACAGTGGAAATTTTAATTAAAAAAAAATGAAGGAACTGGTTTAAAATCATGCATGAGAAATGTATTGCATTATATAAACATTCATTTTTTAAAAACTAAAACTAGAACAGCACATAACTGCTAATAGAAAACTAACATAGATTGACCCATATATACTTCGAAACAAACGAAAATGGTGTCTAGCGATACATAACTCCAGTGTTGAAATTAATGCTTTATTAATTCAGAGATTATAAGAATGCTAGAAATCATAACAGACTGAAGATGGAAATTATTAGATATCTTCATTTCAAAAGTCTGAATGTGATGCATGCATAAATTAATAAGCTACTCATCATAATCAAATCATGCATACCGAAGCTAGTTCCTCAATCATTATAGCTCTGTTTCCATTCTTTTCAAAAATTTCATAGGCACACCGGGCATGTTGGTCCCACCGGTCAAGTGCTTCAAGTTGATGAACACTAAGTGCAGTTGCACAAAACTCATCAAAATCCATCCTTTTATATTGCAAGGCATTAAACTGTTGCAAAAAATAATTTGTATCAATATTCAATACATGCAAAACAAGATCATTTTGGATATATAGAGGCATTCTACAATTAAATCAAAGAACTTACCGTTACAGATGCCAGAAGATCAGTAATGCGTGACTCCTTCATAGCATTTGTCGCATTCTTCATCAAGGCCTGACCAACTCAAAAGGACAAGCAACAAACAATGCCGATGTATATATAGATTTCTTATTTTATTTTGGTTTTCCATAGGTTTTTCTACTTGAGGTAATCTTATTTGAGGCGTGTCCGGACACTAAATGTGGCACCTCTCATGCCATGACAATTTCATCCAAGCTCCTAATCTAAGCTACCAAGTTGCTCCAAAAGGGAAAGAAGATAATATCAGTAAGCGCAAAACCAAAACAATAAGCAAGGAAATACATAATAGACACGCAACTGAACTCAAGATTCATGGCGCAAAGTCCACCCACAACAGAAATGCGCACAAGGAAATACAAACTTATATTACACAATCTGTGTCATGTTTTCCTTGGCTGCTTGTAGATGACATCAGCCAGATAGCTGCCATGAAACAAACATAATCGCAACTCGGTAAGTAACTAGAACTGGCTAAAGCATTACATCTCCTGATTAAAATAAAAAAAATCAGAATATGGCTATCTTATCCATATACCTTAGGTGATCTGAAGTGAGTCTAGCACCCGAATCGAACTTTGCTTCAGATTTCTTATCTTCAGCCTGAGAAGACAACCATTAACACGCATAAACAAACATATTTGTTATCTTTGAAATGAAAAGAAAAATGGGTGGAAAAATTCAAAAAGTTACGTTCGGGAGCATTAACTGATAGAAAAACCTTCCAATCAGAACACAAGAAATGATTTATAAATTTTCAAAATTTCTTGTATACAGTAAGTAACTTTGCAGAGGGAAAAAGTAATACCTTTAATTTAGAAAAAGCCATTTCAGCCTCAACTATCCACATTTCTGCAGCATGTTTAGCATAATCTGTTTTTTCTGCTTGAAATCTTGGTCCAAATGAGTACACATTACCAAGAGCAGATGTGAAACTCTCGAGATGTAAGCGACCGAAAACAATCAAATAAGTTTGGGTAGAGAAAAAATCTTCAGAAGAGTCTACTCTATCATGCTTCAATAAATTTTCGAATTTTTTCTTTTCTCTTGCTTCCAATTGTGATGCCAGTTCATCAGTTTTCTGCAAATCCCGAATTGCTGCAGCCCGAGCTTCCTTATTGCTTTCACTTATTTCTAAAGTTTTAACTAGTTTGCTATTTTCTTTGACAGCTTCCTTCATAGTTTCAAGGTTAACACCTTCAGTCTCATAAATGGTACTCAGCTTCTCCTTGTCTGCTTTCTGATTCCCGACAGTTGTAACCTGGAGCATGTTGCTAAATCCTTTGGAGTCTGTGGTTGTTATAGTTGGTACTTGCACATCAAAAAATGCATGATCCTTGAAAAGTGAGTGAGTTGCAAACGACAAAGCACTGCGAACTCGCATGACAGTTGCCACCTATTATATGAGCCAAGCATCACTCAATTAAAGAACTGGAAAGCTCCAAACTTTACTCCGAATCATACCAATTATCAAAATCGTTCCTAGGAATTAAAGTTACATGTTCACAATACAAATTGAACTCCACTAGAATGTTGTTACATGTGGCTATAAATAAGAATATAGGGTAAGGTTCAACGTCAAGAAGAACCAAATAATGAAAAAGTGGCGTGTCCGAAAAGTAAAATGCAGCGCTTAATTATGAGCAAATCTAATGTGTAAACATGGATAACATTCAAGTTCTGGCCATACCAACAAATAATAAGATATGTAGAATGAGAAAACATCAAAATTGATATATAATTTCACCGTAGTTGTTCGAGGCCGAAAATGGGCGTAATCTCTTAACATATCCAGTGGAACTTGCTTCTTTGATAACAGATACTTCCCAACGTCTACCGTCCCAATGTGAAGAACTTTGTCAGCCTTCAACTAAATAGCATGCTTCACTTCTGCAGATAGCTGCTCTAACCGACCTTCAACTACTATACAGGTTCCGGTAGCCAAAAGATGGCTAGGGGTAGCTATTGAGGACTCAACCGCAACCTACATGTTTGAAATAACAATGAGAAACATGAAATCAAATCAAAATTTGAAAACCCTCGACTTATACAATTCAAGCAAATACACATGTCATAAAATTCTCAATTTCTCAAGCCAAAACATGCAATTACATATTTCACTTCTTGAATCCTGACATGTTAATAAGCTATTTTCAGCTCATTACAAGAGAAATTCAAAAATCTGATACACGGTATACACGGTTGGAACGAGGCAAAAGAAGTTCGTGAAGAAGGAGAGGAATTGAAATAACTTATCTTTGAACGGAGTCCTCTGGCATCTTGATCGCGTCTTCATCGCATTCACTCAGACACTCGACGAACAACCGTTTCTCAAGTGAGCATCCAACACTCATGTTCTTTGCTTAAAATTCGTTGTTTCGATATCGAACACAGTAGTCGGAGCTCCAATGTGCTCCAGCGCCATGTAATCTTGTTGTTTAGTGTTTAGGGTTCGTACCCCTCTTTAGCTTCAATTCGAAGTATCGGTTAAGGATTGAGAGAAATCAATTTAGGGTTAGGGTAGAGTGAAACGAGGCGAGTATTTTGATGGAGGTTTGGAGGTGTTGAACCTCAGCCGCCGCTGATTGCGATTCCCGACGCAATGTTATCCTGCAAAAGGGTTTGTGATTGGAGTGTGTGGAGAGAGAGAGAGAGAGAGAGAGAGAGAGGGCGAGGAGAAAGAGAAGAAAAGAGAAGATAAGAGAGAGTCTTTACATTTTCAATTTTTTTTATTTTTTTAATCTAAAAAAATTTAGAAAAGAAAATAAATAAAGAGAGGGAAACTAAAATACGAGAGGGAAGTTCTGGCGGGATAGTGAAAATTATAATTCCGCGGTTTTTCTTTGTGGCTTAAAATATCTACAATTTTCTAACCGCGGCTTAAATATAAGTGTGATTTTGTAACCGTGGCAATTGAAGTAAAGGCCACAGTTTCACACTCCGGATTCAATATTTCTAAACAGATGTCTACGATTTTAAAACCCTGGCCAAAGCTTGTATGTGGCCACAGTTTTTGAGTTGTGGAAAAATTTAGCGTGGCCGTAGGCCATTTTTCTTGTAGAGAGACTATGCCAAAAGATGTAAGAAGGCATGCCTTTTTCTTAAAGTAGACTTTGCTAGGGCCTACGATAGCGTCGACTGGAGTTACCTCGATAGCTTACTTTTAAAGATGGGATTTGGTCCAAAATGGATGATGTGGATTCGTGGTATTGTCTTCAATAGTCACTTGTCCATCCTTATTAACGGTAGTCCTTCTAGGGATTTTAAGGCTGGAAGAGGATTGAAACAGGGGGATCCACTGGCCCCTTTCATGTTTGCAATCGTTGCAGAGGGCATGGCAAGCTTAGTTAGAACTGCTATAGACATCAAACTTTTGACTCCTTCCAAAATTCTTGACTGTCAATCTCCGAGCATTCTATAATTTGCAGATGACACGCTGCTTTTAGGAGAAGGTTCCGTGCGCAACATCTGGGCTTTCAAATCAATTCTTAGAGCTTTCGAAGTTTCGTCCGGTCTTAAGATTAATTATTCCAAGATTTGCATCTTTGGTATAGGAGTTGATATAGAGCTGATTTTCGCTGCTGAACATTTTCTGCAATGCAAGTCTGGAAATTTTCCTTTCAATTTTCTTGGATTGTCGGTTGGAGGGAATCATAGAAGGTTATCCTTTTGGGAACCCATCTTAACCTGTCTGAAAAAGAAGTTATCCAGTTGGAGTAATTGTAATCTTTCTATCGGAGGCAGAGTTACGCTTTTAAATTCGGTGCTTGTTAACTTTCCAATCCACCACCTTGCTTTCTATAAGGCGCCTAAGAAGATTGTGAAGGACATTATTGCTCTTCAAAGACGATTCCTGTGGATTGGTGCAGCAGAAAAAAGATACATTCCTTGGATCCCCTGGAAAACTGTTTGCAAATCGAAGGATACGGGAGCCTCGGCCTAAAACATATAGGTCATTTCAATAAGGCCCTTATTGCTAAATGGATCTGGAAATTCCACACTGCCGGAGACAAAATTTGGAGGAATACTTTGGAATCCAAATATGGCAGTCTGAGCTTAAAATCTCAAAGGTATTATGATGTTGGTAGTTCGAGACTCGATTCGATGTGGATGAGGGACATCTTGGCCAGCTCAAAGCCTGATTCTTCCTCTTTATTTAGAGAGTTCTTGGAATGTACGATTGGTGACGGGAATAACGTTGATTTTTGGCGTACTATTTGGCTCGGTAATAAGGCTTTGAAGGACCGCTTCCCTGAGTTGTATCATGCCAGCAGGAAGCAACATTGCTCGGTTAGTGAGATGGGGGAGTGGGAAGGAGAAAGGTGGAAGTGGAAAGTTCTCGATAATATATATATTGAAGACCTCAATCTGCAGCAGGACTGGATTGATTGCAGTCAACTTCTAGAAGATTTATCCCCGAAGAAAAACAAGAAGGATGAATGGAAGTGGATTATATGCGATTCCTTGGTTTTTTCGGTGAGTTCGTTTTACTCCATCTTGAATTCTAATTCTGCTAATCATGGGAATGTGTTGGAAAACAAGAATTTACTTCAGCTAATGTGGAAATCCAGTCTTCCAGCAAACATAAAATTTTTTGGGTGGAGATTGTGTTTAGATAGGTTACCAACTAGAGATAATTTGGTTGCTAGGAAGATAATTGAAAATGATCTTGAAAAGGAGTGTGTTTTCTGCTCTCACTCTCTAGAAGATTCGAACCACCTCTTTTTTACCTGTCAATATTCTATTCTGGTTTGGAGGCAGATCTGCAACTGGTTGGTCGACATCGATCTTATTACGGATTCTACCTACTTCAATCATGCAAAGGAGTGGAATACTAGACTCAAAGGTCGTAGTAACATGGCTACGACGTCGTCTATTTGGTTTATTACCTGCTGGATTTTATGGAGGGTCCGTAATAACATTTTGTTTTGCGATTGTGTGTTTAATGTTAACGACATTGTAAACGAGATCAAAGTGTCGTCTTGGAATTGGTTGATATTAGGTAGGAAAGGTAGGATCCCTTGTCGACTTTACGAGTGGTATAAATTCCCGTTCGACTTTTTGTAATTGTTTTGGTTTGGAGATTTCCTTAATCTCACTTATTTAATTGCCTATAAAAAAAAAAGAATGTGACATTGTTAGGAAGATATTTGAATTATTTTATAGTTAACCACATTGTCGCTCGCTATTGGTTATCAACTGTTAAAGTTGAGAATTTGTTATTTGTTAAAATTAACAACCAAATAAATGATATTAAACATGATATATTTGTTGTTTGTTGAATTAACATCAAATTTGAATCTAATTTTGTCTATGGATCCGAAAAAGGTTGTGAAATATTATTATGATGACCAAATTCTAAAAATTAATTAGTTATAGAGCAGTCACATGTAAATTATAGGACATTAAAATAGAGATAGTAAATACTTTCTCCGGACTTTACGGTGAATGATGGTGTCCGTTGGATACCGGAAGATAATCAAATATTTTCTGTAAGTTCTTTTGAGATGATATGGAAGGTGGTTGTCCCTTTGAAAATCAACGCCTTTGGTTGGAGATGCTTAATTAACAAACTTCCGACGAAGGATTGTCTTTTGGTTAGAGGAATTATTCCTCCGGATAATGAGATTAAGTGTGTGTTTTGTGACCGCCATTTGGAATCTCTGAGGCATTCTCTCCTTGAGTGTGTAGTGGCTAAAGTGGTTTGGAAAGAGGTTGCGGATTGGATCGGTTTTTCGAGTCTCAAAGAAAATGATTTTAAGGAGCCTTCTCTGAATTGGTACCACTTCGGTAAATCTAAGAAGGTTAGCTCCGGAATGTAACACCCCTTTTCTATACCCCCAAATAATCACATAATCATTTAGGCACATATTAAAAATTTCGTCAGAGTATAATTATAAACATAGTATAAAAGAGGTATGTCACATTATACATGAAATTAAAACATGCAACACCTACTCAACAATTGATATGCAACAGTGGGGTAACTCTGCAACAGAGGAACTTAGTCCTTACACCCACATCTCAATATCTAGAATAAAAGCGGAAAATATAAACATTGAATAACATTAAACATATATACATATATGGATATATCATTAAGTATTATCCACCAACATAATTCATGTTTACATAAACATTCATCAACAAGATACATGTACAAATGTATCACAAAAGAATCATAATCATCCTAGCTACCCGGTGCTACATATCAGAGCCGACCGACCAAAAGAATGAAGACTCGCTTCACAAAAAGACCACCAGCATACCTACTCTGCAATGCCTCATAGAGCATCATAAAACAGCAGAAGGGTGAGAAACACAATTATAATATAAATGCATATAATTATATATCTTAGCATAAAAATACACATATTCTACATTCTCACCACAATTCATCACATACCCACTCATATACATCACAATGTATATATATACAGAACCAAGCATATTCATCATGCATACTTTCACAATTCTCATCATTCCACATAAACATACATATTAATGTTTCTTCATCAATTCTCAATTATAAAGATGATAAATGCAAATCATAGAGACCGATTCACGACTCTATGCAAATGCAATGCGGTACCAACTCAATCATCTCAAGTTCACTCAGGAACTTATTGGAACCATCGCTCGTTACCAATGTAACTCCCCGTCGGGCCTACGACGTTCACCCATTGCTCACACCTCATATAGGCACACAATGTTTATGGATTGCTCACACCTCACATAGGCACACAATCTGATTGCTCACACCTCACCTAGGCACACAATCGTTTGTAATCATCGCTCACACCTCACTTAGGCACACGACGTTACAACGGATTCTCATTAGAATCACACAACACAAGAATGTACATCATTATGCTTCACATACAAATGACTCACGACATTCTTGAAATGCATACATATTCATAATATATTCATGCATTCATCTCATACAATCACATACAATCTATATACATTCACATCAATGCACTATTGTATGATCCACATCCAAAACACACATTCAAAACGGTAAAAGTCGTTAAATAACACTATTCCTGATTTTCTGACTTATTTAATCGGCCAACAATCTCAAAACCATCATCACAAGCAAGAACATTTTATAAGCTTTCCAACGATATAAATAACGCTTAAATCGGAAATACGGTTCGAGAGTTATGAATTTTAAAAGAAAAGAAAATTACTTAAAAGAAGACAAAAGCGCCCGGCGACTGGAACATTTCGCCCGGCGACGCGTCAATTTTGCCTTCACTTCGCCCCGCGAAGCAGGGGCGAAGGAAACCCCCAAAAACGTGAACAAAACCAGCAGCGTGACACCCTCTCGCCTCTCAATTTCGCCCGGCGACGCAGGGGCCAAAGTCACGTTTCGCCCGGCGCTCTGGGCATTTCGCCCGGCGTTTCACACCAGACAGCCATGCCCAGCAGCGTGGCTTCATCATCAAAACCCCCATTTTCTCATTTTTCCTACCTTTGATAATTCCCAACAGCAAAACCAAGCATAGTTATGAATCATACACATATAGAGATCATTCTAAACACATCTTTATCGATTTTTAACCGTTAAAAACACCGATTCCACAAATCGGCCTAAAACTCACATATAACTCAAAACTCTCCCAAACATAATTTTTCAACCACAACTGTCATACATAATCACACACATGTATAGAATAATCGAGTTTCCAACCCTTACCCGATTAAATCGATTCCTAGAAGTTGTTTTGAAGATTTCCAAGCTTTTCCTCTTTTTCTTCTCTTTTCTCTTCTTCCTCTTTCTTTCTCTTCTATTTCCCTTTTCTTTCTATTTTTTTTCCTTTTCTTTCTCTCCTATCTCTTCTTCTTATCTCTTTTTCTTTTCTATTAATTTTCCTACTTTCTTTCTTCTCATTTTCTTTTCTTATTTTCTACACAAATTCAATTAATTCATTTTCTCACATAATTCTACTCTTAATCACTTTTCTACCAATTTTACTAAATTTCTAAATTATCATTAATTGAGAAATGTCCAAAATACCCTCCATTCTAATTTTTCCGAAAACTCTAAAAAACGTAAAATATCATAACATGTCAACATAGCATATTAACACACCAATTTCACAAATAAAATAATTTATCACACAATTTAAATAAAAGACTCAACAAAATGGGAATAATCAAAATCGGGGCGTTACACGGAAGGGAAGGAGTTTTTTTTTGCTTTCGGTGTGTTGGAATCTATGGATTCTTAGGAATAACATCATTTTTCAGAATACCGTTTGGAATGTAAATGATACGGTGTGGAAGGTGAAACACACGATGTGGAGATGAACTTTTATTGGAGAAATTACTCACCCCAATTCCAACTTTTACGAATTCAACAAAGCTCCTTTGTTTTATTTATCTTAAGTTGAATTGGTTGGTAATTTCTTTTGTTTTGTCGAGCTCAGTCTCGATTCTTTTTGTAATCGGGTTGGAGTACCCTTTGTACTCTATTTAATATATTTCTTGCTTAAAAAAAAATTTAAATCATTTAATTAATTTACTATTAATTATTAATAAGATTACTTTTGTAAATGATACCCATTCTTGTGATACTTGATGTTAAAAAAAATTATTTAGTTGTGCAGACCAATCATAACTCGTTTATAATTTAGATAAATTAAAAAACAAATTATGCAATTCTTTTAGAATAAAACCTCAAAGTTTTTTTTTATTTTTTATTTTTTATAATCAAAATATATATTAAAAAAGGGAATACAAATAATATTCCATATTTACAAAAAAAAAATGGCAATGTCAAAACACCATAACACAACAACCTTCCCCAAGACTTTGTTACATAAAATCCATTGGTTGTTTTAATCACTCATACCAACTACATCTTGAACTATTGCTAGATCTAATTGTCATCCACCACCATGAAATATTAATGATTCTATGAACTAATTCTTCAACATTACCAAAATCGTCATTGAATATTATTTGATTCTTTTGCCACCAGATAGACCAACAAGTACAAAGCCATATGAACGACGCCGCCTTCTTGGACATGTTCCTAATCAACCTGAGGTACCACCCTAAGAAATGATCGCCGCAATTCTCATACATATTCCAAGGCACACCAACCCAATCCCCTATGGTCATCCACACATGACGAATTTTAGGGCATAAAATAAATAAAAAAAGATCCAAATTGTTCTGGACTGGGCAGGCGATGTGCCCCCAGAGGGGCAAGGCCCAATCCAGTCCAGCCATTGGACAGGCCCAATAGCCAGAAACTAGCCGTTGGGCAGAAAGTAGCCGTTGGGCAGAAACTAGCCGTTGGCCACGTCCCCCTCACTCGCTAAGCAGTTCACGCGGCCAACTGTCTCCCCGAATCTCACGGTGACAGTTAGACCTGGTCAAAGGGCCACGCGCTTTGTCCTCCACTTGCAAACTCCCATTGGTCGGCCAAGCCCTTTGATCGCATGGGATCTCCCCATAAATACCCTCTCACTTGAGAGGGGCAGGTATTCAATATCCACTACTAGAACTCTTGTACTTGCTTTTCTCTCTTTTGACCAAACACTTACTTTGGCATCGGAGTACCTTGCAGGTACCACCCCCCTTTTTCCTCTCCTACAAGCATCATCACTTTCCCAACGTGAAGGCCACGACGATCCTATCTAATCACCTCCGATCAGTGGCGCCGTCTGTGGGAAACTAGCTTCCCCGTCTCTTGATTCAAGACCCTCTCTTTCACTTCAAAGACCAAAGCTTCATCTTCTAACCTCTTAAGATCATCATGACTTCCACCAAGAATGATGCTCGTTAAGACTCTGCTGCTGCCATTGTAACTGACAACACCGACCACATCTTCGTCGGACATGTACTTCAAAAAACCGACCCACGGGACGGAAGGACTGCGTCCCCGACCCCTGAGTAAGTGAAACCTAGGGCACCAGCTGCCGAACGCGATTTCGAACCCATTTTTGTCCTGCAAAACGCTGACTCAAGTACAGTTGCTCTCATCACCTCTCTCAACAGATCAAACCTTTTGGTCTTCCAGCAAGGAGAAAAGATTGACGCTCTCGAGCATGTCCTCCAAGAGCGGCTTGCTTCGGAGAAACAACTCATCCCGTCTCCACGTCCTCGGTCTCCCCCTCAGAAACGGAGACGCAATAGGTCCAGAAGTCTCTCCTCGAAGAGAAGACGATCAAGATCGGAAGAGCCTGCATCCGATCCCGACCGAAGACACCGCAGATCTCCTCCGCGAAGGTCGAAACTCTCCCCAGCATCCAAGAAGCCCCGACAGCCAGATAGGCATGGGTGCCGCCATACGCGTAGGTATTCTCCACGACGCAGCAGAAGTCGTGGTCGTAGCCATTCTTTCTCCCGCTCTCCAAGCTCAAGCAGAGACGACGACTTCCACGGCCCCCTTTCACAGGAGATCATGGACACGAGAATTCCTTGCGGGCTGAAGAAGCCCTCTACTCTAGCAACCTATGACGGGACCACCGACCCCGGCGAACACATAGAGAACATAGAAGCAATGCTCCATTACCACAACGTGACCGGGGCCATAAAATTCAGATTATTCCCGATCACACTGAGAAAGGGGGCAATGGCTTGGTTCAAGCGCCTTCCTCGAGGGTCGATCACATCAAGGAGAGACTTGAAGTCTCAATTTGCCCGACACTTTACAGCTTCCCGACGACATCCCAAGTCTGAGGCCACCTTGGAAGCTATTATACAAGGAAGGGAGGAATCCCTGCGGGCATATATCGAACGGTTCAACAAAGAAGCCGCGGAGGTCCGTACGACGGACCATATGAAGAAGTATCTTCTTGAAAAGGGCCTGAAACCAAAAAGTGAGTTTCGCAAAGCCGTCGGGATCGAGACTCCTCGAACGTTGACAGAACTTCTCCGGAAAGCTGAAGCGTATATACAATACAAGGAGAAGGAGGCCGCCTATCATGCCCGGGAGACGAGAGATCGAGACAGCACCCGGGCATCAAAAAAAGACGAGCCGGAGTCATCCCGGCAAGGAAAAGAAAGGCGACGAGATGATCGTCCTCGAGAAGGTAAAGGGCCTGCTGGCCGTTTCACGGAATATACCCTGCTTACGGCTCCCCGTGAACACATTCTCTCTGAACGCATCAATGCGGAATTCAAGAAGGGGGGTGTCAGGTTCCCCAAACCAACGACGTCCAAAGGCAACGTCGACAAGAGCAAGTATTGTCGCTTCCACCGCAGCCACGGCCACACAACCGAGGACTGCGTGCACCTTAAAGACGCAATAGAGATCCTCATCAAGGAGGGTCATTTGAAATAATACGTAAAGAAAGGTGAGTCCTCCCGACGAGAGGCTTCAGATCCAAAGAAGAAGACATAATCGTCTCAGTCCAGTCCTCCCCCGTAGGTCGCCATGTCCATTACGCGACCAGAGGACTTCGTCATTCCTAATTACCTCGAAGAGCCTTCCCGGATATCCGCCCACAGCACTTGGGAAGCTTTCCCTGCAGCCATGGTTATCTCATGCGGGGGGTACAATGAGCTGATAGTAGGATCTGTCAAGAGGAAGTTCGAGCAGCTTATAGATTGTAGTCCCGACCGGTTGTATACGCTCGAGAAAATCAAGGGACGCTCCCAACTGATCACGTTCTACCGTGAGGAGCTGCCTGGGGGCTCTCCAAACTCTCACATTCCTCTACTCATCAGGGCCAGACTAGCAAACACCGACGTCCAGAGGATCCTAGTCGACCAGGGCAGTTCGGTGGACATTATGTACATGGGCCTGTTCCGCGCCCTAAAGCTAGACCAGAAGAATCTCTCGCCATATGTGGGATCCGATCTGCAGGGGTTCAACGGAGCCACGGCCAGACCTTGGGGATACGTGGAGCTGCCGGTCACATTCGGGGAGGAGGAAGCATCTAGGTCGATCAAGACCCAGTTTTTGGTGATCGATTGCCCGTCGCTGTATCAATGCATTTTGGACATGCCATCACTGGTAGAGCTGATCGCTGCTCCTTCAGCCGTCCACCTCAAGCTAAAGTATTATACTGAGAAAGGTCACGTCGCAACTTTACATGGGGACATAGAAGCTGCCCGCAGATGCTTCGAGGCAGCGCCCAGGGGACAGAACCAGATCGGAGCAGCACCGAAAGCAGCCAAACGGCCAAGGGATGAAGATCGTCCAACCGAAGATGACCAACCGGATAAGAAGCCTGCACTGCCTGTGCACATCATCGACCTTGACAGCCGAATTTCAGAAGACTGCAAGGAAGATAATGGTGAGGTTGCGCCAACAGGGACGACCAGCTCCCCCACTTCAACTCTCATGCGGCCAGTTCCAGATGGAGAATTCGAAGTCATCACCTTCAGCAATAACCCCGACAGAGGGGTGAAGATAGGCGCAGGATTGCCCGACGAGGTCAAGCTACAACTGAAGAAATGCCTGGACGACAATGCTAACCTGTTTGCCTGGAGCGCAGCAGACATGCCCGGGTTAGACCCCGAAACCGCGTGCCACCATTTGACCATTAATCCAGCTGCCCGCGCCGTCGCACTACGGAGAAGAGAGCAATCCGATGAGAAGGTACAGGCTGCCGAAAAACTTGTACAAGACCTCTTAGAGGCAAAATTCATATCGGAGGCTAGGTATACAACCTGGTTGTCCAACATTGTACTTGTGAAAAAACATAGTGGAAAATGACGCATGTGCATTGACTACACCGATCTCAACCGGGCGTGCCCGAAAGATGCTTACCCTTTAACGAGCATAGATAAACTCGTGGATAACTCTGCAGGTTTCAAACTCTTGTCCTTCATGAACGCCTATTCGGGATACAATCAAATCCCTATGGCTAAAGAGGACAAGAGGTATACCGCATTCATGACCTCCTCGGGGAACTATTACTACAACGTAATGCCCTTCGGTCTAAAAAATGCTTGGGCCACGTACCAGAGCATGATGAACAAAGTATTCCAATCAGAGATCGGGGACATGCTCGAGGTATACATGAACGACATGATCGTAAAGTCCCAAGAGGAATCCGATCATACGGCTCACCTGCAAAAGGTCTTCGACCAGGCCTGGAAATGTAAAATATGCTTTAACCCAGAAAAATGCACCTTTGGCATACGAGCAGGGAAGTTCCTTGGGTTCTATCTCACCGAAAGGGGAATAGAAGAAAACCCAAATAAGTGCCGAGCATTCGCAGAGTTCCCCACGCCCAGGTCAAAGGAGTCCATCCAATCCCTAAACGGGATACTCGCCTCCCTTTCTCGGTTCGTGGCCAAATCCGCTCAGCACGCTCTGCCCTTCTTTAAACTCCTCGGGAAAGAGACCAGTTTCGAATGGACAGAAGAATGCGGGCAAGCCCTGGCCCACCTTAAGCGGGCTCTGTCCGAGCCACCTGTGCTTTCCCGACCAGAGTGCAGGGAAACCCTATACTTGTACCTCTCTGTCGCCAGCGAAGCCATTAGTGCTGCCCACATCCGCGAAACAACGGACGGGCAGAAGCCCATCTATTTCACCAGCAAGGCCTTACAAGGGCCAGAGGTCAGGTACACGCAGATAGAGAAAGTCGCTCTTGCTCTCATCACCGCCGCGAGGAGGCTTAGACACTACTTCCTGGCCCACATTGTAGTTGTCCGTACGGACCAGCCCATCAGACAGTTGCTATGCCGACCAGATATGGCGGGCAGGATACTTAAATGGTCACTGGAGTTATCAGAATTCGACATTCAATACGAGGGTAGAAAGGCCCTCAAATAAATTTGTCAGACATTACTCACCCGTTAAATTCACACCCTCCAATAGCGGATGTAAAATGTATAAAAAACGGGTGTAATTTCATATTTCTGCACTAGTGACTTTTCCTCCATTCATGTATAGGGACTCCATACACTCTACACAATGTGTATCTTATTCCAGTACCATCTCTTGTTTCCCAAGCTCTCACCGTCGTGAATCATTGATTGAATAACTCTTGTGAATCTTTAACCAATGATTCAAAATCCTCTTCTTCGTCCACCTTCATGAATATCAAACCGCCTTCCATTGGGATAGGTTGTACGCTGGTTATTCCTTCTTCTACCATTCTATGTTTAATTAATTTCGCCTCATCTACTTTCCTAAGTCTTCCAATATATCCTGACTTTGTCTATTTCATTAATTTCTTCTTCACCAATTTTGACAGACAACCCTCCTTGATAGCGATTATCCATATTTTGGTCTTTTTGATTGAGATGTGGCTTCCATGTAATGTAATCTGCGCTATTATCGTTCATTTCTGTTTTTCTGATTGCATCTGCATAGGTTCTACCCTCTGTTCTCATACTATGTCGTTTCTCACCATTAAATGAGAATTTTTTCTTTTTCTCACCAACGTCTGACTTTTTCTTCGTTTCTACTCCACTTTTTTTGATTTTGAAGTTCATCACCTTCTTTTACGGTGCGTGTTTTCCATCCATGATTATGGCTAATCGGTCGCTCAAATTTCGATATGTTCACCCATGCTTTGTAAGTACCAAACCAAATGTTTTTAAGTCTGCTCTCCAGTTAACTCCTATTCTTGATCCCTTTGTATCTCATGAAAGCGAATATTTTCTCTTCCTTGTTCCTATTCCGATCGAGATAGACGTCGCTCATTCTTCCCCATTTTTCAAAAACTCTTTCCATCTTTCTTGAGCTTAAGTCTTCTGGGATATTGCTTACATAGCAAGTTGTTGTCCTCTCCGTGATATCTTTGATATTGTTGGTCTTCCTCTGGACCCATCTTCTTGCACTACTTCTCTTTGATATTACTATTGACCATTCTTTCTTTGAAACTTTCTCTGAGGCTTTCTCTGTTGCTCTGAGTCTCTCTAAATCTCTCTCTAAAACATGCATCTCCATCACTACTTTAAGAGAATTAATATCTCTTAATAATTGTGAACAGAAAATCACTTATAGATTAGGAAAGAAAAAGAAAGATGGAGAGATGCAATCGGTTGGTATTGGACTTGTTACCGTTAGAATTAGAGGTTGGAACTAGAAGAAGGTGATATGCGAGTATTTGATTTTATGTGGAATTTGAATGATGATGTTATAGGGCTGGGTTGACGTGCTAAATAGGATGATGACGAAAAATCTACCCGCCTGATCATTTTGCAAACACACTGACGTTAAAATATAGATTATCAAACGCATATAGACTTTTATTTGATAACCAATAACTAATGGCATCGTGCGATGTCACTAGGTAATTATAAAATATAATTCAAATATCTTCCTAACAATGGCATATTCTAATTGATCGGTTCCTTAAAAAATAGGTCAAATTGAATATTCATATTCTCATAGACAGAAACAAAAGGATCCTACAAAATCACACACCATTTTAGTGATTTGCTCCAAAAATAAGGGTAAAGATGGCATTGTAAACCACTAACTAGGAGTTAAGAGATTCTGCATCATTTAAGCAAATTCATAAAAATAAAACTATTAACTATAAAATAGTTCAAATATGGCACATTCAAATCTACGTTGTTAATCTCGAAAAGCAGCGCGGCGCGGTCACTCCGAAAATGGGAGCGGCGCGGAAACAGAGAGCGGCGCGGGCGCTATTTTTCCGACGCGGGCGCGAAAATATACTAAAAATATACTAATAAATATATAAAAAAAAACTCAAACTTCATAATAGCATATATTACTTCAAATTCATAATAGCATTCATTACTTCCAATTCCAAATACCATTAAAAGGCATAAGTCTTAAGCAAACAAGCATTGCAACATACTTCCAAAATTCAAGAAAATAAACACTTTAACATCTTAATCTTAAAATAACTTAAATAATCAAACTCTAATAAAACTTCAACAATCACATGTAACCCTCCTCTTATTATTCAAGTCTTTCAAATGGTTATATTTCCATTCTATATCACCGGTTAGTCTGTGTTGCTTGGCCGAAGAATCAACCGATTGATCATTGGATGATGGAACAGAACCAGCAGTAGGAGGAGCTGGAGTAGTCATGGCTTTTATTGATAGAAAACATAACAAAACAGAACAGAACATATGATAACATAGGAGGACGAAAATAAAACAGAGGAAGAAGAAAAACAAACACCACAGGAAGAAGAAATAACACAGTAACACACAGATGAAGAAAATAAAACAAAAGATGAAGTTGGCTATTCTTTTTCTTACACAGAGGAAGAAGAAATAACATACAGAGGAAGAAGAAAAAAAACAGAGAAAAGCGGCCGCTACCGCACCGATCCGCATCGATCCGCACCCAGAAAAGCGGCCGCGCAACCCGCGATATCGCCGCTATGCCCTAATGCGCCGGACCGGCTTTGCTTGACGCGGCGATGCCGTTTTTGTCGCGGAGCGCCGCGATCGCGGCCGCATCAACTGCTATTGACAACATAGATTCAAATTGATCGGAAGAAAAGGATCTGATGTGTATCTTCATCATCATCATTGTTGCAGTCCCCTTCACTAAGTCTCATGCTAAAATATCCAAATAATATCTGCAAAAGTTAAAGATTCATATAAGAATTAAAATTCATTATGCCATCATTTTGATTTGATCAGTATTATCATTGAGCAAGTAAAAAAATGGTGATAGCCATCTTAAAATTGTTGGCTCTAGCTGAAATACTAATCACTAGTCTCTATGGTGTAGCAAATTAAGCAGTTCACAGAAGCTGGCATATACCAGAAATCTAATCTAACTACAAGTTACCAATAGAAAACAGCGTATACTCATATTAAGCATACATAAAAGTCAAGACAAATCTATGCAATTCATTTGAGTAAAAGTTGCAACAATGGTCCATAAATAATCACCCAACAATACACACAAGCTAAGCAGCTAGAGTCATCACACAAAATTTAAAGCATCATACATAGAGTAACAAAAAAACTTACTTTCAACTGGCTGGAACCAAACTTTCGATGTACTCATTTGCCGACAACAACCAATTTTGATTAGTAAATCTGATTTCCTCTAATATTTGGTCTCTGCAATTATAGCTAAATGCTGGGACCTTATTATTTGTTGCCAATATCAACTTATAACCATTCTCATAAAGGTATAACGGCAACCATTCCAACCTTGGGTAACTGATTTTAAATAACTGAATCCAAGACTCTTGAACTCCAAAATCTTTCATCTGCCATATAACAAACTGGTTTCCCTTAAAAACATGACTGAAACAAAGACAATTCCTCAAAACCGCGAGCGTTGGCTGAACACGCTGCACCTCATCAAAACCACTAGGTAACATAATCTGAGTGTATGACTCAGATGAGAGATCTAGCGAAACAATCCCATATTGCTCGGCAGTAACATCATCAAACAAACTACAAGCATAACTCAGACCGAAGTAATTGCTAAGCGCCAACCAATTAATAGTACCATTCAAGTACACGCCATTGTTCTTTTCCTTATGAAACCAGTAAAGTGGAGGCACTGGAAAACATTGAATATCTCTCCATGAATTATCCCCCAAGCTGAAAATTTTCACTATACTTTTTGGTTTACAATCAAACTCTATCTCCACGAAGAACGCGACCACCTTGTAAGTTCGAGTCAAATTATCGTAACCAAAAGAGAAGTTAAATTGATAGTGGAAAGAGGAATATAAGCTAAAATTTGCATATTTTGTTCTTGTAGCTGGGTTCCAGAAACAAAGACATGAATCACAATTCAAGCATATCAATCCATTGCATGAACCGATAACACCATGTACATGAAAATTATCGTTTAATGGATGGTAAAGATCATCCTGAAAGCGGGTAAAGCGTTTAGAGAGTAAAACAGGAATTGATAGAGTTACCACGAAACGGGAATCACGATCTTCCCGTATATTTTCTCTCTGAATAACAGCGAGATTAGGTTTTCGTGCTGATTTGTTGAGATGAATTTGAACAAAGGAAGGATCGGAGATGAGAGCTTTGAAATACTTGTTGACACATCTTAATTGCAAAAGCTGTTTCACGGGGAGAAGGGAGAGTATGTCCGCCATCAGTTCATCGGGAAGGAGGGATATCGACGAAGAATTGGGAAGACGCTTGAGCGGCATAGCTTCTTCTTCCATTGGAACCCTAGACACCCACCGATTCCAATTCATATAAATACTTCTTCCGTCCCACAATAAGTGACTCAGTTGATTTTTCACACAAATTAAGAAAAAAGAATAATTGAACGAAAAAAAATGATATTTTTACTAAAGTGAAAATGATGAAAGTATTAATTAGAGGATGAAATATGAAAAGTTGCATTGAAAATTAAAATGGGTCACATATTTTAAGACACCATTTTATTTCAAATGGGTCACTCATTGTAGAACCGAGAGAGTACTTCTTTTTATAAGTTTATAGTTTTTTTTAACTATTTGGAGTTTTGGTTTTCTTAATTAATTTTTAGATTTTGATTTTATTATTAAATGTATAAAGGTATAATCTTGATACTATTATAATAATTTTTAGATTTTTTTTATATTGCGAGGCATAAAAGCGGAAAAAGAAAAAAAACTACACAGAATAGAAGATTGAAACTCTGTAAAGTAGAAACTTCTCTTCAAATTAACAAGCTTCTAGAATAAATAGCTTATATTGTTAAGTGATTACAAGCTTACAAAAAAAAAAGGACAAATAGTAGTTTATAATCATAGTTGTTAGAAGTAACTCAAGTTCTCTGTCGAAGTCGAAGTCAGAGTCTTTATAGGTTTTTGTCGATGTCGAATTAGTTGTAGTGTTGTGTAGTCAGTTGTATTCGACAGAGTCGAATATAGCTGTTAAGGAGTTAGTCGAAATGTTTGTTTGGGTCTGGGCTTTGATAGCCTATATAAAGGGCTTTGTAATTTGTAATTACATACAGCATTTTAACACAATAAAGTTTGGAAAGTTTTGCAAACCCTAATCTCCTTTCTTTTCTCTCTCTCCTTTTCTTCTTCTTTCTCTTAAACATTCATCTTTCTTGGAACATAGTTCCAACAATTGGTATAACAGAGCACGGTTGCGATTCAGAGAGAATCTAATGGCAAACGAAACAACAACGTCCACACAATTCCCAGCGAATCTACCGGTTTTCAAAGGGGAAAACTACCAACGGTGGGTTGCGCAGATGAGGGTTATTTTCAGATTTCAAGATGTGGTTGAAATCGTGAATGATGGTGTAACTGAATTGGGGGCGAATACGACTGATAAACAGAAAGTTGTGTACAAGGATCAACGGAAGAAAGATGGCAAAGCGTTGTTCTTGATTCACCAGTGTGTGGATCCGAATGTGTTTGAGAAAATTATTGAAGAAGAATCTGCAAAAGGAGCGTGGGACAAGTTAAAGAACTTGTATGGAGGTGATGAGAAACTGAAGAGGGTGAAGCTGTAAATCTTGAGAAAGCAATACGAAATGATTCAAATGAAGGAAGATGAATCAGTTTCGGAGTTCTTTTCAAGATTGGTGATGTTGTCGAACCAGATGAAGTCTTGTGGAGAAACAATCACAGATTTGCAGAAAATTGAGAAGGTACTAAGATCTCTGACTGCAAATTTTGATTGCATTGTAGTGTCCATTGAAGAGTCCAAGAATCTTACTGAGATGAAGGTTGAAGAGTTGCAGGCTTCTTTG
Organism: Lathyrus tuberosus; assembly: GCA_022829125.1. NCBI lineage: Eukaryota > Viridiplantae > Streptophyta > Magnoliopsida > Fabales > Fabaceae > Lathyrus > Lathyrus tuberosus. The sequence continues at coordinate 3,641,815 of JALAZF010000525.1, forward strand.
GAAGCTCATGAGATTATATTGAAGCAAAGAGATTCAGAAAGAGAAAAGGTATCGTACCAAGCACTACAAGCGAAATTCACCAAGAAGTCTGGGAAGGTGAATCAGGGAAGGAATCTTGCTAGTGATGAGAAGTCAAGCAAGAGTTCAAAGAATCATGATGATTCAATAAAGAAAGGCATGGGCAACAAGTATTCTAGGAAGAAAGTTGACATGAAAGACGTGCAGTGTTACAATTGTCAAGGTTTTGGTCACTATGCTCGAGACTGTCGAAAGAAGAAGGAAGCACGAACAAAAGAAAGTGACAAAGCGCAGTATGCACAGGCAGAAGATAGTGATTCTGATGATGTGCTACTAATGGCAGATACTCAGTCAAACGCTGATGAAACAGATGTGTGGTATCTTGATTCAGGTTGCAGCAACCACATGACCGGTAACAAGAACTGGTTCACCAAGCTTGATAAATCAGTTAAGAAGGTGATAAAGTTTGCAGATGGTAGACATATCACATCAGGTGGAAGAGGAAACATATCTGTAATGAGAAGAGATGGTAGAAAAGCCAACATTACTGATGTGTTGTATGTGCCTTCTATGACAAGTAACTTGATAAGTATAGGTCAATTACTTGCCAAAGGACATAATATGAAGCTGGAGAAGAACCAAATGAAGGTGTATCATGCTGATGGTAGGTTGGTACTAAAAGCACCATTGGCTGATAACAAGACCTTTAAAGTTCAGATTAACATGATTGATCATCAATGTCTTGCGTCAACTACAGAAGAGGAAAAGAATTAGCTATGGCATCATAGATATGGGCATCTAAACTTCAGGAGTTTGGGTATGCTCAATTAGAAGAAGATGGTTTATGGTTTACCTCAGGTGAAAGAACCAAATCATGTGTGTGAAGAATGATGCAAAGCAAAGCAGGCTAGAAAAGCATTCAAGCATGATCTGCCAATTAAGACAAAAGGAAAGTTGGAGCTTGTTCATTCTGACGTATGTGGACCTTTTGAAGTTAGGTCGAATGATGGCAAGCGTTACTTCTTAACTTTCATCGATGAATTCACCATATATATGTGGATTTATATGATCGAAAGTAAGAGTGAAGTATTCACAAAGTTCAAGAAGTTTAAGTTGCTTGTCGAAAAGCAAAGTGGCTACAAGCTAAAGAAACTGAGAACTGATGGTGGTGGTGAATATATCTCTCGAGAGTGTGCTAGATTTTGTGAAGAGGAAGGTATAGAGGATGAGGGTATGGCACCCTATACACCTCAACATAATGGAATAGCTGAGAGGAAGAATAGAAGTATACTGAATATGACGAGAAGTATGTTGAAGGCTAAAGAGGTGCCAAAGAGATTTTGGGCTGAAGCAGCTTCGACAGCAGTATACATTCTGAATAGATGTCCAACGAAGAAGCTAGTCGAGAAGACTCCTTATGAAGCATGGACAGGTGAGAAGACAAATGTAAGTCATCTTAGAGTTTTTGGATCAATATGTTTTAGGCATGTTCCTGAGCAATTGAGAACAAAACTAGATGATCGAAGTCAAACCATGGTGCTCATAGGTTATCATTCAACTGGTGCATATCGACTATATTCACCAGAAGATGATAAATCTGTGATCAGTCGAGATGTTCTGGTAGATGAAAATCAAAAATGGGAGTGGAGTCATGGGTCAGTTCGACAGGAAATTGGTCGACAGATGGAAGAGATAGTTCCGACGGTATTTGAAGAAGACCGACAAACTGAGGCCACGACAATTCGAAATGAAGAACTCCTGAGCATAATGTCAGAAGATCAACTAGAACAAGAGCTGAGTCGACAAGGTTAGCTGGATATGAGAGATTTCCAAATAATGCAATCGATGCAGATGGTGACTTAATAGAAGAAGTAATGATGATGGCTGAAGCAGAACCAATTAACTTGGATGAAGCCATGAATGATTCGAATTGGTGTGAAGCCATGAAGGAAGAACTCAGGTCAATCGAGAAGAACAATACCTGGGAAATTATCGAAAAAGCCAGCAAGAAGCCTATTGATGTGAAATGGGTTTACAAGCTGAAACGAAGGCCAAATGGTGAAATTACCAAGCATAAGGCAAGACTAGTGGCAAGAGGTTTTCTGCAAAAACCTGGTATTGATTTCGACGAAGTCTATGCGCCAGTGGCTAGGTTGGAAACAATCAAGATTGTTGTTTCGACAGCAGCATATAGAGGATGGAAGATACATCAGTTGGATGTAAAATCAGCATTTTTGAATGGACCTTTGGAGGAAGAAGTTTATGTCAGTCAACCACCAGGATTTGAGATCAAAGGGCATGAGTCGAAGGTGTACAGATTGAGGAAGGCTCTCTATGGATTGAAGCAAGCCCCGAGGGCTTGGAACAAAAGAATAGATAGTTTCCTAATTGAAGCAGGTTTCACAAAGTGTGTGTCTGAGCATGGAGTTTATGTAAATGATGTCGACAATGATAGTCGAATCATTTTATGCCTGTACGTCGATGATTTACTAATCACAGGTGCAAATGAAGCTGAGATAAGAAAAGTTAAGTCGAAGCTAATGCAAGAGTTCGAAATGTCCGACCTAGGGAATTTGTCATATTTCTTAGGGATAGAATTCAAAGACACAGCTGAAGGTGTGTTCCTGCACCAGAAGAAGTATGCTCAAGACATCTTGAAGAGGTTCAAGATGACCGACTGTAAAGCTGCAACAACTCCATTGGAAACAGGAGCAAAGTTGAAGAAGGTAACTGATGATGAGTTTGTAAGTTCGACACTGTACAAACAAGTTATTGGATCCTTGAGGTATCTTTGCAATACAAGGCCGAACGTTTGTCAGAGTGTCGGATTGTTAAGTCGATTCATGGAGAAACCCCAAGAATGTCATCTCATTGCAGTAAAGAGAGTACTGAGATACATTAAGGGCACAATTGATCATGGTGTGCTGATGCCATGTCGAAATAAGTCCAAGTCGAAAGATGCGGAGGTATATGGTTATACTGATTCAGATTTCAGTGGAGACCAAGATGAGAAGAAGAGTACTGCAAGCTACATTTTCATGATAGAAGGAGCTCCAATCTCTTGGAGTTCGAGAAAACAAAGCATTGTGGCTTTGTCATCATGTGAAGCTGAGTACGTGGCTGCATCGTATGTAGCATGTCAGGCAGCATGGATAGATATGTTGCTCGAAGAACTCAAGATCAAGGAACCTGGGAAGATGAAGTTGTTTGTAGACAACAAGTCAGCTATTGATCTTGCCAATCATCCTATGTGTCATGGTCGAAGTAAGCACATAGAAAGAAGGTATCATTTTCTCAGGGATCAACTGAACAGAGGGAAGCTTGATCTTGAATATTGCAAGACTGAATTTCAACTAGCCGACATACTTACCAAACCTTTGAAGAAAGTCAGATTAGACGAGTTAAAGAAGAGCATTGGGATGAGAAGTCTCTAGAACATGAATTAGGTGGTGTGTTAGAAGTAATTCAAGTTCTCTGTCGAAGTCGAAGTCAGAGTCTTTATAGGTTTTTGTCGATGTCGAATTAGTTGTAGTGTTGTGTAGTCAGCTGTATTCGACAGAGTCGAATATAGCTGTTAAGGAGTTAGTCGAAATGTTTGTTTGGGCCTGGGCTTTGATAGCCTATATAAAGGGCTTTGTAATTTGTAATTACATACAGCATTTTAACACAATAAAGTTTGGAAAGTTTTGCAAACCCTAATCTCCTTTCTTTTCTCTCTCTCATTTTCTTCTTCTTTCTCTTAAACATTCATCTTTCTTGGAACATAATTCCAACAATAGTAACGTTATTAAATTCTATTGTTCATTCTTGTTGATTGTAAATTTTAAGTAATTTTATCGTTACTGGTGCATGACTCTTTACTTATTGCTTGCATCTCATGGAAGCAAAGTTGCTTATTCATATGGATTTATATAGAAGATGCAATTGGATCTCTTCTTAAGGAAACTCAAAGATTTGGATTATCTTTATCAATCTGAGTAATATTGTTCTTGATTCTAATGGTGAATTTATACTTTTTGATTTTGTGATTTATGTGTTTATGTTTTAGATTGAAAATGGTTCATCTCTAGTTTTAGTTCGCTTCGATTTCAAATTACTGAACTTGTTCATTGAGCTGTTATAACGGATGTGAGGAACTTAGTTTTAAATATATATTTGTTCTTTGGTTGGCTTCAGTGTAGAGTATTTGGTTGATGCGCAACGACATGCAATTCAACGATGTTGTTTTTAGCTTTGACGAATGCATGACGACAATCATTTACAGATCTTGGGTCTGGTTGGGTTTAAAGAGTAACCATTCTTCTTGTATCAATTTTCATGATTAGCATACTGCCCCTCTCTTGTGTTGTGACCATAGTTTTCTTTTGTATTTCTGGAATATTTCTCCTACTTTATTAATACATGATTGCTTATTAAAAAAAAAAAATTTGTTCTTTAATCCCCATTGAGTTTTTTATTTTATTTTATTTGTTTACCATACCTTTTAGTTTAATTTGAAATGTCACTTTGATTGTTCAAATAGCATTGCAATTTGGTTATCTTCATTGTTTTTTTATAAGCAACTTCATTAATAGGAGATTAAAGAAATCTCAAACCAAGGAACTACAACCACCAATCAAACAAAACAATTACAAAAAATCGAACGAAAACTTATACCATTCGTACAACCTACACTTCTTGCTATCCTCTTTACCTAAAATCAACCAATTCCACGAGGTGACTTTAATATCATTAACAATATCGTCAACGTTACACATCGCATCATTGAGCAAAATATTATTTCTAGCCCTCCAAATGTTGCAACAAGTGATGAACCAAATTGAATTTATCTTACTCACTATGCTTCGACCTTTAAGACTCGAGTACCAAGCCTTCGCATGAAGACTACAATTAGATTCCAAAATTCTACCTATATCCATCCACTCACATATCTTACTTCAAACCAAATACGATTTATGACACGAGAAGAATAAATGAGTAGAGTCCTCTAAGTCTTGGAAACAAAACATGCAAACCTTATCGTGCTCATTGTCGATTATACGTCTAGCCACCAAATTTGATCTCGTGGGCAGCCTATTGAGCGCCATCCTTCAAGAAAAAATTTGAACTTTCACCGGAATAACCGTCTTCCAAAATATCTCCAGAAGGCCTGCACTTTCTACCTCAACCTCATTAACAGAAACAGAATAATTAAAAAAGGCATAAAAAGAATTAACCGTGAACTTCAACAAGTCTTATAAAGGCTAAAACCACTCATCTTGCTCTTCCTTTTTAACAGTTACCGCTGCCAGCAACTGGCAACACTCACTCCACTCAGGTTCTGGTAAACTAGCAGCATCTTCCATCGTATCACGCAACTTCCATCGCCAGTGATCATCTTCCTAAACTCCCATCTCTCTTATTGAACAAACAGATCTTCTGCAGGCTTGGAACAGAAGAGGAAATCTAATATTCAACGCCAAATTTCCTACCCAAACCATCTGCCAGAATGCCACTCCTAAACCTTCTCCAACTAAACACTCTAATAGATTACAGAAGCTCTCATGAGTCTCAGAAAAAGAAATGGAAAAATGTCCTTCATCCAAAGAGAATCGTTCTTCAAACTACCAACTTCCAAAAATGTTTGCACCTTCATACTCAAGTTACTGTATCTATTAACAAGCGTCTGCCTCCAAATTTCATTTCCTCCACAATAGAACTTCCACAACCACTTTGCAAGAAGGGCTCGATTAAACCGACCCACATGTTTAATACCAAGCCCTCCGCAATCCTTCGGTTTACAAACGGACTTCGAAGAGATCCAAGAAACAAACATGTTATTAGATGCTCCGGCCCAAAGGAAACGACGTTGGATTGCGATGATATCCTTCACAAATTTCTTAGGAGCCTTGAAGAAATCCAAATGGTGAATTGGAAGGTTAACGAGAACCGAGTTTATAAGAGACACTCTACCCCCAATTGATAAGTTCCGGCCAATCCATCTTGAAAGTCTATTCCTCAAGCAAGAAACAACCGGATTCCAAAAAGAACAACGACGATGATTACCTCCAACCGTTAATCCCAGAAATTTGAAAGGGAGACTACCAGATTTGCAGTGTAAAAATTGTTCAGCTGCAGTAAGAAACTCAGCCTCAACTCCAATCCCATACAAGCAACTTTTAGAGAAGTTTATCTTAGGACCGAAAATCAGTTCAAACGCCCGCAGAATTACCTTGAAAGCCCAAATATTTGTTACCGATCCATCTCCAAAAAGTAATGTAACGCCCTGATTCCAATTATTCCCATTTTGTTGAGTCTTTTATTTAAATTGAGTGATAAATTATTTTATTTGTGAAATTGGTGTGTTAAAATGCTATATTGACATGTTGTGATATTTTTCCGTTTTTGAGAGTTTTCGGGGAAATTATAATGGAGGGTATTTTAGACATTTCTCAATTTATGATAAGTTAGAAATTTAGTAAAATTGTTAGAAAAATGTTTAAGTGTTGAATTTTGTGAGGAAATGAATTAATTGAATTTGAGTGGAAAAATAAGAAAAAGAAAAAAAAAGAGATAAGAGGAGAAAGAAAGGGAAAAATAGAAAAAAAAAAGGATAGAAAGAAAGAGGAAGAGGAGAAAAGAGAAGGAAAAGAGGAAAAGCTAGGAAATCAAGAAAATCAACTTCTAGGAATCGATTTAATCGGGTAAGGGTGTGAAATCTTATTATCTTATCAATGTGTATCATTAAGTATGATTGTATGGTTGTTGTTGTGGATTTTTCTGAGTTTTTGTATAAACCCATATTTGGTAAAATTGCTTGGAAATTGATTAATTGTGGTTGAAATCATGTTGTTAGTGTCCAAAATTGTTGGTATATGATAGATACTTGTTATTGGACATTGTATTTGGCAAATTTCTGTGTGTAGGTGAGATTTGGGGTGTTTTGGATTTGAAACCCGTGAGAAAATTATGCAGGAAAATTTTTTCTGGTTTTTCCTGGTCATACGCGTATGGGGCATGTTCATACGCGTATGAACCTTGGCAATACGCGTATGGTGGGCGAGCTATGGGCCAATACGCGTATGGGTTGCTTGTTTTCTCGACCATCTGCCCATTTGCGTATGATACGCGTAGCTTTTTAGGTCATTACGCGTATGGATCAGGTCATTACGCGTATGGGTTTTTCAACGTGGAATTTGGGAAAAATGGGCTTCTGCCCGTAGGCGTATGACATGTGCCCGTACGCGTATGGTCAGGAGAGTTGTAAAAATGGGATTTTTCAAAAGATGTTTTTCGTTTTCGTCTGTAACTTTTGTTCCGATTATCCGATTTTTACATTCTTGGTATTTTTGTGAAGCTATTGAGCTGTACTATATGATTATGATGAGTTGGAAATTGTTAGCCGATTAAATAAGTCGGAAAAGTTGGGAATAGTGTTATTTAGCAACTTTTGTCGTTTTGTATGTGTGTTTGGATGTGAATCATACAATAGTGCATTGATGTGAATGTATATAGATTGTATGTGATTGTATGAGATGAATGCATGTATATATTGTGAATATGTATGCATTTCAAGAATGTCTTGAGTCATTTTGCATGTGAAGCATAATGAAGTACATTCTTGTGTTGAGCGATTCTAATGAGAATCCGTTGTATCGTCGTGTGCCTATGTGAGGTGTGAGCGATGATTACAAACGATTTTGTGCCTAGGTGAGGTGTGAGTAATCGGATTGTGTGCCTAGGTGAGGTGTGAGCAATCGGATCGTGTGCCCGCGTGTGGGGTGTGAGCGATCGGGTCGTGTGCCCGTGTGGGGTGTGAACGATCCATAAACATTGTGTGCCCATGTGGGGTGTGAGCAATGGGTGAACATCGTAGGCCCGACGGGGAGTTACATTGGTAACGAGCGATGGTTCCAGTAGAGTTCCTGAGTGAACTAATGATGATTGAGTCGGTACCACATTGCATTTGCATAGAGTCGTGAGTCGGTCTCTATGATTTGCATTTATCATCTTTGTATTTGTGCATTGATGAATAAACATGAATGTGTATGTTTATGTGGAATGATTGAGAATTGCGAAAGTATGTATGATGAATATGCTTGGTTGTATATATATACATTGTGATGTATATGGGTGAGTTTTGATGAATTGTGGTGAGAATGTGGAATATGTGTATTTTTATGTTAAGATATATCTAATTATATGCATTGTTATTATGATAATATTTCTCACCCTTCTGCTGTTTTATGATGCTCTATGAGGCATTGCAGAGTAGGTATGTTGGAGGTCTTTTTGTGAAGCGTGTCTTCATTCTTTTGGTCGGTTGGCTCTGATATGTAGCACCGGGTAGCTAGGATGTATATGATTCTTTTGTGATACATTTGTATATGTATCTTGCTGATGAATGTTTATGTAAACATGAATTATGTTGATGGATGATACTCGATGACGCATGTATATATATGTATATATGTTTGATGTTATTCAATGATTAGATTTTCCGCTTTTATTCTAAATATTGAGATGTGGGTGTAAGGACAAAGTTCCTCTGTTGCAAAGTTACCCCACTGTTGCATATCAATATTGAGCAGGTGTTGTTGTTTTAATTTAATGTATAATGTGACGTACCTCTTTTTATACCATGTTTATAATTATACTCTGACGAAATTTTCAATAAGTGCCTAAATGATTAATTGTGATTATTTGGGGGTATAGAAAGGGGGTGTTACAAGTAACGTATTGTCAACAAACTGTAACACACTTACAGTAGGACAATCATGGACTTTAAATTCTGACAGCATATTATTGATAAATGCATTTCTTACCATACTAGCCAAACCCTCCGCAACAATTGCAAACAGATAGGGAGCTAGCGGATCGCCTTGTTTCAATCCCCTTCCCGCCTTGAAATCCTTCAAAGGATTGCCGTTAATTAAGATCGACATATAACTATTGAAAACAGATCCTCTAATCCATTTCAACCAATTATACCCAAATCCCATCTTAACAAGCATATCTTCTAGGTACGACCAATCCACCCAGTCATACGCCTTCGCGAAGTCTACTTTAAAAAGCAAGCAATTCTTCTTAAACCTTTTAGCATAGTCAACGATTTCACTAGCCATCAACACTCCATCAAAAATCTGACGCCCAGGGATAAACACAGTTTGAGAAGGAGATATCAGTTTGTGAATAACCTTACCCAATCTACTTGCAAGCATCTTGGAAATCATTTTGAGAACACAACCGACTAAACTGATAGGTCTGAACTCTTCGAAGCTTTGAGGATTATCTACCTTAGGAACCAACGAAATGAAAGAAGACGCAAACATCTTGGGCAAATATCCAGTTTTGAAGAATTCCATAATGCAATTCCTAAAATCTACACCGATAATATCCCAACACGTCTTAATAAACTTGAAGTTATAACCATCAACCCCTGGGCACTTGTTACCGTCGCAACTGAAAATTGCAGCTTTCACATCTGCAGCAACAAAGTCAGCTTCTAGGAATTTTCTGTCAGCCACTTCAAGACTAGACAAACAATCAGAATTACTCCTAAATTTGTTCGCGTCTTGTTTTTGAAATCTGCCCTCGAAGAACTTCAAAGCTTCAAATTTAATCTTCTCAGGATCTTCCTCTAAAATACCTCCCACTTTGATAGCAGAAAAATTATTTGAACGATTCCTCATTTTAAGAGAGACATGGAAGAATTTGGTATTGAGGTCGCCATCTTGAAACCATCTCACCCGAGATTTCTGGACTAACATGCTTTCTTTTAACCTCAAATTCATCCACATCTCTTCCTGGATTCTCAATCTATCCTTAACTACCTCTTCATCTTGGCTGCCACTCTCCAACTCCGAACACAACTCTAATTGTTTAAGTTTTTGAACATTGTCTTCGATCTTTAGCTCTAGCCACCCAAAGACATTGGAATTCCAACTTCTCAAATCGGCTTTAACGACTTTCAATTTATTGTGAAGGATAGACCGTTAATGGATTTCCTATAACAAAGGGGCTAGAATCAACTCTAATGGATTTCCTTAATCTCTTTAATAAAGGGGATCTATAAGATTTTGATAGACCGTTATAGCGTGTTTGGGACATTTTTTGTAGTTCATCTCTAGAATAGACCACCTAAACCAAAAAGAGTGAAAATAAATTATTTACAATTAGTTGTCTATTATATTGGTTTTCTTTCTAGTACATGATATAGGGATAGTAGAGTTTGTAGCCTTTATGAATCAAGGATATATAAACTCCAATGTTATTGAATATGTTTATTTTCTATTATCAGTTGATGTTGCTGAAATTTCCAATGGAGCATTAGTGTTTGTTAATTCAATTATGACAGTTATATTTAATGTTAATGCAACGTTGAAGAAGTTTTTATCCTATGACAACTATGTTTGATGTTAGTGCAACATCTCCAACAACATCACAAAAGGTGAATCAAATTACCAGGTTTTAGTATATCTATGTTACTTGTTATTAATATATATGGTCTACTTTTGTAAAATAATGCTAATAAATTATTACCTTAAGTTTAAATAATTAAATTAATAGTCTTCACACTACTAATAGTTAGAAATATTTTGATAAACCATAGGATTACTCCTATGTATTGATATGAAATCATTTGTCATAGTGTTTATGGTGCTAGGAAAAAGTGCCTACATAACTTTCAATTTCTAAGTTGTGGTATTTATGTTGTTAGTGAATATCTCTTTCTTGACAAATTCGAAGCTAACGACTCTTGCTTGTGGTCGACAGTGTCATTTATATAGTTCTTTGTGTAAAAATACGCAAAAAGATACTTGATTATTTTATTTTTGAGCTTCTTTGCTCTATGCATGGAGTTGGTCGAGAATGTCGTCACTCGTTCTCGTCAATGAGAACAACTTCACATTCCCCTACACAACAAAGTAAGTTTATCTCATTATTTCCACTTGCTTACTTTATACTACAACTAACTGTAAATAATTTATTTTCACTCTTTTTAGTTTAGGTGGTCTATTCTAGAGATGAACTACAAAAAATGTCCCAAACACGCTATAACGGTCTATCAAAATTTTATAGATCCCCTTTGACCAGACGATGTATTACAACTAAACAACTCATCATCTCGTCAATTTAGTTTTAGTATTACCTGAAATTCTGGTACATGTGCAGAATTCAGATGTCCTATAACATGCCATTCGGCATCTGGTCTGACATGAACACACATGGCAAGGTATAAAATAATAAGCTTGATACTGGAAAGATAAAAACAAAACACACAGAATTGTTAACCCAGTTCGGTCTAATATACCTACATCTGGGGGCTACCAAGCCAGGGATGAAGTCCACTGTCAGCAGTATCAATTCAAAGCTAAACTCCCCGTTTACAGCTTATCACTTAATCACTACCCAATGACCCTTCTACCTAGATCCTCTCTAGATATGAGAAACCCTTCTCACTCCCAATCATCGCAATGATATCTAGCAGTCAACATTCCGCCACTGCATCAACGACTCTTTACCTATACAACAATTCAACAAAGGAAGACATACTTCCAAGACACAACTTAGAGTTACTTAAAAGCTTCCTCCAAGAACAATACACCTCTTACTTAACAGCTTCCAGGATCACACTTACAAACTGTCCAACTCACAAGTCGAGTGGTACAGGAACCAACCCTAATAGTAGAACTTTTACATCTTTGGTTGAGTTACAATTATAGGTTACAATGCATTTATATATTACCTATTCCCAACTGGATTTGGGCCTTCAAAATCGCAGCTTAAAGCTGTTACAAATCAGCAGAAACTTCTGCTACATAATAGGACTTCAATCTTTAACTTCCTAAAATATCTCCATATTTAGAAAGTGTATATTTCCAATATTCTTCTCAATTTCAGATTTGAATCTTCAGACCTTTTAATTCAGCGCCACATAGGATGGCAAATATCCTCCTGAATATTCTGCACAATTCAAAACATAACTGAATCTCATTAATCCAGCTCAGCAGATGCGATGTCGAATACTCCGTCATAGGACATCTTCTTTGACATGTTATTCCAGTTGTTGAATAACTTCAACACAACATGTTAAGTCTTTTTAATAGGACATCTTGTTGTACCTGTTCTTCTTAGCAAGTTTATGCATCCTATTCTCTATTACAATATTGCTGCTAATATTTGTTTTACAACAATTAAGCCAATCCTATAAATTAAAGAACTAACATTCTCCCCCTTTGGCAAATTTTGGCTAAAACAAATATATAAACATTACAACTCAGATTACAGCAGCAATTACCACCTTATACTACTGAACCCAGCAGTAACCATCAGTAGCTATAGTGTACAACAACCATGGAGAATCATCTTCTTGGGAAGTCTTGAGTGATGTTAGGACATCATGGTTGACAACTCTTTCCAGCATACTTTATTCCATAACATCACCTCCGAGCACCACAGCACAACAACTTCAGGCAGCACATTAGGACCTAAGAAGAAAAAATCCTGAAGTCATTTGGTGCACATGAGGAAGAAGATATCTGACACTCCCCCTCAATCCAACACATTTCTTTTTCCTTCCAGGACAGACCCAGATTAATTGAAGAAGACTCCTCCAGAAAAGAAACGTCTGTCTTGACACAAAGGACCAATGGTGGCATAAGAGATTTCTGCACACCTTAATTGATCAGACGCCCCTAGTCGACCTGTGGCATAAGATGAAACTTAAGAAGTATCAATCTATCAACCCAGGTAACTCAGAACACAAGTCACAACTGTGTTCATAACTCAGGACACAAGTCACAATGACTCAACACCAACTCAAGGAAAGGACACCCTCTTCGACATCTCTGCACACATATGGAACTGCAGACTCCATACATAGCATCTGCGCAAACCATTTTGTAAACCCTTTCTCCCCCTTTTTAGCCAAAAATTGGCAAAGAAAGCCTTCACAGAACCAGACTCAAGCAGTGCTCACCCAAACTCGAACAAACGCCATAAGACTTATGAAACAAGAACACTCACTGGCTGAAGGAGAAAAGAAAAACCCCTATAAATAGCTGACCAGTTACTTTAAAATTAACGAGCTTTGAATATGTCAAGGTTCTTGGTCAAAGAAACGCTATTTTAGGTACAAAAAAACTCCATCCAAATTCAATGTCTCCCTTCCAAAACAGTCTTGACTGCCTTTATTGTTTCTCAACTGAATCTTACCATAAATTAGGCCAATAACACTCCATGCATAGGCAGAGACACGTGTTTCACCTTATCCTTATATTACCGACCAGAATCATTCCTTGTTTGGCTCAAGAGGAACATGTCCTGTACCTTGTTCTGACATCTAACCAAGCAATTTGTCTGCTTGCGCATAATATTCACTCAAGACTCCACAGAGAATCATACATGACAAGCACATTTTCTTTTCTGTTGGATTCTGAGACGACTTCCATCGATCAGCACAACTCACAATCCTTTCCAGATTCCTTCAGAACAGTGGAGAAAAATAAATTCAACAATTTTGCTTTTCAGACCTCTCCTGCGCAACTAGGATATTACACCACACTTGGAAGTACATGTCTCATCATGTTGTTTGACATCACTCTGCACAAACTTAAACAGCACTCAAGCTCCACAAAAGTCTGCACACTTGCAGTAATAGACCATAGATATCAGCCTTAACTCCCCCTGACATGAACAACCAAAGATAGCACAATGGTATTGCCACAATCTCAACACTTAAGTACTGTCACTTCTTGTATTTGTTGAGCAAGAACTCACCATGTTAATTTCAGATACATGGTCTGCCAAGTCCAATAAAAGAGCCCACTTGATTTGGAATTTTTCACAAATTCCATAACAGATGTCACAAGATAAGGACTGCCACCACCTTCTACTTGTATTAGAAGGAACCTCCTTATCTTCAGTCATTCTGATCAGATCACACCACTGACAACAACCTCCAGTCCTTACATTCACAAGCACCTAATGAAGTCTTTATCAGGAAAATAGTCATGTATTTCCAGATCAAACCTCTTAACATCAGGATCAGAACCTGCCCATTCTAATCCACATTATGTCAGAACTGCCACTTCAGACGATAATGCTGCTTCTTCCAACTCCACAAGCATGGCTCCTAGACCTCCATCCAGGATACACAACAAATAATGATGTTGTAACAATATGTAGGACATCAGCATGAGACAAAAGAATACACCTTCAGTATTTTATTCAGGTAGTCACAACTACCAGATCATAACTAGTACCAGCAGCTTTACCGAAAGCAAACTCAAGGGAATCACATCAGACAACTAGACAAGACCTAGGCTCACTCTCCATCCTTTTAGCCATAATAGGACAATCTCTTAACCTACCAAGGCACCAAACACGAGGTTCTGACAACAGGTTCCCAAACAAACAGGTTCCCAAAGACCACTTTGACTGGTCAGGCGATACAAGCAAAAACTATTTATGCAGTATAAATGACCAAGCCTCCTTGCTTCTAACATCGCATCACAGATAAAGCCATGAGTCAGTCTAACAAGGATGCAGAAAAGAGCCACATGCAGGAAGTCAAGAAACCAGATCCACAGAAGTTGAAGAATAAGACACTGTCCACAGCTGAGGCAACTTCAGGAGCAACAAGAACCAGAAAGGCATCAGAAACAAGGATGAAAGCCATCAAGAAAAGCCAAGTGCAACTTCAAGCTTCTGATGATGAGTGGGATGAAGATTGGAAAACTTTTCTTGATTCGGGGGGTTGGGATAACCTTTAAACCTTTTGTTGGTTGCTTGTACTAATCTTGTATGCTTTCAACAGTGCAATAAATTTTTGTTTTAATTCTGTTTTATTTACACTAAACAAATGCAATAAGGATCACAACTGCACAAAACACATCCCAACACACTTAATGCACCTGCCTAACTTGCTTCTGGCCAACACACATAAAAAAATGCAGCAGCAGAAAGCAGAAGTCAGATCATCTCTTTAGACATATATCAACCACAAAACGTACCAATAACAACCTCCCATCACACGCCCAACTGCATAAAATTTTGACACTCTCCCCCTATCAGAATTAACATGTGCTTCTCCGAACCTTGAAGAAAGGAAAACATAAGACGCATCTTCATGTCTTCAAGAGCTCACTCTTTGTTCAACTTACAGGTTTAACACAATCATCTCTTGTACCAATACTCACGTGATCTGACCAACTTTTCTCTAACCTAGACCACCAATACTTCTTTGCAAGAGGAACACCTTAAATGAATGGAGAACATGAGACTCATCTTCATGCCTTCAAGAGCGCACTCTCTGTTCAACACACCTGCTGAACATATTCACCTACTGCTTGACCCTCACAACGGAACAAAAAAAATAGGTAGAGGCTTGTGATATCAGGAGACAAAAAAACCATAACATTTAGAACAGAGTGTTCTGTCAACAGATGTTAAGATCTCAGTCTTGACATCATGAACGGGGTCCAGCCGCACTAAGAACAACACCACATTCCCATCGCATCACAGAGGATCACATATTCTCTCATCCAACTTTCCAAAGGCAATTACTCTCCCATATGATAATTTGGAGTACTCCTGATCAGTTGAAGCGTATCTTTACCTTCATGTCCAAGACGTCTGCTGGAAATAATACTTCTTGACTCTCAGGTTCTCCACTCCTGCAGCAAGGACCAGAAATAGACTGACCTCAGGAGTAAACAGCATGTTGATCACACCTTGACCAACTCACACATCTAAGATAAGTTCCAGAGCCAGAAACTTCTTAGATAAACCACCCAGATGCCTCTTCTTCCAGATCAGGAGAAGGTTCCAAACTCATGTGATCACACCACGTTAGTCCAGCACCCAGAACATCTGCTATGCCATTCCTTTAGACCACAGAATTCTCCACAAATCTGACGTGATGTTCTAACACAAGATATGACATCATTCCAAGGAACTCACCAAGAGGTTAAAGACTGGAGATTAGCCTTTTTAGGAACAGAAGCAAACATAAATTACTTCTCACTCTCTTCCGATCTCTTCCTTACAACTACACTTATCAATGCCTTTATGAGAGGACTTGAACTACAAACTTCAAGTATCGTTGATAAGTAAGTTGAAGCAGTCTTGCATATATCCCAGTTACAATCTTCTCAGTTACAAACTAAGGAGTTCTCAGATAGATACGCAGCGGATCAAAACACAAACTCCTCAAATCCTACAGGTGTCACATATCAGCCCTAGCATCATAATCCAGGTGACACCACAATACCACAGGTTTGAAAATAAATCAAACCTAACACAACCTCAACACAGCAGCTTTTTCAACCAAGCCTTCAGGCCTTCAGCACATGCCACTGCCTGTCACGAACAGTCCATCCTCCACTTCTAGGGACCATTCTCACACCTATATGAACTTTTCAAGTTCAAACAACTTTTCAGTAGAAAGCTTCTACCTTGACCATGAACCAGAAAGTATCTTCCCTTGGATCTCATCTAGATACAGAACAGAATAACCAGGCTTTGATACCAATTGAAATTCCGGTACATGTGCAGAATTCAGATGTCCTATAACATGCCATTCGACATCTGGTCTGACATAAACACACATGGAAAGGTATAAAATAATAAGCTTGATACTGGAAAGATAAAAACAAAACACACAGAATTGTTAACCCAGTTCGGTCTAATACACCTACATCTGGGGGCTACCAAGCCAGGGATGAAGTCCACTATCAGCAGTATCAATTCAAAGCTAAACTCCCCGTTTACAGCTTATCACTTAATCACTACCCAATGACCCTTCTACCTAGATCCTCTCTAAATATGAGAAACCCTTCTCACTCCTAATCATCGCAATGATGTCTAGCAGTCAACATTTCGCCACTGCATCAACGACTCTTTACCTATACAACAATTCAACAAAGGAAGACATACTTCCAAGACACAACTTAGAGTTACTTAAAAGCTTCCTCCAAGAACAATACTCCTCTTACTTAACAGCTTCCAGGATCACACTTACAAACTGTCCAACTCACACGTCAAGTGGTACAGGAACCAACCCTAATAGTAGAACTTTTACATCTTTGGTTGAGTTACAATTCTAGGTTACAATGCATCTATATATAAGCTATTCCCAACTGGATTTGGGCCTTCAAAATCGTAGCTTAAAGCTGTTACAAATCAGCAGAAACTTCTGCTACATAATAGGACTTCAATCTTTAACTTCCTAAAATATCTCCATATTTAGAAAGTGTATATTTCCAATATTCTTCTCAAATTCAGATTTGAATCTTCAGACCTTTTAATTCAGCGCCACATAGGATGGCAAATATCCTCCTGAATATTCTGCACAATTCAAAACATAACTGAATCTCATTAATCCAGCTCAGCAGATGCGATGTCGAATACTCCCTCATAGGACATCTTCTTTGACATGTTATTCCAGTTGTTGAATAACTTCAACACAACATGTTAAGTCTTTTTAATAGGACATCTTGTTGTACCTGTTCTTCTTAGCAAGTTTATACATCCTATTCTCTATTACAATATTGCTGCTAATATTTGTTTTACAAAAATTAAGCCAATCCTAGAAATTAAAGAACTAACATTACCAATTTACAAATCTTTTAATCAGGTATTTTTCCTATACAGTTTATCTGGAGGCCGTATCTAGATCTCTACCATGAGGTTAACCCCAAGGATGCTGCAATTTGAACTGCAAAAACACCAATCATCAGGTTCACCACTGTGGAGATGCACCAAATTGACCGTGTCAAACTACAGTTCAACATGCGGCAACAAATCTCAGACCCCCCAACGTGTTAGGGACAATGGCATCAACTAAGAGTCGATGCCTAATGAAATTATTTCGATTGGAGAAAGTTCGCTAGAGAGATGTGTCGTCAATTGATGTAGTGACATCAACAGATTATAACTGAACCTATCATGCAGGGTGTTATACCAACTCGAAATTATATGAATTGGTATAGGTCGGTTACAACGACAGTTTGTGTCTGACCCGAGGTATTTGATCGATCCACGCCAACGAGTTTCATCATCATATGCCCAGCAACCAACCCCCGCCCAACAACCAACCCCACAACCTTACCAAACCCAACAACATTGTCAACCCACCCAAACCTAAAAACCAACCTCACAACATCACCATACACCCAACAATTAATTGAACATGATTACAAACCCACATACACCCAACTCTCACTACAATATTTTTGGCCTACGGCCACGCTAAATTTTTCCACAACTCAAAAACTGTGGCCACATACAAGCTTTGGCCAGGGTTTTCAAATTGTAGACATATGTTTAGAAACATTGAATCCGGAGTGTGAAACTGTGGCCTTTTCTTCAATTGCCACGGTTACAAAATCACACTTATATTTAAGCCACAGTCAGCAAACTGTAGATATTTTAAGCCACAAAGAAAAATCGCGGAATTATAACGTTCACTTCAAACTGTGGCCCAAGGCCAAAAAAATATACCCCGCCAGAATTTCCCTCTCGTTTTTTAGTTACCCTCTCGTTAATTATTTTCTTTTTCAATTTTTTTTAGATTAAAAAAAGAAAAACAATTGAAAAAGTAAATACTCTCACTGTTCAAAACAAAATTCTCCCCTTCTCATCGCGTCTCCTCCGTTTCTCCTCGCGACTCCTCCGTTTCTCCTCTTCTCCTCATTCTCCTGTACGATCCTCTTCTCCTCTTCTCATGTTCGCCTCTTCTCCTCTTCTCCTCCGTTTCTCCTCCCATGTTTCTCATTCCCCTGTTCCTGATTCTCACTATTTATTTAGTGATTTTCTGATACAAGGATGCATGTAGTTTTTGTTTTGCAGTTGACCTAATCTATATTTTTGTTTTGCAGTTTTGATACAGAAGCTTCCCCTTGTCGATTACCGTTGGAGTTTCATGTGCTAATACCGAAGGTAGGGTTTCATTTTTAATTTTGTTATGGTTTCATTTTTACCCGTTTTGTTATAACTGTTGTGTTTATTAAGGTTAGATTTTGTTATGGTGATTTGAAACTCAGTGGATTGAGGTGAGTAACTAGGGTTGAAGGTCTTGACAATGAGAGTGGCACTGAGTTTTTTTAGGTTGAGTAACTAGGGTTGAAACTGATATGGATTTGAGGTTGAGAAAGTATGTTAGTAACTGATAATAGTTAACTGCCATGTTATGTTGGTGTTAGTGATGTTAATTGTTAGTTAGTTCAATTATTCTTGTTAATTTTTCTGTTAAACTATGTTAGTAATTTCCGTTAAATTGTTAGATTGTTAGTCTTGTTAATTGACTGTTAGTATTGTTAATGTTAAATTGTTTTTCCTATTTCCTTCAATGTATTTTTAGCCATTCATGATTGTGCAACTAGTTATTATTTTTCTGTTAAACTATGGATTTGTAATTTGTTTATTTTTAAATGGTTGTGCAACTAGTTCTTCACCTAGACTTTACAATGTAATTACTCTTGTTGAAACTAAACTAATTGTTTATTTTCATGTGTTTAAAGGCAGAGGGGACATTTAAGGAAACAACT
The DNA here is from genome assembly GCA_022829125.1 of Lathyrus tuberosus. NCBI lineage: Eukaryota > Viridiplantae > Streptophyta > Magnoliopsida > Fabales > Fabaceae > Lathyrus > Lathyrus tuberosus. Next base: position 3,661,365 of record JALAZF010000525.1, read on the forward strand.
GTTCCACAATTGACCAAAGCTTTAGAGGTACGTAGCTTTAGTTTATGTTAATGTTAAATTGTATTTTTAGTCATTCATGATCAAATTTTGGGATGTGTTAGTGTTTCAGATATAGATACTATCATGACTATCTTTATTCTAGTTCCAGGAAAATATTCAACTGAGTCATCTATAGTCCTTGTCCTAGGTGATACACCTTAATAATTGTACTGCAAATAATAAGTAATCGCATTGGTCCTGTTAATACAACTCCAAAGATATTTGTTTTGTATATGTTCATGTATGTGTTATGTATGCATGTAGTTTTGAATCTGTTATGTGTTGTGTGTTTCAAATAGTTAGATTATAAAGTGATGGACAAAGAGTGGACTAAATTTCCAAGGTTTAGTCAAGAGTACATCAACAGTGTTACTCAATTTTTAGACTTTGCGTACACTAATGGAAGACCTCAAGGAGATGAGCTTTTATGCCCTTGTGCCAAGTGTAAAAATTTGTATTGGAAAACAAGAGATAATATTAAGGATCACTTAATAGCCAAAGGTTTTCTAAAAGGTTATGACGTATGGTTGCACCATGGGGAGCAACTACAAAGGTCTATGGAAATTGGTGATGAGATGGAAGATCAAGAGGAATCACATGACGACATTCCTGGCTTATTGCATGACATATATTTAGATAGGGAAAAAGCACAAGGAGTTCATGAAGGTCCCAATGACGATGCTAGAAATTTTTACAATTTGATTAAAGAGGCGGAACAAGACTGTACCCTGGATGCAAAGACTTCTCTACTCTATCATTCGTGATTCGACTCTACTTGTTGAAATGTCTTCACGGCTGGAGCAATACCTCATTCATTGCCCTCTTAGAATTGTTGAAAGAAGCAATGTCTGATTTAAACATTCCTGTATCATTTTACAAGACAAAAGCCATGATAAGTAGTTAAGGCCTTGATTATTAAAAGATCCATGCATGCCCAAACGATTGCATGCTATTTTGGAAAGACCATGAAAAGGACAATTCTTGCACGATTTGTGAAGCTTCACGGTGGAAAGAAAATGCTCCAACTGAAGGATGTGAGTCTGAGCAATTGAAAAATGATTATAGAGTTCCTGTAAAAATTTTGAGGCACTTTCCGTTGATTCCTAGACTACAAAGGTTGTTCATGTGTTCAAAGACAGCTGAGTCAATGAGATGGCATGAAGAAGAGCGCTCAAAGGATGGGAAATTGAGGCATCCTACTGATGGTAAAGCGTGGAAGGACTTTGACGAGCTCCATCTAGATTTTGCTCGTGAGTCCCGCAATGTAAGACTTGGCTTAACGAGTGATGGGTTTAATCCATGGAAGAAAGTTGATGGCCCGTGGAAGAAGAGGTCAATATTTTTTGAGTTGCCTTACTGGGCTCAAAATACATTGCGCCATAATCTAGTATTATTGGAACTCTTTTGGACATCCTGGGGAAGACAAAAGATCATATTAAAGCCCGCTATGATTTGCAATATTTGGGAATTAGAGAAAGACTTCATCCAAGGGAGATTGGTGGAGGACGTTCAGAGTTTGTAAAAGCATGTTTCTCAATGACTCCGCACGAGAAGTCAATTTTTTGTGGAGTTATAAAGGCTGCCAAGTTACCAGATGGGACTGCATCAAATATTTCAAAATGCGTACAAGTTGCTGACAAAAAAATATCTGGTTACAAGAGTCATGATGCACATTTCATGTTACACTATTTGTTGTAAATTACAGTAAGAAGCACAATGCTCAAGGAGGTGGCGACCCCACTAATTCGTCTTGGCTCTTTTTTCCGCTCTCTATGTCAGAAATCTATACAAGTGGAAGATTTAGATTACTTAGAAGAGGAGATTGCAGAGATACTTTGTCTGTTGGAGATGATATTTCCTCCAAGTTTCTTTGACATAATGGTTCACTTGCCTATTCACCTGATAAATGAAGTTAGATTGGGTGGTCCTGTTCAATTTCGATGGATGTATCCCACCGAAAGATACTCATGTAAACTTAAGAACTATGTCTGCAATAGAGCTTATCCTGAAAGTTCTAATGCCGAGGGGTATTTGGCTGAAGAAGCTATAACATTTTGCTCAAGGTATTTGCATAGCAATGTAGATACAAGGTTGAATAGGAAGAGTCAGTATTATGATGATAGTGATTCACTTGAAGTAGATTCAGATGATTACTTTACAACGGCGGATCGTCCTTTAGGGGGGCAGGTGAACCCTTTCATCTTGATGTGAAATCAAAGGATGATGCCCATCGATATATCTTATTCAATTGCAATGAAGTTCAAATTTACATCAGGTACTACAATAACTATTTGTCCTCCTATGTATTTATCTACTAATCCTAATTATAGGTTATGTTAACATATAAATTGTTGATTTTTGTAGTGAGCATGATCAGAGTGTTAATTCAAACACTAACAAACGGAAGTGGACCAAGGCCAAAAGTCAAAGTAAAGATTTTGGTGAATGGTTTAAAACTCGTGCCCAGAAAGCTGATGTGCCATTACAACTTGAAAAACTTTCTAGAGGTCCAAATTTTGTTGCAAAGAGGTATCTAGGTTACATCATTAATGGATATAGGTTCCATACTACGAAACGAGATACAAATCGCAAAACTCAAAATTCTGGTGTAACTTTAGTTTCACTAACTTCATGTTTTGCTAGCTCCAAGGATGGAAATCCTAGGACAGAACCCATCATTTATTATGGAGCAATTATTGATATAATTGAGTTATACTACTATGGCATCTTCAACTTTATGTTGTTTAAGACGTAGACGAAGATGAAGGTGAAAACTTTGAGGAAGAAGAAAATATAATGGTTGAAGAAGAAAACACTGAGCAAATTGAAAGTGAAAAAACTGATGGTAGTAAAATTTGTTTGTGTCATGCATTATTCTTAATTATAGTTTCATTCAAATTTATATCCCATTTTAATAGTTTATCTAACACAGGGACAAGTAAGAAAAAGATACATGGACCAACACAATGTTTGAAAATCCATGCTAGAAAGAGTGAGGATCGTGAAGAGGTGGTCTTAGACGATGATGGAGAGCCTATTGGACCCAATGATCGAACCGTGTCAGATTTGAGTTGTTTCCTTGGTACTGTCGCGAGGAATTCAGACTTGTGTCCCTTAGTTTTCACTAACTTCAAAGCTTTGAAGAATGCTAACCAAGACCGTATATGGGAATTTGTTATTGTAAGATCAAAAGGAGTTTTTTCTCCTTTTGTTACTAGTGTCCCTTAATTTGTTACTTGTATCTAATTTCCTTCTTTGTTGTAGGATAAATTCATTATCTCTAAAAAGGGAACTAAAGCAGTTTTCTATCGCATAAATGATGCTTGGAGGCGTTACAAGAAAGATATCAAAAAGAGTTGCTTTTTAAAGTACACTACTATGAACGAAAGACTGAAACATCGTCCCCAGACCATACCTGTAGCTCATTTCAAGCAATTGGTAGCCTATTGGAAAAATAGTAAAATCCAAGTAAGATAATTTTATGACTTTTTCACAACTTTAATATTTTATTGTCTAACATTAATTTGTTGTTCCACAATGTAGGCAATTAGCAAAGTAAATACTGCGAACAGATCTAAGCAAAAGTACATGCATCGTATGGGACCAACAAACTTTGCAAGGATTCGTGCAAAATTGGTAGGGTGTTTTTACATTCTTCAATTTATAATTCTTTGTTGGTTGAGTGATTCATAATTGTCTGTGTTTAATATCAACCAAAGTAGCGTGCAAAGAAAGATGACGGATAGGAAGTTAGCCAAGCAGAGATGTTCATTGAGACTCGACAAAGTCGAAAAGGAAAACAAGTGGATGAGGAAACACAAACTGCAATTGTAAGTTTTCTGTTTTATTGATGGATTTAGTTGCTAAGAAAAGAGACATGTATGGTGATCCCACCCATGTGTATATTTATGCCTTGAGTATTTTCACCTCATCAATGACTGTTTTTAGCAACTAGCATATCTTTTTGCTTTGCTCTGAATGGTTGAGGGCTGGTTTTCAAACCATGCCTTTTGGTTAGAATATGAGTCAAAAATGTTGAATTTGTGTAACCTGGACACTACCAGTTTGGAAATTTGGAGCAGGGAAAGTATGTTTTATTTTGTTAAAGTCTGGAGGTCTTAGGATATGCATAAGTCTACTACTGCATGACAATATAGAATGTTGTTTGGTCTTGTTTTAGAGATGTTATGTTCGCAACATGCTTTTTTCCAATTGGTTTTTCTTCACTGATCCTGTTTGATTTTAAACTCTATATCACTTTGTAATCTATTACTTGAGTTAGTTTGAGATCTCGTTGTAATTTGTGTCATTTGGAAAGTGTTGGAGACATGACTGGTGGAATAATTTGAGGAGTGATCATCTGCTGTTGTTGTTCTTTTTTAGCTCACTATGTTTGCATGGTGTAAAGTATTGCTTTCATTCTAATGTTTAGAGTTCTGAGTCTCAAAATCTTGTGTGATGTGGAATTGGTAAAACATTGGTGTGAGTCTATATGATTAAAGCACTGTGAGTTAGAGTGCACAATGGTCATGTCATTTTGTTAAAGTTGAATGCGCCTCTCATGTTGCCTGTATCAGTTCAGTCTTGGATTCACTACGCCAAATAAGCTATTTAATAGCGTTTTTTTTTGTTTTTGATAGCGCTTAAAAGCGCTATTAACCGCGCCACTATTGTAAATGTTTTTTTTAATAGCACTTTTAAAGTGTTATTAAAGTACCAATTTTTAATAGCGTTTTTCCTTAAGCGCTACCGAAGTGGACATTTTGCGCGTTTTTTGATAGCACTTTCAAAATAAGCGCTATTATAGAGCACGTGTTTGATAGCACTTTCAAAATAAGCGCTACTATATGGCACATGTTTGATAGCACTTTCAAACAAAGCGCTAATATATGACACATGTTTGATAGCACTTTCAAGGAAAGCGCTAACATATGGCACATGTTTGATAGCACTTTCTCTTAAAAGTGCTATTATAGGATGTTTTATTAATAACACTCTACAAAACGCTATTATGGTACACGTTTTTTTTTTACACAAAATCATTCTTTTGGTTTGCAAATATCAAAAAGATACATTCAATTCAATACCAAATAACGCTTGAAGTTACTCATTGCATACATATTATGATCCATCAATACCAAATAACATTTTAAACCAAATCCACTTATTTACAAATATCATAACATATATAGAGGAAAGATAAGAACTATTTTCCATCTGCAATGACCAGAAAAAGTATGTTTAATCGAATATGTAAAATATGTTTTGATCTCAAAAAAATAGTCCAGTTAGTTTGCAAATTGCCACCTCTATTTGCATGTTGTACGATCATAAAGTCCATCCAGTCCTTCCTTTTGCTTCCTCTTCAGCTAATCGTTTTTTTCGGCCGCCGATTGGTGTATCCAGTTTGCTCTCCATATGATAGGTGATGATAAGAGCCGTTATGTTTTCCCCCTAATGACTTGACCTGTACATAACAGACTCAGTTTCGATAAACTCCAAAAGAATCTTACAGTAACCGAGTTATTTAGACAATGCCTTAGTTTTCCATCCATACTCAAATATGTACCTTCTGAATAAATACTTCATACTGATTTTCCATCCATGTTTGGCTGTCTGAATGCAAAGATTTGCTTTTATAAGCATTATTTGCAAGGACAAAAGCGTGAATAAATGACTTTAGGACATCGGCGCCATTTGAATCTTTATGAACAATAACATTAACGATTCCTTTCTTTTCCACTAGTAAGTACTTGGCTAAATACAACAACGAGAAAATGAAATAAGGTTTTACGACTTAAAGTAAGAAGCATAAACAAGTAGTTGAAAAGAATTTGAGAAATTAACCTTTTGTGTAGTAAGATGCTACCGAAAGCAAATGCTCCTTACTGTTGGTACCACACAAAGAGAGTTTTCTAAGTAAGCTTTATGAATGACATTTCAAAGAAGAAATTTGTTATCTATGATGAGGGCACAGACTAAATTTTAGCAACTCACATTTCCATTTCATCGAATGAGGAAATCCTTGTGCCTAAACGTATTTTTGTATCCAATGAATTAGCCTTCTTTATCGATAAAACATGCTCCAGTGAAGAGACCTGTTTAGGGGAAAGAACTGGAAAAAAGTTTAGAAGCAGACATTAATATAGAGAGAAATAATGAGAACAGAATAAGCTTGCTTCATGGGACAAAACTGTTCTAAAATGCAGACGATCTTATGTGCCAAAATCATGAATAGAAGAGTAAATGGTCTTAGTCTAATATAAAAAATAACTCGTAAAAATGGAAACAGATAATACCTTGGCCAGTCTCGGTGAAATGCTACAAAAGAATAGAGCTTCTTTCAGGGTTTAGTGGGTTCAGTGCCAAGCATCGAACAACTTGGTAGTTTGCTACATTGAAACAAATTTAATGGTGTCTTGCTCCCTAAGTTCATAATACCGTTGAGGTTCAATGGGATTATCCTGCAAAAGCAGCATCAGATAATAAATAATTCACATCCAACTTAGGCTCACTATTTGCTACTAAATCAAATGAACATAACAAAGAAACTAATTAAAGATATTCAATGACCACATACATTAACGAAAGTTTTGTTTGTGCTTCCAAGATCCATTATGTAAGGCCTATTGCAGATCACATAGATGTTAGGGTTTTACATGCAGAATACTTTGGCAGTATATGTTGACTAACCCAGAAAAAAATGAATTGGGTATTACCTTGTTTGCTTTACTGATGTACCATCAGGTTGTTCCTTTTCAATTTGCCTAATAAGAAAATAAATTTGAGTTTTTTGTTATCGGTGTGAGAACTTAAAACACCAACAAACAAAGGAACCCTTATGAGATAGTTAAATTAGATAAATAAATAAATACCGGAATTGAATAACAGCATGTTGCTTGCTGCAAGACGGATGATCTGTTGGGACATCAGCAACTCTTCTTTCCCTTCCAAATAGGTAGCAACTTTGGCGATGTATATATAGAGGCTTGCCAATCATATACTTTCTTTTAGGAAAATGCTAGTACAAAGAAATATAAGTATCTTGGGAAGACAAAAAACTTCATTTCCATTTAGAACCATCAACTTTGAAGAAGATTTTCTATTTAATTAATTAACTGCACGAGTTGAAGAAAAAAAGTATGACTAAAATTAACTATTGAAAACTTATAGAAAAGAAATGAAACTGTACGCATGAAAGCAGAAATGCAACTGAATATAGAAAACAACTTTGGCGATGTATATATAGAGGCTCTGCCAATCATATACGTTTCTTTTAGGAAAATGCTAGTACAAAGAAAGATAAGTATCTTGGGAAGACAAAAAACTTCATTTCCATTTAGAACCATCAACGTTGAAGAAGATTTTCTATTTAATAATTTAACTGCACGAGTTGAAGAAAAAAAGTATGACTAAAATTAACTATTGAAAATTTATAGTAAAGAAATGAAACTGTACGCGTGAAAGCAGAAATGCAACTGAATGTAGAGGAGAAAAAGATCCCCTATATATTGCTTGTCCAGCTACGAAAAGTTAACTCCAATTGCTATTGGCTAATGTATTAATTAGACACTAAGAAATTCATGATGAAAATATATCACATTGCAGGGAAATTATATACTGATAGTGATAATGAAAACTACATCTAAATACTACATTAGTAAGAAAGAAGTCGGGACTGAATATTAAGAGATTAATCTTAGCAGTAACACAAAATTCAGCAGCACGACACGGGAAAAAGTGACCAGGGCAGCAATAAAGACTTACCATTCAGCATTTCACCAGTCTTGAAAACATAGAGCCTCCATTTAATATCAGGTTTTCGAGCCTCTGGTGATTCATTGAACAATAAAGTAATACCTGAAAATTATGAACTGTTCAGCAAACAATTAAATGCAACATAAACTCGCTTAACAAATCAAAATAGATAGTTATACAGGTTAACAAATAGTCTCTCACCGCTGACTCGATTTGTTTCAGCCGCAAGTTTTCCTGATAGCTCAAACGAAGGTTTTACCTGCACATGATAGAGTATTTTAGAAAACCAAAGAGCAAGGGTCACTTAAAATCTACACCCTCTTTTTTTTTCTTGTGAATCAATCTACATACTTCTTTATACAAAATAGTAATAACAGTAATAATAATTTGTTGGATCATATTATGATTTTCTATTTGTTTTCCTTTTTGAATGGTGAAGTGAAGTCTCACTAACAAATTTGGCAGTAGTGTACTAGTATCTAAAGACTGGATATCTCATGCTAGTCTCCTCTTAAAGGAAGAGGACACCGATTGAAAATTATGGTAACCAATGAGAAGGGAACAAAATCGTAGCTAGTACAACAAAGTGTCCATTTTTTAGTCATGAGAAGAATAATATCTATACCATACAGAGGTAACCCTCGAAATGAGCAACGAAGAGGGACAATAGAATATGGTGTCCCTCTCTGTTGAAAAAACATTGTTACCTTCTGTTTTTCTTCCAAAGCCTCTTCTGCAGCCTTCATCTTCATAATGGAATCATCCTCTTCATTCCTGCCAAGACATCAATGAAATTGTCATCAGAAACTATACCAACTAATTTTAATCAATGACATCTTCAATACAAAGTTTTAAGCTTTAAGAAAATATAGAGATGGGAGCAGGGGTCATAACTCAGGATCTAAAACCAAGTGGCAAGCTAATGTCATTTCATAACAAAGGTTTGTTCGTTAAATTTCTCTTTAAACCAATGCGATTTCATTTATTTTTATTTGCAAACAGAAACTGTAGGCAACCTTCTACATTTAGTTTAAATAGAAATTAATAATTTATATTTTAGCTTTGCATTCTATTCCAAGTACAAATATTTGTTGCAAAATTTGAACCAAATAAAGGAGTTGAATAGCATGTTCAAGCTTAAGGCAAGTTAGAAGTATAAATTATAATCTTACAAGCACAATTTATTTCTAATGTTCTCATAGCAAATTTAAACGGATATAAGTTACATCAAATGCATCAAGTGGCACTATTTATGTAGTACTATTCAACAAAACATGAACAAGGGAAAGACTCATAAGGATATACAACAAATGAACAGGTACAGGAAAAGAAGCTTATAGATAAATATTCTACCAAACATTAATATTCATTCATTTATTCCATCCAAATCACCAAGCTAATAATTCCAAGACAGGTTCTTAAGTCCTCTACCATGCTTCTACACATATGTATTCATATCTTAATCTAACATCTACAGAATACAGTATAGCTTATGTTAACTTAAGCCCATTGTCACTGCTATTAGGTGTAATGAACCATCTTTACAACTAAACACATTATTTTAGATTTAGATTCATCTCCAATGATTTCATAAGGCTGTAAAGTAGCCACCAACCCTCATTTTTCTCATATGCATTTACAACAGTGTTGTCGATGGCGGATGGCAGTCTATGGCGGAGAGTCCAAATCCCTCCATACCGACCGCTTTGTGGCGCCGTTATTGCAGATTATGGCGGAAAAATTCGCAATAACGGCCGATATTTACCATTGCGGCGAGCCCAAAAACCGGCATGTAAATCCGCCACAACGGCCATGGCGGGGCAATTTGATAACACTGATTTACGAGCATAAAAATGCTGAAAGAAAAATGTTACTACAAAATATAGCATTTTTATTAAAATATTAAAACCAAAAATGACAATTAAAAAGTATGGACAACAACAACCAGGAGCAAAACATTGAACATAAAAGCTGAAGCAACAAATTACATAATTTCAGCTCCTCTTGAATTTGTTACCTGCAAAAATTAAACAGCAACCCAGAATGTGGCGGTTTCGGTTTGGTTTATAAAACGTCGTCTCAAAATGGAACTCAGCTAGCCACCAATCACTTGCAAAACCCAGCCAACATGAAATCGTCACGCACCGAAACCAATTTCAAAACCACCTGCATAACAAATCACAACACAACTCGCACCACTACGCACCACACAAACCTGTAGCTTCCTCAATTGCCATCAAACTTGCTCAAGCTGAGAACCAACCTTTTCTACACTCTAAGCTGACCCCACAAACTTTCCATACACAAACTGTCATACAAGCCATGATGCAAACCGTACACTTCAGCAAGCCCCACGCGACCACCACCTTGCAACCAATACTTTACGCAAACCTTCAGTATCAGCAGGGCAACATGATCCACAATATCACAAACCACCAAAATCAATTGCAAAAACTTTTAAATCCTGCAAAAGACAATGGCAAAAAACTCATAATTCTCTTTTGAGACATTCCTGACCCCATAACGTTACCAATTTCATACAATTCGTGCCCCCATAACGTTAATGTTAATTTTCAATCATAAATCAAGACTTATTCACCCAAAAGGGGCCTGTTACGGGACGTGCAAAACCAAACTATAAATCAAAACAAATACTAGTAAAGTTAAGTTTCTCTTAAATTTCTTTAGTTATTTTATAACTTTGAAACCCCTAAGGTGCTAACAGAAGCCAAAAACACCTAAGTTGGTACCATCCAAAAACCCTAGAATGTCAAGAACAAGTTCATCAGTGAGGGTATGAAGATTACCTGAACCAATGTCTCTGGAGTTGATGGAACCACGATTGCAATAGAGATTTCGTAAGGGCTGAACGTCGACGTCGCGACTGAATCAAAGGACGTTTGAAGGTTGACGGCGTGGCTAGGTCGACGCCGTGGCTGGGCTGAACGTCGACGTCGTGAGTGAATCGTTTGAGTGAATCGGAACATGTTTTGGATTTTGTGATTATCACAGAGCTAGCTGGATCGTGTTTTGGTTTTCCGAAAAAGGGTTCATGAATAGTGAAAAATTTGTGCACCAAAACTAAATCTAAGATCTGTCAAAATATTGTTTTTCTTTTAATTTTATTTTATATATTATTTATATTATTTATTATTTATTATATATTCTAGAGTTAATACACATTTTAAACCCTGCCATATGGGGCGAATTCGAAAAAGGACCCTGTAAAAAAAAAACTTAGATTCCATTCCTGTCATTTGAAGATTCTTTCATTTTGCCCCCTCAGTGCACACAGTCAGCATTTTTTTATTTTATTTATTTTTTTAATGTGACGTGGCACTTGGATTTTTAAATGGGTTAATACTCATTTTGCCCCCTGCCATATAGGCGCTTTTCGAAAAACCCCCCTGTAAAAAAAACTTGCAAAAAAAACTCTAACATTTGAAGATTCTCTCAGTTTTGACCTTCATCACAATTTTCCTAACATACCCCTCATTGGAACTAAAGAAGGAATCAACTATTATCCAATTTTAGATCGCCGTCAACTCAGATACCCGATGAAGAATATCCCGCATAATGTTCATCTGGAAGGTCTTTTCTTCAAGGAAGGGGAAAATGATAGGGCACTAAAGAAGGAAATAGTGCATGCCTGGAAACATGTTCAAAGAAAAGGAAGAGAGTCTCTAGGAAGACCAAACAGTATCTCCATGGAGCCTTATCTCCACTGGGTGCAAACTAGAGCCCTCAAGCTGAGGATGCCTTACCCTCGCCAAGAAGTTTTTCCGTTAAAGGAATCTGTCCTTTATTTCATGTATGATACGAAAAAAACTCCAGGTAGCTCTCAACAAGGTTCAACGTGAGAAGAGCTCTTGGAAAAACAAGTACCGAATCCTCAATGTGGAGTGTACCAAGATTCAGGAACTGTTAAAGGATAAGGATGTTCAGATTAAAATATTTGAGCAGCATGCTATAGAGAGTCGAGAAGACCGAAAAAATTTTCTCGCTCCTATCAATGATCTCTATTCCCTCATAATGGCAGGGGTCAAAATAAAAACGCTGCCAAAATGACAGGGGTCAAAATAACAGGTTTTTGGTGACTGAATGTGATAAAGGTCAAAATTGAGAGAATCTTCAAATGTTAGGGTTTTTTTTTGCAAGTTTTTTTTTTACAGAGGGGGTTTTTCAAAAAACGCCTATATGGCAGGGGGCAAAATGGGTATTAACCCTTTTTATATTTATTTTCTTTATATTTTAATTACACACGTGGCATTTTACTATTATTTTATTATTTGAATGTTGAAATGTTTAAAGATCAAAAATCAAAATTTTTGCCCTCACCAAGATTTGAACCCATGTTCTCATGGTTGCAAGGAGATACTCTTCCACTAAGACATTTAGTTCATTTTGTCTATTTGTTAACTTCAAATGTATATATTACAACATTTCAATTAACAATTAAATTAACACTTAAATTAACATATTAAATACATAAATGACTTTAAATAAATACTATAGCTTATTATTATCTTATTTTACGATCAATTTTTTATTTTATTTATTTATTTTGTTAATTTCAGTTTAATATTTTATTTTATTTATTTATTTTATTTAATTTTAGTTTTATTTATTTTATTTAAAAATATACGTTAATATTTATTTTCAGTTTATTTTCAGTTAATTTATTATTTAATATTTATATTTATATTCTGTTTATTTATTACTAAATTTATTTTCAGTTTATTTATTATTTATTTTCAGTTTATATTTATATTCAGTTTATTTATTTAATATTTAGTGTATTTATTTATTTATTTAGTTTATTTATTTATATTCAGTTTATTTATTAATAAATTTATTTTCAGTTTATTTATTATTTATTTTCAGTTTATATTTATATTCAGTTTATTTATTTAATATTTAGTTTATTTATTTATTTAGTTTATTTATTTATTTAAACTAAATATTATTTTTTTATTTAATATTTAATAAACAAACTGAAAATAAATAAAATAAATATTAAATAAATAAACTGAATATAAATATAAACTGAATATAAATATAAATTAAATATAAATATAAACTGAAAATAAATAATAAATAAACTGAAAATAAATTTAGTAATAAATAAACTGAATATAAATAAATAAACTAAATAAATAAATAAACTAAATATTAAATAATTAAACAGAATATAAATATAAACTGAAAATAAATAATAAATAAACTGAAAATAAATTTAGTAATAAATAAACTGAATATAAATATAAATATTAAATAATAAATTAACTGAAAATAAACTGAAAATAAATATTAACGTATATTTTTAAATAAAATAAATAAAACTGAAATTAAATAAAATAAAAAAATAAAATAAAATATTAAACTGAAATTAAACAAATGAATAAATAAAATAATAAATTGATCGTAAAATAAAATAATTATAAGTTACAGTATTTATTTAAAGTCATTTATGTATTTAATATGTTAATTTAAGTGTTAATTTAATTGTTAATTGAAATGTTGTAATATATACATTTGAAATTAACAAATAGACAAGAAGAACTAAATGGCCTAGTGGAGGAGTAACTCCTTGCAACCATGAGAATTTTGGGTTCAAACCTTGGTGGGGGCGAAAATTTTGATTTTTGATCTTTAAACATTTCAACATTCAAATAATAAAATAATAGTAAAATGCCACGCGTTTAATTAAAATATAAAGAAAATAAACATAAAAATCCAAGTAAGCGCCACGTCACATTAAAAAAATAAAAAAAAATAAAAAAATGCTGATTGTGTGGACTGAGGGGCCAAAATGAAAGAATCTTCAAATGGCAGGGACGAAATCTAAGTTTTTTTTACAGGGTCCTTTTTCGAATTCGCCCCATATGACAGGGTCTAAAATGTGTATTAACCCTATATTCTATAATAAATAGCGTTTTAACATGAATGTTATCATAAAGTGATAAATTAATAGCGTTTCTAACAGAGTGGTATCTTAATAGAGCATAGAACAGTAAATTAATAGCGTTTTTAAAAAAGTGTTATCTTAATTGAACATATTAATAGCGTTTTTAAAAAAGCGCTATCTTACTCGAGAATATTAATAGCGTTTTTAAAAAAGCGCTATTTTAGTGAAATTTATTAATAGCGTTTTTTAACAAAGCGTTATCAAAATTATATTGTCGGCATCCTATAATAGCGCCCGACTATAAAGTGCTATTATAGATGTTTATGTTCCCTTTTTAATAGCACTTTCTTTAAAAGCGCTATTAAATTAGGCGATACAAAAGATCAATTTTGGCGTAGTGATTAAAGCAAAGCCTGTTGGAAACATATTGGTATGACAAATAGTTAATAGCACAATTTCTGTTCTAATGCACGACTTGTGAGTTAATGTCTTTTTTCTTCATGGGAAGTGTTCATCTCATGCACATATACTAATAGTATCTTGAGTTGTTGTTGAAGTTTTTGTTTCTTACAGTAGTGTTGAATATTTTTTAATTAGGATAAGCTTCAAGATTCGGTTCAGAACTCAACTGAATCTGAGACATTTAAGTCATTGTTTGGGAAAGAAAAATCTGGTCGAGTTCGTTGCTATGGAAGAACAACGACACCAACCATGCTTAAAAGAAATGAAGAGATTTTGGTTATTAAAAAGCAGCATAGTGATGAAGTGGCTGGCATGAAGAGGGAGATGGATGGTATGAAGGCACTTTTTAAGACCATGATGAAGCAACAAAACCCACATATGAGTGACGAGGAGATCTCTAATATGATGGCAACTACTTTGGGCAGTTCCAATAGTACTAATGTTGCTCCTGCTGCTCCACATTCGTCTGCATCAACTCATAATCCTCATTGTGAAGAGGTATACTCTAAACTACTGCTTGTCCTCTATTTGTCTCTTTTTGCCTACAAATGAACCACATTCCTACAAATGATATATGATTTAAAAATGCATTAAATTTCTAAAATTGCTTATATTAATTTATGTATCATGTTCCTTGCAGAATGGAGACGAAGAAGCGTGTCATCAAGATATGGAAGAAGAAGAAGAAGAAGGAGGAGATGATCTAGAAGAATATTATGATGCATGAGTTTAATTAATAGTAGTTGTGTTTTATATTATCTATCTCATAGAACTTTTGTTTTGAATTTGAGATGACTCTCGAGAGAGAAACTTGGTTTCGTTTAAGAATGATAATATCAAAACTTATTTATATTTTTGCGACTTATTAGTCGGTAGCGTCACTTGATGTAGACTTACTTATTTCTTAATGAATGTTTTGACGTTGTGGCTTAATATTTTCTTGTATAATTAGATTTTAATTTTTTTAATCAATATCTACAAAAATGAGTATTCTTGTTGGAAGACATTATATTGATCTAAAATGGTTCTTTATGTCATGTCATGAAGAACAACATGGTTACAACTATGCGGCACAAAAAGAAACTGTGGCCTACTTAAATGGTGTAAAACCATGAGCAAAATGTAGCCGCGGTTTGAATTAGTGGCCATAAATTAAAACCCTATACATTAAATAAGAACTGTGGCTAGATTCGGCCACTGTTAAGAACCGCGGCGCATGATAAACCGCGACCTTAACCTAGATACCTAAACCGTGGCCTATTCAAGCCACGAATGTATATAAAACGTGGCCCAAACACGAAAACCGTGGCGTATAATTTAGGCCACGGCTGCATATCCCATAATCACTTATTCGTGGCCAAACCGTGGCCAAAGCTTTCAACCACGATTATTTTTCATATAACCGCGGTTTTCTGGCCGTGGCGGATAACATTTTTTTTTTGTAGTGTCTGCAACCAATTCATGTCACACACACAAAACCAAGAGCATGATCCATACCACAAACAACCATATGCTGCCACCATATCTTACTCTAGCCACCCAAAGACATTGGAATTCCAACTTCTTAAATCGGCTTTAAGGACTTTCAGTTTATTGTGAAGAATAGACCGTTAATGGATTTCCTATAACAAAGGGGCTAGAATCAACTCTAATGGATTTCCTTAATCTCATTAACAAAGGGGATCTATAAGATTTTTATAAACCGTTATAGCGTGTTTGGGTTATTTTTTGTAGTTCATCTCTAGAATAGACCACCTAAACCAAAAAGAGTGAAAATAAATTATTTACAGTTAGTTGTCTATTATATTGGTTTTCTTTCTAGTACATGATATAGGGATAGTCATGTTAATAGAAACGGAGTCTGAAAAATCCAAGGAAAAAGTAGAGTTTGTAGCCTTTATGAACTACTCTCTTGTAACCTTCAAGGATATATAAACTCCAATGTTATTGAATATGTTTATTTTCTATTATCAGTTAATGTTGCTGAAATTTCCAATGCAGCATCAGTGTTTGTTAATTCAATTATGACAGTTATATTTAATGTTAATGCAACGTTGAAAAAGTTTTTATCCTATGACAACTATGTTTGATGTTAGTGCAACATCTCCAACAACATCACAAAAGGTGAATCAAATTACCAGGTTCTAGTATATCTATGTTACTTGTTATTAATATATATATGGTCTACTTTTGTAAAATAATGCTAATAAATTATTACCTTAAGTTTAAATAATTAAATTAATAGTCTTCACACTACTAATAGTTAGAAATATTTTGATAAACCATAGGATTACTCCTATGTATTGATATGAAATAATTTGTCATAGTGTTTATGGTGCTAGAAAAAAGTGCCTACATATCTTTCAATTTCTAAGTTGTGGTCTTTATGTTGTTAGTGAATATCTCTTTCTTGACAAATTCGAAGTTAACGGCTCTTGCTCGTGGTCGACAGTGTCATTTATATAGTTCTTTGTGTAAAAATGCACAAAAAGATACTTCATCATTTTATTTTTGAGCTTTTTTGCTCTATGCACGGAGTTGGTCGAGAATGTCGTCACTCGTCCCCGTCAATGACAACAACTTCACATTCCCCTACACAACAAAGTAAGTTTATCTCATTATTTCCACTTGCTTACTTTATACTACAACTAACTGTAAATAATTTATTTTCACTCTTTTTGGTTTAGGTGGTCTATTCTAGAGATGAACTACAAAAAATGTCCCAAAGAAACCTAGCTCCGGTGATTAGGAGTTGCTATCTACTTCTCACCACGATGACTTAGACGGTTGCATCTTGATTTTTGGCTTAAACTCCTAACCTTAGGGTTAGGGGCCTTGGTTGAGGTGTGTTTGTTCTGGGTTTTTCTGTGGTGTTGTAGTCGTAGAATCTATTTTCATGGAGTGGACTAAGGTGGGTTCTAGGAAACGCTTTCTTTCTCATTCTGATGTTAAGTGGGATTTTTGCTCTGTTCTGAAGGGTGATAGGGGAAGGGTTAAAGAGGAAGTCACCTCCTTCTATTTTTCGGATTTTCCTAATTATATCAAAGCTAGGGACATCTTTGTTTTGTTTGGCTGTATAGGGGACGTAGTGGAGGTAGCGATTTCTCCGAGATTGAGTAAATTGGGGAAAAGATTTGGCTTTGCCAGGTTCAGGGAAGTGGAGGATATCAAAATGATGGGGATCAAGCTTGATAATGTGATGATTGATAGAAAGAAAATACATGTCAACCCTCCTAGGTTTGAAATGGGGGTGGTTGTTAAAAGGGGAGGCAAGAACGAAGGCTTCACTAAAGGGGGTAGTCGGAAAATTCATCCTAGGGAGGCCTGGAGGAAGGGTCAGGAGTTCAGAACCTGTGATGGGTCTAAATCGTACGTAGATGTTTTGTGCAACAGTTGTGACGAGTCTGCTGTAGGTGTTCGTCTTAGTTACACTTCGTGCTTGGAGGATAGGGGTCGCCTTAAGAAAGCATATGTCAGAATTACTCACAGCGCGGGTATGGCGTACAATGTTCAACGGAATTTTGAAACAGAGGGTATCTTCTTCATTAAGGTGACTCCTCTGGGATCTAAACTTTGCCTGTTGGAAGAATCAGAGGAGGGAGCAATTAAGGACTTGATCTCGGAAAGTTCTAATTGGTGGAAACAATGCTTTAGTGAAATAAGGAAATGGAAAGAGGAAGACATTGATTCTGAGAAATTCGTTTGGATTAGAGTTTACGGGGTTCCATGTCACGGGTGGAACCTTGATTTCTTTGAGCAGGTTGCCAATTGTTTTGGTTCATATTTGTGTTCTGATGAGTCTATGGCGAAACGGTCTAATATGGACGTAGCAAGTGTTTTGGTTCATGTTCCTTCTTCCTTCACGCTTCCGGAGAAAATCAGAGTTGTTATTGATGGAAAAGATTATGCGATTACTCTCCGGGAAGATTTTTTTGGCCCGTTGCGAGCTTCTACGAATACCTCTTTAACCAAGTTGTGCAATTCGTATTCTTCTGACTCGAGTGAGGGATGGTCAGACCATGAGGGTGATGCCGGGGAAGTAGTGGGGGATGGAGATGTTGACCTTTTTAGCTCCGGCGAGGACCTGGAACTGTCCTTTCAGAGAGGGAAGAAGGAGGATCAGAAACTTGGGTCAGAAACGTGTGTAGAAAGGAATAATGATGGTTCATGTAGGGTACAGAAAATAGAAACAGAGGAGCAGCCTTTTAGTGGGACTTTAGATGGGGAACTAGAAAGAGTAAAAGCCCATTGTCATACTTCCTTGGAAAGTGTGCCATGTGTCGTTTCGCATCCATCCCAATCTAACGTTTCTTGTTCGTTGGAGACTATAGTTGGATGTTCCCTAGTTACTGAAGGTAAGGCTAAGGGTGGGGGCCACACGGATAGGAAAAAGTTATTAAAGAAAATCAAATTCAAACATCTTTGTGGGCCAAGTGGTATTAGTGGGGTCAAAGTGCCTCTTAAGGCTAGAGGTAGGCGTAAGGAGTCTGTGGTTCAAGAAAAAGTCACAAACCAGTTTGAGGCTTTTGATGGACAGAACCATAACAACGGTAGTAACGATTTAAGTCATACAGTAGCGACAACAAATAGTTTGGAGCAGGTGGAAGCCTCTGTTTTTTCATCTGCTTATCACGGGGATAACTCGGCGGATTCGAATATTTTAAGGAATAATTTTAGATTGTGGAACAATTTGGAGCCTTTTGTAGGAGGAAGATTATAGGAGGCCATTTCTAATCTTGGAGTGGTTGCAACTGATTATAGGAGGGACTACAAAAGCAGAATTGAAGAGATGGAAAGAATGGATAAAGAAAGATTGGTGAATGGGAAGGCGAAATCTAATAGGTTTCGATGATTATCGGTTCATTTAATATAAGAGGGGGTGGTAGTTTGATTAAGAGGAAGAGAGTTAGTCACATTATCAAGAAAGGAAAGACGGATATGTTCTTGATCCAGGAGTCCAAGATGCCAATTATCAACGATGTAATCGCTAAAAGTTTTTGGAATAAGGAGGATATTGGTTGGTCTTTCTCTGGTGTTTCCGGTTTATCCGGAGGACTTGTCATCTTATGGAAAGAAGGAAGGGTGGAAGTAATTAACAGTTTCAAAGGTGATGGTTTTATTGGGGTGAAAGTTCTTTGGAAGGATAACACTTTCTATGTTGTCAATGTGTACTCTCCTTGTGAGCTAGAGGCGAAAAGAATTTTATGGAGGAAGTTAAGGGATTTAAAGGATCGCTTCGACGAGGGTGATTGGTGTATCGGAGGGGATTTTAACGCAATCACAAATTCTAGTGAGAGAAGGGGAAGAGATTCGAATTATCGTATAAGGGAGATGAAAGAATTTAATGAATTTATTGCAAGTTGCGACTTAATTGACGTTCCTTGTAAAGGGAAGAACTTCTCGTGGTATAGTGGGGACGGGGGGTCTATGAGTAGAATCGATCGGTTCTTACTTTCTGAAGATACTATTGTTAAATAGGGAGTGGTGGGACAGCTTATTGGTGATAGAGATTTATCGGACCATTGTCTAGTGTGGTTAGTTGTGGACTCTTCTAACTGGGGGCCGAAACCGTTCAAAGTGAACAATGAATGGTTCCAAGATAAGAACTTTATTCCTTTTGTGGAGAAGGAGTGGAACAACATTCATATAGTAGGTAGGGGGATTATGTGTTAAAAGAGAAGTTAAGAATTCTTAAAGGAAGCCTTAGAAGATGGAATAAGGAAGTCTTCGGGAGGTATGAGTTATAAGTTGATGAGTGCGTGAATGAGATTAACAAGGGTGATTTGGAGGCCGAGTTGTTTGATGTCACAGATACATATAATTTTAACTTGAACCGCAAGGAAGCCTCAAGTCGGTTTTGGCTGAACTTGAGAATTAAAGAGAACATGCTTATTCAAAAAGCTAGAGTTAAATGGCTTAATGACGGGGATTCCAATTCTCGTTATTTTCATAGCATGATGAAGGAGAGAAGAAGGTGTAACTTCATTGGTTCCATTGTCTCGGATAGGGGGATTCTTGAGTCGGTTAAGGAGGTTAAGGAGGAAGTTAGAGACCATTTTACGCGTAAATTCATGGAACCGAATTCTAATCGCCCAACCTTGGAAGGTGTTCCCTTCATGAAGTTAAGTGCTGTAGATAGGGATTATTTAGAGAGACCGTTTGGTGAAGGAGAAGTTAAAGAGGCGGTTTGAAGTTGTGATGGGTTCAAAAGCCCGGGTCCGGATGGGTACTCCTTTTTGTTCATTAGGAGATGTTGGCATTTTCTTAAACCCGACTTTTGTCGTTTCTTCAATGATTTTTTTAGTGGGGCCTTTTTGTCTAAAGCTATTGTGTCCTCTTTTCTCACTTTAGTCCCCAAGTGTGAGAATCCTTTGGGTCTTGATGATTATAGACCAATTTGCCTTGTTGGATGTTTGTATAAAGCCCTTTCTAAGCTTTTGGCGGCAAGGTTGAAGTTGGTTTTGAATTCCATTATATCTAATCGCCAAAGTGATTTTGTTCTGGTTACGCCACTTCTTTTTGGAATGCTAATTGGACAGGTAGGGGTTGTTCGAAGGATCTTTTTCCGGGCATTTACTCTTTATCTCATTTAAAGGACGTGACGGTGGGAGGTATGGGGGGTTGGACGAATGGTGTTTGGAGGTGGGGGGATTTTGGAATCACAAATGCTGATTTTTATGCAGATACATGCCAAGATGGCAGCTCTGCTTTGAGTCTACTTGTTCATGCTTCAGGTTCTGTTTCTGGCAATTCTGGTATTGCAGGGGGAGGGTATGTGGCGAATTCTTTTTCTGTGGAAGGCGTTGGTCTGGTAGGAGCAGGCAGGCCAGGAATTATGTTTGGCAGGAGCATCCTGCAGCGGATTCAGCAAGGTGGTGAGCAGCAGAACCCCTTTTCGCCTGATTCTGTTGTTTTATTTGGTCGGCATGGCGGTGGGGAAATGTTGGAACCGAGAATTGCTCTGCAAAATCATAATCCAATTCATGGTACTGAAGGTGAGGAATATGCTGCTGATAGTTTTAGGGATGGCAGCCCTGTCACAGGCTCTGCAGCTACTGCTACACAATGTCCTGGTGGAACAGACAGTTTTGATGCAGGGGACGACTTTTCAATAGCGGCGGCTGCGGTCTCGAATGTCATCGTCGTCCAGTCGCAGCAGGCCATTGCGGATGGCAATGGCGTGGACCCGTCTCAGGCAGTGAATGTTTCAGTTGTGGACCAGGCAGGGGCGAATATGTTGGGTGCTATGCGACAGGTTTTATCGAATTCTTCTCCGGACTACACTATGAAGGATAGTTTGGAATGGAAGTTGGAGGTCAACTCCAGGTTTTCAGTTAGTTCCTTTTACAAATGCACCAATTCTTTTCATATTCCTTTCGGACCGGCAAACCATAATGATGAGGCATTTTCGTTGATTTGGAAAGCAATAGCTCCTCTGAAATGCAAAGCGTTTGGGTGGAGATGTTTTCTTAATAGAATCCCGACTAAGGATTGTTTGTTAACGTAGAATATTATTGCGGTTGATAGTGACGTCAAATGTGTTCTTTGTGGTTTTCATTCGGAAATGTTGAAGTGTAGCGGCAAAATCGTGAGTGTAAGCTATTGATTAACTTAACTCGAAAAGCAAGAGTCGCCACCGCACTTTTATTTTATCCAAAAAAGGAAAGGAAAAAGAGTGAACAAAACCTACACAAGCTCTACAACAAGAACAAGTGAATAGAGACTGGGTAAGGAGGTTGGTTACGTTAAGGGAAGGTGTTAGCACCCAAAACGTCTATAGTACTCTCCAACTCCGAACACAACTCTAATTGATTAAGTTTTTGAACATTGTCTTCGATCTTTAGCTCTAGCCACCCAAAGACATTGGAATTCCAACTTCTCAAATCGGCTTTAAGGACTTTCAGTTTATTGTGAAGTATAGACCTTTAATGGATTTCCTATAACAAATGGGCTAGAATCAACTCTAATGGATTTCCTTAATCTCCTTATGGTTAATCACTTGTTGGATTATTTGGAGGGCTAGAAATAGGATTTTGTTTGATGATGCGTTTTGCAACGTTAATGATATTATTATCGATATTAAAAT
Organism: Lathyrus tuberosus; assembly: GCA_022829125.1. Lineage (NCBI taxonomy): Eukaryota > Viridiplantae > Streptophyta > Magnoliopsida > Fabales > Fabaceae > Lathyrus > Lathyrus tuberosus. The sequence continues at coordinate 3,683,618 of JALAZF010000525.1, forward strand.
TACCTCGTGGAATTGGTTGATTCTTGGCCATAAGAATAGTAAGAAGTGTAGTTTATATGAGTGGTATAAGTATCCGCTCGATTTCTTGTAATTCTTGGTGTTTGTATTCCTTGGTTCGAGATTTCCTTAATCTCCTATTAATGATATTGCTTATAAAAAAAACAAAGAGGATCTATAAGATTTTGATAGACCGTTATAGCGTGTTTGGGACATTTTTTGTAGTTCATCTCTAGAATAGACCACCTAAATAAAAAAGAGTGAAAATAAATTATTTACAGTTAGTTAGTTGTCTGTTATATTGGTTTTCTTTCTAGTACATGATATAGGGATAGTCATGTTAATAGAAACGGAGTCTGAAAAATCCAAGGAAAAAGTAGAGTTTGTAGCCTTTATGAACTACTCTCTTGTAACCTTCAAGGATATATAAACTCCAATGTTATTGAATATGTTTATTTTCTATTATCAGTTGATGTTGCTGAAATTTCCAATGCAGCAGCAGTGTTTGTTAATTCAATTATGACCGTTATATTTAATGTTAATGCAACGTTGAAGAAGTTTTTATCCTATGACAACTATGTTTGATGTTAGTGCAACATCTCCAACAACATCACAAAAGATGAATCAAATTACCAGGTTCTAGTATATCTATGTTACTTGTTATTAATATATATGGTCTACTTTTGTAAAATAATGCTAATAAATTATTACCTTAAGTTTAAATAATTAAATTAATAGTCTTCACACTACTAATAGTTAGAAATATTTTGATAAACCATAGGATTACTCCTATGTATTGATATGAAAAAACTTGTCATAGTGTTTATGGTGCTAGAAAAAAGTGCCTACATAACTTTCAATTTCTAAGTTGTGGTCTTTATGTTGTTAGTGAATATCTCTTTCTTGACAAATTCGAAGCTAACGGCTCTTGCTCGTGGTCGACAGTGTCATTTATATAGTTCTTTGTGTAAAAATGCGCAAAAAGATACTTGATCATTTTATTTTTGAGCTTCTTTGCTCTATGCATAGAGTTGATCGAGAATGTCGTCACTCGTCCCTGTCAATGAGAACAACTTCACATTCCCATACACAACAAAGTAAGTTTATCTCATTATTTCCACTTGCTTACTTTATACTACAACTAACTGTAAATAATTTATTTTCACTCTTTTTGGTTTAGGTGGTCTATTCTAGAGATGAACTACAAAAAAAATATCTCAAACACGCTATAACGGTCTATCAAAATCTTATAGATCCCCTTTGACCAGACGATGTATTACAACTAAACAACTCATCATCTCGTCAATTTAGTTTTAGTATTACCAATTTACAAATCTTTTAATCAAGTATTTTTCCTATACAGTTTATCTGGAGGCCGTATCTAGATCTCTACCATGAGGTTAACCACAAGGATGCTGCAATTTGAACTACAAAAACACCAATCATCAGGTTCACCACTGTGGAGATGCACCAAATTGACCGTGTCAAACTACACTTCAACATTGCAGCAACAAATCTCAGACCCCCTAACGTGTTAGGGACAATGGGATCAACTAAGAGTCGATGCCTAATGAAATTATTTCGATTGGAGAAAGTTCGCTAGAGAGATGTGTCGTCAATTGATGTAGTGACATCAACGGATCATAACTGAACCATCATGCAGGATGTTATACCAACTCGAAATTATATGAATTGGTATAGGTTGGTTACAACGACACAGTTTGTGTCTGACCCGAGGTATTTGACCGATCCACGCCAACGAGTTTCATCATCATATGCCCAGCAACCAACCCCCGCCCAACAACCAACCCCACAACATTACCAAACCCAACAACATTGTCAGCCCATCCAAACCCAAAAACCAACCTCACATCATCACCATACACCCAACAACCAATTGAACATGATTACGAACCCACATACACCCAACCCTGCAACCAATTCATGTCACACACACAAAAGTAAGAGCATGATCCATACCACAAACATCCATATGTTGCCACCATATCTTACTATAGCCCCGATCCAAACATCACATCGCCAAAGCATCCAATCAACGCATGTCTTTCAAACACCATAAGAACCATTGCTTCGCTTCCAAAACAGCTCAATGTCTTAATTCAACCAACCAACTCGTCCACACATAACCCAACCAACAAGAGCCAACTATGATAACATGAGCGCCAAACTTAATTACAACAACACTGGCTTCTGGGGAGATATGATCAAAGATTTGTTAGATGGAACTAATATTCCAGGAACCTCACACCAATCACCTTTGCCTCAAGTGGATACTAGGAGGCCTCAAACACCACCTCGAAGGCAAACGAATGCGTCGGAGTGTGGAACTGGTGGGTGTTATGATCGAGCGGGTCCTTAAATTTTTGTTCAATCGTTGCGTAATTCTATTTGATGGAATAATATTATAATTTTTTTATTAAACACTTTATTTAATATTATTTTATTTTAAAATAATTTAAAAAAACAATACAACGCAGTAGTCATTGGCTATGGCGCATGCTCCTAAAGGATACATGCATGCGCCAGAGGCAGTGCCATTACATGAATGCATGTACCATAGGCTATGGTGCCTTAGGCCAAAGCATGAATGCATGCGCCATAGGCAGTGACGCGTTTTCGTGGGGGCGAATTTTTTTATTTAAAACATAATTAATTTAGTATTTTTCATATGGAAAAAATTGTTATTTTAGAAAAATATTTGAAAACCTTGATTATTTAAAAAAAAATCAAAAACCAATAAGAAATACGTAGAAATTTCCTAAAATAAAAGGGTGTTTCTTTTTACACCACCCAAGTTTCTTAGGCACCATGTGAAATTTCATTTTTGCCCCCAAATTTCGGATTTGCACATCCGGACGCACCAAATTTTTAAAAAACGATGATATGTTCCGGATGTGCACATCCGGAAGAATTCCTGATTTGCAAATCCGGAAAAAATCAACAGAATTCCATAAAATCATTTACTTCTAAATATAATTAAATCCAATATAATTAAAATCCAACATAATTAAACTTAATATGATTTTTTCAATATAATTAAATCCAATATAATTAAAATCAATATGATTAAAATTAATATGATTTTTTCAATATAATTAAATTCAATATAATTAAATTAATTTTAGAAGTAAATACCATATAATTTTAATTATAATTTAGAAGTAAATACCATATAATTTAGAAGTAAATACCATATAATTTTAAATACCAATATAATTAAATCCAATTTTAGAAGTAAATACCATATAATTTTAAATCCAATATAATTAAATTAATTTTTTCAATATAAAAAAATAATTTAGAATTAAATACCATATTAATCCTATTAATTATATTTAAAAAAATTAATCATATTAAATATCATATTAATTTTAATTAATATAGATTTTAATTATATTGGATTTAATTATATTGAAAAAATGATATTAATTTTAATTATATTGGATTTTAATTAGATTGGATTTAATTATATTTAGAAGTAAATGATTTTATGGAATTCATTTGATTTTTTTCAGATTTGCAAATCAGGAATTCTCCCGGATGTGCACATCCGGAACATATCAGCGTTTTTTTAAAATTTGGTGCGTCCGGATGTGCAAATCCGGAATCTGGGGGCAAAAATGAAATTTCACATGGTGCCTAAGAAACTTGGGTGGTGTAAAAAGAAATGCTCAAATAAAATAGATGAGACGGAGATATTCTACATTTAAAAAAAAAAACAAGGATTCTTCATCATTTAAGCAAATTCAAAAAATAAAACTATTAACTATAAAATAATTCAAATATCTTCCTAACAATGGCACATTCAATTGATTGGAAGAAAAGGATCCGATGTGCTGCTTCATCATCGTCATTGTTGCAGCCCCTTCAGTATTTCTCTTGCTAAAATATCCAAATAATATCCGCAAAAGTTTAAAATTCATATGACATCATTTTAGTTTAATCAATATTAACATTGAGCAGGTAAAAATGGTGATAATCATCTTAAAATTGTTAGCTCAAGTTGAAATACAAATTACAAGTTACTTCAAGTTATGCCGTTCACAGAAAGAACCTGACATATACCAAAAATCTAATCTAACTACAAGTTACTACTAGAAAAGCATATATAAAAGTCAAGACAAATCTATGCAATTCATTTCGTCTCTAAATAATCACTCAACAATACACACAAGCTAAGCACCTAAAGTCATAACACAATTTAAATCATCATACATAAAGTACCAAAAAGAACTCACTTTCAACTAACTGGAACCAAACTTTCGATGTAGTCGTTAGCCCACAACAACCAATTTTTATCAGTAAATTTGGTTTGCTCTACTATTTCGTCTCTGCAATTATAGATAAGTACTGGGAGCTTATCATTTGTGGCCAATATCAACGTATAACCATTCTCATAAAGGTATAACGGCAACAATTCCAACCTTTGAATTACAAATATGCAATCACGGTTGCTTGAATATAAATTTTGGTAACTGATTTTAAATAACTGAATCCAAGACTGTTGAACTCCAAAATCTTTCATCTGCCATACAACAAAATGGTCTCTCTCGGAATCATGACTGAAACAAAGGCAATTCATCAAAACCGCAACAGTTGGCTGAAGATACGGCACCTTATCAAAACCATGCGGCATCATAATCTGAGTGTATGACTCAGTTGAGAGATCTAGCGAAACAATCATGTATTGCTCGACAGTAACTCTATCAAACAAACTACAATAATAGTCCAGACCGAAGTAATTGCTAAGCGCCAACCAATTAATAGTACCATTCAAGCACAAGCCATTGTTCGTTTCGCCGCAAAACCAGTAAAGTGGAGGCACCGGAAAACATTGAATATCTTTCCATGAATTATCCCCCAAGCTGAAAATTTTCACTATACTTTTTGGTTTACAGTTCAACTTTATCTCCACAAAGAACGCCACCACCTTGTAAGTTGCAGTGGAATTATCATAACCAAAAGAGAACTTAAATTTAGAGTGGAAAGAAGTACAAAAGCTAAAATTTTCATATTTTGTTCTTGTAGCTGGGTTCCAAAAACAAAGAGATGAATCACAATTCAAGCATATCAATCCATTGCATGAACCAATAACCCTACGTATATGAAATTTTTCATTTTCATTTAACCTATAGTAAGGATCATCATGAAAGCCGGTAAAGTGGTTAGAGAGTAAAAGAGGAACGGATAGAGTTATGACGAAACGGGAATCACGATCTTCCCAATTATTTTGTCTCGAGATAACAGCGAGATTTGGTGTTCGTGCTGATTTGTTGAGATGGATTTGAACAAAGTAAGGATCGGAGATGAGAGCTTTGAAATACTTGTTAACGGATCTTAATTGCAAAAGCTGTTTCACGGAGAGAAGGGAGAGTATGTCCGCCATCAGTTCATCGGGAAGGAGGGATGTCGACGACGAATTAGGAAGACGCTTGAGCGGCATAGCTTCTTCTTCCAGTACAACCCTAGATACCCACCGACTCCAAAAGAGAATAATTTGAATTTTTTGTGTTTATATTTAGTTCTTTTTATAAGTTTATATAGTTTTTTTTAATTAATTGGAGTTTTGCTTTTTCTTAATTAATTTTCACATTTTGACTTTTATTATTAAATACATAAAGATATAATCTTGATACTATTTTAATAATTTTTAGATTTTATTTTAATACAAAGATGCACAAACGCGAGAAGAAAAAAAAAACCACACAGTAATAAGACGTGGAACTTTTGTCCCTACGAAATCATCTTCTAGTAAGCGATTAATTTTTTTTTAATAAGCAATTTATATTTAAAAAATAGGAGGGATACTCCAAAAATACAAGCAAAGTTAACGGCTACTTCATCCTATCACATAAGATAGGATCAGAATGCCAATCATAAAAATTGATACAGAAAGCATAGTTACAGTTTAAACCCAGCTAAGTCTAAGACCTATAAATTATTGCCGACATACAGTTGTCGAAACTAAAAACAGCATCGTTGAAATGAATGTCGTTTCGCAACAACCATATACTCCACACCGAGGCCAACCAAATAACTCCCACCGTGTTCCTATCCATTGGATTATTGAGCTGAACGTGCCTCATGGGAAAGCCACTAGATCCTGCAAAGACAGGTTTATACTACCACCTATCCACTCCAACAGCCTCACCCAAACACATTTACTGCGACTGCATCCAAAGAAGAGGTGGGGCATGTTTTCCTCATTGTTAAAGCAGAAAGCACAGGCTGTGTCTGTCGGGTTAGACAAAATCCCCCTACGAACCAGTAGATCTTTAGTCGGTAACCTGTTAATTAAGAGCCTCCAACCAAAAAACAAAACCTTTGACGGCACTTCCATTTGTCACAGAAACTTCTGCGCCTTCCTAATTGGGTCGGTCTAAGATGGAGTGAGACCTTAAACCAGTACCGAAAAACAAGATTTGACAGAGAATTCTCCGTCCTCGGTAAGCTTCCATGTCATCTCGTCTGTTCTGTGATGTTGCAGTTCGTTACCAGATAAAGCATCCTTGAACTCAACTTTCATGACATCCTCCAAATTTTCTCATCCTCTAACAATACTAGTAAAGTTCCAATTCTATTCTTCATTTATCCACTCACCTGCATCATGGACCGACATATCGTGCGAAACAGAAGCTGCGAAAAAGGAAGGGTAAGCAAAAGAGAACTTAAATTTAGAGTGGAAAGAGGTACAAAAGCTAAAATTTTGATATTTTGTTCTTGTAGCTGGGTTCCAGAAACAAAGAGATGAATCACAATTCAAGCATATCAATCCATTGCATGATCCAATAACCCTACGTATATGAAATTTTTTATTTTCATTTAACCTATAGTAAGGATCATCATGAAAGCCGGTAAAGTGGTTAGAGAGTAAAAGAGGAACGGATAGAGTTATGACGAAACGGGAATCACGATCTTCCCAATTATTTTGTCTCGAGATAACAACGAGATTTGGTGTTCGTGCTGATTTGTTGAGATGAATTTGAACAAAGTAAGGATTGGAGATGAGAGCTTTGAAATACTTATTGGCGCATCTTAATTGCAAAAGCTGTTTCACAGAGAGAAGAGAGAGTATGTCCACCATCAGTTCATCGGGAAGGAGGGATGTCGACGACGGATTGGGAAGACGCTTGAGCGGCATAGCTTCTTCTTCCAATGCAACCCTAGATACCCACCGACTCCAAAAGAGAATAATTTGAATTTTTTGTGTTTATATTTAGTTTTTTTTATAAGTTTATATAGTTTTTTTTTTAATTAATTGGAGTTTTGATAATTTTTACATTTTGACTTTTATTATTAAATACATAAAGATATAATCTTGATACTATTTTAATAATTTTTAGATTTTATTTTAATACAAAGATGCACAAACGCGAGAAGAATAATGAGAACCTCTTTACAAAAAACATAGTACAAGCCAACAAAAATAACAACAACAATAACAACAGTAATGAAGAATAATGATAACAACAATTTAAAACTCTCTCACCATTATGTTCATAAATAGATAAAAAATTAAAAGTTATTTAACCATAGTTTTACAATACAAGCGTTGTAAACTTTGAACATTGCATCACAGTTTTTCTTTCTAACCGTGATGAAAAGTGATATTTTTAAGTATATAAGCGAAAGTATCTATCGTTCAATACATAACAGTGATTTCTCTCAAAATAAAACCCTAACATATTTCACTATTATCTCTCATAACATAACCCTAACATCCATTTCACTCTTTAAACATACTCTTACCTTCAGATTCGTCTTCACCAATCGCTATCTTGAGGTGGTTCATTAAACTTATACTTCGATTTCGTTTACGTTTTTTGTTAAAAATGGTTCTCATTTTTTCATTTGGTGAATGTTCTCATTTTTTCAGATTCGTATTCACCACCTTAACGAAGCGCATACTTTGACTATGATACATATGGTTTGTGTAGCTATGAAGAAAAATACAATAAGTATGAAGCTATTATGTAAACTTCATTCACCTTGTACTCCTTCTTTATAGCTTCATAAAATATATGAACTTCATAATTTGTTCCAGATCCACTATTAGTTTAAAAAAATGTGCGTTCTTGAAACATTACATAATATCTTGTGTTGTTGTATGTTGTTGTTGATTAATCTTCTCAGAACTTCATAATTTGTTGTTGTTTTTGTTTATTAATTATATCTTACGTTCTTGAACCTTATTTTTTTATTTTGTTGTATGTTGTTGTGTTGTTGATAATTTTGTTGTATGTTATTGTTGATTAATGTATTCAGAACAAGAACAAAACATTGCTAAGTCACACGAAAGAAGCTTCTTATGACTTAGCAATGTATTGTTCTTATTCTGAAAACATTGATAAATGTTTTGTTCTTGTTGATAAATGTTGTTGTATGTTGTTGTTGTTTTTTTTTATAAGCAACATTCATTAATTGGAGATTAAGGAAATCTCGAAACAACAAACAACAAACAACAACACTACGAGACAATTACAAGAAATCGTAGGGGAACTTATACCACTCGTACAAGCTACACTTCCTACTCTTAACACTACCTAAGATCAACCAGTTCCAAGAGGAAATGATAATAGCATTTACAATTTCATCGACATTACAAATTCCATCGTTGAATAATATATTATTTCTGGCCCTCCAAATGTTCCAGCAAGTGATAAACCAAATTGGATTTATCAATACCCGATTTACTCCGGCCTTTAAGATGTGAGAACCAGGCCTTCGCGTGGAGACTACAAACCGATTCTGAAATACTACCTATCTCCACCCACTCGCATATCTTCCTCCAAACCTCCGTCGATTTAATGCGCTAGAAGAACTGGTGGGAGGAATTCCCATTCTCTTGGAAACAAAGCATACACACTTTTTCATGAGGATTCTCAATACTATGCCTATCTACCAAATTCGATCTCGTAGGCAATCTATCCAGAGCAATTCTCCAAGCAAATACTTGGATTTTTAATGGAACAGAAGTTTTCCACACACGCTCCAACAAATCCACAGTACGATCATCAACCGAATTCAGAGCCTCGCAAGAACTAATGAAGCAGTAAAATGAACTCACCGAAAAACCTGTCGCTCTATCTAGACTCCATTCCCAATCATCCTTAACAGCCTGCTGCATCTGAACAACATCCAACAGATGACAGAGATCACTCAAATCCGGTTTCAGCTGGTCTTCCTCTAAAGCCAAAGTTTCGCGCAGGTTCCACCGCCACGATCCCTCTTCCTACTCGCCCATTTCTTTGACTGAACTGAACTTGTTTCTGCACGCCAGAAATAGCCTTGGATAGCTAGCTTTCAGACTTGAGCTCCCTAGCCAAACTGTATGCCAGAGCGCAGTACCAGCCCCATCACCAACTGAACTCTCAAGGAGATCGCAGAACCTGTCATTAAAATTAGAAACAACAGTAAGAAAAATGTCCTTAATCCACAATGAATCATTTTTTAAATTTCCAACTTCCACATGAATTTGTACTTTCAAGCTAAGATTTCCATATCTCGCGACTAACATTGGACTCCAAATCTCATTGTCGTGACGGGAAAATCTCCACAACCATTTAGCAAGGAGAGCCCTATTAAAACTCCCTACATGTTTTATTCCGAGAGCCCCGCAATCCTTTGATTTGCAAACGGATTTCCAACTAACCCAAGAGATAAAACATTTACTTGAAGATCCAACCCAAAGGAACCGTCTTTGGATGGCTATGATATCCTTCACAACTTTCTTCGGAGCCTTAAAGAAAGATAAGTGGTGTAACGGAAGATTAACGAGGACAGAGTTGATAAGAGAAACTCTCCCTCCAATGGATAAATTTCGACCAATCCATCTTGATAATTTATTCCTCAAGCAAGAAACTACCGGTTTCCAAAACAAAATGCAGCGTTGGTTACCTCCCACCGTTAAGCCGAGGAGCTTAAAAGGAAGACTTCCAGAATTACAATGAAGGAACTGTTCTGCTGCCACCAGAAACTCCGCCTCCACTCCAACCCCATATACACAACTTTTAGCGAAATTTATCTTAAGTCCGAAAATCAGCTCAAATGCCCGAAGAATAGATTTGAATGCCCAAATGTTAGAGACCGAACCATGCCCTAAAAGAAGAGTATCATCTGCGAACTGTAAGACACTGACCGATGAAGAATCATACACTTTGAATTCCGATAGCAAATTATGGAGAGTAGCACTTCTAACCAAGTTAGCCAAGCCTTTCGCAACAATGGCAAATAAAAAAGGAGAAAGGGGGTCTCCTTGTTTCAACCCCCTCGATGCCTTGAAATCCTTCGATGGACTACCGTTAATTAAAACCGACATAAAGCTGTTAAAAACAGATCCTCTAATCCATTTTAACCAGTTTTGACCAAATCCCATCTTAACAAGCATAGCTTTAAGGTAGGACCTGTCTACACAATCATATGTTTCGCGAAATCTACTTTAAGCAACAAACACTTCTTCTTATTCCTTCTAGCAAAGTCTACTACTTCATTTGCTAAAAGAACACCATCGAGAAGTTGTCGGCCAGGAATAAATGCGGACTGAGATGGAGAAATCAGTTTATGGACCACCTTTCTCAACCTTCTAGCAAGCATTTTGGATATAGTTTTAAGCACGCAGCTGATCAAGCTGATGGGCCTGAAGTCGTCGAAGTTTTGAGGGTTGTCAACCTTAGGAACCAACGAAATAAAGAAGGACGCAAACATCTTGGGAAGCTTTCCGGTCTTGAAGAATTCAAGCACACTATTTGTGAAGTCTTGGCATATTATATCCCAACAGGATTTAATAAATTTGAAGTTAATCTGTCTACCCCGGGGCACTTGTTCCCGTCACAGGCAAAAACAACAGCTCTCACTTCTTCAGTTGAAAACTCAGCTTCCATAGAATTTCTGTCAGCACTATCAAGGCTCGCAACGCTTTCCAAATTGTAACTGATACTAGGCCTGACATTTTGCTGGAATTTGAGCTCAAAGTATTCCTTTGCCTCATTTTTAACCACTTCTGGATCTTCCAATTTGACCGATTCCTCACCTTAAAAGAATCATGGAAGAACTTGGTGTTGAGGTCACCATCCGTGGCCCATCTAACTCTTGATTTCTGCAAAATCATGCTTTCTTTAAGACAGAGGCTCTTCCAAACCTCTTCCTGAGCATGCAATCTCTCTAGCACGACATCTCCATCTTGGCTGGAATCTGCCAACACCATACTCAAATCTAGCCGATTCAGATGTTCCACATTACCTTCAATCTTTAAGTCAAGCCAACCAAAAGTGTTAATGTTTCAACTTCTCAAATCCGCTTTAAGTGCTTTAAACTTGTTGAGAAGAATAAATCAGTAAGACCCGGAAAATTGGTAAGACGACCAAGAGTTCTTCACAAAAGATAAGAATTCTTTGTGTTCAAACCAACAATTGAAGGATCTAAAAGGCTTAGGTCCCCAATTCATGTTATTGGTTTTTAACCGGACATGCCTATGATCTGAAACAATCCTGTCACCCACACTTTGGCTCTTCAAGCACAAGTTAGAGATAACCAAGTCGTCCACCAAAAATCTATCCAATCTACTCCTGCTTTTTCCGTTAGAATTAAACCACGTAAACATGTTTCCTACTGCCAGAATATCAATCAGGTTCATATCATCAATGAAGGAACTAAAATCCCTCATTTCTCCACTATTGGATCCATGACTACATTTTCTTTCCTCCCCATTTTTTGCCGCATTGAAGTCACCTCCTACGATCCAACCTCCATTCGAGTAACGGTTCTTAACGGCTAATAAGTCACACCAAAGTTTTCTCTTGTCAGCAATGCCGCACGGGGAGTAGACATTAATCACCACTAAGGCTTGGTTCCTCCATAAGAATGGAATTCCCAAGTATCGTCTACCACTAAAACTTGCACAAGCTGTTAAATAGTTTTTATTCCAAATAGTGAGAATACCTCCTGAGCCACCTTCTGAATTCGTCACATACCAATCCACATCTTTCCTTCTCCACAAACTGTTAATCACTTTAGAATCCATCGCCATTACTTTAGTTTCCTAAATAAGGCATAAATCTGCGTTACCTCGACAAAGAATCTGCGAAATTCTTCTTCTCTTTAGAGAATTACAACATCTGCGCACATTAAAGGTTACAATATTCATGGAACACAAATAGCTACACTCCTCTTTTTAGCCCTTGCTTCCTTATCATCGTTATCTAACTTCCAGAGAATTCCTTCAAAAACTTCAAAATCCTCAGCTCCTTCTACTCCCAACTTCTTAAGAGAATTCCGCACCTTCGAAGGGACAGCATCTAGAATTTCCTTGCATCTAGAATTCCCTCTAATGACGTCCGTTTCAATGATCGATTCACAACACAGCAATGAGGCATTCGTTTCTGTCGATACATTTCTAATGGATTTTCTAGTTAAAGCCACCCTATCAACTTTTTTAGAGGAGCTATCGCCAGGAATCTTGATAGCTGCATGGAGGAAAGTATAGAAGTAGGAAGGAGAGTATGGAATTTTTACACAATCATAAACTTCATGTAGCAGTTTTTTCTTCTTATTTCTAGCCCAATTAGAAGGCCCAATGATCCCTCCTGGTGGCCCAGATATAGGGTCTGAACAACCAAGGTCCACAACCAATTCACCTTTGAATAAAGTATTATAAAAAACTTTTAAATTACTCCCTCCAAAAATCGGATTTGACTCTTCTTCTTCTTCGAAATGAGCAACAGTCTTGTCCCCATCAGGTTGTACTTCTTTATCCCTCAATTCTTCTAACATTAAATATTCCCTTCTATTCTCAACAATAGGAATGAGTATAGTTTCAGCCAAAGTCTTTTCATTCTCAACCTCGGTCTCACCAACTCTGGCCCCACATCCAAAACTATCACCCACGAAGGAGATATTATCTGAACTTTCCATGCCTCTAACTGACACAGGACCTTTCCGTGAAACTTCTCTCTCTGCTGCAGCCGATATAGGGTTGCTAGACAACTCTCCTAGCAACTCGTCAAAGCTTCCCCAAGCATCTTCCTCATCAGAAGGATAAGATAATTCGTAAGACTCTGAGTGAATTTCCTCATCTTCGTCTTCCTTAAACCGTATCCCATGACCACATGAAAATCCTATGATATAATGATGTTGAAGAAGAGTTTGTTTTCCTCAGTACTTATCTCTTCATTCAAGATTACCGACCTTTTTGTTTTGATCAGCAACCTAGCTTCATCAAAACTTTCCATCATTCTTGTCTTCTTGTCGCACTGAACAAACGTTCCAAGACTTGATACAATTCTATGAAAGTTGTTCTCCCCCCAAGCAAAACAAGGTAGACCGATGCACTTGATCCATGTGAATCTCTCGCAGTCAACCTCCAAAGATGACCAAGGACGAATATCACTAAACCAGATATCCAACAATTCTCTCGATTCTGTTACGAACTCTCCAATATCCCCTCCAGAAATGTCCTCCAATAAGCACTTCGAGGCTCCTAAAGGAGTAGACTTGATATTAAAATAACCCTCTTCATTAAAGATCCTTTGGATATTTTAGGCATTACCACCTTCCACTACAACTCCAATCTTTGTCTTCTCGAATCTCTCCACACTATTCCTGTCTATCTCCAGGAGTAAAGGCTTAACTCCTCCTACCTCTTCTATAGTTGTCTACTGCTTCTCCCCACCAACGACTTTACCATACGACTTCAGATTGAACTTAGGAATATCTACATTCCATCCTTGACCTTGGACTCTAGCGTATCTCTTTTGATTCTCACTGACAAGTTTAGACCTCTTCTCCTCCGACTGAAACCTGGGGATATTGACAAACATCTTCTTCCCTTCCAATACTATACTATCAAGATTAATAACAAGTATTCGCGGGTCGTGAACTTTCCTAAACTTGGCAAAACTGAACCTTTTTCCACGCCTATCTCTTCTTGCAGATATAAAAACTTCAGATATAACTTCGTATACTTTAAAGACCTCGAATAGGTTTTTAGCATCCATCGACTCAGGAAACTCAGTTATAAAGAAGGAAGTCGTAGCAACTTCCACACCTGCTCCCTTACCTTTGTTTTCCTTCCATACTGATGTTAACCCTCATTTTCAACGCTAGAAAAATCAAAGTTATTGTTAAGTTAAAAAAGAAAAAAAAATTATTGTTAACATAAGAAAGGTTTTCGACCCAGTGTTGATATAGCCTGAGGCGAAGCAAGGTTTTAGGAACCTCAAAAAATGGCTAAGTGTTGGGAAAGGTTTCGACCATAGGAATATTGAAACGCGCGCTGCAGTTGTTATACTAAGGCTGAAAGGAATTTCCAATGTTTGAAATTCAAATAGGAGCAGTTGTGAACGTGGGAACAGTTGAGGCCAAGGAGAAGGCGCCAAAGGGACACATTTGAAGCAATAACCACCACTTAGTAGTTATTTCTTAGCACTATAAATAGGAGTTAGTTCTATGTAATAAGTGTGTTCATATTTTTGTACAAGTTACTCAAAGAAACTCAAAGTACCCGCGTGTAGAGAAACGAGTTCGTGAGAATGTACGTAATATAACACCACCCTTTATTTCTTCATTAATGCAATTTATCTTCATCATGTTTAAGCTTCAAGCATTTACTTTCCATGTCTTTACGTTTTCCTGAATTTTACTTTTCATGTCAAATTTACTTAAAGTCTTGTTTTTAAACTTTCATTTAAACTTCCTGCATTTACTTTCGACTGTACCTTTATATTCAAGCATTTACCTTTAAAGTCTTTATTTTCAAGAACGTGGAGTTCATCTTTATTTCTTGTCTTTTATCTTCAAAGTCTTTTATTTTTAAAGTCATTTATCTTTCTGCATATTTACTTTCGACAGTCATTTACTCTTTCTGCACCTTTTACATTCAAGAACGTGGAGTTCAAGCACTTTTACATTTCTTGTTGTTTACTTTCGACAATTATTTATCTTCCTGCACTTTTATTTTTCAAAGTCATTTACCTTTTTGTCTTTTACATTCGACGCCTTTAAATTCTGCATCATTTATTTACAGCCCTTTACATTTCCAAGCCTTTACTTTATTTGCAAGTAGTCGAACATGGAGTTCATGTAGTTTTCTTTTACTGTCGAACGTGGAGTTCAATTTACATTTCTTGCATTTATCATTGTCAGTTACATTTTCCCTTAAATTTAGCACATGTCCTAGGATTTGTATGGTCGATCCTGCAAGTTAGTCAGTTTTATTTAAAATTGATAGACCAGAGGTTGTTTACCAAAATTCGCAGTAAACAAATTGCCACGCCCAGTGGGACCCAGTGCTAAGTTTTATACTTTTTGTTAAGCTTATCTTTCTTGGTGAAGAAATACTTTCGTTGTATGTTATTGAGAAGTGGGAAGTTAGCCACAACAAACGAAGGAATACCAAAGAGAAGATACACTAAGAGAATGACAACTAATGCCAACCAACAAGTTGATCCTCAAGGGAGTATTTAAAACACTCAGTCAAGTAGCAGTATGGGGTCTCAAAGCACACCATCACCAGCGTCTTCGACAGGAGGACAGACATCACCTCCATTAGTAGTGTCTGAACCAGGAGCAACATGCACAAAATCATATACTCAACTGGTGATAGAATACATAGGACCACAAAGTCCTAATTCACCAACACCCCCAGGAGGAAAATCAATGTACCGGCATTTCCCTCCTCCAGGTTTTCCACATCCAGGGTCAAGTAATCAACCCTATGGTATGCCTACATCAATGATGCAAAATCTGCAGAATGCTCCACCTGTATTTTTAGAGACTGTAGTGTCTTCGCCATTACAAGGATCAGGATCAGGGGGTCGAAACAATCAGAGTATAGGTGTTGGTTACTCCGTGCAAGCGCCTAGTCTTACAAATACATCCATAAATTATTTGAGACAACAGATGGATGAAAGTAACATGCAAATGGTGCATACGTTGTCTCCGACAATGGGAGAAGTTTTTCAACCCTTGATTCAGAATACAACTCAAACTAACCAACAATTGGCACGCATGGCTGATTTCATGGGAGTACCAGCGGTGGATCGAAGAGCAACTGTTGTCGAAGATATCCCAAGACGTCATCCACGTCATGTACCTGAGGTGAACTTGGAAGATCAAGAGATGATTGATCATTTTAGAGTCGAACCACCAAGAAACCAGATGTCAATCCAGATGGAGGAAGAGCCAGTAATGATGGTGAACAGGAACCAAAATGCTGATCAGTTCCTTAGACAGGTTCGACACCAAAATCAAGCAGAAGAAAATAATCTTGCAGCCATGGTTGAAAGGATAATGACCAGAAATGGTGTGAATCTTGGCTTTACAAGGCCAAATTATACTTCGCCTATAGTGGATTATATTCTCCAAGCATAATTACCCCCTAGGACGAAGGTTCCAAAGTTCAGCAAATTTTCAGGAGATACTACTGAATCTACCGTCGAACATGTGGCTAGATATTTGATTGAAGCAGGCGAAATTGCAGCTGACGAAAGCCTCAGAATCAAATACTTCCCAAGTTCCCTTACCAAGAATGCCTTCACATGGTTTGCTACTTTGCCTCCAAATTCCATATATAATTGGACCCAACTAGAACGTTTGTTTCATGAACAGTTCTACATGGGGCAAACTAAGATTAGTTTGAAAGAATTGGCTAGCATCAAACGCAAAGTTACTGAGCCAATTGATGATTACCTGAATAGGTTTCGACTTCTTAAAGCCAGGAGCTTTACACAAGTACCAGAACATGAGTTGGTTGAAATGGCTGCTGGGGGTCTTGATTATTCCATTAGGAAGAAATTAGATACCCAATATCTTAGAGATATGGCCCAGTTAGCTGATAGAGTCCGACAATTAGAAAGGCTAAAAGAGGAAAAGGCTAAATTCAGCAGGGGTAAAAAAGTAGCCTTTGTCGAATGTAATGAAGATGTGGAGAATTTGTATGATGAAACATCTTATTTCGACGAAAATGAGGTTGACATTGTTGAGTTAAAGCAAGGTCCACCTTATGCCTGCAAATTATTAGCTCCTTCAAATGGAAAAAATCCTGTCGAATCTAACGACAAATTTCCTAAGAAAACATACACTTTCGACGTCACTAAATGTGACGAAATTTTTGATTTGTTAGTTAAAGATGGGCAAATGATAGTGCCTGCTGGTGCTAAGATGCCACCTTTAGAACAAAGAAAGAAAAGAAGTTTTTGTAAGTACCATAATTTTTTGGGTCATAAAACTTCTCAATGTTTTCTTTTCAGGGATTTGGTGCAAAATGCTATTCAAGAAGGGAGGCTGAAGTTTGGTGACAAAGGCAAAGCTAAGATGAAAATTGACTCTGATCCATTGTAAGTTGCAGAGGCTAACTATATAGAGCCTCACGAGGTTCAGATGGTCGAAGCCACAGAAGGATTTGATCAGTCAGTCAACATGGTGGAGGTTACTGAGGACTTCGCCACCAATCCTGTGATAACTGAAGGTTTTAGTAAGGCTGCAAATGGTCTGAATGTTGATGGTACCAGTCTAATGTTGGTGACCAAAAAAGCTGTTGACAAGTTTGTTGAGATGGATAATGCTGCCAAGATATTGGATATGGCAGTAAGCGAATTGAAGATAAATGCCACTGAGGGTATTAACATGGTCGAATTGGTTGAAGAATCTGATGCTAGCTCAGGCAGTATCAGTACCAACGAGGCTATGAGCAGGAACGCCCCCAAAGTCCAAGTTGTTAAAGAGTTGGAAGATGACATGTTATTGGTAGGAGAGATGATAGACATGGATGGTTGTTTGGTAGAAAACTGGATATGTATGGCTGCTGAACAGTTTTTCAAGATGTCTCCTAATGTCGAAAAGGTTAATGCTGAAGAAATGGTTGAAGCTGAAAAAGCTGCTTGGCAAGAAGCTTCCCAAAAAGGTGCAAAAACAGCAGCAAGTGGTGGGTGTCTGGCGAAGACCACTGAAAGTCTTGAAGCTCATTTCTCCAAGATGTGCTTAAAGGATAGAATTGATGTCAATATGGTTGAAATTACAGATCAAAAAGCTGAACAAGTGAGTAAGGCAGATGAACAAGAAGAGCGCAACAAAATAGCTTATCCTAAGCAAGAGGAGACAATTGTGGATTTTCTGCACCGTTGCCAAAAGAAAGGTTCTGGAGTAATGCTATGTCCTAGATGCAGCGCCATTTTTGATGAGAAAGCTGCCCACAAGCTAGAAGGTGTCAAAAAAGCTGGTGGAAGCTGGGGGCAGAAAGTAAATAAAGGTCCCAGAAGTTTTGACCATAGACGACTTTCGACAGGGTTGAAAAACCAAGTACCAGGAGTTAGGCCAGGTACATTCAAACCAGCTGCGAATGTGCCAACAGGTAGTTGGATCAAGCCTATCGAAGGAAGAGGACAGAAGAAGAAGTGGTAGAAATTTGATGTGGAAAGAGGTTCATCATTTGAGTATAGGAAAGAGAACCGTACCACCAACAAGTCAGCATACATTTCTCAAAATTACAAGGGTAAAAATCCTATGTCTAGATCACAATGGCGAAGAGAGCAACGTAGGCGAAAGGCTATCAGGGAGACTCAGGTACAAGGAGAGTCAAGCACCAATATTGATAATCACGCCGGGACAATTGAGAAGATGCCCATAAGGCGAAAGCTGTTCAATGTTCAGCCAGAGAAGAAAGTTAAAGATGATGAGAATATGACTGATAATTTTGACAGTGAGTCAGTAGCTTCTCTAGATATTCTTGTGAATGTGGTATCAGTGATGCCAAAAGAATTTGGTCAAGTTTCAGAGGTCGAAGACTTGGATCAAACTGCTGAATTAGAAATGTTGGCACACAAGCCTGTGTGTTATTACATCATGAACAATGGGTGCGTCGAAGAACATAATGCTTTTTTTGAACGCCCCACAAAGGCAATGAAGGGTCATCTGAAGCCTCTCTACATTACTGCCAAAGTAGAAAATGTTCATGTTAACAAAATCTTGGTGGATTGTGATGCAATTGTTAATTTAATGCCAAGATTTTTACTGAGCAAGATTGGGAAGTTTGAGACTGATACCAAACCCCACAACATGGTTCTGTCGAACTATGAAGGAAAAGTTGGTTCCACTCTAGGAGTGATTCAAGTGGATCTTACTGTGGGAACCATTACCAGACCAACAGTGTTTATGGTCGTTGAGACGAAAGCTAACTACAATCTACTCTTGGGTATGGAGTGGATTCATGGAATAGGAGTTGTACCTTCATCTATGCATCAAAGAATCACCATTTGGAGACCAGATGGGATAGTTGAAAATATTGAAGCTGATCAAGGGTACTTTAAGGTGCCTATTAATCATGTGGATAGTAGGCAGTTTGAGAAACATTTGGCGAACATTGCTCCATGTCCTCCAGCCGACTTTGAGTTTACGCTTGATGAAGAAACATTTTATTCATTGTATTTACACCCTGTCGAAGGTTTCAGATGGGACAGGGAAGTACCAGGAGGAAGGTTGCCATGCTTAGGCTCACCTCCAATAGAGCCCATAGGATGGGGAAATGAATTCAGTGATCATGACTGAGTTCGAAGCTTTAAAAATAATTTCGGCCTATGTGGCTTAAACAAAACTACAAGCGGCTTTGGAAGCTGTCAATGACTATATGGCTGGCGAAGCCATTTCTAAATTTTATCAAGAAGGTCCTGGTAAGGACTTCGACCCAAAACCTCCAGACAAGGCTGAAACTGGAGAACAAAGCCAGAGGCTCGACGCCATCTATGAAGATGAGCTTTTGGGATTTGAGAAGGATCCGTTGGCGAATAATGTCAAAATGCTAGCACAAGATCCTTTAGAAGAAGTTGACCTCAGTGAGGGGACAACCAAAAGGCCTACCTACATCAGTGCCAACCTTGATCCCCAGTTGAAGGTTGAAATGGTTCAGTTGTTGAAAGAGTTCAAGGACTGCTTCGCCTGGGATTATGATGAGATGCCTGGTTTGAGCAGGGAGTTGGTCGAACACAGGTTACCTATGACACCTGGAAAAAAAACCAGTCAAGCATAATCCAAGACGGTTTGCACCAGAGATATTGTCAAAGATCAAAGAGGAAGTCGAAAGACTACTTCGTTGCAAATTCATTCGCACGGCAAGGTATGTCGAATGGTTGGCTAATATAGTACCTGTTATTAAAAAGAATGGGTCTTTGAGAGTTTGCATTGATTTTAGAGATTTAAACTCTGTAACTCCTAAAGATGAATATTCAATGCCAGTAGCAGAAATGTTAATAGATTCTGCAGCAGGACATGAATATCTTAGTATACTGGATGGATATTCTGGCTACAACCAAATATTCATTGCTGAGAAAGATGTTCATAAAACTGCTTTTAGATGCCCTGGAGCCTTAGGCACCTATGAATGGGTAGTGATGCCTTTTGGTCTCAAAAATGCTGGTGCCACTTATCAAAGGGCGATGAATTCAATCTTCCATGATTTTATAGACACATTCATGCAAATTTACATTGATGATATTGTGATAAAATCTATTTCTGGGAAGAGTCACATTGACCATCTTCGACAGTTCTTTGAAAGGATGAGAAAATATGGTCTTAAAATGAATCCTCTCAAATGTGCTTTTTGTGTGCAGGCAGGGGATTTCCTAGGCTTTGTGGTCCACAAGAAAGGGATTGAAATAAATCAGAATAAAACCAAAGCCATAATGGAGGCGAAAGCGCCATCAACTAAAAAGGAGTTGCAGTCGTTGCTGGGCAAGATCAACTTCTTAAGAAGGTTTATATCCAACCTGAGTGGCAAAACACAAGCCTTTTCGCCATTGCTTCGTTTCAACAAAGATGGTTTTGAGTGGGGGCAATTACAGCAGGAAGCCTTCGACAAAATCAAGGAGTACCTAAGCCACCCTCCAATTCTTTCACCACCTTGTAGAAACAAGGGTATGTGATTATATATAGCTGCATCAGATAAAACTCTAGGGAGCATGTTAGCTCAGGAGGATGAAAATGGAGTCGAAAGAGCCATTTATTACCTTAGTCGAGTTTTAAATGATGCAGAAACTAGGTATAGCATGATTGAAAAGTTATGTTTATGCTTGTATTTCTCTTGTACTAAATTGAAGCAATATATAAAGCCAGTTGATGTGTATGTTTCTTCTCACTTTGATGTTGTAATTCATATGTTATCTAAGCCTATTTTGCATAGTCAAATTGGCAAATGGGCATTAGCATTAACAGAATTTTCTCTAACATATCAACCTTTGAAAGCTGTGAAAGGGCAAATAGTTGCAGACTTTATAGTTGACCACTCCATAAATGAAAATGATTTGAATTATGTTGAATTAAAATCCTGGAAGTTATACTTTGATGGATCAAGTCATAAAAATGGAACAGATGGGAATATACATTATTTCTCCTGAAAAAATTCCAACAAAATTCAAGTACAAGGTCGAAGGACCTTGCTCTAACAATGAGGCTGAATATGAAGCATTAATTGCTGGCCTTGAAATTTTGTTAGAATTGGGGGCAACTAGGGTCGAAATAATGGCAGACTCAGAATTGGTTATAAAACAAATCACAAAGGAATATAAATGTGTTAAAGAAAATCTCATTATGTACTTTGTGATAGCTAATAGATTATTAAAGAAATTTGAGGTAGTGGCCATCCAACACATACCTAGAATAAAGAATCAGGTTGCTAATGACTTGGCTCAAATTGCCCCTGGATACAAAGTGTTGAAGGAAAATCTTCAAGAAGTAATTGAAGCAAGAGGGAGAGTGGTGGCTGTTGGATTGTGCCCATCAAACTTAGAAGCAACTAAGCTTGGATGCATAGATGGCGAAATTTTTGAAATTTTTGCTATAGATAATTTGACAGATGAAGACTGGAGGAAGCCTATAGTTGAATATTTGCAAAATCCAACGGCTTCGACAGAGCAAAAAATCAGGTACCAAGCTTTAAGCTATGTACTTTTGGGTAATGAATTGTTTAAAAAGACCCCTGAGGGAGTCTTATTGAAATGCCTTAGTGAAGCAGAGGCATATTTGGCTCTTTCGACAGTACATAGTGGGGCATGTGGAGCACACAAAGTTGGCCAGAAGATGAAATGGTTGTTGTTTCGACAAGGCATGTATTAGCCTACTATGCTGAAAGATTGCATAGAATTTGCTAAGGATTACCAAGAATGTCAAATTCATGCTGGCATACAGCATATCCCTGTAAGTGAATTACATTCCATAGTGAAACCATGGCCTTTTAGAGGATGGGCTTTGGATATAGTGGGAGAGATTTGACCAGCATCTTCAAAGAACCAAAGATATATTTTGGTGGGAATTGATTATTTCACCAAGTGGATTGAAGCAATACCACTGGCGAATATAGGTCAAGAAGATGTTATTGAATTCATTCAAAATCACATTATTTATAGATTTGGTATTCCTGAAACAATCACTACGGATCAAGGATCAGTGTTTACTGGTCGAAAGATGCAGGAGTTTGCCAAAGAAATAGGTTTTAAGTTATTGACTTCTACACCTTATTATGCTCAGGCCAATGGGCAAGTCGAAGCTGCCAATAAGGTAGTGATTGGACTAGTTAAGAAGCATGTGGGAAAGAGGCATAGAAATTGGCATAAGAAATTAGACCAAGTTCTTTGGGCATGTCGAACATCCCCTAAAGAGGCTACTAATACTACCCCATTTCGACTTACTTTTGGTCATGATGCAGTATTACCTGTTGAGATTTATTTACAATCTATAAGAGTTCAAAGACATCATGAGATTCCCTCTGAGGATTATTGGGAAATGATGATGAATGAATTAGTGGATTTGGATGAAGAAAGGCTTAGAGCCTTGGAGTTGTTAAGAAGACAAAAGAAAAGGGTCGAAGAATCTTACAACAAAAAGGTTAAGTCTAAATCTTTTGCATGTGGGGATTTAGTTTGGAAAGTGATTTTGCCTATGGATCAAAAGGATAGAACACTAGGCAAATGGTCTCCTAAGTGGGAAGGTCTATTCCAGGTTATACAAGTCTTCTCCAATGGAGCCTATGAAGTTGAAGAGTTGGACAAAGATAAAAGAGTCTTGAAAGTAAATGGCAAGTATTTGAAAAAATATAAGCCTATTTTGCAAGAGATTCGCATCAAAACTTAAGCTTTATTCAATAAAAAGAAAGCCAAAATAGGCCAAGTCAGGCTAATATGGCATACAAAGCAAAGAAGAATCAACACAACAATTTTTTTTAATCAAGGAAAGGTTATTCATAATCTCTCCAATCTATGGATTTGAGGAAATCCATATAATCTGCATCTGGTTCATCATCAAAGTCCTGGGTGTTGGAGCGTCCTTTCTTAGAGATCTTCATTTTAGTTTCTCTCTTCTTGGCTTGAGAGGTTGCTCCAATAGAGGCTTCAGGTTTCTTTGTTGCCTCGATCTTTTTTGTTTCCTCAACTGCCTTTGCCTTTCCAGTCATTTTCTTGGCTGATGATTTCTCTGAATTGTTCATGTTTGCTTCTATGCAAAACTTGGTCATGTGGAAGAGAATTTATAGAGGCGAAGTGTTGATTAGATTGGCCAGTCAAACGGTGGAAACACGTGAGTTATTCTTGGAAGTATGCCTGAGGGCTATGCTATAAATGTTACTTTAAAGCTAGAGGCTTATGCCTTGAAGTTTTAAAACTAAGAAAGTATTATTTTCCAAGAAAAAAAGGCAGAATGTCTTAATTGCATAATTGACTTAAATATGAAGCAATAAATAAAATGCATCATAATATAATACGAGTCGAAAGCAGTTAATGGCGAAATACTAATGATTACTTAATCAGTGCCAAAGGCATAAAAACTGTCATTACATAAAGGCCTGAAAAGGCCAAGAAAGCAATAAATAAAATGCATTTTAAATATGAAGCAATAAATAAAATGCATCATAATATAATACGAGTCGAAAGCAGTTAATGGCGAAATACTAATGATTACTTAATCAGTGCCAAAGGCATAAAAACTGTCATTACATAAAGGCCTGAAAAGGCCAAGAAACAATTGATGGTTAAACAAACAAAGGTTTCGAAAGTATCAGAAGGGAAGCCTCGACGCCAACTGAGAAAAGGCTTCTATGTGATGTTTGAGGCGAGCATTGTACAAAGATTCATCAAGTTTGGCTGCTGCGAGCTCTTTTTCATATCTTTGGGTTGCCTCAATACGATCAATAGCATTCTTCGTTTCTTCAGCCATCTTAGTGTCGTCGAAATGTTGCAATTCACAGTTGCGTTTTTCAGCATTTTCAATTTTGGCTTGTAGCTCCGTGATTTGTTGCTTCCAGGCTTCAATATCCTTCTGGTTGGAGGCTATCTCATCTTGTTTTTTCTTTTGATCAGCCTCCATACGTTCGACCTTTTCATACGACTCTTTTGCACCACACCAGGCTGAACTCTCACGACCAGATGTTTCTTCTATGGTATTCCTGATAGATGGAAGCAGCTTTATTTCTGCAGCTATTTGGTTCACCACATCGGTTAACTCTATCAGAAAACCAGAAACGTATGGATTAAGGGTGGTGAGCTCAAGCTTTTCAAGGGTGTCCCTCAGATAAGTGGTTGCAGTGGGGTCTGAGGCCAAAACTCTGTGAATGTCCCCCCTGAAGAATTTTTTCTTTATGGCTTGGAGGATTGTTTTGGCGAAATCATCTGATGCTGGAGGCGAAGAGCCATAAGAAGAAGAACCATACTTCTGCCTGAGTATTAATTTGGAATACTCACGTGGGTTCGACCACTTGAGGGCTGTCAGTGAGTCTCCAGGATTTGGAACGTTAGCCAAAGGTTGCTGGACCACGGGCGAAGAAGTATGGTGAGGGGTAGGATCTGGTTGGTCTTCTTCTTCTTCTTCTTCTTCTTCTTCTTCTTATTCTTCTCCTTCATCCTTTTCTTCTTCAGTTTCGACTGCCACTCCTCCATCATTTTCTTCAGTAGTTGGTTGAAGGTTGGCCTGGTCATCAGCTGGTTCAAGATGTGGTTCATGTGTTTCTTCAGGGGCAGCTTGTCCAGGATTTTCGTTTTGAGGTTGAGCCTCAGGACCACCTTCTTCTTCGACTTAAAGCATCATCATTGTAACACCTGAATTCCCATCGCGAATAAATAATACATAAATAAAATCAGAGTAACTAAAAATTTATTTTTCCGACAGAAACAAGGATGTCACACTTAAATAAACAAAACATCATCCCTGCTCATAAATTTGATACATAGCATAAAATAGAGTACCCTCAAAGGGGAAACTTTTTCCATAATAAAGGAAATGTCAATTATGGAATAAAACGGAAAGATCCATAACCGACTTGTTTTACAAAATAAACTGTTTTATACATCAAATTATTCATACAAAATATATCCTACAAATATATACATATATAACATAATCGTTCCCCGACTCCCGTGCTACGTATCAAAGCAGACACCAAGACCTAAGCAAAGACGAAGATCTAACTCTTCCACTTGCCTCCACGCCTCTAAAGCTGACAATCTGCACTATGCCATAAAAAGCATATTCCAGCAGAAGGGTGAGAAATAACAATTATAACAAGATTGTATAATAATATGCCACAACACAAATAAATTCACATATATAATATTTCTCACCACATACATCACATATCATATGTTTATACACAAAACATATCACTCACAACCAATGCATTTATCACCTATGCATAATAATTCACCAAAGCTATCACAAGCTCACACATAATCAATCCATTCATGATTTATACAAATGCACAGAGACCGACACAACGACTCTATGCAATGCATATGCGGTACCGACTCCAATGCTTCTCATTACTAGTTCACTCAGGAACTCTGCTGGAACCATCGCTCGTTACATCACTGTAACTCCCCGTCGGGCATACGATGTTCCCCGTCGCTCACACCCCACACGGGAACACGACGTTTACGGATCGCTCACACCCCACACGGGCACACGACCCGATCACTCACACCCCACATGGGCACACGATCATCTATAATCATCGCTCACACCCACACGGGCACACGACATTATAGCGGATTCCCTCTGGAACCAATCCGTCACTTAGGACACCACAACAATGCATATCATGATGCTTGACACACAAGAACTCATGACAATCAAATGCATCTTCACAAATCGACAATATGATTATCACATCCTCATATTCATACATTGAAAACAACTCAAACAATGCATTTCATCACATACCACATACCGGGCACACAATCCGATTGGTCACACCTCACCTAGGCACACAATCGTTTGTAATCATCGCTCGCACCTCACATAGGCACACGAAGTTACAACGGATTCTCATTAGAATCACACAACACAAGAATGTACATCATTATGCTTCACATACAAAATGACTCAAGACATTCTTGAAATGCATACATATTCACAATATATTCATGCATTCATCTCATACAATCACAATTCAACCATATGAATTAATCAACATCATCACACTCATGCATTGCAAACCAATTCAAACGATGCATTTCAAACCATAAAGGCCACCAAATAACACACATTAAATTTCACATAAACAATGCATATCATCACAAACCACAACAATCATACAACCACAATTACTTCCACAAGGGATTCACACCACAAAGGCTACCCACAACACATCATAACAACATACATCGATATTCAATCAAACAATGTATTTTACTACACAACAACATCATTAATCACGCATCGAAGTCTAATCCAAAACAATGCACATATCTGCCATAGGGGCATAACCCATCATCACAACATTTCATCATGTATATTCACATCATATAACGGCCCACAAGCTACACGTTACATATCACAAGCATATATCATGCTAACACATCAATCGCACACATTGTACGCGATAAAAACCCGACAACCCGATTATTTTCTAAAAACACGAATTAATTAATTCATCTTTTACTCTCCAAACCATCTTTAATAGAAAGAATATTTCGTTAGCTTTCTAACACTTCGAACGGGGACCAAAACGGACTTACGGTTCAAAAGTTATGACCAAAATATGAAAATACTGTTTTTGCTGTCCCAGACAAATTCGCCTGGCGAATCCCTGGCGAAACGCACTCGCCACCAACTCGCCTGGCGAATCTGGACGAACCAGAATTTCTCAAAAACGTGTTTGGGACCCAAAAATGATCCAAATCTTCAACCCACATGACAGTATTACCCCCAATGACCCAAAACAACATGTTAGAACACGTTTAGGCATACATTTCACCAATTCATCCGTGAAAACATCGATTTCTACGAATTACTCACAAATTAACCCAAATAGAAAACATATATTTTTCACCCCAACCATTCAAACAAAACATACATATACATATACAAGCATGATATAATTGAAACTTCTCACCCTTACCCGATTAATCGAAGTCCAAGCATTGATTTTGATGGTTTTCCTCTTCTCCCTCTTTTCTCCTCTTCTTTCTTCCCTTCTCTTTTCTTTTCTCTTTTTTCTTCTTTCTCCCCTTTTCTCTCTATTTCTTTCTATTTATATAAAAACATAAAACTTACCCAAGCAAAAGACCAAAATACCCCTCAGCTCAAATATCTCTCAAACGCTCTCAAAATGCGATAAAACATAAACAACGATGGAAAATAATATATTGCCAAATAAAAGTCAATAGTAAAATAATATAATAACAAAATAATCAAATAGACTCGATTAACTAAAACTGACAAAAACTGGGGCGTTACAATTCTCCCCCACTTAGACATTTTCGTCCTCGAAAATCTAACCGATACGAACAACTCCGGATACGACTCTCGCATCCGACTAACAAACCAACATGCCAACAAAAGGCACACCACGAATAACACAACTGACAAACCACCTTGCTAACTACCACAACGACACGACAACGACGACAACTACAACGACAATATGCAAAGCCCATACAATGCACTTGACGAAAATCTCACGACTCAAAGAAAAGCCAAGATACCAACACACAGGTTCACTCTAGAACCGAAACACAACAAGATCGTTACCCTACCCTAGGTAACACTCCCCTAATTCCCCACACAGGAATTAGCTACACACACTCGAACCATCACCATGGAAACGAGGCAACAACACAAACAAGAACATAAAGTTCCACTACACCACAAGGTCTTAACAACATCAACAAAACCAAAACACCAACATCCTTGACACACAACCATACTACAACAATGCTACGATTCACCAATCGAACATACAATCAAAACATCCATTTACATAGTAGCCCATGAATAATATTCAAACCTTCCACCTAACACTTCCATTCTGAAACGTCCAATAGTCTCATCATTCCTACATGTTCTCAATGTTCAACCTATGAACTCTTACAAGTCCCACACGTAAATACAAAATGTGCCACCTCACGCTTCTGCTGCGCACTCTGATTACTCACAACCATCAAACTCCCATGTATAAAAACTTCCAACTTAACTCATCATGCACGACATTAACTTTACCAATAGGATAATCTGAGCTAAATTCATAACTCGTCACGAATTTTAACCATCCTCGTTGTCTCACCCTCTATTCCTCCAGACCAAACCAGTACTCCATATCCTTGTGATTACTAAACACTTCGAATCTAGAACCATAAAGATAATACCTCCAATTATTCCAACCACAATACAACCGCGACCAAATCCAAACCCAAAAGAGTATAGATCCTTTTATAAATCCTCAATTGTCATAAAGCATAAGCCACGACTTTACCCTCTTGCATTAACACCTGACTACGCCATTCAGAGATACATAACAATACCTCACAAACAGTTTATTAGGATCACACAGAATCAAAACTGGAGCCGTAGACAAATTCCACTTCGGCTCACCAAAACTTACTCACAACGAACACCCAAGACAAACGACTCACCCTTTGCAAGTCAACTGAGATAACAGAAGTACGAACTTAGCATAAAACTTCGTCTCCTTTCAACACTTGTAATCCAATTCTCAAACACTCTACCTGTTCTTCCTCTGAGTTTATAACAGATCCGAATATCCTCAATCAACACCATTACGAACTTATCCAAATAAATATGGAAGATACGATTCATCTACTCCATAACCCTTACAGGCGCATTACTAACACCAAATAACATCACTGAGCATTGTAATGCCCAACCAAACCAACCCTCATCCAAACTTGTCCAGACTTACATACAAGCTTAATCGAGTAAATAACAACCTATTCCGATGATAACAAACATAACCAGTCACATAAAATCGATCAAAGCCTCAACTCATACAATTCACCATTCTTATCAAACATTCCAAACAATTGTGATTCCACTCAAACTCAACCAAACCATTCCAGTTATCTTTTCATGAAAGTGGACACTCATTCTCAATCGTTACCTTATAAAACTGTCCGTAATCCATACACAATTTCTTCACTTAATAGTCCAAATTCCATAAATTCCAACATGTAGCAACAACCATCCCGAAGGAACTCTCAAATACTACATCCACACTTAAGGTTTTCTCAAAATTTCCATTAATGCCCTAAAACTCCAAAAACTCCAAACCTCTCCAGAACTCTAAGTTTTGCTTTCCATAGTCTCAATACCATCATACACATCATGCTCGTTATTCCATTCAACCATCATTCCCTTTTGTTACTAACAAAGCTGGAGCTCTCTAAGACAACGCCTTAATGTTCCATTCAAAAACACATCCGAAAACCATGCACAACTGACGGCCCATCACTGTGACTTCCTACCAATTTCCAGAACACTATTATCACAAATATAACAAACACCTTGGTTTCATCGCCTAAGAGTTTTTCTACTTACTTAGCATATCCAACCCTCAAATCTTCACCTTCGCCAAATTTGAGTTCACACTCTACTCTCTGAGAACAACCATTAACGATACCCAATCGTTCTCTCTTAATGACTTCCCACTGGACCAACACACCAAAACCTCCAATTCGTCTCATAAACAATAAGTTCACTTTCCACAACATAGAACACTTTCATAGATTCATATCGATATAAAGAACGCTTAAATCGGACACCCGAGTCAAAAGATATGAATTTTTGAAGGAAAGTTAATTATTGGAAAACAGCCAGATCCGCCTGGCGAGTCAAGATTTCGCCTGGCGAATACCTCTTCGCCAGCCCTTCGCCTGGCGAACAAGTGGCGTAACCTTATTTTTCTGAAAACCCAAACTTCCAGTAGCTAACGCATTTCTGTCTCTCCGTTTTCGCCTGGCGAATCCCCCTTCGCCAGCACTTCACCTGGCAAACTATTGGCGATACCTAATCTGCCTGGCGAATCCCCAATTCGCCTGGCGAATCACACCAGAACCAGAATTTTCTGCTGCACTTCCATGGTTTCCACACCTCAAAATCCAACTTTTCCAAACCAACACATTTTCAAATTCCAAACAATTCATCACACGCACCATCAAGGCCGGAAAGACACATCTATCCCATCCAACATAATTCCCGTTTGCTATCAATAAGAGATTAAGGGTGATCAGTTCCTCAATTTGCCAATAGACAGCCGATAATCATGATAGGGAATAAACCATCTTTACCAAACTATAATAGCATTTCTTGCATCATGTGCACAAAACTATCTAAGGCACAAATCCTTAGTTGACATAAACCTTACCTCCGCATTCACTCCGGAACCGGGAACAACACTGTCCTAACAACACTTACAATCTTGCAATTCACAACACACTGAGCCAACGCTCCACAACCGAAGCAACTTGGAGAAGTACCAGCTTCTCCCCCACTTATCTCATTCTAAATCCTACAGACAAAGGATTAGAAAACCAAAAAGTACTGACAGTGCTTCCACACATATCACGTACTAAGGGGCAAACAACGACTACAGTATTCAACTGTCAGACCATTTGACTCAACAACTTGGTCGGACGGACCGACCTGATCTGATACCACTTAATGTAACACCCGAATTCCCATCACGAATAAATAATACATAAATAAAATCAGAGTAACTAAAAATTTATTTTTCCGACAGAAACAAGGATGTCACACTTAAATAAACAAAACATCATCCCTGCTCATAAATTTGATACATAGCATAAAATAGAGTACCCTCAAAGGGGAAACTTTTTCCATAATAAAGGAAATGTCAATTATGGAATAAAGCGGAAAGATCCATAACCGACTTGTTTTACAAAATAAACTGTTGTATACATCAAATTATTCATACAAAATATATCCTACAAATATATACATATATAACATAATCGTTCCCCGACTCCCGTGCTACGTATCAGAGCAGACACCAAGACCTAAGCAAATACGAAGATCTAACTCTTCCACTTGCCTCCACGCCTCTAAAGCTGACAATCTGCACTATGCCCTAAAAAGCATATTCCAGCAGAAGGTTGAGAAATAACAACTATAACAAGATTGCATAATAATATGCCACAACACAAATAAATTCACATATATAATATTTCTCACCACATACACCACATATCATATGTTTATACACAAAACATATCACTCACAACCAATGCATTTATCACCTATGCATAATAATTCACCAAAGCTATCACAAGCTCACACATAATCAATCCATTCATGATTTATGCAAATGCACAGAGACCGACACAACGACTCTATGCAATGCATATGCGGTACCGACTCCAATGCTTCTCATTACTAGTTCACTCAGGAACTCTGCTGGAACCATCGCTCGTTACATCACTGTAACTCCCCGTCGGGCATACGATGTTCCCCGTCGCTCACACCCCACACAGGCACACGACGTTTACGGATCGCTCACACCCCACACGAGCACACGACCTGATCGCTCACACCCCACATGGGCACAAGATCGTCTATAATCATCGCTCACACCCCACACGGGCACACGACATTATAGCAGATTCCCTCTGGAACCAATCCGTCACTCAGGACGTCACAACAATGCATATCATGATGCTTGACACACAAGAACTCATGACAATCAAATGCATCTTCACAAATCGACAATATGATTATCACATCCTCATATTCATGCATTGAAAACAATTCAAACAATGTATTTCATCACATACCACATACCGGGCACACAATCCGATTGCTCACACCTCACCTAGGCACACAATCGTTTGTAATCATCGCTCACACCTCACATAGGCACACGACTTTACAACGGATTCTCATTAGAATCACACAACACAAGAATGTACATCATTATGCTTCACATACAAAATGACTCAAGACATTCTTGAAATGCATACATATTCACAATATATTCATGCATTCATCTCATGCAATCACAATTCAACCATATGAATTAATCAACATCATCACACTCATGCACTGCAAACCAATTCAAACAATGCATTTCAAACCATAAAGGCCACCAAATAACACACATTGAATTTCACATAAACAATGCATATCATCACAAACCACAACAATCATACAACCACAATTACTTCCACAAGGGATTCACACCACAAAGGCTACCCACAACACATCATAACAACATACATCGATATTCAATCAAACAATGTATGTTACTACACAACAACATCATTAATCACGCATCGAAGTCTAATCCAAAACAATGCACATATCTGCCATAGGGACACAACCCATCATCATAACATTTCATCATGTATATTCACATCATATAACGGCCCACAAGCTACACGTTACATATCACAAGCATATATCATGCTAACACATCAATCGCACACATTGTACGCTATAAAAACCCGACAACCCGATTATTTTCCAAAAACACGAATTAATTAATTCATCTTTTACTCTCCAAACCATCTTTAATAGAAAGAATATTTCGTTAGCTTTCTAACACTTCGAACGGGGACCAAAACGGACTTACGGTTCAAAAGTTATGACCAAAATATGAAAATACTATTTTTGCTGTCCCAGACAAATTCGCCTAGCGAATCCCTGGCGAAACGCACTCGCCACCAACTCGCCTGGCGAATCTGGACGAACCAGAATTTCTCAAAAACGTGTTTGGGACCCAAAAATGATCCAAATCTTCAACCCACATGACAATATTACCCCCAATGACCCAAAACAACATGTTAGAACACGTTTAGGCATACATTTCACCAATTCATCAGTGAAAATATCGATTTCTACGAATTACTCACAAATTAACCCAAATAGAAAACATATATTTTTCACCCCACACATTCAAACAAAACATACATATACATATACAAGCATGATATAATTGAAACTTCTCACCCTTACCCGATTAATCGAAGTCCAAACATTGATTTTGATGGTTTTCCTCTTCTCCCTCTTTTCTCCTCTTCTTTCTTCCCTTCTCTTTTCTTTTCTCTTTTTTCTTCTTTCTCCCCTTTTCTCTCTATTTCTTTCTATTTATATAAAAACATAAAACTTACCCAAGCAAAAGACCAAAATACCCCTCAGCTCAAATATCTCCCAAACCCTCTCAAAATGCGATAAAACATAAACAACAATGGAAAATAATATATTGCCAAATAAAAGTCAATAGTAAAATAATATAATAATCAAATAATCAAATAGACTCGATTAACTAAAACTGACAAAAACTGGGGCGTTACAATCATCATCAGAGTTAGAGCCATCAGCCTGTGCATTATGTGTAGTAGTTTGGGTAGGAGGGTTGGTGGGGTCTGCAGCTAGAGGATTAGGTTGATTAATTTCACTTAAACCAGAGCCAAGATCAGATGATGGATGGTAAGTTGGTTCACCTTGGCTGTTGAGGGGTGTAGTGGTGAAACTTCCTGCAGTGTGTTGAGGGGTGGGATTGTTGATTATGTCGGTAGCAAAATTGCCCGAAGCTGGTTGAGGGTCAGGATTATTGATTATGTTTGCCTAAAGAACACAAGTGAAGAAAATGAGATTGAAAGAATTTGGGCGAAAGACGTCAGTATAATGAAAAAATGGTGCACATACCTGAGCTAGTACAGCAGCAGGACTTGAGTTACCATTTTCATGGTCGCCAGGAAGTGTTTGGGTAGCTACCATGGAAGGTTGTTTTTCGACACCACTTGTTGTGGATGCCTTTTCAAGTATTTTGGCCACCTTCGAAGGAGGTGGGCCAGTAGGTCCAGATGCCTTTATTGGTTTTTTTCTTTTCTTTGTAAGAACCTCCTCAGGAGATTCATCTGAGGCATCTGAAGATATAATAACTGCTGGGGTATCCTTTTTACCTTTCTTGGAATGTGTTGGAGGTTTTCGACCAGTCTGAAGAGGCAATGCAAATATAAGAAAGAAATTCATATAGTAAAAGCGTAAGTAGGGGATGTGAAATATACCTGTGTGCTCTCTGGTTCTTTGCCACTTTGTGAGGTAGCAGCCCTAGTTGAAGCAGTTTTCCTAGGCACAGCTGAAAGACAGTAAAAATTGTTACAAGTTAATGATTACGTGGTTAGTTATAAAGCCATGGATTAAGGGTTTCAAACCTTCATATATTTCAGATTCGACACGAACGTCCTGAATTCCTATATGAAGGTGTCCTTTAAAACTGTCTAACATATGCTTAGTCGGAACCACTCGTTGGGCCTTTGGCTGAGACTGATGTCGAAGAAGTTTTAAATGCTTCCCACAGACAAACCAATTTGGAAATGGAGGGGCAAACGCCACTCCAAAATCAGCATTAGGCAGTCGAGGGAACTTTGGAGGAAAAAGTTTAAAAGCTACCTCATAACGTTTCTCACGAGGGACGTTGGGAGGAATTTTCAGTTGATCCAGCTTTTCTAGAAATTTTCTCTTTAGAGTGACAGCAGCCTCATGAATGGTTCGGCTAAGATCATCTGGTCGATAGATAGTCTCAAAGTATTTTTGAAAAGCCTGTATTTTTTTTATGTGAGTAAACTTACTCTTTTTCGTCTTGTCATACACATTGAGAAAAGCTTGGTTAAGTAATGAAGAAAGTGTAGTCACATCAAGAAAGTGCTCACTATAGTGCTTCGACCACCATTGGTGGAATGATGAAGTGCATAGAAAAGAAGGCTCAAAAAACACAGGAGAGAGGACTTTTCTTTTCTCATTCCGGCTGTCGAGTGTAATGGAGACATTTTCCTCGTCGAAGCAGGCAGTGTGAAGAATTACTTGGCCCTTTTTCTTATACAAGCATTGAGGAAAGCTTTGGGCCAGCCCAAACTGTCGAGAGACAAGGTTTGGTTGATAGGCAATCAGTGCTGATAAACCTCTCCCTAAATTCAGCCTGTGGATAAAGAACCTGGGAATCAAAAAGGCTTCCCAGATAGCAACAGATTCTTGATCAAGAGTTTGGTGAGGATTTGGAAATGACCTTTTAAACCACACAGGGTCGTATCTTCTTTGAGCAAAAGGTGCCATGCTAGGAGTGAACTCATAGCGCTTGGAAAACATCATAATATAACTGGTAAAGGCCCTTTGAAGGGTTTCACCATCATCATTGGGAGTGAGTTTGGCCAGACGCGTCCCTTCGACACTCCTTTCCCTGATTTCAGCAGAGGCTTCATCAACTATGCCTTTTCTGGGGAGGCTAGCCTCAAATGTAGCATTAAGCCACAATTGAAGTAGCCAAAGAGGCCCACTCAAGTGCATAGGACCTTGGGCCTCCATATTTCTAAGTCGAGAAGCCCCTTCGCTGATAGACTCATAAAGGTTCGCCAGGATGAGTTCACTCAAGCAGGTTCCTCTATTGTGGTGAAGTTGATTCACCAGGGGCAGGTACTTCTTAGCTACCTGCAAATATTTTGTACAGAAAACATATCTCGACAGCCAGACTATGAAAAAAGCAATATGTTCTTCATCAGACACTTTGTCATCTTCTTGTTTAAAGTGGTGTTTGATGAAGAGAGTGTATGTAAGTTTAGAGCCTGAAATATTAATGGTGTCTTCAGCATCAACATTAGGGTTATAGGTAAGGTCGCGAAGCCCTGTGATGGCAGCTACATCGAACAAGGTTGGGGTAACCATTCCACATGGCAGATGGAAGGTATAATGGGTGATGTCCCAAAAGTATAAGGACGTTGCCAACATGTTCAGACATTATGGTATGCTGGTCTTTGACAGCATAAGAAGGTCATAAATCCCTATATTCTTCCAATGTTCAGCTTTGACCTTCTCCATCTTCGCCATCCATTGGTCAAATTCCTTCAAGGGATTGATAGCTCTCACCAGCCTGGTGCCATCAGTGAGATAGCCAACGTTGATTTTGGGCAGGGGGATTTCTTCAGGAGAGGTTTCGTCAGAAACATTAATTTTGGAAAAGCTTTTTTGCCCTAATGGCCTTGTTTTTCGGTAAGAGGGGAGAAACTCACTTAGTTTCTCATTAGAAATGTCAACATCAGCTAGAGGACCAGACAGTCCATAAGGTTTGTCAGAAACGACTAAAGGAATCATTACTTGAGACTTATATATGGCTCGTGTTTCTTCAGTGGTGGGTTCCGGCATGCAACGACGGTTATCCACTATTTGGGGGCCTGGGATATTAGCGAATGGAGGAATGGCTTGTTTAAATTAAGTAGCCTTACCTCTTTGAGTTTTCTTTGGTTGAGGATTGATTTGGGAAGACGCCATTGTTGAAGAAGACTAAAAGATGGTGTTTTTTTGGGTTTTGCGTAAGAGAAACTGAAGAGAAGAAGATGTTCTCTTGAGAATATGAGAGTGTGAAAAGTTCACAAAGTGGTGGAAATGGGTATTTATAGACGTTTAAAAATCCCAAGAGCCTTGGATCTACCGTTGAAGTTGAGGAGTTAGTGGGACGCATGTTCTTTTCCTGGAGACGTGATGAATGGTAGCAGTTATGAACAGACTGCAAACATCTATTTTCAAGAAAAGTGTTATGATGAATACGGCTGAAGTGACGTTTAAGGATTTGTCATGATGGTATGACGTCATAAGCGTGGGTCAAAGAAACTGAATAATTCAGCCACTAAGTAAGTAGTGGGATATTCAGTTGAGGCCATGCAAACAAGCGTCGAAATGGTTATTATATCAAGAAATGACCTTCCTACCAATTCTGGCGAAAGGACATTCCTTGGGGGCAATTTGTTAACCCTCATTTTTGTTAGATATTCGGGTATGATAATCCTGGATAACTTCGAAGAATCGTGTTCGTACACTTTCCGAACAAAGTATTTCGACCCTATTCTTGCCTGGGTTCACGAAATCTTTGTGGGGATAATTCTTGAAGAACAATCTGTTTCTGGCAAAAGAGAACTGATCAGGAATGTAGAGAGAAATTATCGTTTTTCTGTAACCGAAAACCGAGGCCAAATGATTCCTTATATAGGAGATCAATAACAGAAACCGAAAAGACACAACTGTTCAGAAACGGTTATGTCGGTTGGGAAAGGGTTCAACTGTTCAAAAAAAAAATTCGAACGGGGCGCTGCCCCGCACCCCGCCAGGGGCTTCGCCCCTTGGAACCCCGTTTCAATTATTCGCATTCAATTATATGTTGGCTCGACGAGCGTGCACTCCGTACTACCCTAACTCGTTTCCAAGCTTAACGCATAATTGCATCGGCCTATAGCAAATCACATTACTACTAAAATACATTGATGATACTAAAATCACCAACAAATCCCCCCCATTTTAGTGTAATCCTTGATTTACTCAGTATATACTATAATATATACAAGTGTATAACACACAGGTATAACGATCAAACAAATGCATAGACGAAAATGTCTTGCGATTGAATTTTCATCTTAGTACAAATACACATTCCAAATACTCGAAAATCGGGGTGTCATAACGATTGAACCCGTCAATCCATTTGAATATCTGAAGATATAGTACACATATGTTTCTTATAATACTCTACTATTCATACTTGACACTTTACAAGCCATGTGTCCTTATCCATTAATAAGCATATAGGAAGCCAAGTCCAAGCTTCCTGAAGCGGCAAAACTTCATGCTCACATAGGTGATCCTTTTAATCTTGCACCTGCATTTACAATTTTCCAAAAGAACCATTAAGAAGATATACTTCAACCTAGCCATCACTTGCAGGTCTGAGCACATACCTTGGGAAGATAAACACAATTGCTCCAATCTCTAACTATGATCTTTCCACATTGAATTATGCTTCTAACATTGTATTAGAAGGGAATTGGGTATACCATAGCTAATAGATTTAAATGGACTTTAATCTTATCCCAATTACCGACTTCTTCACTAAGTCTCTAGCTAACCCCTTCGTCAAGTGGTCAGCTAAGTTTTGTTGCGACCGAACAAACTCAATAGATATCACCCCATTCATGATTAATTCCCTAATCATACTATGTCTAACACCCAAATGTCTAGACTTTCCATTATATATTTGACTATAAGCTTTAGCCAGTGTGGCAGTACTATCACAACGGATAGAAATTGGTGATATCGGTTTAGGCCATATCGGAATCTCATATACCAAGTTCCTTAGCCATTCTGCTTCTTTACCAGTAGCAGCTAATGCTACAAACTCAGATTCCATTGTGGAACCAGTTATACATGTTTGCTTCTTGGAAGCCCATGAGATGGCACCTCCCCCAAGCAAGAACACCCATCCACTTGTAGAGGATGAATCTTTAGCATTATTTATCCAACTAGCATCCGAATAACCCTCTAATACCGAAGGAAATCCCATATATGACAATCATAGTACCCTTCAAGTACTTGAATATCCTAGTTATCGCATGCCAATGATGTCTACTAGGATTACTAGTAAATCTGCTCAACTTTCCAACCGCATAAGCAATATCCGGTCTAGTGCTAATCATAGCATACATCAAAGAGCCTATAACTCTTGAGTATTCGAGTTGATCCACAGGTTTACCTGTATTTGGCATAAGCTTTTCTCCCGGATCCATGGGAGTACTTACTGGAGAACAACTTTCATAATTGAACTTCTTGAGTATTTTCTCAATGTAATGAGATTGCGTAATTACAATCCCCTTATTCTCCCGTTTAATCTTAATACCAAGAATAACGTCCGGTTTCTCCCATATCCTTCATGGAGAACTTTGATGACAAGAAATTCTTCGTTTTATCAATTTGATTTTGGTCGGTGCCAAAGATCAACATGTCATCAACATATAGACAAATGAAAACTCCTTTACCGGATGTATCAAATTTGCTATATACACATTTGTCAGCTTGGTTTAGAATGAAACCATTAGACAAAACAACCTCATCAAACTTTTGATGCCACTGCTTCGGAGCTTGTTTCAGCCCATACAACGACTTAACTAGCTTACACACTTTATGCTCATTACCAGGCATTACAAATCCTTCAGGTTGCTTCATATACACTTCTTCTTCCAAATCACCATTCAGAAATGCTGTTTTGACATCCATTTGATGAATCACTAGATTATGAATAGCCGCCAAGGCAATCAACAATCTAATAGTAGTGATACGGGCAACTGGAGCATAGGTATCGAAATAATCAATCCCTTCCTTTTGTCTGAAGCCTTGGATAACTAATCTAGCTTTAAACTTGTCAATTGTACCATCGACTTTCATCTTCTTTTTGAAGATCCATTTGCAGCCCAATGGTTTGCAACCTGGTGGTAAATCAGATAATACCCAAGTATTATTTTCCATGATAGAACCAATCTCTTCATCAATTGCTTATTTCCAAAAACCAGAATCTCGAGATTTCACAGCTTCATCATACGTTCTTGGATCCTCCTCTATACTATAGCAATAATAGTATTGAGTATCAATCTGATCCTTTGATCCCTCAACTAAATATAGTTGAAAATCAGATCCATAAGATCTGGATTTTCTAGCTCTTTTGCTCCTACGGGGTTCAAGTGTCTCACTTGGCACATCATTTGAATGATCATCCCTTAGAGATTCATCTGAATTAGGTATAGAGACCTTTGGTCTAGGTATAGAAGAGAAACAATTCTCATCAAATATGGCATCTCTCGATTCTATAATCGTGTTAATAGAGATCGAGTCATTAGGTTCTATAACATAAAACCTATAGGCCTTGGAGTGCTCAGCATATCCAATAAAGATGCAAGCTATACCCTTTTCACCCAAAGTTTTCCTTTTTGGGTCCGGGAGTCTAACCACGGCCCTACAACCCCAAACACGTAGAAATGTTAAGTTGGGTCGTTTCTTATACCAAAGTTCATATGGGGTAGTCTTGTTCCTTTTATTAGGAACCCTATTTAACAAATAGCAAGCCGTTAACATAGCTTCTCCCCAAAACCCGTCACTCAAACCAGAGTAAGATAACATGGCATTCACCATTTCTTTAAGAACTCTATTTTTCCTTTCAGCCACACCATTTTGTTGAGGTGTATAAGGTGCCGTAGTCTCATGAATGATTCCTACGGATTGGAAAAATACAGGATCATAATATTCACCACCTCTATCTATACGTAATGTTTTAATCAGCACATTCTGTTGCACTTCAACTTCAGTTTTATAAATTTTGAATTTATCTAAGGCTTCGTCCTTAGCGTACAACAAATAAACATAGCAGAATCTAGATGCATCATCTATGAAAGTGACAAAATATTTTTTTTATGCCCTAATGATGGAGTAGCATGTAAATCACATAAATCACTATGTATCAACTCAAGAATGACAGATTTCCTTGTTATACTTTTAAAAGGTTGCCTAGTGATCTTTGTTAACATGCAAGTTTTACACTTTTCTACATTTTCATTAAAAACAGGAATTAAATCATCTTTAGACATTTCATGCATTCTTTTATAATGTACATGTCCTAGACGAGCATGCCATAACGAAAAATTGATAACATTCGAAGAGGACATAAATACAGAACCAGAATCATTAGGAACTCCATTCAAATTCATCATAAACATACCATTATTATAATATCCAAATCCTACAAACACACCAGACTTCGATAAAACATATTTATCGGATTCACACACTTGCTTGTATCCAAGCTTATTTAATACAGGACCAGAAATTAAATTCTTACGTAGTTTAGGAACATACAAAACATTAAACAAAGTAATAGTCTTTCCAGAACTGAATTCTAGCACCACGTTTCCTTTGCCTTCAACGGGAGCGCAATGATCATCTCCCATGTAGAGGATAAAACCATCTTCCACTGGAACAAAAGTCTTGAACCAGAAACGATCCTTGCAAACATGTGTTGTGGCGCCAGAATCAATCCACCACGCGATAGCATCATCCTGCACATAAAATGCTTCAGAATTTAGTGAAACCGAATGTTTAATCAAACTATTCAAATCACGAATTGATTTCTGACCTTGGTTTTCGGATTGGTCCTTATACCCCTTTCCTGAACCACTTGCATTCGCGTTGTCGTGCTTTTTTCCGAAACGGCAATCCTTCTTGAAGTGACCTGTTTTGCCACACTTCCAGCATTCTAGTTTCGGTTTCTTGTTAGCACCGAAACTGCCCTTTTTGTTCTTGAAAGCACGCTTCTTTCCTTTGTTTTTGTTGTTATCGTTCTTACCACCCTCTTCGACCATATTAACCGAGGGTCCAGCAATTTCTTTGCCTTTTCCTTTGTCATCCTCATGCGCTCTTAGAGATTCTTCTATGCGCAAGTGACTTCCAAGTTGGATCAAAGACAGTTCGTCTTTTCCATGCTTCAGATTGTGTTTGAAATCCTTCCACGAAAGAGGCAACTTGTCTATGATGCTTGAGACAGATATTGTTTCATCCATCTTCAATCCGTGTTGTGTGAACTGTCCAAGGATTCAGAGGAGTTCATTGAATTGTTCCATGACAGACCTCGATTCAACCATTTTGTAATTGTTGAAATCGGTTACCAGGAACTTCTTACTGGATGAGTCCTCTGCCATGTACTTGGATTCGAGACAATCCCACAATTCCTTTGCAGATTCCACATTTTGGTAAATATCAAATAAGGGATCGACATACCGTTAAGAATGTGCCCTCTGGATATGTAGTCGTCGTTCTCCCACTTTGATCTGCGTCTCAGATTTTCAACCGAGTCATCTTCCAGAAGTTCAGGAATCGGTGTAGACAGGACGTGCACCACCTTCAACGTTGTCAACATGAAATGCATCTTCTTTTGCCAACGCCTGAAGTCTTGTCCTTGAAACTTGTCCAATTTTCCGAAATTTGTAGTCATCTCCTTGATGGTGCTTCCTCCAGCCATGATTATCAAAAATTACTTTGTTCGTTTGTTAGATATTCGGGTATGATAATCCTGGATAACTTCGAAGAATCGTGTTCGTACACTTTCCGAACAAAGTATTTCGACCCTATTCTTGCCTGGGTTCACGAAATCTTTGTGGGGATAATTCTTGAAGAACAATCTGTTTCTGGAAAAAGAGAACTGATCAGGAATGTAGAGAGAAATTATCGTTTTTCTGTAACCGAAAACCGAGGCCAAATGATTCCTTATATAGGAGATCAATAACAGAAACCGAAAAGACACAACTGTTCAGAAACGGTTATGTCGGTTGGGAAAGGGTTCAACTGTTCAAAAAAAAATTTCGAACGGGGCGCTGCCCCGCACCCCGCCAGGGGCTTCGCCCCTTGGAACCCCGTTTCAATTATTCGCATTCAATTATATGTTGGCTCGACGAGCGTGCACTCCGCACTACCTTAACTCGTTTCCAAGCTTAACGCATAATTGCATCGGCCTATAGCAAATCACATTACTACTAAAATACATTGATGATACTAAAATCACCAACAATTTTCGACGCTAGAAAAATCAAAGCTATTGTTAAGTTAAAAAAGAAAAAAAATTATTGTTAACATAAGAAAGGTTTTCGACCCAGTGTTGATATAGCCTGAGGCGAAGCAAGGTTTTAGGAACCTCAAAAAATGGCTAAGTGTTGGGAAAGGTTTCGACCAAGGGAATATTGAAACGCGCGTTGCAGTTGTTATACTAAGGCTGGAGGGAATTTCCAATGTTTGAAATTCAAATAGGAGCAGTTGTGAACGTGGGAACAGTTGAGGCCAAGGAGAATGCGCCAAAGGGACACGTTTGAAGCAATAACCACCACTTAGTAGTTATTTCTTAGCACTATAAATAGGAGTTAGTTCTATGTAATAAGTGTGTTCATATTTTTGTACAAGTTACTCAAAGAAACTCAAAGTACCCGCGTGTAGAGAAACGAGTTCGTGAGAATGTACATAATATAACACCACCCTTTATTTCTTCATTAATGCAATTTATCTTCATCATGTTTAAGCTTCAAGCATTTACTTTCCATGTCTTTACGTTTTCCTGAATTTTACTTTTCATGTCAAATTTACTTAAAGTCTTGTTTTTAAACTTTCATTTAAACTTTCTGCATTTACTTTCGACTGCACCTTTATATTCAAGCATTTACCTTTAAAGTCTTTATTTTCAAGAACGTGGAGTTCATCTTTATTTCTTGTCTTTTATCTTCAAAGTCTTTTATTTTTA
Organism: Lathyrus tuberosus; assembly: GCA_022829125.1. NCBI lineage: Eukaryota > Viridiplantae > Streptophyta > Magnoliopsida > Fabales > Fabaceae > Lathyrus > Lathyrus tuberosus. The sequence goes on from JALAZF010000525.1 coordinate 3,726,999, forward strand.
AAGTCATTTATCTTTCCGCATATTTACTTTCGACAGTCATTTACTCTTTCTGCACCTTTTACATTCAAGAACGTGGAGTTCAAGCACTTTTACATTTCTTGTTGTTTACTTTCGACAGTTATTTATCTTCCTGCACTTTTATTTTTCAAAGTCATTTACCTTTTTGTCTTTTACATTCGACGCCTTTAAATTCTGCATCATTTATTTACAGCCCTTTACATTTCCAAGCCTTTACTTTATTTGCAAGTAGTCGAATGTGGAGTTCATGTAGTTTTCTTTTACTGTCGAACGTGGAGCTCAATTTACATTTCTTGCATTTATCATTGTCAGTTACATTTTCCCTTAAATTTAGCACATGTCCTAGGATTTGTATGGTCGATCCTGCAAGTTAGCCAGTTTTATTTAAAATTGATAGACCAGAGGTTGTTTACCAAAATTCACAGTAAACAACTGAAAAACCACCTAACTTCCTTTTACTAATCTTCTTTCCGACTCTCTCTCACTCCATAATAGATCGAAAAGTACAAACCTTTCACTCAGACTCGTAGAGTTGAAGAAAACTTTAAACCAGAAACGATTCGTTGCGAAAGACAAAGAAACAGTCCCAACACCAGCCCAGTAGAACACAGACGAGATACCAAGGCCCCTAAACTCGAAAGCTAGGAATTTATGCCAAAGATAAATCGAAAGATTCACTAAACCGGATATGAGAACGGAAGGAAGTCGTAGCGAAGTTTAGTTTATGACCCTATTGTATGTGTCAATGAATTTATGAGTAAAATTAAGATTGCAAGGTTGATAAAACTTTGGAGGAAAATCAAGAGAGAAAAGAAGATGAAATTTTTTAGATCATTTTCATCTGTGTATTTCTATTGTTGTTGTTGTTGTTGATTAATATTTTCAGAACAAGAATAAAACATTGCTAAGTCACAAGAAAGAAGCTTCTTCTGACTTAGCAATGTTTTGTTCTTTAAATTCTTATATGCTATGTAGATGAAGTTGAGTTTATTATATGCTATGTAGATTGTTTGTTTCACTAACCCTTCACTGAAAATACATTTTATTTCAATTAACATAGAAACTTATAATCTAAAAATTAAGTTGTATTTGAAAACTAACTTATGTCAATCAATGTTTTTCGAATTGCATTTGTCTCATCATTCATCTCCCGTTCTTTAACATATAGGATGAGGTTCAATGACCTTATTCCTTCATCACATTCATATCTTATCTTATAGTTTAATTTGAATAATAACAATTTATTGATATTATTAAAATTAAATTAGAATAGAAGGAATTGATGTCATGAAATAATTAGACCATCGAACCACATTCTATATGTTAAAGAGCGAGAAATGAATGATGAGACGCATGCAATTTGGAAAACAGTGATTTGTTTAAGTTGGTTTTCAAGAGTAGTTTAATTTTCAGATGATATACTTCTTTATCAATTTGAATGGTTGTATGTTTTTGTGAGGTTTATTGAAAAATAAACAATCTACATATTTTATAATAAACCTGGGTACTTTCAACAACATTTATTTACTTTACCGTGATTAAATCTTATTTTCATAAATGTATATACCACAACGGTTGATACTAGTAACCGTTGTGGTAGGTAGCACGCGTCCTACCTTATTATCACGGTTTCGCGACCGTGGTGGAAAGCACCAGACATACAATCACCCCTTACCTGACAACGAATAGTCAGGCGTTGTGGTATCCCTTTTCCAACTGTTGTCGTGTGGATTTTCCGTAGTAGTGTCTGCTTAAACCCTCAGGTTCAAGACTTCCTGCTTAAATCCCACAGATTCAAGACTTCTTGCTTAGACCCTTAGTCCAAGACTTCCTGCTTAATCCCTACCAAAGTGTCTATGTCCTGGGTAGACTTATTACTGACAATATTATCCTTGCTTTTAAAGCTTTCCATTCTTTATCTAAATGCAAAAATGTTATAAAAAAGCATTGTTGGTATTAAGTTAGACATGACTAAAGCTTATGATAGGGTTGAGTGGTATTTTCTTGCTAATACTTTTAATGACATGGGTTTCCCTCAGAGTTTGACAACTACTATTATGAATTGTGTTAAAATTGTGTCCTTTGCTATCTTAATTAATGGTAATCAATCTAATTGGTTATATCCCACTAGAGGAATAAGGCAAGGGGATCCCATATCCCCTTACCTATTCATTAGGTGTGTTGAGGTCCTCTCAGGCCTTCTTACTAAAAATCCAAATATGGGCCTTATTCATGGTATTTCCATTGCCAAAAAGGCCCCTCCCATTTCTCATTTGTTTTTTTTTTTGTTTTACTGATGATAGCCTCATTTTCTGTAGTGTTTCTAAAGAGGAGGCAAAAAACCTCTACAACATTTTTGAAGATTATCGAAAGACCTCGGGTCAGCTTATCAATTTTGACAAGTCTACTATGGTTTCCAGCAATGGTATGAAACAAGAAGATAAAACTAAAGTTCATAATTAGATGCCTATTAGGATTGATAATAAGATTGATCAATATTTGGGTTTGCCTACCCAATTAAACATATCTAAAAGAGTTAAATTTTCCAATTTGATTGACAGAATCATAAATAAGATGGCCGGCTGGAAGGACAAAATCTCTCATATATTGGGAAAGATGTTTTGATCAAGGCTATAGCTGGATCTATACCTACATATGCCATGAGTGTTTTCAAATTCCCTGAAAACTTATGCCCTGACATTGATAACATATGTCAAAAGTACTGGTGTAAAGCTAGCAATAATAAGAACAAGTTATGTTGGATTGGATGGGATAAGCTTTGTCAAACCAAAACCAATGGGGTAGGAATTAGAAGTATGGGCACTTTCAACAATGCTTTTTTGGATAAACAACTTGGGAGAATCATGAGTGATTATGAGTCTCTCATCGACAAATTCCTTAAATCCAAGTATGTCCCATCTAATTCTATCTATAATGTTCATACTAAACCTACTGACATTTTTTTTATTATGAAAACTAAAGATATCCTTCTTAAAGGGTGCTACTTGAAAGTGGGTAATGGTAAGAATATTGATGTGTGAAAGGACAACTGGATTCCCTATCAAGGTTGGTTTAAAATCCTGGATTGAAGCCACTGAACTCTAATGTTCTTTAGGCCAGGGACCTATTTACCAAGGAAACTACAATTGGAATTCTTATCTTATCAATAAAATATTATACCCTATGAAAAAAACAGAATTATGCAAATACCCCTTAATAATCTAGAGGAAGAAGATAGTATTATGTGGATGGCAGACAAAAAAGGTATTTACAATTTTAGATCTGGATACCATTTCTTCAATAATATGAATACCTCTAACAAGCCTACGACCTCAAACTACACAGAGGAATAGTAGATATGGAAAAAATTATGGAATATAAAAGTCCTTCCTAAAATTTTAATGTTCAGTTGGAGAGCCCTAAACAACTTTATTCCTGTTCGTGTAGAGCTCGGTAAAAGGGGTATTAATTGCCCTATTTTTCGTCCTATGTGTATGAAATATGCGGAAACTATGAATCATATCTTTACAGAGTGTGAATGGGCTTATAAATCCTAGTTTGAATCTAAGTTCAATTTAAACTTTAAGCATGACCAGATAATTAATCTCATAGACTGGCTATGACACACTATTTAGAAGGAAGGAAATGAGGTTATACAAGATAATTTGACTATGTTTATAGTCCGTGGAGGGCTAGGAATTCTATGGTTTTTTAGGACTCTTATTGCACTAGTGAAGAAGTTATAAATTATGCTAAGTATTTGATTAATACCTTAACTAATACAATGGCTAACGATAATATTAATAACAATGAAAATAAGTCAGAAACCAAGTGAAATAGCAAAGAAAAATGTAATAACAGTCATCCCAAGCATCCCATTGAAGATAAATAGGAGAATTGTACTTACTTAAGGAAGAGTATTGGTATCAAAGGCGTCTTTCACTAAAAAAGGCAACCTTGATCTCGAACAGTTGATGCTCACACAGGAAAAAACAATAGTAAAAATATGTCGAATATGAGTAAAGAGAATTAAGACAATAAAAACAACATAGATATGATTACCAAAATCTCTAATACGAATATTAGGGGATTGGTGATTCCACTAATCAAAAGAATAAGAAATTTATTAACAATTGGAAGGCTATCAAAGCTAAGGATGAGGGTAACAAGCTGAGAAAGTGTAATGGTACTTACAAGAAAGATAAGTTGGACCAGAAGATTTCTATTAATAACAATATCATTATGAAAGATGACCACAACGTTAGGGGATCTTTTATGAACAGAGATAACCACACTAGTACTAAGGGAAGAAGTTACAACACAATGGACATCAAAGGTAAAAGCATTATTATACAAAAGGAGTGTCATCACTTTGATGTTGAGCATTCCTAGAACCATGAGATTATGAAGATGAAGGATCCCAAAGAGAACACTCGTATTAAAAAGATCTAACACAATTAAAAAGTATAAAAATGAGTCAGCTAAAAGAGATTTCTACAATAAAATGTGGTTACAATACCAGGAACAATATAACTCATACCTATACCACTCCTGGAAAGCATCACAATGACATTGAAGATTTCAACATGCATATGACAAACTCGGATGAAAAAGACAACAAAGATCAAATAGTGATCATAAGAAGATCGGGATAAAGCATTATAAAAGAATGCAGAAGGATAACAATATCAAAGAACCTTATTCGATTAACAATCAAAACCAAGAAAACTGTGATGAAGAGATAATTACCATAAATACAAATGTGAATTTGGCCTTAACTGAGTGGAATATAGAAGTCGTGTTTCACAATGGATCAATGAAGATGATAGCTGAGATAACTTGGAACATCAAAGGCTTCCCTAATCTGCAAGTTGCCAAAGCCCTTTGTGTTCTCAATAGTATAAATATGAGTTGTATCATTCGATTTAACAATGTAAAAGTTTAGTCTGATTATAAAGATATTGTGGATAAGGTTAGAAGCAAGAGAAACAAAAATAAGGAAGAAGATAGAACCTATTTAGAAGACATCATTACCCAGAAAACCATGAATATTTTTCATTAGGCTGATCTGAATTTTGTTCTAAGGAATAATAACATTAAAGCCCATCAAATAGTTATTAGAGTTATATCGAACCACAATAACATTAAGATTATTGGACATTTTGCCAATGAGTACAAATGTAATTCATTCCTTTTAAGAAAATTTTCAAAAATTAATGAATTGTTTTTGTTAAAATGGACAAAAATTATGTGAATTGTGTACTATAGAGTTAATAAATTTTAAAAACATTAAAAAAGTAAAATGAAAAAAAAAAAAAAAAAAGATAAAATAAATAAAAAATTAAAAACACATTTTACTCAAAATTACATTATCTACCACGAACCACACAAACCTCTAACATAGATTTCATTTCTCTCTAAATCCCAAATATGGAGAAGTTCCACACAACCTATGCGACAACGAAAACCTGCGAACCATAATTACAACATGGAAAACTCTGTTTCTTCTCTCTCCCTACATTTCCCACCAAACCACAAACCCAACATTTTCAATGGCTTCAACTTCAAACCTTCCTCACAAACCCCAACAACAACCCATCAAAATCAATCTCAAAGAAACGTACCCAAATTCACCATCACCAAGAAGAAATTTGCAGAAGAAGATGCATTCCCATGTTCCTTACCACTCCACAACAAAAACCCAGTTTCAATTTACAAAGACATCAAGAACTTCGCTCGCCAAAACAAACTCAAAGAAGCTCTCGCCATTTTGGATTATGTTGACCAACAAGGTATTCCAGTCAACGCCACCACTTTCTCTTCGCTCATCGCTGCTTGCATCCGCACAAACTCACTCTCAATAGGAAGACAAGTTCATACCCATATCAGAATCAATGGCTTGGAGAAAAACACATTTTTGCTCACAAAACTTGTCCAAATGTACACTTCTTGTGGCTCTTTGGAAGATGCATTGAAGCTGTTTGATGAATTGCCGTGTGAGAGTAGTGTGTATCCTTGGAATGCTTTGCTTAGAGGGACTGTGGTTTCTGGAGGCAGGAAAAGACAATACGTTGATGTGCTCAAGACTTATTCAAAGATGAGGGAATTAGGGGTTGAGTTGAATGTTTATAGTTTCTCTAGTGTCATCAAGAGTTTTGCCGCTGCTCCCGCGTTTTATCAAGGATTGAGGACTCATGCACTTTTGATCAAGAATGGTTTGGTTGATAGTGACATTCTCAGGACTTGTTTGATTGATTTGTATTTTAAGTGTGGTAAGGTTAAGCTTGCCCGTAGAGTGTTTGAGGAAATTCCTGAAAGCGAGAGGGATGTTGTTGTTTGGGGAACTATGCTTTCTGGCTTTTCACACAATAGGTTGCATAGGGAAGTATTGGAATATGTTATGTGGATGGTGGACGAAGGGATATACCCGAATTCGGTTATAATGACGATTGTTATTCCTGTAATTGGCGAAATTTGTAAAAGGAGGTTAGGTCAGGAAGTTCATGCTTATGTAATAAAGACAAAATCGTACTCAGAGAAAGTTCCGATTCAATCTGCTTTGATTGATATGTATTGCAAGTGTGGAGATTTGGGATCTGCGAGGAGTGTTTTTTATAGCTCGCCGGAGAGAAATGTAGTTTGTTGGACGGCTCTTATGTCAGGCTATGCTTCAGTTGGAAGACTAGAGCAAGCACTGAGGTCTATAATATGGATGCAACAAGAAGAGTTTAGACCTGATGTGGTAACAGTTGCCACTGCTCTTCCAGTCTGTGCTCAGTTGAGGGCCTTGGAAGAAGGGAAACAGATTCATGCTTATGCTTTGAAACACTGGTTTCTTCCTAACGTATCTATATCTTCTTCATTGGTGGTAATGTATTCAATGTGTGGTGTAGTTGAGTATTCCAGAAGAGTGTTTGAGGGTATGGAGCAAAGGAATGTGATTTCATGGACAACAATGATCAATTCGTACATAAAAAATGGGTATCTGTATGAAGCAGTTGGTGTAATAAGGTCAATGCAGTTGTCAAGAAATCGACCGGACTCGATTGCGATGTCAACGATGTTGAGTGTTTGCGGTGAGCTAAAGCTTTTAAAGCTCGGGAAGGAGGTTCACGGGCAGATTTTAAAAAGGGATTTTGCATCAGTCCATTTTGTTTCTGCAGAACTTATCAATATGTATGGCAGTTTTGGCGATGTTGATAAGGCAAACTTGGTGTTTAGTGCAGTACCTGTGAAAGGTTCAATGACATGGACTGCTCTTATAAGGGCTTACGGATACAACGAATTTTATCAAGGTGCAATTGACCTTTTTCATTTAATGAGATCAAATGGTTTCTCTCCAAACCACTTCACATTTGGAGTCATTCTATCTGTATGTGAAAGAGCTGGATTTGTCAATGATGCTAATAAAATCTTCAATTTAATGCCAAAATATGAAATTAAAGCAGCTAAGGAACACTTCGATGTAATGGTCCGACTTCTTACTCGATATGGACAACTAGAGAAAGCTCAGAGATTTGCACAGATGAGTTCTTTCTTGTAGTAAAAGAAAGACCACATTTTTCCTTTGAGTGGTTTATAGATTGTCAAAGATTCTTGAACACTTTCATGTAACTTTTGGTTTAGAAAATGTGACTAATAATTTATTTATAATTTATAATCCTTCTTTCAGTAAAAGCAATCCATAAATCAGATTTTCCTTGAGTGGTTGCTGAATTTCATGTGTCTAATCTTAAGTCTGTTACTGTTAGACTTAAGATTATAAACTGCACTTAACAATAACTGTTTTCAAGCTCCGCCTGATAGTCCATTATCATATCCTTCTCATGATTATGAAGATTATATAATGTTGGGAAGCAATTGCATAGCACTGCATAAAAATCAGAACTATTGAATCCTAATGTCAGGTAGATGCAACTCTTCTACCAACATACACCTTGATTTAATTTCTTGCTGACTATGTAGCACTTGATTTAAATTTTTGTTGACTATGTAGCTATCTTATCAATCTCGGATAGCGGCTCGGTACGACCATCCCCGAAAATGGAGCAGAACAGGCGTTATGTTAGTCGCGTGAAGGCAACACTAATACAGGTAATACTAATAAACACATCATTGTAAAAAACTAAAATAAATTACTCAATAAATGAAGTATTATTAGATAGAAATAAAAGTCATTAGTCTTAAGCAAAATATACTTGGAAATGCCAATAAAATTCAATAAAAAAGCATTGAATTGTTACCTAGCGCGGTGTCATTCCGAACCAATCCCATTACCGCGGCTGTTCAAGCTGTCACCCATCTGTGCCGGACAGGGTCTGACTTTTTTTTTTTTTTTTTTGCTGTTTCGTGCCAAGATAACGGCAGGAATGGCCGAGTTTGATAACATAGCTAGTTTCAGTTTCGTAAATTATTACCTATTAACGTGCCAATATCGCATTCGTATGTGTGTCTATGCTTCTTAACTTTTGCTGATCATTTACCTTCCCACCTGTTAGTACCATTTGAAATATCAGTATATGACTAAGTCATTGTCAACAGCATTACAACCACCCTGATGAATATTCTCAACCTAATTCCTAACTATTAGTATTTGCATTCTTTTATGGTGACTTTAATGAAGAGGTGTGCACATAATTCTTCTCCTCTATGAATATCTTCAACCTAATTCCCAACTGTTAATAATGCATTATTTCATAGTGATGCAAATGAACAGGTGTACATAGTTCTTCCCCTCTATTCCTGATAGTGACTCATCTAAAGACTTGAGATTGCACAAGTCATTGTTTGGTCTAAAACATACAACAAAACAGTTATATTCCATTATTTCTATTGCTTTCATACCAGTGGATTTAGATTAATCTGCAGCTAACCATTTTCTTTTTGTTAACCTTTTCAGTCATGCAACATGTTAGTCAATTTGTTTATAATCCCATGGAAGCTTATTTTGAGACTTATTCAAGTCATCAGGTCTTGACGAGCAATATGTAAATTTTTCTCTTTGCTAAATACTGTAACTAACTGTCAAGGTTTACTTACTCTGTGTTATTGCTTAGAATCCTAAAAAATCCATCACTCCCCGTTGTATATTTTCTTCCAAATAATTTATCATAAATATTTATTGTAATAAATTTTACTATTGTTAGTAATTGTAACAACTCAAATGAGATATGTATAGAATTATCTCATTCAGAGTATTAATACTGGTAATGAAACATAAGAACAATAGTATACAGATTACATGAGTACACATTTTCGCATACTTATACATCAAGTATGCTCTTCATACAACATGTAATAAATAACACATACAGAATATGCAGCGGGAAACAAAAATAAAGGAAATATAATCTTCCGGCCCTTCTGTTCTTCTGCTTCTGCCATCACTCGTATCTGCTTATTTAAAAATAAACAACGAGAATGAGGTGAGATACTATATCTCAGTGGAGTTCCTTATCCTATAAATCCACTCGACTCTAAAAGGTATTATCAGTTATTTCGACACTACGGTCCTAGTTCTTACGAGATAAAGCCAAATAAAAGAATTCGAGGTCTCTTAACCTCCATCTAAGCGAAAATGCTAACACAAGTATCTCTTCAGCCAATGTTTACCAACAAAATATATATAACGACTTACGGGAAGAACATCAACCAACTAGTGCTTATTACCTTAAGCCTAGCTTAAGGGTTGGGTGACTTCCAACCAATCACACTCTCGCTTACAGGTTCACATTTACGGGTTAGGTACATTGTTAACCTTTACGTGCATAGTCACCCCGTTCGCATTACGCCCCTTATAAGAGTGCAAAGTGATGCCTTTACGTGCATAGTCACCCCGTTCGCATTACGCCCCTTATCAGAGTGCAAAGTGATGCCTAGCAAATCATTCACCGCATTATGTTCCATTATGTGGTATAGGTATCCAATTACGCCTCATTTAAAGTGTGAACGTCACATTACACTCCATTTAAAAAAGTGTGACTTCACATTACGTCCCTAGAAATACAATAATCCCATACACTCCATTCAGAGTGTGAATGTCACATTTCTCCCCTCGTAAGGAGTGTGACTTCATATTTCGCCCCACTTAGGATTTGCAAGTGGATGTGCAAAGGGATAAACAATTGTTCCCACATACAAATACTTCACTTCATTCTACATATATGTGCTAGCAGTTTTTTCATTTCGTTCCCGGTACACCAACGAGAAGTATGATTTACAGGGAGCTATCTGTTAACCAACACTTAAAACGTCAAGACTGACTTACAAATTAGATGACTTCTGGTTAATCCCTCTCGCGTACGGGCTGTACGCTTGGGACTTCACTTAGGCCAGGGAGGTCGAGCTACAACCACTTCCCAAAGCGGGAGGAATATCCATACTCTCTCTTAATGTAGAAATATGTTGTATATTTCATTGTGTTTGGAACTCTTACATGTGAGGTATAAATATAATACAATAGGCTGAAAGTTGTACCATAATTTGTTAATAAACAGAGAAAATAATTTCCTATAATTGCTGCTACCTAAATAAGGAAATAGTAATAATAGATAATAATTCTATTTACAACACTGTTTTGTAACAGCTTGACAAATCAGAATCAAATGATTATGATTTGAAGTGTGCTAATCTTCAACATTCCCTCTCAATCTGGGTGGTAGATGTCTATCATACCCAGATTGGATTTGATATTTTCTTAAGTATTTCTTGGAAGAGCCTTGGTTAAGATATCTGCAATTTGCTTGCATGATGAGACATGATCAATACTAATAATCTTATGATCAATTTTTTCTTTAATGAAGTGTCGATCAATTTTCACATGTTTTGTTCTATCATGTTGGACTGGGTTCTTTGCAATACTTATAGCAGCTTTGTTATCACATGGTAACTTCACAGTAGGGTTCACATGAATTTTGATTTCATCTAGCAAGCTCTTAAGCCACATTCTTTCACAAATACCTAGGGCCATAACTCTAAATTCTGCTTCTGCACTACTCCTCGCCACTACATATTGTTTCTTGCTTCTCCAAGTTAATAAGTTCCCCCACACAAACGAACAATAGTCTGTAGTCGATTTTCTGTCTGAGGAGTACCCTGCCCAATCTGAATCTGTATAAACTTCAATGCCCATGTTTGAATTCTTCTTGAAGTAGAGACCTCGACCTGGTGTGCCTTTAAGGTATTGGAGGATTCTATTCGCCATTTTCATGTTAGACTCAGTTGGAGTTGACATGTAGCGACTAGCCATACTTACCGCGAACCCAATGTCGGGCCTAGTGTGAGATAGGTAGATTAGTTTCCCAACTAGACTTTGATATCTATCTTTGTCGGCTGATGGACTTTCATCTTCTCTTCCTTTTATTTGTTTTATTGGTGTATTAGCTGCCTTGCACCCAAGCATTTCAGTTTCTTGAAGTAAGTCAAGGATGTCTTTTCTTTGTGATACATAAATGTCATTCTTTGTTCGAGCAACTTCCATTCCAAAAAAATACTTAAGTTGTCCCAAGTCCTTAACTTCAAATTCCTTTGCCAGGAGTCCCTTTAAATGATCAATTTGATCATAATCATTTCCTGTAATGACAATGTCATCTACATAAACAATGAACAAAGCTACCTTTCCTTCCATGAAGTGTTTAACAAACATAGTGTGATCTGATTGACATTGGTTGAACCCGTCTTTCTTAACAACTCGAGTCAATCTATCAAACCACGCCCTTGGAGACTGCTTGAGCCCATAAAGAGATTTTTGGAGCCTACACAACGTATTTGCGGTGCTGGATGATTCAAGTCCATGAGGAATCTGCATATAAACTTCCTCTTCTAGGTCACCATTTAAGAAAGCATTCTTGATGTCTAGTTGATGGAGTAGCCAATCTAAATTTGCAGCCATAGAGAGAATAACTCTAACTGAGTTTAGTTTGGTCACCGGTGCAAAAGTCTCTTCATAGTCTACTCCATATGATTGAGTGAATCCTTTTGCTACAAGTCGAGCTTTGTACCGATTTATACTCCCATCTGCATTATACTTCATGGAGAATATCCATTTGCATCCTACCGGCTTCTTCCCTGCAGGTAAGTTTGTGATCTCCCAAGTGTCATTCTTTATTAGGGCCTGAACCTCTTTAGTTACGGCTGCTGCCCATTCAGAATTTTGGAGTGCCTCGTGGATGTTGCTTGGAATGTGTGTATTGTCAAGAGTTGTTACAAAAGTCTTGTAACTCTGGGACAATTTTCCATAAGATACAAATCTTTCAATGGGATGTTTAGTACACGATCTTACATTTTTTCTCAAGGCAATAGAAATATCAATATCATCAACATTCACAGAGTTAGGAGCAGTATTACATGAGAGAACATCATTTTCTAGAGTCTTGGAGGTTTCTTGGTTCTGCCTTGGAATTGTGCAGGACTCTATTCCCTTCTTGCTCTTCCTGGAGTACACTTTCATGTTGTTTCTTGGTGCAATTTCTGTTGTAGGGGCTGCAGTTTCTACTGCAATATCCTCTGCATTTTCTACTACTATATCTTCTGCATTTTCTGACGTAATCTCTTCTGGTCCACGAGTAGGTTCTGCATTTTCTGTTGCATTTTCATTTGGTTTAGGTGTAGGTTTTAATGCCTTTACAGTGAGTTTGGGTTTAGTTAGTACAAGTTCCCAAAGTTGGGATTCTATCACTTCAATTGGATATGTGTTCTCCCCCTGAATGCTAACTTTGGGGTAGTATGGTTGATTCTAAAAAAAGGTTACATCCATGGTGTGGTAGAATTGTTTTCTTTGAGGTGAATAACATTTGTATCCCTTTTGGTGAGGAGAGTAGCCGAGGAATATTGTTGAAAAGTATATTTCCGACAAATATTTTTTTTTTATATCGTATCCACAGAGATTGGTGTTATTACCGCCGTTCTATAATTTCGATTGTTGTAAGTTTAAAGATATTCAAGTTGTTCGTTGGTGAATAAATCGTTCTTATTACTTATAAGAAAAATAAGACAAAGAAAATGGGTTTAGAATAGAGTTGAGAAACCTTGTCAAGATTGAGTTTCATTATCTTTGTTCTTTATATGTTCTCAATATTACATGCATGCATTCAAACTCCATTGATAATATTCAAATGTCCTCCCAATAATATTTATGTCTAAATAAAATTGTGATAATTACTATATAAATCCTTAGACGATCTCTCCATCTAACTATTGATATAATAATCTTGAATGTTTAACACAATAGAAAAGTAGTGAACAAATCTATCTCTACAATTTATTCTCTACTTGGGAAAATATTTTAGATCAAGAATTGAACTATCTTTCTCAACAATGATTCAATTCTAATTTTCAATGTAAAGAGAAAATATTATTCCCTATATCAAATGTAGTTTGTTACATGCAAGGATAGTAATATTACATAAACAACATAAGATAACTAATACCTCAATCTTGACAAGAATGGAATTAGTTACTCATCATCTTCCTTGAATACCCAGAAAAATCTTCAAGAATCTCTCAATGCATGGAGTTTTCCAAAAACTTCCGGAAATCCACCTTGAAAATCTCTCTAAGATATTCTTACAAGCCTAAGAGATACTAAGGTTCTCAAATGAAATGATGATCCTTTACATGCATGGAAAAAGGTACATAAATAGGCTCTGGGGCGCCACCCTACAAAAAGTTGGTTTCTCTTCCAAGACATGACAAGTGTCCTCAATTTGCATGTAGCTGACTTCCAATCAGTTCGCGGCGCCAAGGGTGGTCGCGGCGCGAACTGCTTAAGCTCCAGGTTCGCGGCGCGAGAGATGGTTGCGGTGCGAACTGGGTAGTTTGAGGCTTGCTTGCTTTGAGTTTCCTCAGCACTTCCTTTGCCAAACTTTGTTCTTCAAGTGCTGCTCCGGAGATTTCTTTATGTAATAATCCTTTTCTTGACAAAACATTCTTAGAGAAAAAGCGAAATATCTATTCGAAACAAAATAAAATAACTTAAATTGAATATTTACTAAATTGTGATAAAAACTTGTGTGATTTTGATAAGAAATTGGTAAAAGGGACCGATAAAAATATATAAAAAGTAGTATCAATTGGTCCCTAACAACTCTCCCCAACTTATCACTTTGTTTGTCCCTAAACAAAAGTCATTCGTTAAAGCAAACCAATTTACGAATGCAAGGAATGAAACAAGTGCTAGAAGATGACATTCAAATGGTTCAAAAGCATACGATACTCTTATGATACACTTACTTTCGATATTAGACAAAACATGAATAAAAATAATGGTTGGCTACAAAAATATACCAAGAAATTCCAAGTAGTACATGTCAAAAATTGAATCAAAACTACACACATCATAGTGATGATGAATAATCATAAGGGTTTTCTTACACACATCCGAACAATTAAATCAACATCAAATCGAATCATGCGTTTATCACAACATACACTAAACCATGAAAAAATTTGAGAATCAAGAGGTCTTTTAAGGGTTGTAATGTGGTTCTGGTTATAGAGAAAGGACATGATCATAAGAACTCAAATAAAGATTGCTTATTCTAAGAGAGCATTTCGTTTTATTCAACAATCTTCATTTTTTTTTTGATAACACACCACCATGAGCTTTTCTTTTCATTTTTCTTTTTGTTAGCTCTAATATTTTCAAGGTGATGTATTATGTTTTCTCCCCAACTTTAGCATTTTAACCAAAGTTGATGCAATCATACTCTCTACTTAGACATAGGCAAAAATCATATGCGACCAACTTTGGTTTAGGTTCACTTGAAACAAAAGAATTTAGGATCCATTTATTTACCATATTTTCAATGGTATTTAAATTTATACTTCAGATGAATCCTAATATAGGCTCAAAAGGGGTTTACTATGGATCACTCCTCACAAGGTTTTTTTTTTCTTCTTTTGGCCGAGTGATTTTTTCTCAATAACAAAGATTGCCTCTATCCTTTTCACAAAAGTTTTCACAAAAATAGATTGATGCATGATTTAGCATGATAAGAATGAGTTGAAAAGGAATTGTCGGTCTCCCGCATTTTAGTGTATAATGAGAGGTTACCTCACAATTGGTTAGGTCCTAATTTGATTCAAAGTAAACATGTAACTCAAGGAATTTTATGATAAAAAATTTGTAACACACCATTAAATTACTCATATAAAGTCTAAAATAAAAATAAGGTGTACCTTGAAGTGTCGACAACTGATTCTTATCATCACCACTCAAATTTTCTTAACTTGTTCGTCGCAATCATCTTGGTTCCTTCAACTTACTCAAGCATAAGGACAATTAAACAAAAAATTTAAAAAGTGGGGTATACCAAAATTTTTGAACAACACACAATTTAAAAATCACAAAATAGAAGTGCATACAACATAGAGTTTAATGGTGAAACTAGAGCCACCAACATACATAATGCAAAAACAAAATTAAAATAACAAGACTAAAATAAAATAAAATAAATAAAAAAGGAAAAGTACAAATACTACCAACATAAGATCTTCACTCTTCTTCATCATCTTCACCACCGCCCACGGGTCCTAAAACGTCTTCCATTTGTGCATCTTGACCCGTGCCTGAAGCGTGGCTACTGCTTCCTGCCCCCCCCCCCCCCCCCCCCCCACATAAAAGATGGCCTGCCCTTAGGCCAATTAGCATAAGCAAAGTATTCCGCCGGAGATGGGAATGTGCGGGCATCCGGTGCAAGGAACGTGTTCTGGAACTGTTGCTGCATACAATCAAATAAAAATGATTGAGACCTCCTAGAGGCCTCAAAGTTATCACAGCAATAATTAGCAAATGCCATTTGATCAAACACCGGTGCACAATGGGGTCTGGGGGCAGCAGCCTCTGCATTTGCATTCCTATCCATCCGGTTTTGACAAAACCTGTTTAGATATGCATCGTCCATAATCGAGGTGATGAAGGAATGCACCTCTCCCGGAATTGGCACTTTTGCATTTAAGCATAATCCCATGATTAAACCGGGATACATGAGTAAGCCCATTTTTCCTCCATATTCCGTCCCGCTTAGGGCCATCTTCCTTAATTCCTCTGAAACAATGAATGCTAAATCCACTGTTTTTCCCTGCATGATATAATACAACAAACATCCTACCTCAAGTGGAATGGTGGTGGTGTGGCTTCGAGGTCGAATGTTGTTCAGCAAAATGACCAAATAGATTTGTGTTCGCAATTTCAAATTCTCCCTCTTCCAACATTTGGGTAATCCTTGGTCATTTAGCTCGCACGTCTTCCCCTCTAGACATAGATAATTACTAATATCCGGAATGTCCCACTTATTTTCCAATACCTTGGTTTGGTATTCACACCGCATGTTCCCCGTCAAGGTGAGAGGGTTACCAAAAAATTTATTGAGTGCATTCCTATTAAAAAGGATGATCTTACCTCTCACCATTGTCTTATAAGCATATGCTGTCCCGTCTTCCATGTGAATTGCATTGGCGTAGAATTCACGCACAATGTCATGGTTGAGTTCCGTGACGGGTTCACAAATTTTTTCCCATTTTCTTGCTTCAAGATTGGCCACAATATCCCGATAGCTGCCTTCCCTCGATAGCCGGATGATCCTTTCATTTTGGATGTTCTTTTTGAGGAGCACTTCGAATCTGGCTTCTTGCGCCGGACCAAGAAAGGTTGGTCGTACCCTTGAGGTGCTAGGAGCTGTGTTCTTAGTGCGCTTTGACATCTGCATCAAAACAGAAAAACAACACAAGTATTCCTCTGAATCAGTAAAGCACTTAAAAAAATGGATGCAGATTTTTAAGGGTTCGCGGCGCGAAGGCCTGGTCGCGGCGCGACCTGTGCGTGACCCAGAAAAATCTGCATCAACAAAGGTTGCATCCATGGTGAACTTTCTCAGAATCTTCAACTTTTCATCTTTCCAACTCTTAACCTAACCTAGCCTAACCAATTCTTCGACATGCATTGTGCTATTTCATGAAAATTTGAAGTTTATACTTAACCTAAATTATCACATTGAGAGAGCAAAAGAGGGAAAAAAATGGAGAAACAGTGTACATACCTTGATTGAGAGTGGAAGGATAGGGATGTTTAGCAAAGAGTGAGATATGGGGTTTGAGGGTGGTGGGGATCTTGGGGAGAGTTGTGGTTGGTGTGAGAGGAGAGTGAGTAAAAAGAAAGGAAGTTTTGAAAATAAAAAGAGGTGGAAAACATAGCAAAGAAAATAAAATAGGGAATTTTTATTTTTTTTCGCTTCAGGTCGCGGCGCAACCTATGTTCGTGGCACGAACATGAAAGAAACAGAATGCACACTTTTCTCAGTTCGCGGCGCAAACATCCTTCGCGGCGCGAACTGGTCAAGATTTTGAAAATTTTTGTTATGTGGCCTTCCATTCTTTGCATCCTGAAGCTGCTACAGTACTATTTATTTATTAAAAACAAACGAAAGAAAAACTTACAGAGGTTGGGTTGCCTCCCAACGAGCGCTTTATTTAACGTCGTTCAACCTCGACAATCAAGTGATTTCTCATGGTTCGGTGAGTGAGATGACATAAACCTCTCGATTTATTTCTCCACCGTGGTAAACTTTTAATCGTTGCCCATTTACAGTCCAACTTTCTTGAGACTTGGGATCTTCGATCACGATAGCCCCGTAATCTTTTACTTCTTTTACCACAAATGGTCCCGACCACTTAGATTTCAACTTACCCGGGAATAACTTAAGTCTTGAGTTGAATAAGAGTACCAATTGTCCAGCTCTAAATACCTTTTGACGAACTTTCCCGTCATGATATGCTTTCACTTTTTCCTTGTACATTTTGTTCGAGTGATAAGCATTGTTTCGCAACTCCTCCAACTCATGGAGTTGTTCTTTTCTTTTCTCACCGGCTTGAATGGAGTCAAAGTTTAAAAATTTGAGAGCCCATAGTGCTCTATGTTCCATTTCTACCGGGAGGTGGCAAGTCTTTCCATAGATCATTTGAAAAGGTGTTAGTCCAATGGGAGCTTTATAGGCGGTGCGATACGCCCACAAAGCTTCATCCAATTTCGAGGACCACTCTTTTCTAGAGTTTGAGACTGTTTTTTCAAGGATCCTTTTGACTTCTCTATTTGACACTTCCGTTTGACCATTTGCTTGTGGATGGTAATGAGTAGTCACTTTATGCTTTACACCATAATGTTCCAAGACTTTTTCCAAGGGTGTATTGCAAAAATGTGATCCCCCATCGCTTACTAACACCCTAGGCACACCAAAACGTGAAAATATGTTTTTCTTTAGAAATTTTATCACGGTTTTGGAGTCGGCCTTAGGTGAAGCAATTGCTTCCACCCACTTTGACACATAGTCAACGGCTACAAGAATGTACTCATTAGAGAGGGAAGAGGGGAATGGGCCGACAAAATCAATGCCCCAACAATCAAAGACTTCAACTTCCAACATGTTAGTCAAGGGCATTTCATCTCGTTTGCCTATTCCTCCGCTTCTTTGGCATTTGTCACAATTCTTTGCATGTTCATGTGCGTCTTTAAACACGGACGGCCAATAAAATCCCGATTGGAGGACCTTAGTGGCTGTTCGCAAACCGCTATAATGACCCCCATACGGAGAATTATGACAGTGCCAAAGAATATCTTTCGACTCTTCACGTGTCACACACCTTCTTAAAATGCTGTCCACACCCGCTTTGAACAAATACGGGTCATCCCATACATAGTATTTTGCATCCGCTAAGAATTTCTTTCTTTGATTACTAGTGAGGTCTTCCGGTATCAAACCGGTTGCCTTGTAATTAGCAAAATCGGCAAACCAAGGCCTCACTTGAATCGCATAAAGCTTCTCGTCCGGAAATTCTTCCCTCACTTCTTCTTCTTTCTTTGTAATTTCCACATTAACCAATCGGGACAAGTGATCCGCTACCAAGTTTTCGGAACCCTTTTTATCCCGGATTTCCAAATCAAATTCTTGTAATAACAAAATCCAACGAATTAGTCTTTGTTTGGAATCCGGCTTGGTTAGCAAATACTTGATTGCCGAATGGTCGGTGTAAACTACAACTTTGGACCCGATCAAATAAGCTCTGAATTTTTCTAAGGCATACACTATGGCTAGTAGCTCTTTTTCAGTTGTTGCATAATTAACTTGTGCTTCGTTTAAAACTTTACTAGCATAATGTATGGCGTGAAAAATTTTGGCTTTTCTTTGACCCAAAACCGCACCAACCGCATAATCGCTTGCATCACACATAAGTTCGAAATCAAGTTTCCAATTAGGTGCAATGATTATGGGTGCGGTTACTAGCTTTTCTTTCAACTCGTGAAATGCTTTCAAACATGATTCATCGAAAAGGAATTGCGTACCTTTGTTGAGCAAATTACTCAAGGGCTTTGCAATTTTGGAGAAATCTTTGATGAATCTTCGGTAAAATCCAGCATGTCCAAGGAAGCTTCTTATCCCTTTGATATTTATTGGAGGTGGTAGTTTTTCAATAACTTCCACCTTTGCTCGATCAACTTCCAGCCCTTTGGAGGAGATTTTGTGCCCAAGAACAACACCTTCGGTCACCATGAAGTTACACTTCTCCCAATTCAGCACCAAGTTTGTTTCTACACACCTCTCTAATACCACATCAAGATTCTTTAAGCATAAATCAAAGGATGCACCGTAGACGGAAAAATCATCCATGAACACTTCAATGCATTCTTCAATTAAATCTGAAAATATGGCTTGCATACACCTTTGAAATGTTGCCGGTGCGTTACATAATCCAAAAGGCATTCTCCGGTAAGCAAAAATGCCGAAAGGACATGTGAAGGCTATTTTTTCATGGTCTTCCGGGTTGACCGAAATCTGGTTGTAACCCGAATAACCATCTAAAAAACAGTAAAAATTCTTGCCGGCTAACCTCTCTAACATTTGGTCCATGAAAGGTAGTGGGAAGTGGTCTTTTCTTGTAGCTTGATTTAATCTTCTATAGTCAATGCACATCCGCCATCCGGTTACCGTCCTAGTTGGAATTAGCTCATTTTTTTCATTTCTAATAACCGTCATACCACCCTTCTTAGGAACTACTTGCATCGGACTCACCCATTCACTATCGGATATAGGATAAATCATTCCAGCCTCCAATAGTTTAACGACTTCTTTTCTCACCACTTCCTTCATAGATGGATTTAAGCGTCTTTGGGGTTGAGCAACGGGTTTGTAGTTGTCTTCCATCATGATCTTGTGCATGCAATAGGCTGGACTAATACCTTTTAAATCCGATAACACCCACCCGATTGCGCCTTCATTCTTTTTCAGCACTTGTGTCAATTTCTGCTCCTCTTGAGTGGATAAAGCACTACTAATTATCACCGGTTTGGTGAAATTATCGCCAAGGAATACATACTTCAAATGTGGAGGTAGCATTTTCAATTCCAGCTTTGATTCTTCCACTTTCTTCTTCTCATCCAACTCCTCAATTTTTTCTTCATGAGAGGCAATCTCTCCACAAGACTCTAATTCCCCCAAAATTGCCTCAATTTCTTTTTCTTCCTTTTTGGTTGAGACGTTGTAAGCTCCTATAAGAGATCTCTCTAAGGAACTAGAAAGATGGACTTGATTTGCAACTTCAATGATTTCTTCCTCGGTTACATCGATTCGGAAGGAATCGTGCTTGTCTTTAGGATGCTTCATGGCTTCAAAAAGATTGAAAGTTACCTCTTCATCTTGCACTCTCACTTTCATGAGACCATCATCAATGTCAATCATCATCCGGGCTGTCTTCATGAATGGTCTTCCAAGAATTAAAGGAACATCGCGATCTTCATCCATGTCTACTACCACAAAATCCACCGGAAAGAAGAACTTGTCTACCTTGACTAGCATATCTTGAGCAACTCCGTATGGTGAAGTGGTAGACTTGTCGGCTAGTTGTAGAGCCATTCTTGTAGACTTCATCTCAACGTTCCCTAACCTTTTGACAATAGATAAGGGAATTAGATTGATGCTGGATCCTAAATCAACCAAACCATTGCCAATGTATGTATCTCCGATGGTCACCGGTAAAACTACTCGGCCCGGATCGGACTCCTTCCTTGGGATGTTTTTTTGAATTATAGCGCTGCACCGTGCATCAAGTAAAACTGTTTCATCTTCAGTATACCTCTTCTTTTTTGTGAGAATATCTTTTAAGAACTTTGCATACTTTGGCATTTGTTCTAACGCTTCGGTAAATGGAATACTAATTTGAAGTTGCTTGAGTATATCCATAAACCGTACGTAGTGCCTAGCACTGTCCTTCCTTGATGGTGCATGCGGATAAGGTAGGTGTTGAACTGGAACATGACTCATGCCTTTATCCCCCCTTTTTTTGTTTTTCATTTTTTACTCCTTCTGAACACTGTCTTCAGATTCCTGATCGTGCCCAGTTCGCGGCGCGAAGGTCTGATGCGGCGCGACCTGAGACAGATTTTTCTTCTCATCATTTTGAGCTTCCAACAATTTCTCATCTTGGTTTCCAGCTGTGATGTTTGTATCATCCTCCACTGTAATTTCCTCATTTCCTCTGCTTGCCATTTTTTTACTGCTTCTGGTGATAATTGCTTTACAATGCTCCTTCGGATTAGTTTGGGTGTTGGCGGAGAAGGATGAACTTGCCTGTTGTTCCGCCAATTGTTTTGCCAGTTGGCCTACTTGAGTCTCCAGGTTTTTGATTGCTGCTTCATTGCTTTTTTGACTTGCCATGGAAGCTTGTATGAATTGTGCAAGCGTATCTTCTAACTTGGAACTTCCGCCTTGTGATTGTTGGACTTGTGTGTTTGGACTTTGATAGGAATTCTGTTGCTGAAAATTTTGGTTGTTGAATCTTGATTGTTGGTAGCCTTGGTTGTTCCTTTGAAAAGTGTTGTTGTGTTGTGGAGGATATCTTTGGTAACCTTGACCTTGATTGTTGACATAGCTTACTTCCTCCTGAATCGGAGGACAAAATCCGGTTGGATGATCTCCTTGACAAAGTTCACAACTTGCCACTTGATGTCTAACTTGTGTTCCATGAATCTCTTTCAATTGTTGTGGAAGTTTAGACATTTGTTGAGTAAGTAGCTCCACTTGTTGGGAAAGTAGCTTGTTTTGAGCAAGTATGGCATCGTTGGTATTCAACTCAAGGATTCCTGTTTTCCTTTGTGGAGGAGTACGGTCGTGTTGGCTTTGTCGATCGTTGAGTGCCATTTGATCAATAATGGTTTTTGCTTCCTCCGCATTCTTTGACATGAGAGAACCACCCGCGGTAGCATCCAAGAGTATTTTTTGTGACGTTTGGAGTCCATTGAGAAAGATGTGAATTTGTGTGAGCTCATCAAAATCGTGACCCTTGCATTTCCTCAACATAGACTTGAATCTTTCCCAAGCCTCGTTTAGAGACTCGTTGCTTCCTTGTGTGAATACTGAAATAGCCGTTTTGGCTTCCATGAATCGGGATTGAGGGTAATACCTCTCTAGGAATCTTTCTTCTAACAAGTTCCAATCCGTCATCACTCTTGTTGGTTGATCAAGGTACCACTCCTTTGCTTTTCCCACTAATGAATGTGGAAACATCCTTTTGAATAAGTTTTCTTCACTTGCTTCATCTACTCCCGTAGAACCCGCAATCTCATAAAATTTGATGAGATGGTTGTACGGATCTTCATGATCCATTCCGGTGAATGGATTTGCATAAAGAAGTTGAAGGATTCCGGTCTTCATCTCCGTGTTCCTTCCGCCTCGAGTAAATTGAGTTGTCCGCCTTGGACTATTGGCAGACATCTCGGTACGAGCTTCGTCACCCATACTTCCTTCAAAGGTCTCTACAACTTCCTCTTCGATTTGAGTAAGTGCAGAATTTGTTGCTTCTTCTCTTCGGCTCCTCTCGTCGGCTAGTTTCTTTCTCCTTCGTGTCTTGCTATTAAGCCTTCGGATTGTTCTTTCAATTTCGGGGTCGAATTGAAATTGTTCCTTGGTGGCTTTTTCTCGCATGCACTAGAATCTACAAAACTAACAAACCAAGTGAAGCACAAGAGTGATAGAAATAGAAAATAAAAAAAAAAACAAGAACTTAGAACAATGAATTATTGCAATGCATGTAATATCGACACCAATCCCTGGCAACGGCGCCAATTTGTTGAAAAGTATATTTCCAGCAAATATTTTTTTTTTATATCGTATCCACAGAGATTGGTGTTATTACCGCCGTTCTATAATTTCGATTGTTGTAAGTTTAAAGATATTCAAGTTGTTCGTTGGTGAATAAATCGTTCTTATTACTTATAAGAAAAATAAGACAAAGAAAATGGGTTTAGAATAGAGTTGAGAAACCTTGTCAAGATTGAGTTTCATTATCTTTGTTCTTTATATGTTCTCAATATTACATGCATGCATTCAAACTCCATTGATAATATTCAAATGTCCTCCCAATAATATTTATGTCTAAATAAAATTGTGATAATTACTATATAAATCCTTAGACGATCTCTCCATCTAACTATTGATATAATAATCTTGAATGTTTAACACAATAGAAAAGTAGTGAACAAATATATCTCTACAATTTATTCTCTACTTGGGAAAATATTTTAGATCAAGAATTGAACTATCTTTCTCAACAATGATTCAATTCTAATTTTCAATGTAAAGAGAAAATATTATTCCCTATATCAAATGTAGTTTGTTACATGCAAGGATAGTAATATTACATAAACAACATAAGATAACTAATACCTCAATCTTGACAAGAATGGAATTAGTTACTCATCATCTTCCTTGAATACCCAGAAAAATCTTCAAGAATCTCTCAATACATGGAGTTTTCCAAAAACTTCTGGAAATCCACCTTGAAAATCTCTCTAAGATATTCTTACAAGCCTAAGAGATACTAAGGTTCTCAAATGAAATGATGATCCTTTACATGCATGGAAAAAGGTACATAAATAGGCTCTGGGGCGCCACCCTACAAAAAGTTGGTTTCTCTTCCAAGACATGACAAGTGTCCTCAATTTGCATGTAGCTGACTTCCAATCAGTTCGCGGCGCCAAGGGTGGTCGCGGCGCGAACTGCTTAAGCTCCAGGTTCGCGGTGCGAGAGATGGTTGCGGTGCGAACTGGGTAGTTTGAGGCTTGCTTGCTTTGAGTTTCCTCAGCACTTCCTTTGCCAAACTTTGTTCTTCAAGTGCTGCTCCGGAGATTTCTTTATGTAATAATCATTTTCTTGACAAAACATTCTTAGAGAAAAAGTGAAATATCTATTCGAAATAAAATAAAATAACTTAAATTGAATATTTACTAAATTGTGATAAAAACTTGTGTGATTTTGATAAGAAATTGGTAAAAGGGACCGATAAAAATATATAAAAAGTAGTATCAATTGGTCCCTAACAAATATGCATTTAATGGATTTCGGGTCAAGTTTACTGCGTTGGGGATCAAGATTATGGACAAGGGCTATACATCCAAAAAAATTCAAAGGAATAGATGTAAGGATACGATTGATTGGGTATAAGGTTTGGAGAGCGGAGTATGGCGTATGAAAGTTAAGGATCTGGGAAGGAATTATGTTTATAAGATAGGTTGCAGAGAGGACAGCTTCTCCCCAAAACTGATTAGGTATATTTGTAGCTAGCATGAGAGATCGGGTTACTTCTAAGAGCTGTCTATTCTTTCTCTTGGCAACCCCGTTCTGCTGAGGTGTATCCACACATGAGGTTTGGTGTATTATTCCATGTTGATGAAAGTATGAGCTTAGTGCAGAATTATAGTACTCACGACCATTATCACTCCTAATCACTCGAATTTTGCTTTGAAATTGTGTTTGCACCATGGTATGGAAACATTCAAATATCCTACCAACTTTTTATTTGTCTTTTATAAGGTAGACCCAAGTGATCCGTGTGTGGTTATCAATAAAGGTGACAAATCATCTTGATCTAGTTACATTTCTGACCCGCAATTGTCCCCATACATCACTATGAATAACACAAAAAGGTTGGGAAGGTTTATAGGGTTGAGGTGGGTGGGGGCTGCGTGTATGTTTGGACAATTGACAAATTTCACATTGAAACAACTTCTGTTTTTTATTGAATAATTTAGGAATCATTTCTTTCAAGTATGAAATTCTGGTGCATGTGCAGAATTCAGATGTCCTATAACAAGCCATTCGACATCTGATCTGACATGAACACAAATGGCAAGGTATATAACAATAATCACGGTACTGAAAAGATAAAAGCAAGACACACAGAATTGTTAACCCAGTTCGGTTTAACACGCCTACTCTGGGGGCAACCAAGCCAGGGATGAAGTCCACTATCAGTAGTATGAATTCAAAGCTAAACTCTCCGTTTACAGCTTATCACTTAATCACTACCCAATGACCCTTCTACCTAGATCCTCTCTAGCTATGAGAAACTCTTCTCACTCCCAATCATCGCAATGATGTCTAGCAGTCAGTAATCCGCCACTGCGTCAACGACTCTTTACCTATGCAACAATTCAACAAGGAAAACACACTTCCAAGACACAACTTAGAGTTACTTACAAGCTTCCTCCAAGAACAATACTCCTCTTACTTAACAGCTTTGAGGATCACACTAACAAACTGTCCAACTCACATGTTGAGTGGTACAGGAACCAACCCTAATACTAGAACTTTTACATTTTGGTTGAGTTACAATTCTAGGTTACAATGCATCTATATATAACCTATTCCCAACTGGATTTGGGCCTTCACAGACACAGCAAATACGCTGCTACAAATCAGCAGAAACTTCTACTACATAATAGGACTTCAATCTTTAACTTCCTAAAATATCTCCATATTTAGAAAGTGTATATTTTCCAATATTCTCCTCAATTTCAGATTTGAATCTTCAGACCTTTTAATTCAGCGCCACATAGAATTTGCATATTATTCCCTGAATCTTCTGCATCTGTTAAGACAAAACAGAATCTTTAATTCACTTCAGTTCTGGCGCGATGTCGAATGATCCTGCATGGGACATCTTGATACGACATGTTGATCCAGATGTTGAAACCACTTCAACTCAACATGTTCCATTGCACTCTAGGACTTCTTGCTTAACCTGTTCTTCGTTAGCAAGATAAAATATCCTATCTAACATATTGCTGTTATTACTTGTTTTACAAAATTAATGCCAACCCTTACAATTAAAGAACTAACATTCTCCCCCTTTGGCAAATTTTGGCTAAAACAAATATATAAACATTACAACTCAGATTACAGCAGTAATCACAACCCTACACTACTGTCAGTAGTCAATAGCAACTATTGATCCTAACAGTAACCATCAGTAGCTACTGTGAACAGCAATCATGGAGAATCATCTTCTTGGAAATACTTGAATGATGTTAGGACATCATGTTTGATAACGCCTTTCAGCAAATTCTATGAGCTCCATAACATCACCTTCGAGCACCACAGCACAATAACTTCAAGCAGCACATTAGGACCTAAGAAGTGAAAGTCCTGAAGTTATTTGGTGCACATGAGGAAGAAGATATCTGGTGTACATGAGGAAGAAGATATCTGACACTCCCCCTTAATACAACACATTTCTTTTTCCTTCCAGGACAGACCCGGATTAATTGTAGAAGACTCCTCCAGAAAAGAAACGTCTGTCTTGACACAAAGGACCAATGGTGGCATAAGAGATTTCTGCACACCTTAATTGATCAGACGCCCCTAGTCGACCTGTGGCATAAGATGAAACTTAAGAAGTATCAATCTATCTACCCAGGTAACTCAGAACACAAGTCACAACTGTGTTCATAACTCAGGACACAAGTCACAAAGACTCAACACCAACTCAAGGAAAGGACACCCTCTTCGACATTTCTGCACACATTTGAAACTGCAGACTCCAGACATAGCATCTGTGCAACCCATTTTGTAAACCCTTTCTCCCCCTTTTTAGCCAAAAATTGGCAAAGAAAGCCCTCACAGAACCAGACCCAAGCAGTGCTCACCCAAACCCGAACAAGCGCCATAAGACTTATGAAACAAGAACACTCACCGACTGAAGGAGAAAAGAACAATCCCTATAAATAGCTGACCAGTTACTTTGGAATTAACGAGCTTTGAATATGTCCAGGTTCTTGGTCAAAGAAACGCTATTTTAGGTACCAAAAACTCCATTCAAATTCAATGTCTACCTTCCAAAACAGTCTTGACTTCCTTTATTGTTTCTCAACTGAATCTTACCATAAATTAAGCCAATAACGTTCCATGCATAGGCAGAGACACGTGTATCACCTTATCCTTGCACTACCGACCAGAATAATTCCTTGTTTGGCTTAAGAGAAACATGTCCTGTACCATGTTCTGACATCTTACTAAACAATTGTCTGCTTGCTCATAAAATTATCAACCCAAGACTCCACAGAAACTTATACATTCCAAAACACAAGCACATCTTCTTTTCTGTTGGATTCTGAGACGACTTCTACCGATCAGTACAACTCACAATCCCTTCTAGATTCCTTCAAAACAGCAGAGAAAAATAAATTCTCTCAAATACAACAATTCTGCTTTTCAGACTTCTTCTGCATAAGTACTAGCTTCACGCAGCTAGGGTATGTCCCATCATGATGTTTGACATCACACTGCACAAACTTGACCAGCACACAAGCTACAAAAATCTGCACACTTGTAGTAATAGACCACAGACAACAGCCTTAACTCCCCCTTACATTAACAACCAATTCTCTTTATGATATCACAACTATATTGCCACATTCTGGTATTTATTGAGCAAGACCTCACCATGTTGACTTCAGATACATGGTTTGCCAAGTCCAAAAACAATAGCCCACTTGATTTGAAATTTCTCACGTATTCCAAAACAAATGTCTTTAGATTACTTGCAACACAAGATAAGGACTGCCACCACCTTTTACTTGTATTAGAAGGAACCTCCTTATCTTCAGCCATTCTGATCAGATCACACCACTGACAACAACCTCCAGTCCTTACATTCACAAGCACCTAATGAAGTCTTCATCATGAAAATAGTCATGTATTGCCAGACCAAACTTCTTAACATCAAGATCAGAATCTGCCCATTCTACTCCACATTATGTCAGAACTGCCACTTCAGACGATAATGTTGCTTCTTCGAACTCCACAAGCATGGTTCCTAGACCTCCATCTAGGATACACAACAAATAATGATGTTGTAACAATATGTAGGACACCAGCATAAGACAAAAGAACACACCTTCAGTATTTCATTCAGGTAGTCACAATCACCTGATCACCACTAGCACCAGCAACTTTACCGAAAGCAAACTCAAAAGAATCACATCAGACAACTAGGCAAGGCCTAGGCTCATACTTTTAGTTACAATAGGACAACCTCTTAACCTACCAAGGCACCAAACACGAAGTTCTGGCATCCAGTGTAAAAAAAATAGGTTCCCAAGAAAACAAGTTCCCAAGCCAAAGACCACTTTGACTGGTCAGGCGATACAAACAAGGACTCTCTATACAGTATAAGAAACCAAGCCTCCTTGCTTCTAGCATCGCATCACAGATAGAGCCATGAGTCAGTCTAACAAGGATGCAGAAAAGAGACACAAGCAGGAAGTCAAGAAACCAGATCCACAGAAGTTGAAGGACAAAGCACTGTCCACAACTAGGGCAACTTCAGGAGCAACAAGAGCAAGAAAGACATCAGAAACAAGGATGAAAGCCGTCAAGAGAAACCAAGTGCAACTTCAAGCTTCTGATGATGAATGGGATGAAGATTGGAAGACTTTTCTTGATTCGGGGGGTTGGGATAACCTTTAGACCCTTTGTTTGTTGCTTTTACTAAACTTGTATGCCTTCAACAGTGCAATAAAGTTCTGTTTTAATTCAGTTCCATTTACACTAAACAAATTCAATAAGGATCACAACTGCACAAACCACATTCCAGCACACTTAATGCAACTACCTAAAATGCTTCTGGTCAAAACACATAAAAAAATGCAGCAGCAGAAAACAGAAGTCAGATCATCCCTTTAGACATATATTAACCACGATAAGTACCAATAACTAACTCCCATCATAAGTCCAGCTGCATAAAGTTTTGACATTCTCCCCCTATCAAGAATAACATGTGCTTCTTCGTACTTTGAAGAAAGGAAAACATAAGACGCATCTTCATGTTTTCAAGAGCTCACTCTTTGTTCAACTCACAAGTTGAACACAATCATCCCTTGTACCAATACTCACATGATCCCAATCTGATCAACTTTTCTCTATCTAAGACCACCAGTACTCCTTTGCACGAAGAATACCATGTCATCAAGAGTGCACTCTCAGTTCAACACACCTGTCGAACACAGTCACCTACAGCTTGTCCTTCACAACCGGTAGAGGCTTGTGATCTCAAAAAAACCAAAACATTCTGAACAGAATGTTCTGTCAATAGGTGTTTAAGACATCAGTCTTGACATCATGAACAGAGTCCAGCTGTACTATGAAAAACACCACATTCCAAAAACAGAATAACCCATCACATCCAACTCTCCAACGGGAATCCCTATCATTCTCACCTTTAACAGCAGCACAGTCAATACTAGTCTAGCTTCACACGATCATTCAGATGATGCTTCCAGAGAGAAATCACGCCTCTTTGATCTTTGACCTTCATGTTCAAGAAGTCTGCTAGCGATAATACTTCTTGAATCTCAGGTTCTCCACTCCTGCAGCAAGGACCAGAAATAAACTGACCTCAGGAGTAAAGAGCATGTTGATCACACCTTGACCAACTCACACATCTAAGATAAGTTCCAGAGCCAGAAACATCTTAGACAAACCACCCAGATGCCTCCTCTTCCAGATCAGGAGTAGGTTCTAAACTTATGTGATCAAACCATATTAGTTCAGCACCCAGAGCATCTGCTATGCCATTCCTTTAGACTACAGAATTCTTCACAATTCTGACGTGATGTTCTAACACACGATAGGACAACATTCCAAGGAACTCACCATGAGATTAAAGACTGGAGATTAGTCCTTTTAGAAGCAAAAGTGAATTACTTCTCTCTTACCTCAGATCCCTTCCTTACAACTTCACTTATTTATGCCTTTATGAGTGGACTTGAACAAACGTCTTCAAGTATCATTGACACAATAAGTTGAAGCAGTCTTGCACACATCTCATCACCATAGGATATACATTCAGAGAAGAACAACCTTCTTAGTTACAACGCAGTGGATCAACACATAAACTCCTTAACCCTTCAGGTGTCACATATCAGCCCTAACATCATAATCCAGGTGACACCCCAATACCACAAGTTTGAAAATAAATCAAACCACACTACCAAGCACATGTCACTGCCTGTCCCGAACAGTCCATCCTCCACTTCTAGGGACCATTCTCACACCTATATGAACTTCTCCGAGTTCAAATAACTTTTCAGTAGAAAGCTTCTACCTTGACCATGAACCAGAAAGTATCTTCCCTTGGATCTCATCCAGATACAGAACAGAATGACATGCTTTGATACCAATTGAAATTCTGGTGCATGTGCAGAATTCAGATGTCCTATAACAAGACATTCGACATCTGGTATGACATGAACACAAATGGCAAGGTATATAACAATAATCACGGTACATAAAAGATAAAAGCAAGACACACAGAATTGTTAACCCAGTTCGGTTTAACACACCTACTCTGGGGGCTACCAAGCCAGGGATGAAGTCCACTATTAGTAGTATCAATTCAAAGCTAAACTCTCCGTTTACAACTTATCACTTAATCACTACCCAATGACCCTTCTACCTAGATCGTCTCTAGCTATGAGAAACTCTTCTCACTCCTAATCATCGCAATGATGTCTAGCAGTCAGCAATCCGCCACTGCGTCAATGGCTATTTACCTATGCAACAATTCAACAAGGAAGACACACTTCCAAGACACAACTTAGAGTTACTTACAAGCTTCCTCCAAGAACAATACTCCTCTTACTTAACAGCTTTGAGGATCACACTAACAAACTGTCCAACTCACATGTCGAGTGGTACAGGAACCAACCCTAATACTAGAACTTTTACATTTTGGTTGAGTTACAATTCTAGGTTACAATGCATCTATATAAACCTATTCCCAACTGGATTTGGGCCTTCACAGACACAGCAAATACGCTGCTACAAATCAGCAGAAAGTTTTGCTACATAATAGGACTTCAATCTTTAACTTCCTAAAATATCTCCATATTTAGAAAGTGTATATTTTCCAATATTCTCCTCAATTTCAGATTTGAATCTTCAGACCTTTTAATTCAGCGCCACATAGAATTTACATATTATTCCCTGAATCTTCTGCATCTGTTAAGACAAAACAGAATCTTTAATTCACTTCAGTTCTGGCGCGATGTCGAATGATTCTGCATGGGACATCTTGATACGAAATGTTGATCCAGATGTTGAAACCACTTCAACTCAACATGTTCCATTGCACTCTAGGACTTCTTGCTTAACCTGTTCTTCTTTAGCAAGATAAAATATCCTATCTAACATATTGTTGTTATTATTTGTTTTACAAAATTAATGCCAACCCTTACAATTAAAGAACTAACATTCTCCCCCTTTGGCAAATTTTGGCTAAAACAAATATATAAACATTACAACTCAGATTACAGCAGCAATCACAACCCTACACTACTGTCAGTAGTCAATAGCAACTACTGATCCTAACAGTAACCATCAGTAGCTCTTGTGAACAGCAATCATGGAGAATCATCTTCTTGGAAATACTTGAATGATGTTAGGACATCATGTTTGACAACTCTTTTCAGAAAATTCTATGAGCTCCATAACATCACCTTCAAGCACCACAGCACAATAACTTCAGGCAACACATTAGGACCTAAGAAGAGAAAGTCCTGAAGTCATTTGGTGCACATGAGGAAGAAGATATCTGGTGTATATGAGGAAGAAGATATCTGACACTCACCCTTAATACAACACATTTCTTTTTCCTTCCAGGATAGACCCGGATTAATTGTAGAAGACTTCTCCAGAAAAGAAACGTTTGTCTTGACATAAAGGACCAATGGTGGCATAAGAGATTTCTGCACACCTTAATTGATCAGACGCCCCTAGTCGACCTGTGGCATAAGATGAAACTTAAGAAGTATCAATCTATCAACCCAGGTAACTCAAAACACAAGTCACAACTGTGTTCATAACTCAGGACACAAGTCACAAAGACTCAACACCAACTCAAGGAAAGGACACCCTCTTCGACATTTCTGCACACATTTGAAACTGCAGACTCCAGACATAGCATCTGTGCAACCCATTTTGTAAACCCTTTCTCCTCCTTTTTAGCCAAAAATTGGCAAAGAAAGCCCTCACAGAACCAGACCCAAGCAGTGCTCACCCAAACCCGAACATGCGCCATAAGACTTATGAAACAAGAACACTCACCGACTGAAGGAGAAAAGAACAATCCCTATAAATAGCTGACCAGTTACTTTGGAATTAACGAGCTTTGAATATGTCCAGGTTCTTGGTCAAAGAAATGCTATTTTAGGTACCAAACACTCCATTCAAATTCAATGTCTACCTTCCAAAACAGTCTTGACTGCCTTTATTGTTTCTCAACTGAATCTTACCATAAATTAAGCCAATAACGTTCCATGCATAGGCAGAGACACGTGTATCACCTTATCCTTGCACTACCGACCAGAATAATTCCTTGTTTGGCTTAAGAGAAACATGTCCTGTACCATGTTCTGACATCTTACCAAACAATTGTCTGCTTGCTCATAAAATTATCAACCCAAGACTCCACAGAAACTTATACATTCCAAAACACAAGCACATCTTCTTTTCTGTTGGATTCTGAGACGACTTCTACCGATCAGTACAACTCACAATCCCTTCTAGATTCCTTTAAAACAGCAGAGAAAAATAAATTCTCTCAGATACAACAATTCTGCTTTTCAGACTTCTTCTGCATAAGTACTAGCTTCACGCAGCTAGGGTATGTCCCATCATGATGTTTGACATCACACTGCACAAACTTGACCAGGACACAAGCTACAAAAATCTGCACACTTGCAGTAATAGACCACAGACAACAGCCTTAACTCCCCCTTACATTAACAACCAATGCTCTTTATGATATCACAACGATATTGCCACATTCTGGTATTTATTGAGCAAGACCTCACCATATTGACTTCAGATACATGGTTTGCCAAGTCTAAAAACAATAGCCCACTTGATTTGAAATTTCTCACATATTCCATAACAAATGTCTTTAGATTACTTGCAACACAAGATAAGGACTGCCACCACCTTTTACTTGTATTAGAAGGAACCTCCTTATCTTCAGCCATTCTGATCAGATCACACCACTGACAACAACCTACAGTCCTTACATTCACAAGCACCTAATGAAGTCTTCATCATGAAAATAGTCATGTATTGCCAGACCAAACTTCTTAACATCAGGATCAGAATCTGCCCATTCTACTCCACATTATGTCAGAACTGCCACTTCAGACCATAATGTTTCTTCTTCCAACTCCACAAGCATGGTTCCTAGACCTCCATCTAGGATACACAACAAATAATGATGTTGTAACAATATGTAGGACACCAGTATAAGACAAAAGAACACACCTTCAGTATTTCATTCAGGTAGTCACAATCACCTGATCACCACTAGCACCAGCAGCTTTACCGAAAGCAAACTCAAAAGAATCACATCAGACAACTAGGCAAGGCCTAGGCTCATCCTTTTAGTTACAATAGGACAACCTCTTAACCTACCAAGGCACCAAACACGAAGTTCTGGCATCCAGTGTAAAAAAAACAGGTTCCCAAGAAAACAAGTTCCCAAGCCAAAGACCACTTTGACTGGTCAGGCGATACAAACAAGGACTCTCTATGCAGTATAAGAAACCAAGCCTCCTTGCTTCTAGCATCGCATCACAGATAGAGCCATGAGTCAGTCTAACAAGGATGTAGAAAAGAGACACAAGCAGGAAGTCAAGAAACCAGATCCACAGAAGTTGAAGGACAAAGCATTGTCCACAGCTGGGGCAACTTCAGGAGCAACAAGAGCAAGAAAGACATCAGAAACAAGGATGAAAGCCGTCAAGAGAAACCAAGTGCAACTTCAAGCTTCTGATGATGAATGGGATGAAGATTGGAAGACTTTTCTTGATTCGGGGGGTTGGGATAACCTTTAGACCCTTTGTTTGTTGCTTTTACTAAACTTGTATGCCTTCAATAGTGCAATAAAGTTCTGTTTTAATTCAGTTCCATTTACACTAAACAAATGCAATAAGGATCACAACTACACAAACCACATTCCAGCACACTTAATGCAACTACCTAAAATGCTTCTTGTCAAAACACATAAAAAAATGCAGCAGCAGAAAACAGAAGTCAGATCATCCCTTTAGACATATATTAACCACGATAAGTACCAATAACTAACTCCCATCATAAGTCCAGCTACATAAAGTTTTGACACTCTCCCCCTATCAAGAATAACATGTTCTTCTTCGTACTTTGAAGAAAGGAAAACATAAGACGCATCTTCATGTTTTCAAGAGCTCACTCTTTGTTCAACTCACAAGTTAAACACAATCATCCCTTGTACCAATACTCACATGATCCCAATCTAATCAACTTTTCTCTATCTAAGACCACCAGTACTCCTTTGCACGAAGAATACCATGTCATCAAGAGTGCACTCTCAGTTCAACACACCTGCTGAACACAGTCACCTACAGCTTATCCTTCACAACCGGTAGAGGCCTGTGATCTCAAAAAAACCAAAACATTCTGAACAGAATGTTCTGTCAATAGGTGTTTAAGACATCAGTCTTGACATCATGAATAGAGTCCAGCTGTACTATGAAAAACACCACATTCCAAAAATGGAATAACCTATCACATCCAACTCTCCAACGGGAATCCCTATCATTCTCACCTTTAACAGCAGCACAGTCAATACTAGCCTAGCTTCACACGATCATTCAGATGATGCTTCCAGAGAGAAATCATGCGTCTTTGATCTTTGACCTTCATGTTCAAGAAGTCTGCTAGCGATAATACTTCTTGAATCTCAGGTTCTCCACTCCTGCAGCAAGGACCAGAAATAAACTGACCTCAGGAGTAAAGAACATGTTGATCACACCTTGACCAACTCACACATCTAAGATAAGTTCCAGAGCCAGAAACTTCTTAGACAAACCACCCAGATGCCTCCTCTTCCAGATCGGGAGTAGTTTCTAAACTTATGTGATCAAACCACATTAGTTCAGCACCCAGAGCATCTGCTACGCCATTCCTTTAGACTACAGAATTCTTCACAATTCTGACGTGATGTTCTAACACACGATAGGACATCTTTCCAAGGAACTCACCAAGAGATTAAAGACTGGAGATTAGTCCTTTTAGAAGAAAAAGTGAATTACTTCTCTCTTACCTCAGATCTCTTCCTTACAACTTCACTTATTTATGCCTTTATGAGAGGACTTGAACAAACGTCTTCAAGTATCGTTGACACAGTAAGTTGAAGCAGTCTTGCACACATCTCATCACCATAGGATATACATTCAGAGAAGAACAACCTTCTCAATTACAACGGAGCGGATCAACACACAAACTCCTTAACCCTTCAGGTGTCACATATCAGCCCTAGCATCATAATCCAGGTGACACCCCAATACCACAGGTTTGAAAATAAATCAAACCACACTACCAAGCACATGTCACTGCCTGTCCCGAACAGTCCATCCTCCACTTCTAGGAACCATTCTCACACCTATATTAACTTCTCCGAGTTCAAACAACTTTTTAGTAGAAAGCTTCTACCTTGACCATTAACCAGAAAGTATCTTCCCTTGGATCTCATCCAGATACAGAACAGAATGACCTGCTTTGATACCAATTGAAATTCTGGTGCATGTGCAAATTCAGATGTCCTATAACAAGCCATTCGACATCTGGTCTGACATGAACACAAATGGCAAGGTATATAACAATAATCACGGTACTGAAAAGATAAAAGCAAGACACACAGAATTGTTAACCCAGTTCGGTTTAACACACCTACTATGGGGGCTACCAAGCCAGGGATGAAGTCCACTATCAGTAGTATGAATTCAAAGCTAAACTCTCCGTTTACAGCTTATCACTTAATCACTACCCAATGACCCTTCTACCTAGATCCTCTCTAGCTATGAGAAACTCTTCTCACTCCCAATCATCACAATGATGTCTAGCAGTCAGCAATCCGCCACTGCGTCAACGACTCTTTACCTATGCAACAATTCAACAAGGAAGACACAACTTAGAGTTACTTACAAGCTTCCTCCAAGAACAATACTCCTCTTACTTAACAGCTTTGAGGATCACACTAACAAACTGTCCAACTCACATGTCGAGTGGTACAGGAACCAACCCTAATGCTAGAACTTTTACATTTTGGTTGAGTTACAATTCTAGGTTACAATGCATCTATATATAACCTATTCCCAACTGGATTTGGGTCTTCACAGACACAGCAAATACGCTGCTACAAATCAGCAGAAACTTCAGCTACATAATAGGATTTCAATCTTTAACTTCCTAAAATATCTCCATATTTAGAAAGTGTATATTTTCCAATATTCTCCTCAATTTCAGATTTGAATCTTCAGACCTTTTAATTCAGCGCCACATAGAATTTGCATATTATTCCCTGAATCTTCTGCATCTGGTAAGACAA
Source organism: Lathyrus tuberosus (assembly GCA_022829125.1). Taxonomy (NCBI): domain Eukaryota; kingdom Viridiplantae; phylum Streptophyta; class Magnoliopsida; order Fabales; family Fabaceae; genus Lathyrus; species Lathyrus tuberosus. Next base: position 3,763,749 of record JALAZF010000525.1, read on the forward strand.
AACAGAATCTTTAATTCACTTCAGTTCTGGCGCGATGTCGAATGATCCTGCATGGGACATCTTGATACGACATGTTGATCCAGATGTTGAAACCACTTCAACTCAACATGTTCCATTGCACTCTAGGACTTCTTGCTTAACCTGTTCTTCTTTAGCAAGATAAAATATCCTATCTAACATATTGCTGTTATTATTTGCTTTACAAAATTAATGCCAACCCTTACAATTAAAGAACTAACAAAGTACATAAAATTTGGGTGGCCTAGTCTGTAGTGCCACAACAATGCTGAATTTTCACTATATTCGTGAACTACATCGTAAGAGGTTGCCTCGATTTCTGGTTTAGATGTTTCAGCCTGAAGGATAAAGAGTCCAGCACATTCTTTAGCATTTCCAATCGTCCTCCCCGACTCCAAAATCTGAAATTCACACAGGTTAGGGAAGAATTTAGTAATGCACTTTAAATCCTTTATAAGTTTACTGATGGACAATAGGTTGCAATCAAGTTTAGACACATAGAGTACTGAACTAAGAGTAATATTTTGTGAAATAATGACAGAACCTTTACCCATGACCTTAAACAGAGTGCCATCAGTAATTCGAACAGTCAAATTATTTTGGCATGGAGAATAACTATCAAAGACAACCAAGTCTCCAGTCATGTGATCAGACACTCCTGAGTCAATAATCCATGAATTTATTTTCGCTTGTTAGTGTTTAGAGCATGCAAAAAATTACCTTTTTGTGCCACAGTAGCTGTACCAATTGTTTGTTGAAGCATTTTTTGTAAGGCTTCCATTGCTCCTTGCTGAATGGTGATGAGTGGGAATTTACTTCAGTCGTGTTCCCTCTGCTGTCCCAGTTTTTGGTCCATTTTAGCTCTGATGGATTTCCATGAATGATCCATCATGTGTCCTTGGTATAACTCGGTTTCTTGCAGTGGTCACACCAAGGCCAGGTTTTCTTTTGGAAAGAACGCAGATCTCCTCTTGCTGCCATTGCATATCCCTCTATAGATAGGGCTGCACTGGATTTTCCAAGCATCACTTTTCTCCTGCTCCCCTCTCTTCTTATTTCCGAGAAAGTTTCTCGAATTTTTGGAAGAGGTTTGGTTCCAAGGATTCTCCCACGAACTTCACCAAGTTCCGTGTTCAAACCTAATAGAAATTTGTAGACTCTATCTTACTCCACCAATTCTTTGTACTTCTTTTTATCCTTTGTGCAGCTCCATTCATTTTCATTATATACATCCAGTTGTTGACAGTGATTATTGAGAGTATTAAAATACTCGGTGACTGAGCGGTCATCTTGACGTAAATCATGGAGTATGCTCTTGATTTCAAAAATTGTAGATGTATTGTCGACATTAGAGTAGGTTTCCTTTACGGAATCCCACATCTCTTTGGCAGTGTCATAGTACATGAAATTTTCTCCAATTTCATTTGTCATGGTGTTTAGCAGCCATGACATTACTAGATTGTTTTCTAGTTGCCATTTTTCGAGATTTGAATCCTTCTTTTCTGGACACTTGGAGTCTCCTGTGATATAACGTTCCTTTCATTTTCCTTGAAGGTAGATTTTGACTGAGCGCACCCATTGATTGTAATTCTGGCCATTCAATTTGTGACCAGTAATAGGAAGAGCATGTTCTTCAGCCAAACTATTGGCTGAATTTTCTGCTTTAGTATCTGCCATGGGTGGTGCTCAAGGTTTAGGAATGGTTCAGATCTTGTGCTCTGATACCATGTAGAAATATGTTGTATATTTCATTGTGTTTGGAACTCTTACATGTGAGGTATAAATATAATACAATAGGCTGAAAGTTGTACCCTAATTTGTTAATAAACAGAGAAAATAATTTTCTATAATTGCTGCTACCTAAATAAGAAAATAGTAATAATAGATAATAGTTCTATTTACACCACTGTTTTGTAACAGCTTGACAAATCAGAATCAAATGATTATGATTTGAAGTGTGCTAATCTTCAACACTTAGGATAATGGTCAACCACTCATACTTAACTTCTAAGACCGATACTCCTAGAATTTACTAGGGTTTCCTCACTTTGTTCGATTCATTGTCTAGAATAACATAATCAAGCCATGTAGCTTTTCCTAGGTCTTAGAATGAGTGAATAACCATAAAGGGATATCTTACTATTATAATTCCTTGGACATCGAAACTTAGTACAGGTCATTATTTCAAATGAAACATTTTTATCAACAAGTGGAACAAGCTTATCGTACTATTGTTGTTCTGGTGCAATCGATTACACCTACAACCTTTCCCAAAAATTGATGTTCTAACTCATTTTTCAGTACCTCAATCCACCATAAATCAAACCCAAACATATACTAACATGTTATAAGGATCAAATCACAACATAATCAGCATATGCAAGTTGTTCACATTTGACCACACCAAATTCATCAAGCGTTAAAAAAACAAGCAAGTTCACATAACCTAAGCATGGATTCTATCATTCACATAATCCTATCATACAATGGCTAAGGACTACCTAGAACTCCACCTAGAAATTCTATGATGGAGATGAGTATATGATTCAACTTTCAAGATTGCTTCTCTCAAGATCTTAAATATCCACACACAATAAATCCTTGAAGCTTGAGATGATGGAAAAATGGAGTTAATTTTGAGTCCTTCTCTTCTCTCCTTTTGTCTCCTCAAGCTCTCCCTCTCTCTTCTCTCCTTTTGTCTCCTCAAGCTCTCCCTCTCTCTTCTCTCAAATTCTAAAGTTGGACAAGAGGAAGAATGAATGGAAAATGAAAATTTCCCTCCTCACTTGGTTATATATACATTGACATGAAATTGTCTCATTTGTTCTTGAACTTAAAGCGTAATTACTAATGATGCCACTCATGAGATTTAGTATCATTAGTTTACTCACTTAACTATGCATCTCACTAATTCACATTTAGACAAATGAGAGATATTACATGTAATAGTTTATGTTTTTTTTTTTTTTTACCTTTAGTCTATTAGTTAGATCCATCAGATTAGAATAATTTATATAAGGAGTTAGTGTATGTAAATTTTTCATATTCAAAATATATTATTCAGTTTTCACATGACATCAAAGCTTTCAGATTTTGAGGGTCTTCGTTCTGCTTAAGCTCTAGAAATTGTTATATTGTTATTTCTTATTTTTGGTTTGCCTTCTTTGCGATTGTATTTTTGTCTACCTTCATTGTGATATCTTGTATTTATCCACAGTCATTGTGGTTTATTTTGTTTCTTCCCTTTCATTGTGATTTTTTATCAAGAAAATAGTGTTCTTCCAATGACATTGTTCATCGCAAAGGTATTATTCATTATGTGACATTTTTTATGTACTGGTGTTGATTATGCAAGGTCAATTATGGATAGAAGATCAACTATAGGATATTGTAATTTTTTGGGTGAGATTCTTGTGACGTGAAAAATAAAAAAATAAAGTGTGGTATCTAGATTTAGTGTATAAGAGTTGACTCCAAAATTATTGTTGTTAATTTGTTAGGAGAGACACGTAAATAGTGTCAAATCGATAAGAGCTCTAGTGTTAGATTTTAGAGAAGTTTTAGTTTAACGTCGAAAAAGAATTTTGATTCTAAAATAAGAAGTGAAACTAGATTCTTAATAACAAATGAATTTGGTGATTATGAATTTTTAATAGCTATAATTATTTGGTTTGAAATATTGTTAAGTGTAAATTTTGACTTAAATTGAACCATCTTTCTTGGCATTTTTGAACTCATTTATCATGTTTTAATGGATTTATTTCTTGTTCTTGTGTGATTCTTCAATTATATTGCAAATACCTTTGGATGCTTTGATATGTGTGTTATTGTGCAGAATATAGGCATAAAATATCAATGATTAAGACACAAAGGATTAGACAAGGAAGCTAAAAAAAAAGAAGAAGAATCAGCATGTTCGTTGTGCGAACACCAGCGAATGTTCGCTGTGCGAAGTTGCAGCGAGGTCCCAGCGAAGAGGAAACCTTGGATGACAGTAGGAAAATGACCCAAAGTTTGATGTGCGAAGAAGTGTTCGCACTGCGAACTCAGATATTTTTCAATGGCGGTTTATCTGTTCCTAAGGCACTTCATGTGCCTAAAAAAAATCTTTGTTGTGCGAAGAAGGTGTTCGCTAGGCAAACAAGATAAATTTTGTAATAACTATTTAAGTACTTTTCTTGCTTTTTAGAAAAAAGATATATTTTGGAGATTATAACTTTATCTCTCATCATTCCAAGCATATTCTAGAGAGAGAAACACAAACCCTAAGAGGGAGAATCACAAATCGAAGCAACTCAGAGCTTGATCTTTGAGTAAGTGCTTCGATTTCTTGTTGGGTTTGGATGTAATTTTTTGATACCTTATGTATTTCATGTAATCTATGTAATGTGAACTAGTTTTGATTCAATGTTGATGTTGTCTTGGATTTCTTATTTGTGGGTCTTTACAAAACCTTTTCAAATCTTAGATTTTAGATATTCATCTATCAATGAGAAAACTTTTGACATAGTCTTGTAAGTTGATATTCACTAGTATCTTTTATTTTATTGTGTTGATTATTAGCCTGAGTAGCATAAAGTAACGATCAATACGGTATTGTGAAGATTCGTGATAATAGAGATGAGAAAGTATGTTCACTTACATTTGAAAAATTAGTTGAATGCATGTAACAAGGGTTAAGAGTATGTATGTATTGTGATCATGGCATTTTATATGAATCAATCATGGATCTGATATGGATGTTATCTTTGTTTACCTGTTTATCTTTGATTTAAACCGCTATAGAAATATACTCTTCAGATATGGATTTAGGATGAATATATATTAGGCTCTAGACTATAGACATAGATTTAAGCTTAACACTTGCTTGAGTATAAGTTCTTAATGCTATGTGTTGTTGAGTTGCGTGAGACATCACCAATAAGACAATACGGTTGTTATCTCGACGTTGCGTTAGACATAACCTCTGTTGTGGGTGATACGTGAGGATATCAGACGAATGATTGATTTGTGTTTAATTGTTTAGAAGAATGCATGTGTTATCAATTGATGAAATTCAATCCCAACAAGGCTCCGTTTATTTTAAAGTCTTTACTTTATATTTTTCGTCTTTATATTTTCTGTCTTTATTTATGGTACCTTGAATCTTTCAACCAAATTTAATCACCACAAGCTTAGAAACATAGAGACCGTTGAACGATATTTTTTCCCTTACATTGATCCCTGTGGAGACGATATAAATCCCGGAGGGAATCCTTCCAAACAATAGTTTTGCTTCTTGACGCTTTACTGTAGTCGAACAAAATGGCGTCGTTGCCGGAGATTGGTGTTTAGATATTGAATCGCATTGCAATAGTTTCTATATTTTTTAGCTTTGTACAGTTGTTTATATTGTATATATACTTGTTTCCTTTCATGTTTACTTAAGTGTTGATTAGAGATGAATGATGATAACTTCTTCTAGATTGGTTGATATTTGTATAAAAGTATCCAATGAAGATTCTCCCAAGTTTGGATGGTGATGGTAGGATATTGGATGGGGTTCTGATAATCATGAGTCATGAGCCAGATGAAATGAAGATAGGTAGGGCAAATTTTGGGGTATGACACCTGTAACACCCCAATTCCCATCGCGAATAAATAACAACTAATAAAATCAGAGTAACTAAAAATTTTTTTTTTCCGACAGGAAACATGGATGTCACACTTAAATGCACAAAATACAATCCCTGCTCAACATTTTTGATACATAACACAAAGGGAAACTTTTCCTTACAAAAGGATGGTCAATTATGGAATAAAGCGGAAAGATCCATAACCGACGTGTTTTACAAACTAAACTGTTTCAGAACCTCTACTATATACAAAAGTACTACCAAATGTATATACAACAATTATATACATATAAATATAATCGTTCCCCGACTCCCGTGCTACGTATCAGAGCAGACACCAAGACCGACAACGGAACGGAGGACTAATCTTCACAAAAGCCTCCACGCCTCTAAAGCTGACAATCTGCACTATGCCATAAAAAGCATATTCCAGCAGAAGGGTGAGAAATATTATCATAATAACGTTGCATATAATTATATAGATATCAACGTATAATACACATATACCACATTCTCACCACGACTTATCACGATGCACGTATCTATACACATAACATCAACATATTCCATAAGTCATTTACACGGCATAACAATCCGTAATTTAACACATCAAATCCCATGGCATATCCATTCATGCTCAAATACATGTATCCCTAATACATATCGATGCATTTAACATAAACACATATATTCACGTTCATTCACCAATGCATCATTACAAACATACAATTATCATCATTTCACATAAACATACATATTATGTTTGTCCTCCAATGCACACCTGCACAATTCTACTCATTCCACATCAACATATACATATATATGTTTATTCATCAATCCAATCAAGACCCGACAATACCATGCATCACATAACTGGGAATGACAGCATAGTCATTCTACCCCCAATACAGACCTTACTAGGAACGACAACATAGTCATTCTACCCTAGTGCACCTCTCATTAGGAATGACAACCTCGTCATTCCACCCCAATGAATATCCCACTAGGAACGACAACATAGTCATTCTACCCTATTGGATACCATCCTATGACCCAAACCCTACAAGTGCACACAAACACCCAGCAGATTCTCCGAGGAATCTTACATCCCCAAACGATGCTCAGCAGACTCTCCACGGAATCTAACATCTCAATGATGTTCAGCAGATTCTCCACGGAATCTAACATCTCAATGATGTTCAGCAGATTCTCCACGGAATCTAACATCTCAATGATGTTCAGCAGATTCTCCACGGAATCTAACATCTCAAAGATGTTCAGCAGATTCTCCACGGAATCTAACATCTCAATGATGTTCAGCAGATTCTCCACGGAATCTATATTCAGCAGATTCTCCACGGAATCTATATTCGGATTCTCATTTGAATCGGTCAACACAAGAATGCATATTATGACACTCTTGAAATGCATACCTATTCACCCACACAGTCATGCATTTATCACAGAACAATCACATACATTCACATCAATTGTGCCAAACGGCAACCGAACGTTTTCACAAATAACCAAACAATTCGATTTACGGTTTACCGGAAAAGTTGGTTAAAAGTATACTAAAAATATAATTTCTCATCACCATAAATTAGTACATATCAATACCTTCAATTCGATATAAAGAACTCTCAAATCCGATAAACAACGAACAAGTTATGAATATTTCAAATTAACGCAAAAACATAAACCGGACGCCCGACACTACGAAACGGTTCGTAAAAACTGTACCGATTGGACCAAGTTCAGACCCCAAGACTATTTTTCCTAGAAAGAACATCTCATTAGCTTCCCAACGCTTCGAACGGAAATCAAGACCGACTTACGGTTCAAGAGATATGAATTTCCGAAGTTTCCCCGACAAACCAGAATTTATGTTTCAGCACAGTAGGTATCGATCCCTAACTCGCATGTATCGATCCCTGCTGTAGTAAAAATTCCATTTTTCCCAATTTTCACAGTAGGGATCGATCCCTGGGATTATGTATCGATCCCTAACCCTGTTTTTTCACAAAAAACCAGATTTTCTCCATTACACCTATGCTGTCCTTTTCCGAAACACCCAAAAACTCGACTAAATCGAACATTTTCACCGAAACAAACATATACTCATAAACACCAAATACATAAGAACAATTTAGAACACTTAAACGAAATTTCTACGACGTTCGATTTTTCGATTAAATTTCAACCTTTCAAAAACCAGAATTTTTAAACTTCACCAAATCGAATAAAAAGCACGACATACGACGACCTAACCTTCCTCGATACAACTACGTAATTTATTTCGAATTCTAACCGTGAAAACATCGTTTTCTATCAATTTCCCATAATTCGACCTAAACGGAAACAACAACGGAAACATACCGAAAACTAACCGAAACATAACCAAACTTCGTGAAACTTCAAACAGCAGCTCACATACATCTAACCAACCAACACATGTACTTATACGACTTTCCGACCGTAGAAACATCGGTTTATATCGATTTCGTTAAATACGGCATAAACGAAAACATATGGAAAACAACCAAAACATTCCCACAAAACACATACATAATCACACACAAAGTTATAATAACAATACTTCACACCCTTACCCGATTAAATCGTGTTTGAAAAGTCGGTTGAATCAATTTCTTTCTCTCCAAGTTTTCTCCCTTTTTCTTCTTTTCTTTCTCTTTTCCTTCTTCTTCTCTTTCTCTCTATTTTCTGTTTTTCTTCTTTCTCTTTTCTCACCTCTACTTTCTATTTTAATAAAACAAATATCTAGCCACCCAAAAAGACCAAAATACCCCTACACTCAAATATCTCGCAAACGCTCTCAAAACGCGATAAAACATAATCATGATGAAAAATAATATATTCTCAAATAAAAGTCAAGAATAAAATAATATAATAATAAAAATAATTAAATCGACTCGATTAAATAAATAAGACAAAATCGGGGCGTTACAACTCTCCCCCACTTAGACATTTTCGCCCTCGAAAATCTAACCGAGACGAACAACTCCGGACACGACTCTCGCATCCAATTAACAAACCAACATGCCAACAAAAGGCACACCACGAATAACACAACTGACAACCACCTTGCTAACAGCAGATACAACAACATGACATGACGACAACTACAACGACAAGATGCAAAGCCCATACAATGCACTTGACGACCCACTCACAACTCAAGGAAAACCACGATACCAACACACAGGTTCACTCTAGAACCGAAACACAACAAGATCGTTACCCCTCACCAAAGGTAACACTCCCCTAATTCCCCACAAAGGAATTAGTCACTCGCACTCGAACCATCACCATGGAAACGAGGCAACAACACAAACAAGAACACAAGTTCCACGACACAACAAGATCTCAACAACATCAACAAAACCAGAATACCAACATCCTTGTCACACAACCATACTACAACAATGCTACGATTCACCAATCGAACATATAACCGAAACATCCATCTACATAGTAGCCCATGGATAACATTTAAACCTTTCACTTATCACTTCTATTTTGAAACGTCCAATGGTCTCATCAGTCCTATATATTCCCAATGTTCCACCTACGAAATCTTACAAGTCACACACACATATATGAATTGTGCCACCTCACGCTTCCGATGCGCACTCTGATTACTCGAAACCATCAAAACTACCAATCTCTCGACCAAGGCCTAACTCTTTCTCATAATCACCAAAAATCATTGTTCACTTTTAATTTATCCAACTTCACACTCTACTGTGTTAACTCACACACCAGACACCAGTCTCTGAACTGCTCAAATAATTCTCATCCATCTGAACAGATATGCATAACAACTTTCGACCTAACTCAACAGGCACGACATTAACTTCACCAACGGGATAATTCCAACTAAAGTCATAACTCATCACAAATTCCAACCATCCTCTCTGTCTCATACCATATTCCTTCTGACCAAACAAGCACTCAATATTCTTGTGATTACTAAACACTTCGAGCCGAGAACCATAAAAATAATACCTCCAAATTTTCCAACACAATACAACCGCGACTAATTCCAAATCCAGAATAGTATAGATCCTTTTAGGAATCCTCAATTGTCGTAAAGCATAAGCCACGACTTCACTCCCTTGCATTAACACACTGACTAACTCATCCAAGACACCTCACAATACCTCACAAACGGTTGAACATGATCACACAGACTCAAAACTGCAGCCGTAGACAAATTCTACTTTAATCCTCTCAAACTTTCCTCACAATGAACATCCAAAGCAAACGACTTACTCTCTGCAAGTCAACTGAGCCCAAAAGTTTCTAATCTCCTTAACCAACTGCGGAACCTCTCATTGTAAAACCAGATCTACTTCCGATGGATCCATAACAATACCATTACCTGAAATAACATATCCAAGAAGACTAACCTTTTCAACCAAAATTCTCACTCGAATAACTTAGCATAAAGTTGCGTCTCTTCTCAATACTCGTAAGTCAAATCTCAACCACTCTACCTGTTCTTCCTCCGAGTTTATAACAGATTCGAATATCCTCAATTAAAACCACTACAACTTATCCAATTAAATATGGAAGATACGATTCATATACTTCACAAACATTACGGACACATTACTAACACCAAGCAACATCACCGTACTTTGTAATGTCCAACCAAATTCCAAAAGATATAAATTCTTAAAGCTTTTGCAAAACCTTGCACTGGGTAACTGGCTACTCCCACACAAGCTTAACCGAGTAATTACCAGTCTATTCCGATGACTACAACATAACTAGTCACATCAAATCGATCAAAGCCTTAACTCACACAATTCACTATCCTTATCAAACATTTCAAACAATTGCAATTTCACTAAAACTCAACCAAACCATTCCAATCATCCGCTCATGAAAGTGGACACTTATTCTCCACCATTACCTTATTCAACTGTCAATAATCCATACACAATTTCTTCTCTTTACAGTCTAAATTCCATAATTCCCAACATGTAGCAACAACTAATCCAAAAGAACTCTTAAATAATACATCCACACTTAAGATTTTCTCAAAATTTCCATTAATGCTCTAAAATTCCAAAAACTCCAAACCTCTTCGGAACTCTAAGTTTGGCTTTCCATAGTCTCAATACCATTATACACATCATGCTTGTTATTTCGGTCAATCCTCCTTCCTTTTTGTTACTAACAACACTGAAGCTCTCCAAGACGACACACTTGGCCTCACAATTCTCCTTTCCAGTAAATCTTCCAACTGCTCTATCAGTCCGGGTACCTCTAACGCTAACATCCAATATTCCATCCGGGAATACATCTTAAAATCACGCACAACCGGTAACTCATCACTGTGTCCTTCCTGCCAATCTCTAGAAAACTATCGCCACAAACATAAGAACATCTTAGTTTCACATCCTAACAGTTCTTCTACTTACTTAGCAGATCCAAACCTGAAATCCTTACCTTCGTCCAATTTGAGTTCACACTATTCTCTCTGAGAACCACCATTAACGATGCCCAATCATTCACTCTCAAAACTTCCCAATTGAACCAACATACCAAAGCCTCTAATCCGTTTCATCTTCCGATATTAGCATCTTCATCGACTCGTCAAAATAATCTGTAATCATTTCCTTAAATTCCAAACACTCATTTCACACGCTATCAAAACTGGAAAGACACGTCTATTCCATCCAACATAATTTCCGTCTGCTATCAACAAGAGATTAAGGGTGATCAGTTCCTCAATTTGTCAATAGACAGCCGACAATCATGATGGGGCATAAACCGTCTTTACAAACTTATAATAGCATTTCTTACATCATGTACACAAAAACTACCTAAGGCACAAATCCTTAGTTGACATGAACCTTACCTCCGCATTCCCTCAGAAATTAGAAACAACACTGTCCGAACAACACTTACAATCTTGCAATTCACAATACACTGAGCCAACGCTCCACACCTGAAGCAACAGGGAGAAGTACCAACTTCTCCCCCACTTATCTCAAACTCAATCCTGAAAACAAAGGATTAGAAAACCCAGAAAGTACTGACAGTGTTCCACACACCTATCACGTACTAAGAGATAAACAACAACGACAGTATTCAACTGTCACACCAACTGACTCAATAGCTTGGCCGGACGGACCGACCTGCTCTGATACCACTTGTAACACCCCAATTCCCATCGCGAATAACTAACAACTAATAAAATCAGAGTAACTAAAAATTTATTTTTTTCCGACAGGAAACATGGATGTCACACTTAAATGCACAAAATACAATCCCTGCTCAACATTTTTGATACATAACACAAAGGGAAACTTTTCCTTACAAAAGGATGGTCAATTATGGAATAAAGCGGAAAGATCCATAACCGACGTGTTTTACAAACTAAACTGTTTCAGAACCTCTACTATATACAAAAGTACTACCAAATGTATATACAACAATTATATACATATAAATATAATCGTTCCCCGACTCCCGTGCTACGTATCAGAGCAGACACCAAGACCGACAACGGAACGGAGGACTAATCTTCACAAAAGCCTCCACGCCTCTAAAGCTGACAATCTGCACTATGCCATAAAAAGCATATTCCAGCAGAAGGGTGAGAAATATTATCATAATAACGTTGCATATAATTATATAGATATCAACGTATAATACACATATACCACATTCTCACCACGACTTATCACGATGCACGTATCTATACACATAACATCAACATATTCCATAAGTCATTTACACGGCATAACAATCCGTAATTTAACACATCAAATCCCATGGCATATCCATTCATGCTCAAATACATGTATCCCTAATACATATCGATGCATTTAACATAAACACATATATTCACGTTCATTCACCAATGCATCATTACAAACATACAATTATCATCATTTCACATAAACATACATATTATGTTTGTCCTCCAATGCACACCTGCACAATTCTACTCATTCCACATCAACATATACATATATATGTTTATTCATCAATCCAATCAAGACCCGACAATACCATGCATCACATAACTGGGAATGACAGCATAGTCATTCTACCCCAATACAGACCTTACTAGGAACGACAACATAGTCATTCTACCCTAGTGCACCTCTCATTAGGAATGACAACCTCGTCATTCTACCCCAATGAATATCCCACTAGGAACGACAACATAGTCATTCTACCCTATTGGATACCATCCTATGACCCAAACCCTACAAGTGCACACAAACACCCAGCAGATTCTCCGAGGAATCTTACATCCCCAAACGATGCTCAGCAGACTCTCCACGGAATCTAACATCTCAATGATGTTCAGCAGATTCTCCACGGAATCTAACATCTCAATGATGTTCAGCAGATTCTCCACGGAATCTAACATCTCAATGATGTTCAGCAGATTCTCCACGGAATCTAACATCTCAATGATGTTCAGCAGATTCTCCACGGAATCTAACATCTCAATGATGTTCAGCAGATTCTCCACGGAATCTAACATCTCAATGATGTTTAGCAGATTCTCCACGGAATCTAACATCTCAATGATGTTCAGCAGATTCTCCACGGAATCTAACATCTCAATGATGTTCAGCAGATTCTCCACGGAATCTATATTCAGCAGATTCTCCACGGAATCTATATTCGGATTCTCATTTGAATCGGTCAACACAAGAATGCATATTATGACACTCTTGAAATGCATACCTATTCACCCACACAGTCATGCATTTATCACAGAACAATCACATACATTCACATCAATTGTGCCAAACGGCAACCGAACGTTTTCACAAATAACCAAACAATTCGATTTACGGTTTACCGGAAAAGTTGGTGAAAAGTATACTAAAAATATAATTTCTCATCACCATAAATTAGTACATATCAATACCTTCAATTCGATATAAAGAACTCTCAAATCCGATAAACAACGAACAAGTTATGAATATTTCAAATTAACGCAAAAACATAAACCGGACGCCCGACACTACGAAACGGTTCGTAAAAACTGTACCGATTGGACCAAGTTCAGACCCCAAGACTATTTTTCCTAGAAAGAACATCTCATTAGCTTCCCAACGCTTCGAACGGGAATCAAGACCGACTTACGGTTCAAGAGATATGAATTTCCGAAGTTTCCCCGACAAACCAGAATTTATGTTTCAGCACAGTAGGTATCGATCCCTAACTCGCATGTATCGATCCCTGCTGTAGTAAAAATTCCATTTTTCCCAATTTTCACAGTAGGGATCGATCCCTAGGATTATGTATCGATCCCTAACCCTGTTTTTCACAAAAAACCAGATTTTCTCCATTACACCTATGCTGTCCTTTTCCGAAACACCCAAAAACTCGACTAAATCGAACATTTTCACCGAAACAAACATATACTCATAAACACCAAATACATAAGAACAATTTAGAACACTTAAACGAAATTTCTACGACGTTCGATTTTTCGATTAAATTTCAACCTTTCAAAAACCAGAATTTTTAAACTTCACCAAATCGAATAAAAAGCACGACATACGACGACCTAACCTTCCTCGATACAACTACGTAATTTATTTCGAATTCTAACCGTGAAAACATCGTTTTCTATCAATTTCCCATAATTCGACCTAAACGGAAACAACAACGGAAACATACCGAAAACTAACCGAAACATAACCAAACTTCGTGAAACTTCAAACAGCAGCTCACATACATCTAACCAACCAACACATGTACTTATACGACTTTCCGACCGTAGAAACATCGGTTTATATCGATTTCGTTAAATACGGCATAAACGAAAACATATGGAAAACAACCAAAACATTCCCACAAAACACATACATAATCACACACAAAGTTATAATAACAATACTTCACACCCTTACCCGATTAAATCGTGTTTGAAAAGTCGGTTGAATCAATTTCTTTCTCTCCAAGTTTTCTCCCTTTTTCTTCTTTTCTTTCTCTTTTCCTTCTTCTTCTCTTTCTCTCTATTTTCTGTTTTTCTTCTTTCTCTTTTCTCACCTCTACTTTCTATTTTAATAAAACAAATATCTAGCCACCCAAAAAGACCAAAATACCCCTACACTCAAATATCTCGCAAACGCTCTCAAAACGCGATAAAACATAATCATGATGAAAAATAATATATTCTCAAATAAAAGTCAAGAATAAAATAATATAATAATAAAAATAATTAAATCGACTCGATTAAATAAATAAGACAAAATCGGGGCGTTACAACACCAACATTTCATATTTTCATCCTTTTGGATGTTCTTGTTTTATTCTGAACACTAAAGAGAACTTAAACAAGTTTGATTCCAAAGCACAAAAAATGCATCAGGTTAGGATACTTTGAACGCTTAAAAGGCTACAAAATATATAACATTGAAACAAGAATTGTTGAGGAATCAATTTATGTTAAGTACGATGATAAACTTGAATTTGACAAGTCAAATATAGTTGAAAAGTTTAAAAATCTGTAGATTAGCTACTCAGATCATGTAGGCAAGGAATCTAAAGCAAAAGACTTTGAAGACTCTCAAAATAAAGCTGCTCAATTTGAATTAGAAGTTGTTGCCTCATTAACACCTCTGAGGAATTAAAGGCCAAGTTTTTCACATCCTAAGGAATTGATTCTGAGAGATAAATCAGAACCCATCAAAACCAGATCCTCATTTAAACCTTCTGGAGAAATGTTTCAAGGATTGGTGTCTTTAATGGAACCTATATCCATTGATGAAGCACTTCTGGACACATTGGATTCTGGCTATGCAAGAAGAACTAAATGAATTCTCCGAAAATGATGCATGGGAACTTATGCCTAAACCCAAGGAGCATAGTCTCCCTATTTGCATTGATTGATTTGAATACCAAGGAAGAACTTCAGCTCTCACATCATACTCATTTCAAATTCAGCCTGCATTGTCTTAGAAAATTCTTATCAAAGAAAAGCATTAGTTGAACCAAATATGATATCACCAACATAAACTTGGAAAATTAAGATATCATTCTTAAGTGTCTTTCTGAAGAGTATAGTGTCTACTTTCCCTTTCTGAAATCCATTTTCTAACAGAAAACTACCCAGTCTCTTATACCAAGCTCTGGGAGTTTGTTTGAGTCCATAAAGTGATATCTTCAATTTGAAAACATAATCTGGGTGGACTGAGTTCTCAAACCTAGATGGTCGTTTGACATACACTTCTTTATAAATTACACCATTAAAGAATGCACTCATAACATCCATTTGGTATAAAAGAATGTCATGATTAATACCATGAGAGAGAAGTAACCTAATTGCCTATAACCTTGCAACTGGTGCAAAGGTTTCAGAGAAATATATACCTTCTTCCCGATTTTAGTCTTGAGCTACAAGTTTAGCCTTATTTCTTACCACTTCTCCTTGCTCATCGAACTTGTTTCTGAATATCCATTTTTTCCCAATAATGTTATTCTATGAAGGTTTGGAGAGTAGTCCTTTGCTTATTTCTTATTGCATAGCCACAGTCCAACCATCATCAAAAAGTGATTCATCAACAAGAGTATGTTCAATCATGGAGAGTAGTCCTAGCATTGAATGCTCTTCTCTGAAAGCATACCTTATATTTCTAAGGCTATCTTTATTTCCAATAATTAAATCTTTTGGGTGAGAAGACTGGTATTTGAAGTTCTTCTTAGATTGTGATGCATCTAAAGAGACATTTTGAGCTTCTGCATATTCTCTGATATCTGGATGAGCTTCTGAGGTTTTACTAACTTCTGGACTGCTAGCTTCTGAAGTTCTCATAGCTTTTGAGCATCCAGCTTCAGATGGATTGTTAGCTTCTGAACTTCCAACTTCTTGGCCTCTAGTTTCTAATGTGACTTCAGATACACAAATTTTTGATAATTTTTGAACTAGCTCTAACATCTTACTGTTAGGCTCTTCGTCATCAAATTTAATGTGAATTGACTCTTCAACCATATTGGATTTAGAGTTATACACTTTGCATGCCTTAGAGAATTCAGAGTATCTCAAAAAGATACCCTTCTGAGCTTTAACATCAAATTTCTTCAAATAGACTTTATTGTTTAAAACGTAACATGTACATCCAAACTAATGAAAATAAGAAATGTTGGCTTTCTTCCTTTGAACAGTTCATATGAAGTTTTGTTTAGAATATGTCTAATATAGATTCTATTTTGAACCTAACATGTTGTGTTCACAACTTCTACCCACAAGTACTTAGGTAAGTTGTTTTCATAGATTATGCTTCTAGTCATTTCTTGTAAAGATCTGTTCTTTCTCTCTATAACTCCATTTTGCGTTGGAGTTCTAGGAGAAGAAAACTCATGGAGAATTCCATGTTTTTCAGAAAATAGTTCAAATGGCTCATTTTCAAATTCACCACCATGATCACTTCTTACCTTTAAAATTTTATATTCCTTTTCAGTTTGTACTTGTATGCAAAAGATGCTTAACACATCATATGATTCATCCTTGGTTCTAAGGAATTTAACCCAAGTACATCTGTTATAGTCATCAATAATAACTAGTCCATATTTCTTCCCATTGATTAATGCAGTACTAACAAAACCAAATAAATCAATGTGATGCAATTCTAACGGTCTAGAGGTAGAGACAATGTTTTTTCGTTTTGAAAGAATTTTTGTTGATTTTCCCTACTTGGCATGCTTCACAAAGAGCAACTGAGTGATAGTTGAGATCTGGAAATCCTTTAACAAGTTTCAACTTTCTAAGTTTAGAGATTAATCTCCAGTTAGCATGACCTAACCTTCTGTGCCATATCCACTTATCATCACTCACTGATGGCAAAGTACCTTCTGATCAACCAATTCAGAAAAATTAATTTTATAAACATTACCCTTTCTCTTACCTTTGAACACTATGGACTTGTCAGATTCATTCATGACTATGCAGTTGTTCTTATTAAACATGACTTCATAATCACTATCACAAAATTGACTAATGCTTAGTAGGTTATGTTTAAGTCCAACTACAAGCCAAACATTATTAATTAAAATAGAGGAGTTACCAATAGTACCCATACTAGTGATCTTTTCTTTTTGGTTTCCTCTAAATCCCATAGTTCCTCACTCACTCTTTCAGAGTTAGGATTTGGAACATAAGCCTTTCTCCTATCATATGGTGTGAGCAACCATTATCCAGGTACCATGACTTTTGCTTTGCTTCTCATTTGAAGCATATCCATAGCAGAGAAAATTTGAGATTTAGGTACCCATAATCTTATGGGTCCCTTATGGTTAATTTTGACAGGTTTCTTCTTATCTTTTTACCTTTTCTTTCATATGATAAGGTTTAGTATTATTCAATAATTTTGATTTAAAATTTTATTGCCTTGAATGAACCTTGACCTTAGGTTCAGAGCCTTTAAGAACCTTAGCTCTCGATATCTTAAGTTTTGACTTCTTCAGAACGTTTAACTTTAAAGTCTTAGACTCTAGTTTCTTCAGAACCCTTGACTCATCAGCTTTAGGTTCTGACAGAATCAGAATCTTTATATTTTCAGTAGCAGGTACAAAATAAGAGTCAAGCCCTTTCTGAGCAAAGCTTGAAGAAAAGGGATCTGCTAGTTTACTCAAGGTTTCAAACCTTGGATTAAAATATTTTTTAGAGTAACCAAGACCTTCCCATTTGCTTCTACTTACTCCATAAATCATGGAAGCAAGTTTAGTGCTATTGAAGTCATTTATAATAAACTCTTGAAGAGCCATTTTATGCTCATCAAAAGGTTTATCTGAAACTTCCTTTACTAGAGCAATATGATATTTCTCTAGAGCTTCAATTTTATTTTAAACATATTTTAATTCATCTTTCAAAAGATCATATTGCTTTTTTAATATTTTCACATGACTAACTTTCTCTTTACATCTTCCCATGAGATCTTGAACAAAAGAAATTAAATCAGAATGAGATAGTTTAGAAAATACCTCATACTCTTCCTTAAACTTTGAACCAGAATTTGAGTCAGATTCTGCTTCAGAAGATGTAAGAGCCATCAATGCAAGTTTGGCTTGCTCTTCATACTTTTCAGAGTCTTCCTCGTTGTCAAGTTCATCCCATGTTTCCATGAAACTTTTCTTGAATTTGTTCTTGATGTTATCTTTTTGAAAGCTTCCTTTCTTTGGTTTTTCCTTTTGTAGTTCAGGACATTAAGCAATTAAGTGACCAAGCTTCTTGTAGTTGAAATATCATTTATGATCATCCTTCTTTTCTCTAGAGCCAGATCCTCTGAAGCCACTGTTTCTTTCAGAGAATCTTGTTCTTCCTTGCTAGATATTGAGTCCTTTTAATGATGCAGGTCATTTCCTCATCATTTGAGTCATCTTTAGAACCTTCTGCATGAGAAGTTTCTTCAGACTCCCATAGTTGAGGAGCCTTGATTGTTTTAGCAACAAATTTCAAAGCCAAAGGCTTTGACTTTTTGATATGTTCTATCAGAAAGGATGACCTTTACTAAGGGAAAATAAAACCTAGATTTGATTCAATCAAATCAAAGGCCTTTCTTAAATAAAAATGGATTAGGGTTTAAATTAAATAGATATCTTAGTAAAGACTTTAATAATAAGAAGAAATTGAATCTTCCTATTTATAAATGTTCCTTATGTAATAATCTAGGTCACTTAGAGTCGTTTTTCTATGATAAACTAAGAAGGTTGAAAGGGAATAACAATAGATCTGTTAGAGCTACTAATGCACCAGAACCAAAAATAATTTGGGTACCAAAAGTGAAAATCATTTTTTTTTGCAAGAATGTTTTTCATCTTTAATGGATCCTTAATGAAAATTAAATGAAAAGGAGGTGTCAAAAGCAGTATGTCTAAGTGAATATCAATTCAATGCCCAATAGCTCAAAGGAGATTGGATAAAAGTAAATGCTCAATTATATATTCTCTAAATCATGCACAAATCCTCTTCTCAATGAGAGGCACGTTGAAATCTCATGATTTGAAATGAATAATCGATTATTACCTCCAATTATCGATTATTGCACTTATTATGGAAAGATTTGCTTCCAATCTTTTCTGCACTGATTTCTTATGGATTTTGTGGAGTGTTTATCATTTCTCTCTCTCTCTCACACACACACACACACACACACACACACACACACACACGCATACACACACACACAAACAAACACACACACACACACACACACACACACACATATATATATATATATATATATATATATATATATTGTTCTGGACTGGACCAATGGCTAGAATTTGCCCAATCCACTTCTACTCCAGAGTAGCCCAAATTGCCTAAGTCCAATCCGCAGAGGGGAAAAAGTTACCTTTCTGCCCCTCCAACCGGGCAAGGAATGCAACGTTCCTCCCCGGAATTACTGCCCGTTACGCACGGTCTCATCGCTCCCCGAACAGCTAAGGGCATGTGCCCGAAACCACGCTTATGCCCGGCATAACGGCTAGTTTTGGACATGTTGCACCCCAAAATTTGCTCTCCTTACTTTATTACTAACTGGCTTATGTTGCATTGCATTTTGCATTATCATGTGTGCATATCATTGGTTCTTAGCATGGGGTCAAGGTGCCTGAGGCAGTGCTTCAGAGGGTCAAGCAAGAGTCCTGGTATTGTCCAAGAGAGCTCGGGTGGATCATCCTCTCCTAACTAGTGCATAGATTAGGGTTTTGAGATTCTTGGGTTTATTGCTTCAATAGGCAAGCTCCTTGGGTTTTTATCATCATCAAATGGCATATCTTATCTTTGTTGGAGAGGATACACATCATATTCAGAGGAATTTGGATTTGGAGACTATGCTATTTCCTCCTAGACTGAGGATACCACAACTAGGGTTTGCTATAAAGTCAGTTTATTTCTGATTTTTTTTGGGCAAGACTTGATTCCATGGTACTCCTTGGGTCCCTAAGTACCTAGGGATGGGAGGTTGTCCATCAGTTTGTTTCAGGGGAAGTTCAATTGGCCAATGGATTGAAAATCAGGTGAATGGGGTAAAAGTCAACAGTGAGAGGAGAAGTCAACTGTGAAATTTTGAGGTTCTCTCCAAAGTTTTCAAGGTCTCACATCCTCATATGGTCTTCAAGGGTCAAGTTTCATACATATTTGTCAGGAATCAGGAGTTGGTGCAAAGTTTCTAAATTTGGAAAGTGACCTATAATGAAAAGTTTCCTTTTTTGGCAAGTTCCTGCACTGCATTCAACTTGACTTTTCATCATCAAGAAAGCTTCAAATGAATTTTTCAACAACATGAAAGTTGAAGATATTTTTCTCCTCTTTCCAACTAGTACTAGTGGGTCTCCATATCATTTGTGAAGCCCCAGTTATGGTCCAAAGAAGGAAAGGTGGTTTTTAGGGTTTCATTTTCACAACTTTTAGGTTTTGGGACATATGGACCTATGATTAATTCCATTGCTTCAAGACATGTTCCAACATCCAAAAATAATTCCTAAGAAGCATTTTTGGCTTTTTAATCAAGTGATTCCATGGTTTATTCTTCACTTATTTTTTATTATTCACAAAAGCCAAGTCATCAAAAAACTCATGAATCATTTGTTTTCAAGGCCCAATTTAAATATGGTGTGATTAGCAATCCAAATGAAGGCGATCCATCAAATAATTCTCAAGTATCCATGCAAGGAGAAAGGTGTAATTCACATTATGTATTTTTCCAAAATTATTCAAAAATCATTAAACAATGGATTACCCAAGCCCAATTCCTCATCATAAGAAAACCCTAGCCTATTTAAACCTATCCATGCACTGGTTAGGGTTCATTTTCATGTGCACTTGGAGGAGAACCACAATTTGGAACCCTAAAGCTTTCTTTCCTTGGATCTCACGAATTACAAGGTCTTTCTTCAAAGTACCTCCACAAATCTCTTCCTGGTAATTTCTAGACCACAACCCAACCACCATTTGCAGCCAAGAGCAAGGATTGGAGTTGCACCATCTCAGGTTGATGAATTTTTTCGTGCTCTTAAAACTCCAATTTTTTACGTGTATATTGTTGTGTGACTGTCACTGATCATGCTGATACAATTGGTTTTTAATATGGATGTGTATATTGCTTGCTATGTGCATTTGAAGTTTTATGCCCTAACACTAATCCATTCGTTTTTTATTATATGTTGTTTATTTGTGATTTTGGATGAGAGATTCGGAACCCTTGCGAAATTCTGGTTCGAACGGTGTATGGTTTGGTATTTTCTGGGCACTTTTCAGGTTGCAGGTGGCGGAGGACGGCGGCCGGAACCCTAGCTCCGGCGGCTGTGAGGGTTCCGGCGAAGGAAGGTTGAAGATGACTCCCAACCGTCCGATCCATGCATCCAACGATCCTCATCGTGCCATGTGTTTTTCTTTTTATTTTTTTTTCTGAAATTTAATTATTGATTACATGTTTATTCACCCATTATAACTACCATGCTCCTCCAATGATGATATGTCGTTTTGCTTACTTTTTGTTGACTGTTGACCTGTTGACTCAACCGTGTACGTTTGATGAATCATACGAACCACACCTCTCCAGCGCATTAAAAAGGGCATGTGCTAGGCACATGGCACGCACACGGTAAGCTCCCCAGATTTTTTGTTTTTTTTCTGAATAATTGGGTGGGCTGGGCTGCTATTCGCACCCCCCACTCTTCAGCCCAATGTCATTTCCATTTCACTTCGCTACTCTTCACACCCCCAAGGCGTTTTTTTTTATTTTTTATTTTCTGACTGGATTTATGGGCTGGGCTGCTATTCGCGCCCCCCTTTTAGCCCATTTCAATTTTTCCTTTTCATTTTCTTACTAAATGCACCCCTGCCCTTTTTATTCCTTTTTATGTTTATTTTTATTATTACACTTTCATTTTTAATTATTAAAAATACATTCTTGCATTTTAAAATTCCCATAAAATTCATATATCATCTTTATTAATTTATAAAATTTTTACAAATTTTATTTTTTATTTTATTTTTATTATTTAAATTAATTATTTAGTCTATTGTCTTTTTGAATTATCCATATAATGCATATTTGAATTTCTTCATTTTAATTCTCCTCATCTACAAAACATTTTTGATCCGTTCTTTTTGCATTTGTTCATTGACATCCTAAATTGCATAAAAATATTTTTCTTTCATTTTTGAATTTATTTCATATTGCATTTAGGTCCTTCCCTTTGGCCCATTGAACCCTATTCCTCACCTGAATTTTGTATGATTGATTGAATGACTAACACTTTGAATTTTTCCAGGGATTTTTGGTATGTTGTTTGTCTCTGGTTGAGGAACCTTGACATTTAATTTGGAAATTTTAGGAGTTATTTCTCCAATTGTTTAATTGTTTTCACTTGAGATCTGCTTATATGTGTATTTCTGACCACATCTGATTATCTGTTTGAAAAGGCACTTGTGCCATTTGCTTTGGGGTTGTTCCTTTAATTTCTGAATTCATGTTTGGATTATTATCATTGTTGTTTGCCATTGTTTGATTTTCATTCACCTCATCTCTCTTACTTATGTCTATTTTAATCTTTTATGCAGGAACTAAGGTAAGTTCTTTAAGGGTGTGGATAAGCATCCATATTCACCTTTACTCTTCTCTCCTTCTCTCATCTCTTTCCTTTAGGATTTAGGTTGTCGTCAAACCTCCCTAACCATAGGTCACCCATGCATGATAACTTTAGGACTCCTAGTCCCCCTTAGAGTTTCCCTTGTGTCTTCTCTCTTCTCATCTCAAACTTCTTGAAAACACTTAATAAGTATAAAGTGTATTGCGCACGAGCCTTAAGCGTGGGGAATGAGAAATGAGGGGCTTCCTCTCATCTTTCTAGAGTGCTTAGCGAGTGTCCTGTCTTGGGACGATGCGTTAAGTATTCGCCCCTGTGCCCTAGACTTTGGTGCAATGCAACTTAGGAACTAACTTAAGCCACTTCTGTCCTAAAAAACGCAAACCAACTTCAAACCTTTTTGTCCTTCGGGATTTCCAAACTTAAAGGCTATTTTCAAAAAGGGCACGTTACCTTCCGTCTGAGTCGCAAACAAGCATCGACCCTAACTGCCGGACGCGAACTTAGCGTTGCTCATAAAAAACACAAACAGAACTTGGTCCGAACTACGTTGACTCTGAATTCCCCATTGCACGAAGGGGGTACGTAGGCCTAGGACGTTGATGTCCTACCGAGTCTGTCTTTGTCTTCCCCTCTCCCATTTTAGTACAGCCCTAGATGATAGTATAACTCACCCTTAGAATAGACAACAAGCGTGGATCCCATTGAGTACGATGGACGCGTGGGGTGCTAGCACCTTCCCCTCGCGTAACCGACTTCCGAACCCAGGTTATGGTTGTGATGACCATTCCTTTCCCTCTTCCTCAGGTTTATGCGGTGTTCCCTTTCCCTCTCTTGGGATAAATTTACACGGCTGGCGACTCTGTTTTTCCGTGCCACTCTCGCGTTTGTACCTGGATGAAAATCCTGGGAGCGACAGCTGGCGACTCTGCTGGGGACTCTGGTTGACCTATGCTGGTCCATCCCTAAGCGAGTCAGTCCTAGCGCTTGCTTGTCTTTGTTCTCTTTGGGGTGCTTTGTTTTTGTTTTGCTTTATGTGTTGTATTTTATTTTTATTTTTACCGCATTTTCTGCATTTCATTTTTTTTATTACTGTCATGCTGCTGTGCTGTGCTGGCTGTCTTTGTTTTGCAGGTTGGGTGGGTCTGAGAGATAAGCCCAATACCAAGGCTTGAGAATACCCTAGGACTAGAGTGGAAAGTAGTGGGACCTACGTGCCCGCTTGGTACGTTTGAGTGTTCACGAAATTCACAACCAGACGAGGCTATCTTGGGATGCATTCTAACGTGTGTGTCTTGCGCATGTTGGGGTGTTGATCTAGAGAGCTGTCGACTCTGGTGACCGATCATCGAGGACCTTAGTGGAAACATCCCTCTTTAGTGGTGACAGTGGCAGACCACATCCTGTGGCAAACCCATTCGCACCCGAGGGCCCGCTTGGGAACTCGCATAGGATGGCCCCTACGTTTTGAAGAAAATCAGTGGAGGCACTCCTCGATTGATGATAGTACTGTACCCCGAGGGATGAATGTACTATTGTTTCTCGACCTCAGTGCCAAAGCTGAGGACCTTCCGCTTTGGAGAATCAGTTGAGGCCTCCTCGATTGATGATGATGCCAAACCAGAAATGGTGAACGTATCATCATTTCTCGACCTGAGAGCCCAGGATACTGAACATCCTAGTACCCACATGTGAGAGGGGATGGGCGTTTGTAGGTTTGCAGGTAACCGAGACTTTCAACCTACCCGGTTTTTCTAGATGTCTCATCAATGTTTGATTATTTGGGTTCGTGGTTATCTCAGTGGTTCAGAATTCTGGTTTTTTGGGTTGTGGTTCTCGTTCAGCTAACAGCACAGCACATCCAGCAGTGTGCCTTGACCCCATGTTTGCATAAGCATATCATTTTTCTTGCATTCTGACATGTTTGGAATTTTTTAGGGCTTGCATCTTACTCTTGATTCCGGTTTTCTGAGGCTACCTTAGCATGGATGTCCAGAGAAAGAAGACTGTCGCCTATTCATTCCCAGAGCCAACTTTGACACTGATTCACAAACTGATTAATATGGCTGGTTCCGGAGTTCGTACAGAGTTCAGTGGAAGGTATGGAAGACTTCTGAAATTTGTCTATAATATCTCCAGGTATGAGAAAGATGCCATTCACACACTTCTTTAGTTTTACGATCCGTCTCTGTGTTGCTTCACTTTCCCGGACTACATCTTGGCTCCAACGTTGGAGGAGTTCTCATTTATTTTGGGAATCCCCATCAGGCATGATATAGTTTTCTTTTCTGAAGAACACCCCGGAGTAAAAGAAATGGTTGTTGCTCTTCATATTAGCGAATCCGTTCTTAACAGTAATATTGAAGAAAAACAAGGAGTTAAGGGTTTCTTGTTGAAGTTCGTATTTGATCAAGCTTGCATACATGTCAAAGAGGAGGAATTAGACAAGGCTTTGTTGAAGATTCGCAGGTTCGATGATCACCGAGAAACTGCCATGGCTGAGAATAAGAGAAAGGAATACGACTACATAGCTAAGGTTGATCAGTTGAAGCCGACGCTCAAGAAGAAAAACGCTGAGATTCTATCAGGGATATTCAAGAGGAAAGCAGTTGAGGGTCGACTTAATTAAGCCATAGCCTCCATAGAAGAACTGAAGGTCCAGGCTGAAGTGAAGAGATCTAGACATGAGGGGCCTAGCATGGTGGGTGTTTCTGGAGAAGACGCTTAGGAATTACATTGCAGATACTTGGATGGGATCATACACAGGAGAGACCTTCTCATTCAAGGACTAATTCAGAGGCCGAAGCATCCCAATACCAGAAAGTTGTTCAAGGAGATTTAAGACTGGTGCAGAAAGCATAATGGATGGGGGGATTGACACTTGTGAACTTTGATGATATGCCATAGTTTTCTGTTTTCTTTCATTGTATGTGGATCACCACCAGGCTTGTTGGTTGGGACCTATGGTTTTTATTTTCAGACTTGTTATCTTGGATTCGTGATTGTCAACATTTGGTTTTCCTTTGGTTTTCTTAATATATGAGCAGAAGATCCGTTTTATCTTGTTATTAAACTGGAATCAAGGGGTGGATCGCCCTGCTAATATTCAAACATGTTCATTTGCATTTGCATATTCATAATCATTTTGCATAATCATTTTGCATGACAGTGTTTATTTCCGGTATTCTTATCTTGTTCTAAATCTCAGAATTGCAGATTAAACTCCTCAGGCCGTTCAAGAGTTGATCATGGAGCAAGTTCAAGCTGAGTTGAGGGAAATGCGAAGCCATATGGGGCAATTTAGGGAAGACATGCTCCAGGAACAGAGGATGCTGAGGGAGGAGATCAACCAGATGAAGGCTCAGATGGGTTTGGTCATGGAGATTTTGAAAATGGTGTTGAAGAAGGAAGACAGTCTTGTGCCCGCTTCCACAACAGAGATCCGTACTCCTCCCATCTCTTTGGAATCTGATTTAAATTGTGGATTATCTCGTGAATCTCTTCCACAAGCAGAAGTTCCAGAACTCTCCCTACAGCAGCTAGGTCTTGGCTCCCAAGAGAAGCCCAAGGGCAAAAAGTGTACACAGGGGCAGAAGAAGTCTGAAAGAGTTTTTCATCCGCTCCCTATACCATATTCTCAACTATTGCCATATCTCCTTCAGTTTCAACTGGTACGGAAAAGGACTTTGGCTCCCCTCACTGGTAATCCTCCACCAGGATATGATGCAAGAGCCCATTGTGATTTCCATTCTGGGGCACCAGGGCATACTGTGGAGGAATGTAGGGCTTTTCAACACCGAGTCCAGGATTTGATTGAGGCAGAGCCAATTGAGTTCACGTCGGGCGACGTGAATATGCAAGGTGATTCTACCCCAACTGTTGCAAAAGAAATGAAGGCTCCTCCCCTCTTTGCAGGAGAAGCGATACGTCAGCAACCTTTGTTTGTGCCTTAGCCAAATGTGGAAAGGAAAGTGCAAGCGCAGGTGAGGCGACCAAATCAGCACCGACAGCAGAGTTTTCAGCAGCAGAGGCAACCAAGACCAAGAGGGCCTAAGAGGATATTTGATCCTGTTCCTATCCCTTATAGTCAGCTGTTTACGCGTCTGCTCAAGAAGTCTCTGATTCAAACAAGGGGTACCGCGCCAGTACCGTACCCAATTCCTCCAGATTATGACATGACTGCTAGGTGCGAGTTCCATTCGGGAACGTTTGGGCACACAATTGATGAGTGTAATGTATTCAAGCACAAGGTGCAAGACCTGGTAGACTCAGAGATCATTGTATTCACTGAAGATGACATGTACATCAATGGAAGCCTCCTTTCTCAAATGAACACTCAGTCTGCAAGTACGTCCAGACAGAATTAAGCTTCCTCAGCAATGGCAATCTTCAGCTTCTTTACTGCATTTTCATTTGTAGTTTTTTTTCATTTCTTGTTAAAGCATCGTATTTATGCAAGACTTGTTTGTTTTTTTTATGATGATATTAATGCAATGAGTATGTTTTCCTTGAAGTAATCCATTTGTGTTCACTCTTAAATGTTTATGCGCACTGCAATACCAATTTTCTTGTTTAGAACTCTTGAGGGAGGATGATGAAGTAAAAACGCAAAATCTTTGGTTGTATGCTTTCGAATAAAACCCTGTTGAGGATGTACAGGCATTGTTTCAAACCCCTAAACACTGGAGAGATAAGGAGATAAATCTTCGTTAACCCTTTTGAGCCTTGGACTAGGAGTTTCTTTCGTACTAAAAAACCCTCATACTTAACCCAGGGGCAGGGTAGGCGTCAGTTAGTTTGACCGAGCTTTCAAATTTCAAGGAGAGTGTGCATCTGAGGATCCATTACCTTCTTCCCACCAGCAAGAGATGCGAAACCACGATGGTCATCCATCAACAACTAAGGAGTGAGGCAGTCACAACCCTGTCAAGCAAGTAAGACAACCAGTGTCACACGCTTTGTTCAAAAAGGGGAATAAAAAGAAAAAGAGAGAAAAGAGAAAAGCCCGCTAAGTCGAAACGACTTGGCAAAAGTTAGGGCATCCCGCTGGACTTCAAAATCGAAAAAACTCAAAAGAGCCAGTCCAGGAAAAATTAGGGATCAAAAAGGCAAAAGAAAGAAAAGCGTTACGAAAGAAAATCCTCTATAAGAACAAACTCGCGTGATTACAGACACAAAAAGGGGTGACTGTCATTCCAAAATCTCCTTAGGTGCCAAACCATTAGTGGCATAGGTTCCTTGAAAATCATAAACCTTTTGAGAGATGAGCATTTTGGTCAGATTAACTGAACATAGGACTGGAGAACATCACGAAGAGTGGGTGGGCACCGATAAATTTTGAGCCATAAATCTTTTTTTTCCTGAAACCGCGAACCATACCACGTTACAACCCTTAAAAGTCCTAATTGAAACAGGGTTCATTCCGAAAGCGTACTTCAACAGGATAGCGTTCCTGACTCCTATGAGTTGTGCTAATAAGATTTGTTGGTATTGCATGTGCGCATTGTTGTTGCCATTCAAAAATCAAGGTCGTATCCCAGCAAGTGATTCATTCACGAGGCTCGGCGACGCATTTTCAATAAAAACTTCAAGGTTAACATGAGTGTTGCATTAGGATTGTCATTCTCATAATAAACATTTTCTGTTTGCATATATGTGCCTAAGCATCAATGCAGCTTACACAGTGAAAGTCAGTCAAGAAGCTTGATCCTGCCAAGTTGGGATGCCTAGAAATTCTGAAGGACAATCATATCAAAGGGCAGGCTGCCAAGAGGCTCAGTGTAGAAGGGGCTCTCCCCAGTAAAGTTGTGTTAAGATGTAGCCAATCTGGGGCAGTCACGCCGAGAAATCTCTCCGAAATTCAGCCATTCTGGGGCATTCATTCTAGGGTCAGGGGCAAAGTCACCTCAAAGCCCATAGTGGGACAGGCCACCTCTAGAGCATGGGAGATCGTCCACTCCTGAAAATGGTTAATTGAAAACATCTCCTCAAGGTTCAAGATACTAAAGCAGAGTATTTTCAAGTCATTACAATCCCTTGCGAGGTAATGTACTTCTTGGATTACGAAGACTGGGGCAGTTATGTCGAGATATGATAAATTTCTCCAAGAGTTTGAAGACCCTGGGGCAGTGCGAACGCCCAATCTTCTGTAAAATCCTCTTGAGATGAAAAGTTCAAAGAGCCGCTTATGACCATAAAGGCAAGTCAGGTTGCAGGGCAACAGATTGTATATCCCCAGTAGTTGGCTCTCCCCAGCATTGAGATTGCTCCTTCCCCAGCAGGACAAGCTTTCCTCAGCATATCAGACTTCCCCCAGCAGAAGACTTGGAAAGTATTTTCTCTGGATCAAGACGTTATTTCCCCACAGAATCATGGTGCTCACTTCCCCCATCCAGCCAGGAAGTGTACTTTCGCCAATAATGTCATATTCTAATCCCCAGCAAGGTGGGGGTAAGGGTACTCTTTCCTTCAGCAGGCTAAGTTCAGAAGTATCCCCCAAGCAGGATGGTATTATGGGCTGGCATCCCCCAGCAGGTCCTAAGCCCAATTGTTATTGGCAATCCTCGGCAACAAACTTCCGGTTCCGTTATTGGCGTCCATTCTCAACTCCCCCAGCATAGGAGAAATCTCAGGTTTTGGATATTACCTTCAGTAGAGGACAGGTGTAATCCCCGGTAGTGTGGATATTCTTTTGGGACTTCATCCCCAGCAGAATTTGTTGATCCGAAGAGTCGATTAGTGTGATCCTTCTCAGCAGAGTTCCTGGATTCAGAGGACAATTTATTTTTGTCCTCCGCAGCTGAATTGGTCTTTTTCTCTCCAGCATTTATTTTGCTGGAGAGACCTCTTTTGCATATCATAAGCATTTACATTACATCCCCAAAATGCGTAGCATTTCCACTTCGTGTGGAGCATTACGGCAAAATTCAAACATTTGCATTCCAAAGCATAAGCCAGGTTTGATACTTTCCTTTCCAGTTCTCTTGCTCAGCAGAGATGGCATAACTCAGGAGATTTTGGAGGGATGCGTTCCTCATACTTGTGCTCCCCCGCAGAGTCTTTTATTTAGACTTCTCCTTTCCCCAACGGAGTCATCTTATCTGTGGATCAGGAGTCCGTTAGAAGTTTGACTTTGTTTGCCTCATTTTGGCCTTTTTCTTTTGTAAGTCTTGTTTCACGTTATCCCCAGTGAAGTCCACTTTATGTTGGTTATCCTTTGTGGGTACGATTGAGGTCGTATTCGTGTTTTCTTTGTGGGTAGAGTGATTGAGGCCAGTCTTCCTTTGAGGGTACAATTGAGGTTGTATTCGTTTTGTGGATGCGATCGAGGTCGTATTCGTCCTTTCTTTGCGGGTAGAGTGATTGAGGTCAGTCTTCCTTTGAGGGTACAATTGAGGTTGTATTCGTTTTGTGGATGCAATTGAGGTTGTATTCGTATTCTTTTTTTTCTTTTGTGGGTAGAGTGATTGAGGTCAGTCTTCCTTTGAGGGTACAATTGAGGTTGTATTCGTTTTGTGGATGCGATCGAGGTCGTATTCGTTTTTCTTTGTGGGTAGAGTGATCGAGGTCAGTCTTCCTTTGTGGGTATAATTGAGGTTGTATTCGTTTTGTGGGTGCGATTGAGGTCGTATTCGTTTTTCTTTATGGGTAGAGTGATCGAGGCCAGTCTTCCTTTGTGGGTACAATTGAGGTTGTATTCGTTTTGTGGATGTGATCGAGGTCGTATTCGTCCTTTCTTTGCGGGTAGAGTGATTGAGGCCAGTCTTCCTTTGAGGGTACAATTGAGGTTGTATTCGTTTTGTGGATGCGATCGAGGTCGTATTCGTCCTTTCTTTGCGGGTAGAGTGATTGAGGCCAGTCTTCCTTTGAGGGTACAATTGAGGTTGTATTCGTTTTGTGGATGCAATTGAGGTTGTATTCGTATTCTTTTTTTTCTTTTATGGGTAGAGTGATTGAGGTCAGTCTTCCTTTGAGGGTACAATTGAGGTTGTATTCGTTTTGTGGATGCGATCGAGGTCGTATTCATTTTTCTTTGTGGGTAGAGTGATCGAGGTCAGTCTTCCTTTGCGGGTATAATTGAGGTTGTATTCGTTTTTTGGGTGCGATTGAGGTCGTATTCGTTTTTCTTTGTGGGTAGAGTGATCGAGGACAGTCTTCCTTTGTGGGTACAATTGAGGTTGTATTCGTTTTGTGGATGCGATCGAGGTCGTATTCGTATTTTCTTTGTGGGTAGAGTGATTGAGGTCAGTCTTCCTTTGAGGGTACAATTGAGGTTGTATTCGTTTTGTGGGTGCGATTGAGGTCGTATTCTTATTTTCTTTGTGGGTAGAGTGATTGAGGTCAGTCTTCCTTTGAGGGTACAATTGAGGTTGTATTCGTTTTGTGGATACGATTGAGGTCGTATTCTTATTTTCTTTGTGGGTAGAGTGATTGAGATCAGTCTTCCTTTGAGGGTACAATTGAGGTTGTATTCGTTTCGTGGGTGCGATTGAGGTCGTATTCGTATTCTTATTTTCTTTGTGGGTAGAGTGATTGAGGTCAGTCTTCCTTTGAGGGTACAATTGAGGTTGTATTCGTTTTGTGGATGCGATCGAGGTCGTATTCGTATTTTCTTTGTGGGTAGAGTGATTGAGGTCAGTCTTCCTTTGAGGGTACAATTGAGGTTGTATTCGTTTTGTGGATGCGATCGAGGTCGTATTCTTATTTTCTTTGTGGGTAGAGTGATTGAGGTCAGTCTTCCTGTGAGGGTACAATTGAGGTTGTATTCATTTTGTGGATACGATTGAGGTCGTATTCTTATTTTCTTTGTGGGTAGAGTGATTTGGGCCAGTCTTCCTTTGAGGGTACAATTGAGGTTGTATTCGTTTCGTGGGTGCGATTGAGGTCGTATTTGTATTCTTATTTTCTTTGTGGGTAGAGTGATTGAGGTCAGTCTTCCTTTGCGGATGCAATTGAGGTTGTATTCGATTTGTGGTGCGATCGAGGTCGTATTTGTATTTTCTTGGTGGGCAGAGTGATTGAGGTCAGTCTTCCTTTGAGGTTGTATTCGTCTTTTGGGTATAATTGAGGTCGTATTTGTTTTTTCCTTGTGGATATGGTTGAGGTCATATTCCTTATTTTTCAGCACACTCTATCTCGTTATTCTTACCATAAGCAAATTTCTGGGGCTCTTTTTGGTATTCAATCCCCGTGTACCCTGGAATGTCTGAGAGTCATTGCTATCATACCTTCAGGACCAAGTGGATTGAATAGGGGCAGCTGTTGCACCCCAAAATTTGCTCTCCTTACTTTATTACTAACTGGCTTATGTTGCATTGCATTTTGCATTATCATGTGTGCATATCATTGGTTCTTAGCATGGGGTCAAGGTGCCTGAGGCAGTGCTTCAGAGGGTCAAGCAAGAGTCCTGGTATTGTCCAAGAGAGCTCGGGTGGATCATCCTCTCCTAACCAGTGCATAGATTAGGGTTTTGAGATTCTTGGGTTTATTGCTTCAATAGGCAAGCTCCTTGGGTTTTTATCATCATCAAATGGCATATCTTATCTTTGTTGGAGAGGATACACATCATATTCAGAGGAATTTGGATTTGGAGATTGTGTTATTTCCTCCTAGACTGAGGATACCACAACTAGGGTTTGCTATAAAGTCAGTTTATTTCTGATTTTTTTTGGGCAAGACTTGATTCCATGGTACTCCTTGGGTCCCTAAGTACCTAGGGATGGGAGGTTGTCCATCAGTTTGTTTCAGGGGAAGTTCAATTGGCCAATGGATTGAAAATCAGGTGAATGGGGTAAAAGTCAACAGTGAGAGGAGAAGTCAACTGTGAAATTTTGAGGTTCTCTCCAAAGTTTTCAAGGTCTCACATCCTCATATGGTCTTCAAGGGTCAAGTTTCATACATATTTGTCAGGAATCAGGAGTTGGTGCAAAGTTTCTAAATTTGGAAAGTGACCTATAATGAAAAGTTTCCTTTTTTGGCAAGTTCCTGCACTGCATTCAACTTGACTTTTCATCATCAAGAAAGCTTCAAATGAATTTTTCAACAACATGAAAGTTGAAGATATTTTTCTCCTCTTTCCAACAAGTACTAGTGGGTCTCCATATCATTTGTGAAGCCCCAGTTATGCTCCAAAGAAGGCAAGGTGGTTTTTAGGGTTTCATTTTCACAACTTTTAGGTTTTGGGACATATGGACCTATGATTAATTCCATTGTTTCAAGACATGTTCCAACATCCAAAAACAATTCCTAAGAAGCATTTTTGGCTTTTTAATCAAGTGATTCCATGGTTTATTCTTCACTTATTTTTTATTATTCACAAAAGCCAAGTCATCAAAAAACTCATGAATCATTTGTTTTCAAGGCCCAATTTAAATATGGTGTGATTAGCAATCCAAATGAAGGTGATCCATCAAATAATTCTCAAGTATCCATGCAAGGAGAAAGATGTAATTCACATTATGCATTTTTCCAAAATTATTCAAAAATCATTAAACAATGGATTACCCAAGCCCAATTCCTCATCAGAAGAAAACCCTAGCCTATTTAAACCTATCCATGCACTGGTAAGGGTTCATTTTCACGTGCACTTGGAGGAGAACCACAATTTGGAACCCTAAAGCTTTCTTTCCATGGATCTCACGAATTACAAGGTCTTTCTTCAAAGTACCTCCACAAATCTCTTCCTGGTAATTTCTAGACCACAACCCAACCACCATTTGCAGCCAAGAGCAAGGATTGGAGTTGCACCATCTCAGGTTGATGAATTTTTTCGTGCTCTTAAAACTCCAATTTTTTATGTGTATATTGTTGTGTGACTGTCACTGATCATGCTGATATAATTGGTTTTTAATACGGATGTGTATATTGCTTGCTATGTGCATTTGAAGTTTTATGCCCTAACACTAATCCATTAATTTTTTATTATATGTTGTTTATTTGTGATTTTGGATGAGAGATTTGGAACCCTTGCGAAATTCTGGTTCGAACGGTGTATGGTTTGGTATTTTCTGGGCACTTTTCAGGTTGCAGGTGGCGGAGGACGGCGGCCGGAACCCTAGCTCCGGCGGCTGTGAGGGTTCCGGCGAAGGAAGGTTGAAGATGACTCCCAACCGTCCGATCCATGCATCCAACGATCCTCATCGTGCCATGTGTTTTTCTTTTTATTTTTTTTTCTGAAATTTAATTATTGATTACATGTTTATTCACCCATTATAACTACCATGCTCCTCCAATGATGATATGTCGTTTTGCTTACTTTTTGTTGACTGTTGACCTGTTGACTCAACCGTGTACGTTTGATGAATCATACGAACCACACCTCTCCAGCGCATTAAAAAGGGCATGTGCTAGGCACATGGCACGCACACGGTAAGCTCCCCAGATTTTTTGTTTTTTTTCTGAATAATTGGGTGGGCTGGGCTGCTATTCGCACCCCCCACTCTTCAGCCCAATGTAATTTCCATTTCACTTCGCTACTCTTCACACCCCCCAGGCGTTTTTTTTATTTTTTATTTTCTGACTGGATTTATGGGCTGGGCTGCTATTCGCGCCCCCCTTTTAGCCCATTTCAATTTTTCCTTTTCATTTTCTTACTAAATGCACCCCTGCCCTTTTTATGTTTATTTTGATTATTACACTTTCATTTTTAATTATTAAAAATACATTCTTGCATTTTAAAATTCCCATAAAATTCATATATCATCTTTATTAATTTATAAAATTTTTACAAATTTTATTTTTTATTTTATTTTTATCATTTAAATTAATTATTTAGTCTATTGTCTTTTTGAATTATCCATATAATGCATATTTGAATTTCTTCATTTTAATTCTCCTCATCTACAAAACATTTTTGATCCGTTCTTTTTGCATTTGTTCATTGACATCCTAAATTGCATAAAAATATTTTTCTTTCATTTTTGAATTTATTTCATATTGCATTTAGGTCCTTCCCTTTGGCCCATTGAACCCTATTCCTCACCTGAATTTTGTATGATTGATTGAATGACTAACACTTTGAATTTTTGCAGGGATTTTTGGTATGTTGTTTGTCTCTGGTTGAGGAACCTTGACATTTAATTTGGAAATTTTAGGAGTTATTTCTCTAATTGTTTAATTGTTTTCACTTGAGATCTGCTTATACGTGTATTTCTGACCACATCTGATTATCTGTTTGAAAAGGCACTTGTGCCATTTGCTTTGGGGTTGTTCCTTTAATTTCTGAATTCATGTTTGGATTATTATCATTGTTGTTTGCCATTGTTTGATTTTCATTCACCTCGTCTCTCTTACTTATGTCTATTTTAATCTTTTATGCAGGGACTAAGGTAAGTTCTTTAAGGGTGTGGATAAGCATCCATATTCACCTTTACTCTTCTCTCCTTCTCTCATCTCTTTCCTTTAGGATTTAGGTTGTCGTCAAACCTCACTAACCATAGGTCACCCATGCATGATAACTTTAGGACTCCTAGTCCCCCTTAGAGTTTCCCTTGTGTCTTCTCTCTTCTCATCTCAAACTTCTTGAAAACACTTAATAAGTATAAAGTGTATTGCGCACGAGCCTTAAGCGTGGGGAATGAGAAATGAGGGGCTTCCTCTCATCTTTCGAGAGTGCTTAGCGAGCGTCCTGTCTTGGGACGATGCGTTAAGTATTCGCCCCTGTGCCCTAGACTTTGGTGCAATGCAACTTAGGAACTAACTTAAGCCACTTCTGTCCTAAAAAACGCAAACCAACTTCAAACCTTTTTGTCCTTCGGGATTTCCAAACTTAAAGGCTATTTTCAAAAAGGGCACGTTACCTTCCGTCTGAGTCACAAACAGGCATCGACCCTAACTGCCGGACGCGAACTTAGCGTTGCTCATAAAAAACACAAACAGAACTTGGTCCGAATTACGTTGACTCTTAATTCCCCATTGCACGAGGGGGGTACGTAGGCCTAGGACGTTGACGTCCTACCGAGTTTGTCTTTGTCTTCCCCTCTCCCATTTTAGTACAGCCTTAGATGATAGTATAACTCACCCTTAGAATAGACAACAAGCGTGGATCCCATCGAGTACGATGGACGTGTGGGGTGCTAGCACCTTCCCCTCGCGTAACCGACTCCCGAACCCAGGTTATGGTTGCGATGACCATTCCTTTCCCTCTTCCTCAGGTTTATGCGGTGTTCCCTTTCCCTCTCTTGGGATAAATTTACACGGCTGGCGACTCTGTTTTTCCGCGCCACTCTCGCGTTTGTACCTGGATGAAAATCCTGGGAGCGACAGGACACCCTGCCCGACATAACGGCTAGTTTGGGTAGTTACCTATTCTTTCGGGAAAACGGTTATTTCGCCCCGAAAATAGGACTGTTGGTCACTTCGCACCTCGAAAAAATCGCTTCATCGAAGACACGACCCTTCGCGCGAAAGGCGCGGAAAACGGTTCGACAGAGTCACCACCGAACTTTATTTATCCCAAAAGAGGGAAAGGAAAATATCGAGAAAACCTTTAAGGAGATAAGAACATGGTCGTCGCAACCACATTCCGGGTTCGGGAGTCGGTTACGTGAGGGAAAGGTACGCGCACCCCCCCACGTCCGTTGTACTCAAGGGGAACCTTTTAATTCGAATCGCGATACTCGTTAGCTAAGCTTGTTTGTTTTCTTCTAAAAAATAAACGCGAAACGGTAAGGTAAAAAGTTTTGGTTACTAAGGGAAAATTGGGTGGTTTAAGGATAGGGTGCTCGGCAAGGTCATCGCGACCTCGGGCCTACGTATGCTCATTCGGACGAGAATGAGGAATCAGAGCAATCGTAGTTCGACTACGAGGTTTGATGGAAAAAATATGGTAGGTAGAAACGGGGGAAAAAGAAAAGGTGTGGAAACGGGGGAAAAAGAAAAAGTGTGCTCGCCAAGATCATCACAATCTTGTGCCTACGTATCTTTATTCGGACGAGAATAAAGAATCAGAGCGGTCGTAGTTCGTGGTACACCCACGAAACAAGGGAGTTGGTTGATTTTAAAGAGAGGCGTCAATTGCTCACACACAAGTAAGAGAGCTCGCACCCAAACAATCGAAGAGAGATCAAAGACTTGAACCCCCATTTTTCACCTTGAAAAAGAATTACGATAGTTATTAGTCGTTTTGAGGTTTGATTATGAAAATCCGCTTGACATGGGATCAAGGGTTTATTGTATGCGCTTGGTTATTTTGAAAAGGATTTAATTTGTTAAAAGAAGAGGCGTCAATTGCTCACACACGAGTAAGAGAACTCGCACCCAAACAATCGAAGGAAGATCAAAGACTTGAACCCCCATTTTTCACCTTAAAAGAGTTGCGATAGTTATTAGTTGTTTTTGAATTTTATTATGAAAATCCGCTTGACGTTGGATCAAGGGTTTATTGTATGAAAAGAGTTTGGTTTGAAAGAAGGATTTGGTTAGAGGTTGATTCAAAAATGGCTCGACGACGAATCGAGGGTTTGGTTGAAAATGGGTTTGTTTGTAAATGGCTCGACGACGAATCGAGGGTTTGGTTAAAAATGGGTTGTCTATGCTAGTCCCTATGGGTGCTCCTAGTAAACAAACCACAATCAAAAGAAAACTAAATGCGTACATCGGAATGGGGAGCGGGGTACATGTAAATTACAAGGGATGACATGATATAAAGGGTCTCATTGTAAGGTAGCCCAAGAGAAAGCCGTGTGTGTGCAAGGTGTCCTAAACTAAGCCTTGAACCAAATCTCCAAGCAATAAATAGTAACCAACAATCCATCAATTATTGTTTTAGGGTTTCGATATTTTTAGTGTTTTTTATTAATGGTGAACAAATGAAATGGTTAGATAAACATGAATATGGATATGAACAATGATAATAATAATATGAACAAGAATAATAACCAAAATAATATTGACAAGAGATCAAAGTTGACATAAAATAAAATTGATCTCGTCTTAATCACGATTTAATCGACAAATCGATAATCAACGATTTTTTACTTTCATGGACCAAAAATGAAAAGACATAAGATAAAAAAATAAAATCGGAATAGAAATAAAATCGGTCTCGTCTTAATCAAGATTTAATCGAGAAATCGATAATCTTTAATATTTGACTTTCATTGACCAAATAAAAGAATATACGAAAATTAAATGGAGATAAAAATTAAATCGAAAAAAACTAAGAAAAGGTTTCACCTTTACTAAGATTTTAAATCGAAAAATCGATAATCTTTTGTATTTGGTTTTCATTGACCCAAAAATGAATAAAAATGAAATAAAAATAATAGAAATGAAATAAAATCGAAAATGACAAGAAAAATAATAAAGGTCTCACCTTTATCAAGATTAAAAATCGAAAAATAAAAAAAATCTTGATATTTTGGTTTTCATTTACCCAAGATGAAAAATAATGAAAAAGATAATAAGAAATGAAATAAAAAAATCGAAAAAAATAAGAAAAAGAATAAAGGTCTCACCTTTATCAAGATTTAAAATCGAAAAATAGAAAAATCTTGATACTTGGTTTTCATTGACCCAAAAAGTTGAAAGAAGAATAAAAGAAAATAAAAGTGGCCTCTTATAAATCAAGATTTTGAATCGATTTGCGAAAATCAACTAAATCAAGATTGTTGTCATATCATTGGCCCAAATAAAAAAAAAAAAGGTAATCAAAATATAATATTAAATCATATATATATATATATATATATATATATATATATATATATAGAACAAGAAATTAAAGATGAAATTTTAATAAATATTATTTAAAATTGAAACTAAAACGGAGAGGGTTCAATGGAAAGGGGAATGTGCAATAACCGAATGGGCCTGAAGCCCATTATTCACCATCAACCAAAAACAAAAATGGGCTCTAGACCCACTGACCCCAGAACTTCACAAAACGTAGGTCCCTTTTCAGCAAAGGCAAGGCAGTGTAAAACATTCACTTGTAAAACACAATAGCGCATGGTTTGGTTGTAAAATGAAACCACCATTTTTTCTTTTTAAAAGCAAAACAAAAATGTTATAAGGAGGAAAAAAACAAACTGGTGAAAAGGGCATGGCATCGGATTCCTCAAACCCAAAGACACAAAGACCAGGGACAAAAACTCAAGTAGTAAACATGATTTAGAAAAAACATCCACAAATGGTTCGCTTCAACCTTCTTATTGCGTGATCCGTATCGAATCCTCCGTCTCAGGTTTGTCTTTTTCGATTCTGATTTGCGCAATCTCTCTCCTTCTCTTTTCTGTTCGGTTCGTCTTGGATCACGATTTGGGGATGGGTTGTTGAATCTCTTTTCATCTCTTTTCTTCTCGTCTCTGGTTACGAAATAGGTTGTTTGGG
The DNA here is from genome assembly GCA_022829125.1 of Lathyrus tuberosus. Lineage (NCBI taxonomy): Eukaryota > Viridiplantae > Streptophyta > Magnoliopsida > Fabales > Fabaceae > Lathyrus > Lathyrus tuberosus. Next base: position 3,803,315 of record JALAZF010000525.1, read on the forward strand.
TTTGATCTCAATTTCTCATCATCTCATTCTTCTCTCTGTTTCTATTTGAAACTGATTTCTGGATCTGTTTTGGGAAGATTTTGTATTGGTATTGAAGAGTTTGGGTTTTGAGTATTGAAGCTGAAGAGTTAAATGGATTTGTTGTTGGTGAGTCGAAAAAAAAAAGTGGTTCTGTTGCTGGTGGCGGGTTTTGTTGCGGTTTGGGGAAGATTGCAATAGGTTGAGGAAGGTTGGACTGTTGAAGGTTGAAGGAAAGGATGAAGATGGTTGTGATTCGGTTTGGGAAAGATGTTTGTGGGTGAGGAGAATAAGGTTGAGGAGAGGATTTGCAGGGTTTGGCGGCTGGATCGAGCTCCCAAAAGAATGAAGCATCAAGTACAATTTATAGGAGAATAAGGGTGAGTTTTGATTTCAATTCGTCTTCCGTTTTGTGCTATTTCTTGCGTTTTAATTCGTCTCTTTTTTCTCTGCATTTTGTGTGAAAGTTTGTAGTGGTACATTTGCAGGTTGTGGTACGGTGTGTGGGTAATGCCCGGTGGGGTCAATGTGTGGGGTCATGAAATGGTTTTGCTGCATTTTATTATGGTCATCTGTTGCTATAGGTTGCTGCATTTTATTATGGTCATCTGTTGCTGTAGGTTTTGTTTCGGTGTGAGGATATGTGAAGGTTTGTTGGCTGATATTTGATGGTATGAGCTGTGTGGTGTGTCTTGGATGTACGTGATATTGGTGAACCAATTGTGTAAAAGTTGCAGCGTGGTTTATTGTGGTGCAGGCTAGTGTTTGATATTGTTCAGCTAGTGTTTATTTTATTTTTTTGTTGTTGGTGTAATATGTATTAAAGGTTGTAGTTTGGCAAGCCGAAATTGTGGGAATGACATGAGCTGGATATTTTTTCTTGTTTGCCAATTTTGTGATATGGACTTGGTTGTAATGATTTTTGGCATTTTTGTTGCAAATTGTAAAAGGGTGTTGTGGTGATGGGCTTTGGACAATTGGACTAATATGAATGGATTTAATAAAATGGATTTTGGAATAATTTTGGATATTAAATGGGTATTTGTTTTTGAAAGTGGAAAATTGTGGATAAAAAATGGTTATTAAAAATGAATTATAAAAATGGGCTTAATGGATTTTTTTTGTAGAAAATGGTTTAAAAGAAGGTTATGGAAAAATGATTAATGAGGTATAGATATAGCAAGCAAAATGGATGGAGAGAAAGATAGAAATGGTTTATGATGTGGATGGATAGTGGTGATTGGGTTGTATAAAAATGAGAATGGAAATGGATGAACTGCCCTTGACATAGCTTAATAATTTGATCACCCATGCAACTTGAACTGGCACAAACCCTAACCGAAGCTTCACGCATACACCATTTGAATCAATCATACCTAGACCTTGATCATGAAACACTACCTTGCCTAACCAAACAGATTAAATCAAAGACCATTGTACCTCGGTTCACACTTCACATATACCAGACCTGACAAACTTGCCTAAAACTCGATTCACCCAAGCAACACCTTGAGCAGGAACCACATATTTCTTATTTTTGGATGATAGTTAGTGGATGGATGTACAAATGAAAAATATACGCAAGTAGGACAAATTTGGGGTATGACAGCCATGCACTGGGGGCTTTATATAAACCCTCTCGCTTGAGAGGGTCAGGTATCCAATATTTACCCTAAGAATTCATACTTTGTACTTGCTCCTTTTCTCTGACCCTTTCTTACTTGAGCGTCGGAGTACCTTGCAGGTACACCCCCCTCCTCTCCATACGACCAGCATCCATGATGCACTTGGCGGCCTGATTCTACAGGATCTGATCCAGCCTTCACGATCAGTGGCGCCGTCTGTGGGAATCTTTGTTCTCCCCATCTTTCTTTCCTCAGAAATCGAAGATCAAAACAATTCTTAAACATCATCACGATCATGGCCTCCCAAGATCGCACCAAGGATGCTCTCCAAACCACCATCCTCCCCGTCAACAAATCTGACGTTGACGGCCAGTCATCTCTCCTCCGAGATGCCCGTTTCCTCAGGGATGGAGCCACTGCTTCTCCTTCCCCTACCCCTGCTGATCGCAACAACGATCAACCATCACTTGACGTCCAACCCGTTCCTGTTCCGCCCAATGTTGACCCGACCGTGGCAGCCCTCCTGGAGGCGATCAACAAAACCAACACCCAGATCCCGCAGCAGAACGAAAGGATCGGGGCACTAGAAGAGTCCCACCGTTCGAGATCCCCTCCTACGCAGAGGAACCAGCGACGATCAAGAAGCCCGCAGCCCCGGAGAGAAGTCGACCGAAGGCTGCGCCAAGAGCCTGATCCTCGCGTATCCCGAAAGCGCGACCAGATCTCCCCGCGCGACCAGCATGCCCATGACCACAAGAAGACTCGGAGGAACGAGCAATCTCCCCCAATCAAGTCTAAAGGATGGGAACGCTCACCTTCCCCGCGAAGGAACCGCTCACATTCTCCTCGAAGGAACCGCTCACCTTCTCCACGAAGGAAACGGCGTCACGAGCATCCCGTTCGGTCCCCATCATACACGAGGTCTAGCGATGACGACGAGCCTCGCGGCCCGTTGTCCCAGGAGATCTTGGCTACCCGTCTCCCAAAAGGCTTGGAGAAACCCCCGTCACTTGGCACGTACGACGGGACCATCGACCCCGACGAGCACATCGAGAACATCGATGCGCTGTTAGACTACCGCGGCGTACGGGGCGCCATCAAATGCAGATTGTTCCCGACCACGCTTCGGAAGGGAGCAATGACATGGTATAAGCAACTGCCCGAGGAGTCCATTAACTCGTGGAGACAGCTGGGCAGGATGTTCTCGTGGCACTTTACAGCATCTCGCCGCCACCCCAAAACTGAGGCCTCTCTTGGAGCCATAATCCAGGGTAAAGACGAACCTCTCCGCGCATATATCGAGAGGTTCAACAAAGAAGCAGTGTAGGTCCCGACGACGGACGAAATGAAGAAGGCATGGGTCGAGGAACTGCACAGCGTACTATGGGCATACCGCACAACTCCGCACTCAACGACCGGGGAAACACCTTTCCGTTTAGCATACGGGACCGAGGCTATAATTCTCGTCGAAGTTCACGTGCCCTCTAGGCGGACAGAGTCGCCCCTAGACGAGGAGATAAACGACAAATCGTTGAGAGAAGAGCTAGACCTCGTCGAGGAAATTCGAACCGGGGCAGCCCTTCGCGAAGCCTCACTAAAACAAAAAATTACCATCAGGCACAAAGCCAAGGTGATACAGTGAGAGTTCGACGTGGGAAGCCTTGTTCTAAGAAGAAACCACAAAGACTCTCGCGAAGGCAAACTAGAAGCCAACTGGGAAGGACCCTATCGTGTCCGAGCAAAAACGGAAAATGGGGCCTACTACCTAGAACATCTCTCTGGGGAAGAACTTGCTCGACCATGGAACGCTGAAAAGCTAAAACATTACTACAGCTAAATCCTCGGTTCGAACCGTCGCAACGACGAACGTCGGCTACCGACCACTATGCGCGTCTAGGTACAAGCGTCACATACGAATAAAGTAGAACCTCGCTCAGTAACGAGCCGAGCCACTGCTCGACGGCGGTCCTCGATCGAGCATTGATGTCGTCAAAGTACCACGACTGGCAGAACCCCAGCTCGCAATGGGACGTTCACGCCGCGAACTCAGGCCTCAAACGCGACCTGAGCTCCGCACTCCGCCAGGACATTCCCTGGCAGTTCGACCAGTTCCCCACACTGCCGAACACATCTATTACGAGCAATCCCCCTAAAATATTCGCACAAGTCAAATACCGCTTATCACGGGCGGACATACATTCACAGCGAGCATGCATACAACACTTAGCAAAAATAAACGCAAGTAAAATCATGCAGATGACGAAGCCAGAAATATAATAAGTTAACATAATGGGTGACCACAAGGGCCACAATTGTACTTAGTTACATCAAACGGGGGCCATGCCCCCCGAAAAGAAAATAAATTACAATGATTCTACGGCACGTAGGCCGGACAGATTACAACAACATCAAAGATACAAACTCCTTACTCGTCCGCATGCTCGGCAGGCTCTGGATGGGGTCCCTGGTCCTCTGCGGGCTGATCCTCAGGGGTACTTTCAAGGAGACCGTCGGGCACGACAATACGGCCATCTTCTACATGCGCCAAGTAGTGAGTACCCTCGACAGAAAAATCGACCTCAGTGTTCACCACCCACAATTGAGCCACGGTATTTTTGAAGGACTCCTCCGCAACGGCAATACCGTCGTCTTCGGCCAGCAGCATGCGAGCAACCAGCTCAGATCTAGCCTTCAAGTTTTTCACATCATCCGGCTCGTCGACACCCGGGGCATTAACCGCCCTCAGCTCCCTGATTAGCTCCTTGGCAGCTTTCTTCTCCGCCGCCAGCGTGGAGTTCTCCTCCTTCAGCCTGGCCGCCTCCTCTTCAGCCTTCTTTCGAGCCTCGTCGGCACTCTTGACCTCTTCCTTAAGGGATGCCACAGAAGCACGAGCAGCATTAAGTTCGGACTCAGTGGCAGAGTCCCCTTCAGCATAAACAGCCGTCATCTCTAGCATCCTGACCAAGGCAGAAGCGTCTTGGGCCACCAGCGCCCTCTTGCTTGGGCGATCCATACCTTCCAAGGGAAGAGATTCCGCCCGGGGAACGACCAAAGAGTTGCCTTCAAAAAACATCCTATCAAGGTGTTCGAATATGGTATCAGTGTGGGTTTTTGTTATCGTCTCCACAGGGATTGTCGGATATTTGATGCTAGCCGTTCAATAGTTGTGATATTCTAAGTTAAGGTTTTCAAAAGTTTCACTTGTTGTTATCATTCACTTGTAGCAAAAGATTAATTAGGTCATAAAGATTTTTATAAAAGCATGTTAAGGTTAGGTTTCATCAATCCTATTCATGTATAAACAATTAATCAAGCATATGAACTCGGTTTCCAACCAATATAACCGCGTATCCTCCCGACTACGTTTATGTCTAAAGCGGAATCGTGAGTACCGTTGTTTAGACCGTTAGATGATGTCTCACGCTAACAATCTAAGCAACGATCATTAAGATCAATACAATGCGAATAGCAAATCCCAAATCTATGTCTAGAGTTTGGTTTTTAAGAGATGAAATTGTTAGGTCAAGAGTTGTAAAGTCTATGTCTAGAGCAAAACAATTCACAAATGGATCATTAAGAGAAAACAACATCATCTATATTGATCAAAGACTTTGTTCATATACAAGAGATCAATATCAATACATAAAAACAGAATCAACTACCTCTAACCTCAACATTGAGTGATTAGCTACCACTTCTCATGGTAGCTTGGATGACAAGTAAAGAGAGGAGATGAATGAGCATCCACAACGAATAATCGAGAATGGATGCAAAATCAGCTTCTCCAATGAAAATACAAGCTTTTCTGAACAAAATACTGTAAACAATTAATTCTAATGTAAAAATGAGCAAGATCCTGGTTCCAAAAAGTAACAATTCTATTTATACACATTTCCCAACAGCACCATTCGCCCAGCGAAGCCTTTCATTCGCCCAGCGAATGCCCAAAAATATGGCACATTTAAGTGCCTCAGACTTAAACCGCCCCTCAGAATTATCGTGGGTTCGCTAGGCGAACCAAAACATTCGCTTCGCGAGCATTCGCTGCAACCTTCGCCCAGCGAAGCTTGGGTGTTTTCAAAAATGGAAAGTTTCTGCCACCCTTCGCTGGCACATTCGCCCCGCGAGCATATCAGCGAGCATTCGCTGGCCTACTCGCCCAGCGAATTTACCCAGTTTTCCTACTGTAAGTTTTGCACACTTTCTGCCACCATCTCGCTGGCATGCTCGCTGACGTTCGCTAGGCGAACCTTCGCTGGCACCTTCGCCAACACTCGCCTAGCGAACACTGTTGTTGATTTCAATTCTTTGGCAGCTTGCACTATTTCTTTGGGTCTTCAAACTTTGATCTTTTCACTCCTATTTCTGCACATTTAGCACACAAATTACAAGCACCACAAGTATATTTCAAATAATGCATAACAACATCAATTCACACTAAAATCAACCTATTCCACATGAAAAGTCATGAAAAATGCCAAATAACTCATACTCAAATATATCATGATTGACATCTAACAAACTCTCCCCAACTAACTCATTGCTTGTCCTCAAGCAAAGTATGCCTCTCACGAGGATTTGCTCGAGGATTAAATCCAACCAAGATACGAAAATGGCTCAGCTAAACAGTAATCACAACAATGCATCAATTACACAATTCAAGAACCAATCATGTACAAGAACTTGACTCCTAAACAATTTCAACCATGCTTCAAGAGACAACTAACTTATCATACACATGTCATTCTACACTCCTCTTCGAAATAGGATTGAAGGCAAACGCGCGTACAAGCACGGGACAATTAAACTCACTTGACAAATGATGCAATACTAAGCAATTCATATCATATCTCAATGATCATAACAGAAATTATGGAAGTAAAAGATCACTAAGGACTTCAAGGGATGTAGCTTGGTCGGGTGAACAAAAAAGGGACATTTCTAAAGGTCTATGAAACGAAAATGCCGACGCAAAAGAACATTCACTATGTACTTATTTCCACAACACACTTCATTTCACCAAATTGTCATTCCACCTTCACAAACTACCGTGCACACTCTTTGATTCTATTATATTTTTTTCGTTCAAGCAAGCATTTTCTCTTTTGTACAATATATTCACACTCTTCTTTTGACATGCTTGCTTGAAAAATGTTTTCTTTTCATAATTAGGAGTAATGCACCTATCTTCCTTTTTATTCTCTCCCCAACTCATTTTCAACTCCACCTAAAGTGAATGTTCCTTGCTTTTTAGGGCAAGGAAGTCAAAATAAACAATTTACAAAGGTTCAAGAAGAAAATGTTAGAAACTCATTAAATTCAATGATGAACCAACTAGCAAATTATGTACATAAAACAAGTTCATCATTCAATTGAGTTCTAAACTGTTTAGGCTCAAAGGGGCTACCGAATGCTCACTACTCACAGGTAAATTAATATTTGGGCATAGTTGTGCTCACTAACAAAAATTGCCTTGATCACTTCTCCTACTTCCACAAAATCACACGATCACAAGATAAGGCATGAATTAAAAATAAAGACAACATTCATCAACACTCCTTGACATATGATACAATTTTGAGGCTTCTCACTTTACTAGCTTCAGATCCTAAAATGACATATGTATTCAAAAGAAGTTGTAACATGAAACACATTTACACTTGCCCAAGACACAAAATTCTTAAACATAAAAAATTCTTGAATCAAGGTAACGATATACCTTGTCGCAACACAATGCTTACGGTACTATCATCGCCCTCACATCTTGGAGGAATTTCTCTATAATCCCAAGAGTCCAACCTACTTCCCAAAGTTCCACCATTAAAGAAGAAAACTCAAAATAACACATACAAAAACACACTTACTATAATTAAAAACCAACAATTATTAGTAAAGCGAAACAAAATTTTTTTTACTACAAACCATAATTATTACTAATAATGTCATAAAGTGCCTGGTGTATAAAACACCTACATAATTCCAAAAAGTACCACACGGGTACGAGTACATTAATACTTAACTAGTAAAAGCTGAAAAATACATAATATAAGAAAACTTCACTTTGGAGACCAAAGGAAGTACACAAGTCTAAGATCACAAAAAAAAATCAATCCTCCTCATCATCATCGTCCAAGTCCTCCTCCTCACCTCCAGCAGAAGTAGCCTCATCATCATCAACATCGTCATCAGCATCGTCCTCACCCCCTCCAAATATTGGCCTGGCCTCAGGCCAACCAGCATGCACTAGGAACTGCTCCCTAGTCATCATAAGATGCTCAGAAGAAGGGTCACGGATCTGCAACTGAAGAGCCTGCAAGGAATCATGAATATCCGTCATAGCACGCTGCTGGGCAGCCATCCAATCCCAGTTATAATTGCAGATCTCCTGCTGATATGGATAATAGGCCGGCGTTGAGGTTGAGCAACCGGTTTAAAATCCTCCTCCATAAAAATACGGTGCATACAATATGACGGACTAATGCCTTTGAGATCGGACAATGTCCATCCCATTGCATCTTGATTCTTTTTCAGCACTTGAATTAATCGGTTTTCCTCATTTTCAGACAAAATATTACTTATGATCACCGGTTTATTCCCTCCTTCATCAAGGAAAGCATACTTCAAGTTGGAAGGTAACATTTTCAATTCAATTTTTGGTGGTTCATCATCATTAACTAATTTTTTTAGAATCTCCTCTTCATATTCCCATGGTTGCATTTCATCCAAAGCTTCAAGTTCTAATAAACACTCTTCTAAAGCTTGTTCTTCTTCAACCGAGAATATTTCCAAGGACTCATCTAAAGCTCTTTGTAACGGTTCAATGACATGAATTTGATTTTTCACCCCCGAACTTGCTTCTTCCGTTACATCAATTCGAAAACAATCACCCTTATCCTTCTTGTGCTTCATTGCATCATAAAGATTAAAACAAACCTCTTCATCTTGGACTCTCACTTTCATGAGACCATCGTCCATGTCAATTGCCATACGGGCAGTTTTCATGAAAGGCCTTCCAAGAATCAAAGGTGCATCCTCATCCTCATCCATTTCAATGACAACAAAATCAATTAGAAACAAAAATTTGTCCACCTTGACCAACACGTCTTCCGCTACACCGTGAGGACGGGTAGTGGATTTATCGGCGAGTTGCAAAGTCATTTGAGTGGACCTTAATTCCATCTGGCCTAAGCGTCTCACAATCGATAATGGTATCAAGTTGATGCTAGAACCCAAATTAATCAACCCATTGCCCACATACATGTTTCCAATCGTAACCGGTAATGTAACTCTTCCCGGATCACATTCTTTCCGAGGGAGAGTCCGTTGAATGATTGCGCTACAACTCGCATCCACCATAATAGTTTCTTGATCTGTGTATCTTTTCTTCTTCGTAAGGATGTCCTTCATGAATTTAGCGTATTTGGGCATTTGTTCCAAGGCCTCGGAAAATGGGATATTTATTTGCAACTGTTTAAAAATATCCATAAACCGAGTATAATGCCTTGCACTATCTTTCCTCGTAGGAGCATGCGGATAAGGTAAGTGTTGTATCGGAATATTACTCACCGGCTCTTTTCCTTTTTTCGTTCTTTTCACTCTTTCCTCATTATCAATTTTTCTCTCATTCTCTTTTTTTTCTCTCTCATTTTTTTCTATCTCTTTTTCAACTACAACACCCTCGACATTCTTTTCTACTTCTAATTCCTCACTCACATGTTCTTTTTCAACCACAACCTCCTCCATTACTCTTTTACCCACATTCATGTCAATCTCACGTCCACTTCTTGTAATAATCGCTTTACAATCTTTCGGATTTGGAAGAGTAGTTGCCGTAAAGGGACCTTTTTGTTGATCGGCCAATTGTTTAGATAATTGCCCGACTTGTGTTTCGAGGTTCCTTATCGCAGCATCTGTATTCTTTTGATTAGACATGGATATTTGCATAAATTGTGTTAGAGTATCTTCCATCTTTGAATTTCCAACGGGAGCTTGCGAAGGTTGGGTGTAATTTTGGTAAGGTTGACGGTTTGATGGCCCGGCTTCTTGCGGTCTCCATGGTTGTTGATAACCTTGGTTACCACGTTGTTGGTAACCTTGGTTGCCTTGTTGATACGGAGGACGGGGTTGGTAACTTTGATTTCCCGCATAGTTCGCTTCCTCCACAACCAGAGGACAATAACCGGTCAAATGGTCACCTCTGCATAACTCACACACTAACACTTGCACCTTTTTACTTGAAGATTCATGCATCTCCTTGAATTGTTGAGGCAGCTTAGACATTTGCTTTGTTAACAGCTCAACCTGTTGTGATAACAATTTGTTTTGTGCAACGATAGCGTCACTTGTTCCTAATTCCAACACACCCGGCGTTCGTTGAGCTGGTCCACGATTGTGACTGCCTTGATGATCATTCAAGGCCATTTTATCAATGATAGCAGTGGCTTCCGCTGCAGTTTTGCTTAAGAAAGACCCACCCGCAGTGGCATCCAACAAGGTTTTGTGTACTAGCTGCAACCCATTTCTGAATATATGAATCTGTGACAATTCATCGAAACCATGGCCTTTGCACTTTCGTAACATTGATTTGAACCTCTCCCAAGCTTCGTTGAGAGATTCGTTAGCTCCTTGTGTGAATACAGCTATAGCGGTCTTCGCTTCCATGAACCGAGTGTGCGGAAAGAATCTTTCCAAAAAATTTTCTTCCAAAGCATTCCAATCAGTCATGATGGCAGTTGACTGATCAAGGTACCATTCCTTGGCCTTCCCAATGAGGAAATGCGGGAATAGTCTCTTGAACAGAGACTCCTCTTCTGCTTCCGGCGGACCCGTCGCTCCAGCGATTTCATAAAATTTTGTCAAATGGGTGAAAGGATCTTCATGATCCATACCCGTAAAGGGACTTTGGTATAACCGTTGGAGGATTCCGGTCTTCATCTCAGCATGACGACCGTTGTTTGCATGACGGGCGAACTGAGCATTATGCCTTGGACTGTTTGTACAAGGCCTAGAAGCAGGTGGTGGTGGTGGTGGTGGATCTCCCTCCATAATTGGAAGTATGTGTGGATATGGTGGTGGTGCAGATGTACTCTCCTCTTGTTCTCGCCTCTGTTTCGCTAGCTGCCTCCTTCTTCTAGTTCGGCTATTGATTCTACGAGCGGTTCTTTCAATCTCAGGATCGAAAAGAAGTTGGTCCGCCGGTAGTTTCCCTCGCATAAACTAAGTCTGCACACTAACAAACAGATTAACAAGTTCAAGATAAAGCGGTAACAGCTTACAATAACTCAACTATCGCAATGCTTGCAATATCAACTAACAATCCCCGGTAAAGGCGCCAATTTGTTCGAATATGGTATCAGTGTGGGTTTTTGTTATCGTCTCCACAGGGATTGTCGGATATTTGATGCTAGCCGTTCAATAGTTGTGATATTCTAAGTTAAGGTTTTCAAAAGTTTCACTTGTTGTTATCATTCACTTGTAGCAAAAGATTAATTAGGTCACAAAGATTTTTATAAAAGCATGTTAAGGTTAGGTTTCATCAATCCTATTCATGTATAAACAATTAATCAAGCATATGAACTCGGTTTCCAAGCAATATAACCGCGTATCCTCCCGACTACGTTTATGTCTAAAGCGGAATCGTGAGTACCGTTGTTTAGACCGTTAGATGATGTCTCACGCTAACAATCTAAGCAACGATCATTAAGATCAATACAATGCGAATAGCAAATCCCAAATCTATGTCTAGAGTTTGGTTTTTAAGAGATGAAATTGTTAGGTCAAGAGTTGTAAAGTCTATGTCTAGAGCAAAACAATTCACAAATGGATCATTAAGAGAAAACAACATCATCTATATTGATCAAAGACTTTGTTCATATACAAGAGATCAATATCAATACATAAAAACAGAATCAACTACCTCTAACCTCAACATTGAGTGATTAGCTACCACTTCTCATGGTAGCTTGGATGACAAGTAAAGAGAGGAGATGAATGAGCATCCACAACGAATAATCGAGAATGGATGCAAAATCAGCTTCTCCAATGAAAATACAAGCTTTTCTGAACAAAATACTGTAAACAATTAATTCTAATGTAAAAATGAGCAAGATCCTGGTTCCAAAAAGTAACAATTCTATTTATACACATTTCCCAACAGCACCATTCGCCCAGCGAAGCCTTTCATTCGCCCAGCGAATGCCCAAAAATATGGCACATTTAAGTGCCTCAGACTTAAACCGCCCCTCAGAATTATCGTGGGTTCGCTAGGCGAACCAAAACATTCGCTTCGCGAGCATTCGCTGCAACCTTCGCCCAGCGAAGCTTGGGTGTTTTCAAAAATGGAAAGTTTCTGCCACCCTTCGCTGGCACATTCGCCCCGCGAGCATATCAGCGAGCATTCGCTGGCCTACTCGCCCAGCGAATTTACCCAGTTTTCCTACTGTAAGTTTTGCACACTTTCTGCCACCATCTCGCTGGCATGCTCGCTGACGTTCGCTAGGCGAACCTTCGCTGGCACCTTCGCCAACACTCGCCTAGCGAACACTGTTGTTGATTTCAATTCTTTGGCAGCTTGCACTATTTCTTTGGGTCTTCAAACTTTGATCTTTTCACTCCTATTTCTGCACATTTAGCACACAAATTACAAGCACCACAAGTATATTTCAAATAATGCATAACAACATCAATTCACACTAAAATCAACCTATTCCACATGAAAAGTCATGAAAAATGCCAAATAACTCATACTCAAATATATCATGATTGACATCTAACAAACTCTCCCCAACTAACTCATTGCTTGTCCTCAAGCAAAGTATGCCTCTCACGAGGATTTGCTCGAGGATTAAATCCAACCAAGATACGAAAATGGCTCAGCTAAACAGTAATCACAACAATGCATCAATTACACAATTCAAGAACCAATCATGTACAAGAACTTGACTCCTAAACAATTTCAACCATGCTTCAAGAGACAACTAACTTATCATACACATGTCATTCTACACTCCTCTTCGAAATAGGATTGAAGGCAAACGCGCGTACAAGCACGGGACAATTAAACTCACTTGACAAATGATGCAATACTAAGCAATTCATATCATATCTCAATGATCATAACAGAAATTATGGAAGTAAAAGATCACTAAGGACTTCAAGGGATGTAGCTTGGTCGGGTGAACAAAAAAGGGACATTTCTAAAGGTCTATGAAACGAAAATGCCGACGCAAAAGAACATTCACTATGTACTTATTTCCACAACACACTTCATTTCACCAAATTGTCATTCCACCTTCACAAACTACCGTGCACACTCTTTGATTCTATTATATTTTTTTCGTTCAAGCAAGCATTTTCTCTTTTGTACAATATATTCACACTCTTCTTTTGACATGCTTGCTTGAAAAATGTTTTCTTTTCATAATTAGGAGTAATGCACCTATCTTCCTTTTTATTCTCTCCCCAACTCATTTTCAACTCCACCTAAAGTGAATGTTCCTTGCTTTTTAGGGCAAGGAAGTCAAAATAAACAATTTACAAAGGTTCAAGAAGAAAATGTTAGAAACTCATTAAATTCAATGATGAACCAACTAGCAAATTATGTACATAAAACAAGTTCATCATTCAATTGAGTTCTAAACTGTTTAGGCTCAAAGGGGCTACCGAATGCTCACTACTCACAGGTAAATTAATATTTGGGCATAGTTGTGCTCACTAACAAAAATTGCCTTGATCACTTCTCCTACTTCCACAAAATCACACGATCACAAGATAAGGCATGAATTAAAAATAAAGACAACATTCATCAACACTCCTTGACATATGATACAATTTTGAGGCTTCTCACTTTACTAGCTTCAGATCCTAAAATGACATATGTATTCAAAAGAAGTTGTAACATGAAACACATTTACACTTGCCCAAGACACAAAATTCTTAAACATAAAAAATTCTTGAATCAAGGTAACGATATACCTTGTCGCAACACAATGCTTACGGTACTATCATCGCCCTCACATCTTGGAGGAATTTCTCTATAATCCCAAGAGTCCAACCTACTTCCCAAAGTTCCACCATTAAAGAAGAAAACTCAAAATAACACATACAAAAACACACTTACTATAATTAAAAACCAACAATTATTAGTAAAGCGAAACAAAATTTTTTTTACTACAAACCATAATTATTACTAATAATGTCATAAAGTGCCTGGTGTATAAAACACCTACATAATTCCAAAAAGTACCACACGGGTACGAGTACATTAATACTTAACTAGTAAAAGCTGAAAAATACATAATATAAGAAAACTTCACTTTGGAGACCAAAGGAAGTACACAAGTCTAAGATCACAAAAAAAAATCAATCCTCCTCATCATCATCGTCCAAGTCCTCCTCCTCACCTCCAGCAGAAGTAGCCTCATCATCATCAACATCGTCATCAGCATCGTCCTCACCCCCTCCAAATATTGGCCTGGCCTCAGGCCAACCAGCATGCACTAGGAACTGCTCCCTAGTCATCATAAGATGCTCAGAAGAAGGGTCACGGATCTGCAACTGAAGAGCCTGCAAGGAATCATGAATATCCGTCATAGCACGCTGCTGGGCAGCCATCCAATCCCAGTTATAATTGCAGATCTCCTGCTGATATGGATAATAGGCCGGCGTTGAGGTTGAGCAACCGGTTTAAAATCCTCCTCCATAAAAATACGGTGCATACAATATGACGGACTAATGCCTTTGAGATCGGACAATGTCCATCCCATTGCATCTTGATTCTTTTTCAGCACTTGAATTAATCGGTTTTCCTCATTTTCAGACAAAATATTACTTATGATCACCGGTTTATTCCCTCCTTCATCAAGGAAAGCATACTTCAAGTTGGAAGGTAACATTTTCAATTCAATTTTTGGTGGTTCATCATCATTAACTAATTTTTTTAGAATCTCCTCTTCATATTCCCATGGTTGCATTTCATCCAAAGCTTCAAGTTCTAATAAACACTCTTCTAAAGCTTGTTCTTCTTCAACCGAGAATATTTCCAAGGACTCATCTAAAGCTCTTTGTAACGGTTCAATGACATGAATTTGATTTTTCACCCCCGAACTTGCTTCTTCCGTTACATCAATTCGAAAACAATCACCCTTATCCTTCTTGTGCTTCATTGCATCATAAAGATTAAAACAAACCTCTTCATCTTGGACTCTCACTTTCATGAGACCATCGTCCATGTCAATTGCCATACGGGCAGTTTTCATGAAAGGCCTTCCAAGAATCAAAGGTGCATCCTCATCCTCATCCATTTCAATGACAACAAAATCAATTAGAAACAAAAATTTGTCCACCTTGACCAACACGTCTTCCGCTACACCGTGAGGACGGGTAGTGGATTTATCGGCGAGTTGCAAAGTCATTTGAGTGGACCTTAATTCCATCTGGCCTAAGCGTCTCACAATCGATAATGGTATCAAGTTGATGCTAGAACCCAAATTAATCAACCCATTGCCCACATACATGTTTCCAATCGTAACCGGTAATGTAACTCTTCCCGGATCACATTCTTTCCGAGGGAGAGTCCGTTGAATGATTGCGCTACAACTCGCATCCACCATAATAGTTTCTTGATCTGTGTATCTTTTCTTCTTCGTAAGGATGTCCTTCATGAATTTAGCGTATTTGGGCATTTGTTCCAAGGCCTCGGAAAATGGGATATTTATTTGCAACTGTTTAAAAATATCCATAAACCGAGTATAATGCCTTGCACTATCTTTCCTCGTAGGAGCATGCGGATAAGGTAAGTGTTGTATCGGAATATTACTCACCGGCTCTTTTCCTTTTTTCGTTCTTTTCACTCTTTCCTCATTATCAATTTTTCTCTCATTCTCTTTTTTTTCTCTCTCATTTTTTTCTATCTCTTTTTCAACTACAACACCCTCGACATTCTTTTCTACTTCTAATTCCTCACTCACATGTTCTTTTTCAACCACAACCTCCTCCATTACTCTTTTACCCACATTCATGTCAATCTCACGTCCACTTCTTGTAATAATCGCTTTACAATCTTTCGGATTTGGAAGAGTAGTTGCCGTAAAGGGACCTTTTTGTTGATCGGCCAATTGTTTAGATAATTGCCCGACTTGTGTTTCGAGGTTCCTTATCGCAGCATCTGTATTCTTTTGATTAGACATGGATATTTGCATAAATTGTGTTAGAGTATCTTCCATCTTTGAATTTCCAACGGGAGCTTGCGAAGGTTGGGTGTAATTTTGGTAAGGTTGACGGTTTGATGGCCCGGCTTCTTGCGGTCTCCATGGTTGTTGATAACCTTGGTTACCACGTTGTTGGTAACCTTGGTTGCCTTGTTGATACGGAGGACGGGGTTGGTAACTTTGATTTCCCGCATAGTTCGCTTCCTCCACAACCGGAGGACAATAACCGGTCAAATGGTCACCTCTGCATAACTCACACACTAACACTTGCACCTTTTTACTTGAAGATTCATGCATCTCCTTGAATTGTTGAGGCAGCTTAGACATTTGCTTTGTTAACAGCTCAACCTGTTGTGATAACAATTTGTTTTGTGCAACGATAGCGTCACTTGTTCCTAATTCCAACACACCCGGCGTTCGTTGAGCTGGTCCACGATTGTGACTGCCTTGATGATCATTCAAGGCCATTTTATCAATGATAGCAGTGGCTTCCGCTGCAGTTTTGCTTAAGAAAGACCCACCCGCAGTGGCATCCAACAAGGTTTTGTGTACTAGCTGCAACCCATTTCTGAATATATGAATCTGTGACAATTCATCGAAACCATGGCCTTTGCACTTTCGTAACATTGATTTGAACCTCTCCCAAGCTTCGTTGAGAGATTCGTTAGCTCCTTGTGTGAATACAGCTATAGCGGTCTTCGCTTCCATGAACCGAGTGTGCGGAAAGAATCTTTCCAAAAAATTTTCTTCCAAAGCATTCCAATCAGTCATGATGGCAGTTGACTGATCAAGGTACCATTCCTTGGCCTTCCCAATGAGGGAATGCGGGAATAGTCTCTTGAACAGAGACTCCTCTTCTGCTTCCGGCGGACCCGTCGCTCCAGCGATTTCATAAAATTTTGTCAAATGGGTGAAAGGATCTTCATGATCCATACCCGTAAAGGGACTTTGGTATAACCGTTGGAGGATTCCGGTCTTCATCTCAGCATGACGACCGTTGTTTGCATGACGGGCGAACTGAGCATTATGCCTTGGACTGTTTGTACAAGGCCTAGAAGCAGGTGGTGGTGGTGGTGGTGGATCTCCCTCCATAATTGGAAGTATGTGTGGATATGGTGGTGGTGCAGATGTACTCTCCTCTTGTTCTCGCCTCTGTTTCGCTAGCTGCCTCCTTCTTCTAGTTCGGCTATTGATTCTACGAGCGGTTCTTTCAATCTCAGGATCGAAAAGAAGTTGGTCCGCCGGTAGTTTCCCTCGCATAAACTAAGTCTGCACACTAACAAACAGATTAACAAGTTCAAGATAAAGCGGTAACAGCTTACAATAACTCAACTATCGCAATGCTTGCAATATCAACTAACAATCCCCGGTAAAGGCGCCAATTTGTTCGAATATGGTATCAGTGTGGGTTTTTGTTATCGTCTCCACAGGGATTGTCGGATATTTGATGCTAGCCGTTCAATAGTTGTGATATTCTAAGTTAAGGTTTTCAAAAGTTTCACTTGTTGTTATCATTCACTTGTAGCAAAAGATTAATTAGGTCACAAAGATTTTTATAAAAGCATGTTAAGGTTAGGTTTCATCAATCCTATTCATGTATAAACAATTAATCAAGCATATGAACTCGGTTTCCAAGCAATATAACCGCGTATCCTCCCGACTACGTTTATGTCTAAAGCGGAATCGTGAGTACCGTTGTTTAGACCGTTAGATGATGTCTCACGCTAACAATCTAAGCAACGATCATTAAGATCAATACAATGCGAATAGCAAATCCCAAATCTATGTCTAGAGTTTGGTTTTTAAGAGATGAAATTGTTAGGTCAAGAGTTGTAAAGTCTATGTCTAGAGCAAAACAATTCACAAATGGATCATTAAGAGAAAACAACATCATCTATATTGATCAAAGACTTTGTTCATATACAAGAGATCAATATCAATACATAAAAACAGAATCAACTACCTCTAACCTCAACATTGAGTGATTAGCTACCACTTCTCATGGTAGCTTGGATGACAAGTAAAGAGAGGAGATGAATGAGCATCCACAACGAATAATCGAGAATGGATGCAAAATCAGCTTCTCCAATGAAAATACAAGCTTTTCTGAACAAAATACTGTAAACAATTAATTCTAATGTAAAAATGAGCAAGATCCTGGTTCCAAAAAGTAACAATTCTATTTATACACATTTCCCAACAGCACCATTCGCCCAGCGAAGCCTTTCATTCGCCCAGCGAATGCCCAAAAATATGGCACATTTAAGTGCCTCAGACTTAAACCGCCCCTCAGAATTATCGTGGGTTCGCTAGGCGAACCAAAACATTCGCTTCGCGAGCATT
Organism: Lathyrus tuberosus; assembly: GCA_022829125.1. NCBI lineage: Eukaryota > Viridiplantae > Streptophyta > Magnoliopsida > Fabales > Fabaceae > Lathyrus > Lathyrus tuberosus. The sequence continues at coordinate 3,821,508 of JALAZF010000525.1, forward strand.
CGCTGCAACCTTCGCCCAGCGAAGCTTGGGTGTTTTCAAAAATGGAAAGTTTCTGCCACCCTTCGCTGGCACATTCGCCCCGCGAGCATATCAGCGAGCATTCGCTGGCCTACTCGCCCAGCGAATTTACCCAGTTTTCCTACTGTAAGTTTTGCACACTTTCTGCCACCATCTCGCTGGCATGCTCGCTGACGTTCGCTAGGCGAACCTTCGCTGGCACCTTCGCCAACACTCGCCTAGCGAACACTGTTGTTGATTTCAATTCTTTGGCAGCTTGCACTATTTCTTTGGGTCTTCAAACTTTGATCTTTTCACTCCTATTTCTGCACATTTAGCACACAAATTACAAGCACCACAAGTATATTTCAAATAATGCATAACAACATCAATTCACACTAAAATCAACCTATTCCACATGAAAAGTCATGAAAAATGCCAAATAACTCATACTCAAATATATCATGATTGACATCTAACACAAGGATACAGGGAGGAAGCTCGAACTTCCCTTTCTCCGGCACCCGAGTAAGGTCCACGACGTCAGCTACCCTTGGCTGCTTCGCTCGCCCGGTCAAGGACAGAGGAGACCCCCGAGGAGTAGAAGTAGGAGAAGAAGAGGTCCCCGCAGCAGTTTGAACAGGAGGAGGAGCACGAGCACCAGCAAATCGGGATTTCGGAGGAGCCGCCCCGGCCTTATTCCTCGCTAGGGCGTTCCTTACAACCCTGTCATGCGCCTGAGGCATCTCACCTGCACAAACAAAATGCGAACACGTTAGATACGAGGAAAAGAAATGACACGAACAAAATCTAAAAAACTAAGACTACCGAGCAGCTTCTCAGCGTCCGCGGGAGTCTTGCACTCCAGCAGTGCCTTAACATTGATGAATCGACGCTCGACCCTCTGACTACCATCTTCCTCGAAGATCGGGTTGCCCTTGCTCGTCCAGCACTCAGCAAGCCCGAAGGAGTTGACCCACTTCACCAGCGCCTCGTACACCACGGCGTCCTGCCCGCGTAGATCGCTCGGTTGGAAGACATAGTCGCTGGGCTTCTTGACAAAATGGCCGGGTGCCCAGCGGAGGGGGAACTTGTAAATTCTCTGCCCAATATACCTCTCCTCCTCGTCGTGCAGCTCGTTCCCGTCCTCGTCAACTTCAATCTCCTAGACATACGTATTGTCCTGGGCAGCTTCAGACACGGGCTCAACGACGTAATACCGTTCCTTGAATGTCCGGATTGACTCCGAAAACGGTTTAAACAGCTTGCGGGGCTGCTTCAAAGAAACCCAGCCGTATTTCCTCCCCGTCAGCTGCCTTTGGAGATGGAAAACAGTGAAGAACAGAGGGAGAGTAGCCCCCAAGGAGAGATGCTCGCATACGAACTCGAAGGCCCGAATGAAAGCCAAAGAATTAGGATGCAGTTGTGTAGGGGTTAACTTCAAATGCTCGAACACAGACTGTTGAAAATCAGTGAACGGCAGCCTCAGGCCCAACTCCTTAAAGGCGTATTCGTACATCGTGAACCGGTCCCCGAAGTTTGTACAGACCCGTTCATCCACAGAAGGGAAATGCACCTTCCACTCTCCCTCCGTACCAACCTCCGTAAACACGTCCCCTACAAGGTTGGAGATGTGCTCGGCAGGCTCGGCCACCTCCCATTCCTTCGCTGAATCATCAGCAACATCCTCGTCCATATCGTCCTGAGCCTCTCCTTCCCCGATGTCACTTAGAGAGCTCAAAGCCGTCGAGCTTGAAGTCGTCGAGCTAATGTTGTCCGAGGATCCTGTTTCTTCCTTAGAGGTATCTAAAATAACTTCTCTATCTGGCCCCGTCGCCATTACAGTCACATGAAAAGCAGAGAAGAAAGTGAATTCGACAGCAAATCAAATCCACCCTTCCACCGCTAAGTCAAGTGAAAGGCCGCGCAAAGGGCTAAGGACAACGTCCCCGGCCTAAGCCCTAACATCAAAGGAAAAGATGAAACCCCCCCGCGAGGAGACGCTCGAAACTAATCATCCCAGAGCGAGGAGCTTCCCCGTACTCACACCCAGTTTCCGTTTGAAGCTTCACCGGAATCTGGGAATGTTCTACCAGAAAACTCATCACTCACTCGGACAATGAACAGACACGGCGATCACGCTTACATAGCTACAACAATATCACCGTGAACCACCCTCCTCGCTGAAACATACTACTAACTCCGGCGACATGTTAGAGGTAGAAAAATGGCACAACCGCTGTCCACCACCAACAATCGCCAGAGATTCACCCATTTTGTCCTCTAAAGCTAACCCTAACCGCATGCAATCTACCATTAACAACTAACAGAAGTAGAACAAGAAAATGACCAAAGCACTTACTTGATTTAAGTAGATGAAAGAAGTTGCTCGAAGCTGGACGCGGTGGTCGGAGTAGGCGGAAGGCGGTTATGGGCAAGAGCACTGAAGAGAGCGAGGAGAAATCAGACGGAAAAGTCCCAAATGGAATAATTTCCCCCTTTTATACAAAGAGGCACGTGCGAACACACTCTCGTAGGCCATGATGGCTACCCACTAGCCATCATTGCCTACTAACTGCTACACGGAGCTCTAGGCACACGTGGCGTCCCAACGTTTCCAATTCTGTCTGACCCTTGATCTCCCCGAGCACCGGGCAACAAGGTCACGACCACGAATCTCACGAACATCTGGGGTCACGAGCACTTTGAGACAATCCTCCTTGTCTTCAAACGACGACTCCATACTGGCTCCCCGGAGCAACGAACAGTCCTTAAGTCATCACTCCCATGCTCGGGAGCAACGACTTGGGGGGCTCCTGTTCTGGACTGAACCAATGGCTAGAATTGGCCCAATCCGCTTCTACTCCAGAGCGGCCCAAATTGCCTAAGTCCAATCCACAAAGGGGCAAAAGTTACCTTTCTGCCCCTCCAACCGGGCAAGGAATGCAACGTTCCTCCCCAGAATTACTGCCCGTTACGCACGGTCTCATCGCTCCCCGAACAGCTAAGGGCATGTGCCCGAAACCACGCTTATGCCCGACATAACGGCTAGTTTTGGACACCCTGCCCGACATAACGACGGAAAACGGTTATTTCGCCCAGAAAATAGGACCGTTGGCCACGTGCTGGGGGCTCTTTATAAACCCTCTCGCTTGAAAGGGTCAGGTATCCAATATTCACCCTAAGAATTCATACTTTGTACTTGCTCCTTTTCTCTGACTCTTTCTTACTTGAGCGTCGGAGTACCTTGCAGGTACACCCCCTCCTCTCCATACGACCAGCATCCCTGACGCACTTGGCGGCCTGATTCTACAGGATCTGATCCAGCCTTCACGATCATATATATATATATATATATATATATGCGTTATAGATACTAAAAAGACAAAGAACACACATTTATTTCCTTCTTTATTCTAAAAAACAAAATATTCTTTTTTAGGAGAAAAAATTTCGTTAGTATTTTTCGTTATTGGTTAGGAGTTAGCCATTGAAA